>CM057074.1:41659865-42259865 GCA_029379335.1 Thymus mandschuricus
ATGGAGTGCAAAAGTTTCAATTTTACACATTATTACATATTGAAGAGATGGAGATATGACAACTTACTTCCATTGATATGTCAAACAAAGGTGGTGAATGGTGATGTTATTCTTTGGCAATGATTTTTTCTTTGAAATATCTTAACGTTGATTCCATGTACATTACTATTCACTTGGAAATTCCATGTGAAAGCTACGAATTAATGGACAAAACAAAAGAGCAAGTTAGAGTTTCATATCATCTATTAATTAAACAAACGAGTCAAATGGAAATAAACGGAGTCTTTTACAATTTGAAAGGAATGAACAATAATTAATTACTGCGGATAAATACAACATGTTTAATTCTCTTTAGATCATTACTGGTTTCTTTCATTTCAAACCCTTTTCCAAGAACTCATTTATTCTCTCTTTTTTTAAACAATTTTCTTTGCTTTTATAAATAATCTTACAACCCTTTTTGTCGAGTGATATGTCGCACTCATCACGCCCACAACCCAGCCAGCAGCTGGCCTCTCTCTCTCTCTCTCTGCAGTTATAACAGACAGAGTCAACTTTCCAGCTTCAAACTTGAACTGCAAAATTTTATTAAGAAACTTTGGCTTTATATATATTGCAGTAATGTTTTTCATTTCAAAACTCCATTAATTCATATTTCATGATGCAGGTAGGTAGCTTCTCTCCATATTTATTGCTTGAGAACTGCCCCCCAACCATACACATTTATTCACTTCTTTTCTAATTTATTACTTATTTCTTTAACTCACATTTACAAGAACATACATACCTTCCACTATTTCTCTTTTTGAGTATGTATTTTTTTTTTTTAAAGGTAAAGGTCAAATAATTAACATTAAGAAGATGAGTACAGGGGTACTCAAAACCCTTACAAGATCGAGTATGTCATCAATCCGACTCAAAAAAGTTTAGTTAGACAACACGACATCGGATTAAAATTAGTTATGCAATCTCTCATGTCATTCCTCCTAGCTAGTATACTGCTATTCTTCATGTACAGTATATTAAAATCAAGAAAAAAGGAGTAGCTAATTGTTAAAAAGGAAGAACTTTAGGTAAATTAGATTGGATTATTTGAGAAAAAATACCAAATACTGTCCATATCCTTGAATTTACTACTACTATATGTTCATAAATTATCCTGCGCAGGATAGACCCCATTCCTACAATTCAAATTGACTTGATTTTGAAAGGACACCGATTCATTTGCTAAAGGATCGTCAAATGCTAGCTCCCGGTGCACAAGTACTGTCGTGACGATGATATATTTAAAGTGAATTATAAATTATAAATCAGAACAACGATTGATGAACACATTAGGTATATCTATCGTGGAGAGTGAAACCGAATGAGATTGATTTGTTCCCAAAAAAGGAAAAAGAAACTTGCACATCTAAACTAAAAAAGAACACTTAAAAACTTAGTGCAAATGATATCATTTAGCGAGCGCATGCCTTCTTTTTAATTAATTACATACAAAATTTCAAAATTGTGGAACATGCATAAGATAGGGTTTGTATTAAAATATGGCTCATGCACTTATCTCCAATGATGGCTAAAAATGGAATATTAATGTAAGTAATTAATTAAAATTGGCCTCTTTTAATGATTGTTACCTGCTGCTTTTTAGATTATTGGAATTCAAATTGCCAGAGTAGACAAATTTAGTGAAAGAGTTTTGAAAAGAAGAGAATAAGTAAAAGTTACTTTAGGTCAATTTTGACCTAAGCCAGTATTTGAAATGATAAAAAGGTGAATTCCTAATATATTAATTATTTTACTGTTATTCCCTTGAACATAACCATGCAAACTAAAGTGCTCGAGTCACGTGAGGGAGAAGATGGACAATGATTTGAAACCTTTTAGTTTAATACTCCCTCCGTTTCGCTCCATTTAGCCTATAGAGTGAATAGATATGTGGTATAAAATAATAGAGCATGCCAAATGGAGCGGAACGGAGGGAGTATATATAACTTTGATCACTTACCAACGTGGATATCATTCATATGCCCGCGTAACAATACCGTCACATATCGAGGAGATGTGGCAGTGTCGTGTCAATATCGGAATATGTATTATGGGTGGTGGGGTGGGAGATAGTGTAAAGGAAATTTTGATTTCAAGGCATAAATCATGAGAGCAACGACGAATGTTATGATGGTGATTGCCTTTGCCCCCCTAACTTCTCTTTCCTCCACCCCTCTCTCTCTCCATGTGACTCTTTCTGTACATTTTTTCTTACCTTTTTCCTCTTTCCGAACTCAAGAAACTAAGCCCAGTACATTTATTCATATAAGTGTATAATACAATCTTGTTCTATAGTGCCAGTATCAGTTAGATGGCCTATGAGGGCCTTATTTAGACAGAATGTGCCGTTTCTAGAACGAGATGAAACGAGCGAGAAAAGAAGGAACTGAAACTTGTGCAGGTCTCTTGCTATAGCTTACGGCTTAGAACTCCGGTATCTACTTCTTCCACACAGCGTACCTGTTACCACTAGTTGCTAGTGTCCATTCCTTTCCGGAAGGGCTCCATGATTCCTCTCCGATCTTCATGGCTATTTTGTCCCCGATATTTGCAGCATACAGATTCGGCTGTGCTTCTAGAATATTAATTGATGACCGACTGTGTATTCCTTGATTTCTCCGGATATCAATCTGCAAGATTATATATGTGAGTTTAAAAAATGTTCGGAAATTAGAGCCAGACCTGTGGAATTATAACATTAGATAGTGTACCAGCTTCACTATCTGATCGTGAATTGGAGCACCCCAGTCGTAGAAATGGTCGTAGAATACTGAAGGTATCCCTGGATGTGTGAGTATGTACACATACCCCTGTGTATTATACCGTCTATTAAAACATAGCAAGCTTCCCCAACAAAAAAATGAACTTTTAGAAACAATAAATAGTATGCATATCGGAATTGGAAACATGCTGAACTAATTTCCATGAGTCTGAAACGGAACGATTCCAATTTTCGAGAGCACGAAGCATATAGTCCATTTCTGCTCATACCAAAACAATAGGGTAGAAATTCTAAGAGTCCAACTTATGGAAGTAGATCTGTATACAAAGCCAGGTATAGGCTGCCTGTTCATTGGTTTATCTTCCACAAATGTCGTATCAACACATTAATCTGAATTTCACTTATGTAGTTCTCTTAAAGCAGTCATTTCAGCCTAAAATTCAAGTAAAACAGGTAGTACAGATAACAGAGAAAATGGTCACCAAAATGATGATGACTTAGAATAAGGTTAAATCACGAGGAATCACTTCATGGACTGATCTAGAAACATGCCACGATTCCTTGTCTAAAATCGCCTTTAAAAAAACATTAAAAATTGGGCAATTTATTGAACTGAGTGATTCACTTGATCACACAATTGGTTACGATCATCATGAAAAAGAAAGATAACATGGGATAACCAAAGAGATTACTAGATGTACTGATCACGATGAATCTATGCACAGAAAATAAACTAGTGAAAGATGAATCTATGAATAGTACCTCCATAATATGATTCGACGGAAATGGCCAATGCGCCTGCCAGAAAACATTATCAAAGAGTAATTACACCTTAATAGTGATAATGAACTCCCTGCTTTAAATGGAGGAGTATTGTTGCAACTTGCAAGTACTTTCTCAAGGTGATATGATTTGTGAAGTTTTTCTAAATACTCATATAGTCATATGTAGGTCGATCCCCAGTTGGCCAGAAGATAAGACGGGTGTAAAATGAGATAACAATGGCAAAGTTTTTAAGCATATGGGATGTTCTAGTTGTGCATTTCATGAAATATTTGCAGAGCGTTTTCACACTCACCACTGGTACTAAATCAATTAGAGAACAACAATTACCTGAATTGATCCAGTGTCATGGTTATCTAGAAACGTGACAGCCCTTGAAGGCCACCACCCCATCACACCTGGAGGCTTCCCTTGAGAATCGCGCAAGCGCCAGAGTTCTCCTTTAACAGCTTGCTGAAACCAGCATATAATTTAGAAAGGTCGAACAACTTTAAGGGATCAATCTTGCAGTCAGTTGCACAATAGTAGCTAGTTAGAACTGAATAAAATTCTTGAAGAGTTTTCAGAGGAATACAAACATTACCTGCAGAATGCCCTTCGTTGTAAAGTCAAATGCAGCTGATAGTTGTCCTGTGCCATCAATCCAGTTAATAATCCGTTGCCTGTGGGTATCTGCAGATGAATTGAACCAAAGAAATGAGATGGCTTCGAGATCAATACAGAAGTAGAATTAGTTTCAGGAAATGCTCCCCATTACCTAGAAGCTCTAAAAATGTGCAAGACTTAAGAAGGTATTGCAGTTTTAAAAGAAACTTTTAGCAGGACGATGATAAGCGTCTAACTCCAAAATTATACTTAAAATGTATCACAACTTTCAATAGAAAAAAAGGGAAGGAAATGGAGATCTCCATCAGCAAAATCATGATGTAAAATGTACTGTGGAGTCTATGTGGAAACCTTATACCTTGATTGTACTCCAAGTACGTGCCCTTGTAGTTGCAAGAATCCCAATATTCTCCAACAGAAAAGATGGGCTTTGCACTCTCAATATATTCTTTCACGTATTTTGGAGAATAGCTAGAAAGGGAAAAGGGATAGATAAACTGTAAAGGAGTCGGACATGAAATTGATATATGCGATCTTAAACTCTTAAGAAACTGAATGTGGTGCAACTGCATACCCTCTTGCAAAATCGAAGCGAAAATCCTGGAAACCAACATCATTCCTTAGCCATCGCAGCCAGTCTTTAATGTCCTTCCTTACAAAATCTTGTGTATGATCAATATTTGGAACCCCATTAAAATTGTCCCCAGTACTTTTGTTCCCCTAATTTAGTCAGCACATTGAGATGATATTATGCATATGAACTATAAATCATAAGGATGGAGTAACATAAACATCATCATAGAGTTCGATTCTATCAAACGATAAAGTTTTAGATTGTGTAAAGACTGCAGGACACCAAAATACAGTATAAAGACCAACATTACTAAAATAATTGGTTGAGTCACTGAAACTTAATAGGAAGTGATTATGAAACTCAGGTAGCACAAGCAAAAATCAACCATACTACAGATTAGATCTAGCAAACATTGTTAGTTAAGCATGGTAACTACCTTTCCTCCTGTGCAGGCGGTAACAGCAGACTCATCCCATGAAATTGGAATTCCATCATAGCGGTTGTACATTCCCCCATGCCCTTGTGTGGTCCCAACTCGATGGTTTATAACTATATCAGCCATCGCTCTGATTTTGTGTGTTTTCATCTTTTTCAGTAGAGCTCTGAGAAGGTCCTCAGAACCATAAGAAGAGTTAAGGGAATAAAGGTTCTGGGGGAGATAACCTGCAGTTCAAGAGAACAAATTCAGTGTAATGAACATACATAATAATGAATAAGACAGCAATCATGCAAAATAGCACACTAATCAATATACTTCTCTATCAACCTTCTGGTGCAAATGAATTAGTCGGTGGGGGCAACCAAGCGGATGTAAAACCAGACTTTGCCATATCAGGAACCTTTTGCTCTAATTTCCTCCACCAATCATGCTTATGGGACTCCCAGTTGAAGGCCTGGAAAGCAAATTGTCACCATAAAATCAATCTAATATATTTTGACGGTGCTCGGCTAAGCTTATTTGGAAGACATTATATGCTCCGACAATATGTTTTTACAACCAGTTAAAATGCTAAATCTCACTTTTAGGATGACCGAGTTTATAATATAAGTGGTGGCAGTTCAAATTAAAATGACTGCAACTAAAAACAGAATGTGAGATCCCTCCCACTTAGTTTCTACGAAGATAAAACAAATAAACCAGAAAAGATGACAAAATTGAGTCAATGACTCACCTGTATTAAAACTTCTTTCCCATTGCGTATTGCTGCAGCTGCAAATTGACAGGAAACATGACCAACGTGAACTTGATGACATCAATTATTTTTCTCTACTCGATTTGTGTATTTTATTTAAGTGCGTGCAGCGTAGGAAATATTGAGAACACTATTTGTCTCAAAACTCAACATACCAGGATCATTTTGCCCGTTACTTTGGCCAGAGTCCTGCATGCAGAGAAGAGACTATATAAGAGGTGTAATTTTATCTAGCAGCATAAGTCTGAAATTTAACACTCATGTACGAGCTTTGACATTCTGCCACCAATTTCAGCCAAAAAACAAACAAACCAAGAATTGATACTTACCGCACTAGGGGCGCCTACATTTCCCATGTTAATCACAAAGAATTTGCAATTCAGGTGGCGCTAATCACATTGAAGCCCCCTACATCCACCAAAAATGTTAAATAACAGCAAAATTATAAATCAAGAAACGGAGAAGACAATGATTGAATCATAGCACGGAGTTTGGCTCGAGTGGAACCACATATGCAACCACATCATCAGCTAAATAACTGTATAGAAGTATAGAACTGCATATGTAGAGGTAATCCCCTTGATCATAGAGAATTCAAAAACACATTTTTCTTCAGGATTAGGTTATAATGCTTGCTATGCTACTACTTCGCCCAGCTTCACAGACGTTAAAGAGTGGCCAAAATTAAACAAAAAGCTAGCATTGAAACCCAGAACAACACACAGATGCAGAAATCCATGTAAAAGAAGAATACTGTAAACAGATTATGAACAATCAAAAATCATAAACGGTAGAGGAACTCACGGCGAATTCGCAGTTCCGTAGGCCCTTGAAACGAACCGATCAAGCGCAAACCCAAGGCGTTGATCTTCAGCCCCTATATATAGTTGGAGAAGAGATAGTAACAGAGGAATTCGAATCCTGGAACAATTTCCAGCCATGAATGAGGGACAAAAAGAGGAATCGCAAAAGTGGGAATTTAGGTGAAAGGCGAAGGAACAAACTCAGAAATCAACGTCTCCGAGCAAAGTGGAGGGAATCGGAGCTTTTTACAAAAGGGAATGGGCTTTGCTGCTATTCGATTCGATTCGATAAATTCTGTTGACGTTCGTCCGTTTTCAACGGTTTATGGAATGCGCGGTAAGGCTGAGACGCCGTGGGTGCACCCAGTCGTGTAGTCCGCCGCGCAGCGGATTCTAATTTCTATATTTACTGTATTTTTTAATAAATGTTTTACAGTTATTCCCATTTTCCTTTAAAATCTCCCACTATCATCAGATTAGAAGAAAGGAGAGATAATCCAATACAGCACAACGTACAATCATCCGAAGCACAGGCCAAAACCTAGGGTTTTACCAGTGTACATACTACATACAGTCTCGCTGCATTTTTTTGAATTTTCAATCACGCTCCGTTCCTCCATAAACATGGCTGGAGACTCGCCGTCGCCGCCACCGCCACCGCCACCGCCGCTAGAAGAGCTGCCCGACCCCAAAAGGCAGAAAATGTCAACCACCATTACCTCCGACGACGAAAGTCCAGAAAACGCCGCCGCGGTTCCTAGAACCCCAAAGTACAAGCGCCGCAAAGTCGCCATATTCTTCGCTTACTGCGGCGTCGGCTACCAGGGGATGCAGAAAAACCCCGGCGCCAAAACCATCGAGGGCGAATTCGAGGAAGCCCTCTTATTGGCCGGAGCGATCCCGGAGGAGGAGCGAGGACTTCATAGGAAGTTTGATTGGGCGCGGTCGGCTCGGACCGATAAGGGCGTCAGCGCCGTGGGGCAAGTGGTGTCCGGCAGATTCTACGTCGATCCGCCCGGTTTTGTGGAGCGGTTGAACTCCCACTTAGCGCCGCAGATCCGGGTTTTTGGGTACAACCGTGCAACGCCGTCGTTTAATGCGAAGAAGTTCTGCGATAGACGGAGGTATGTGTATTTAGTCCCTGTTTTCGCTCTTGATCCGTCGTGCCATCGTGATAGGGAGAGTGTTATGGCTAGCGCGGGATCTGGAAATGAGCTTGTTAAGTGTGTGGGGTGTTCGGAGAGAGGGAGGAAGGTTCTTGGTGTTATGGGGAAGCGTAGTTTTGAGTCTAAAAATGCTGCAGATTGTGTTGGGAATGGTTCTGGCATTTCGTCGAATAATGGGAGTGCGTTAGAGGAAAATGAGGTTGTGATGAGTTCATCGGTGGAAGCTATTGATTCTGGTATCGAAAATGGGAAGGCTGAAGCTGCCAAAATTGAGAATTTGGAACAGGCTAAAGAGGTTTCAGAGGGTAAGGTTGCAGAAAAGGGGAATGATAATGGTGTTGGTGGCAATGCAAGTAGTGAGAGCACAAAGCATTTGGAAGTCGGAGCTGAAAATGTTGAGATGGCGAAGGAAGATAAATCGGAATGCAACAATCCTAGCAGCCCTTCGAAAATTGAGAAAAAGAGCGAGTTCTGTTATGGAGAGGCCGAGAAGGAAAGGTTCAATAGGATTCTGAAATCATATGAAGGGACACATAATTTTCATAACTTCACTACCCGAACTAAAGCTGAGGATCCTGCAGCTAAGCGATACATCATTTCGTTCAATGCAAAGACAGTTCTTAACATTGATGGAATGGATTTCATCAAGTGTGAGGTCGTGGGACAGAGCTTTATGCTTCATCAAATCCGAAAAATGATTGGTCTGGCTGTTGCAATCATGAGAAACCTCAGTCCGGAGTCGTTGATTGAAAAAGCTTTCGAGCAGTAACTATTTTACGAACTTTTATCTTTCTATACTTGATACTACTATACTAGTACCAAAAAAATCCATTCTTGAATACAGGAAAGTGAACATTAACGTGCCCATGGCGCCAGAAGTTGGACTGTATTTGGACGAGTGCTTCTTCTCATCATACAATCAGAAATGGAAAAACACCCATGAAGAACTCTCCATGAAAGCTTATGCAGAGGAAGCTGAGAAGTTCAAAATGAAGTATATTTACTCCCACATTGCTGCAACAGAGCACAAGGATGGAGCTATTGCTGTGTGGTTACATTCTTTGAACTACCGCAACTATCCAGATTTACGTGATGCAGACACTACTCCGCCAATCGTTGCTGATGACAATAAAGTGGCTGAGAATTTCCCAAGCTCGACTCCTATTGATGCTGAGGCAAGCAAGGTAGCAGAAAGTTGCCCAAGCTCGACTCCTATTAGTGCTGAGGAAAGCAAGGTAGCAGAAAGTTGCCCAAGCTTGACTCCTATTAGTGCTGAGGAAAGTAAGGTGGCAGAGAATTGGCCAAGCTCGACTCCTATTATTGGCGAGGAAAGTAAGGTGGCGGAGAATTGCCCAAGTTCGACACCTAGTTTGGCCGAGGAAAGTAAAGCTGGGGGAAATTGCCCAAGCTCTGAGGTGGAGAAGGAAGAAAAAATGAATCTTGATGAGTGATTCGATCTGCAGGTGCCATCCTTTTAAGGTTCGCAATTGATTACATACATTTGAGATGTTTGTGATTTGACTTTCACTACATTTTGCATTTTACTTTATGCTGTTTTTTGCATTATATGTACTCTAAAACCTGCTATACTATAGAAATCCAACATGGTTTAACTTATTTAATTGTTCATGATCCATGTTTTGAGCCAGTTCTTGATATTGAAGAATCATGAGTTATTGATAATGTTGTCAAAGATTCAATTTTTATTTTTTAATTGGAAAAGATTACAAAAAAATGACTTCAAAAGGGGAAAATATAGGAATTAAAAAATAATAGTAATAATAAAGGAAATTAATTTTTGAAGAAAATAAACCAATCAAAATTTTCTTCAACGCTGCTAACAGAGTCCATTCCAAGCTGATTGGTCCACAGAATTTCGCACCACAAAAAAAAACCACCGCACAAATCATGGCCGACAACTTCGCCGCCGTCGATTGGTCGGACCTCCCGCCGGAGCTCATCCAAACGGTCGCCACAAGCCTCCCCAGCCTCGCCGACTACGTCCGCTTCCGCGCCGTCTGCCAGAACTGGCGTCGCGCCGCCCCAATAACCCCGCGATATCTCCCCCGCGAGTTCCCATGGCTCATGCTTCCCTTAAGCCGCTCCTCCAATCGCCGCGGATTCCTCAACCCCCTCACCAAAATTCACCACCGCCTCACCCTCCCCGAGGCCTCGCCCAGCCGCCGCCGCGCCGGATCGTCGTTCGGCTGGCTGGTTCTCATCGACGAGTCGCCTTCGATTTTCCTCATCAATCCTCTCACCCGCGATAGAATCGCCCTTCCGCCCCTTTCGTCCTTCCCCAACGTGACGAATTTCGACTTCTACAGCATAGGAAGGGAATACACCGTCCGATCGCCGGAAAATGAAATCAATTTCTACAGCCTCAAGGAAATGCGCGACGCTTTCATCAAAAAGGTGATTCTCTCTCACAGTCCGTACGATAACCCTAATTTCTTCGCCTTCGCAATTCTCAATAGGCACGAAAATCTCGCTTACTGTAAAAACGGATACAATTTCTGGAAAATTATAGAGGAAGCACAGTCCTTTGGTGAGGATGTGATCTATTTTAATGGTGCATTTCATGCTGTTGATAAGTCTGGATCAATGGCTATCTGTGATTTGAAAGGAGATTTTCCTGTGGTGAAGATCATCAATGTTGATCAACAAATCGATGGTGATATGAAGTATTTGGTCGATGCAATGGGCGATCTATTGTTGGTGGCTCGGTACTTAGACTTCGAGATTGATATCGAGTACTACATGGAAGTCTGCAAGACTGTGAAATTTCAGGTGTTTAGGTTTGATTGGAATGCCCAGAAATGGGAGAATTTGGCAAGTTTGGATGACAAGGTGCTGCTTTTAGGGGAGAATTCGTCGTTGGCGCTGCTGGCAAGCGATTACAGAGAGTGTAAAGGGAATAGGATCTATTTCACAGATGATTATTCTGGTACAAATTCTGATAGCATTGCTGGGGATCATGATGTTGGTGTTTATAACTTGGTCGATGGGAGTATCGATGAGCTGCCCTGTTATCCGCGGAACTCACACTGGCCGATTTGGATCACTCCGAACCTATGCTGAACATGTAATAAGTCCCAATCTTTTGCTTGTTCTTAAAATTATGAGCTTGTTGATGCATAGCATATGATGCTTTCTATTGTTAACTGAAATGCTTCTATCATATGGTGGTTGGTATGTGCGTCTTTCGTCTCGTGCATTACTGATTAGAGCAGACGAGTAGTGATCGAAGGGTAACTATTTTGCGGTAACTGCGAAAGTAACCATTTGTAGCTTTCCTTCCTCCTTCTACTCCATGTTCTAATGCATACCTTTCTCTATCAGGAAAAACTAGAAGATAAGTTAACCATGTTCTTATGCTCACCTTTCTCTATCAAAAAGTTGGAGTTGCTTGTAGATAAGATATTTGAGTACCCTACAACTGATTACTATTATGTAAATAATGTGGGAATATGATGATGATGATGATGTATACATTCAATAATATTCTTGTTTTCTTTTGCTGGATAAGATGAGATGATGTTGATTTACTTGTTTTATTCATCATCTTCTTGTCCCAATTCCAGTTTTTCGTACCGGTCGAACTGTGATGTTTCGTCGGAGACGAAGAAAATTTACAGTTGGTTAGTGAAGAAAACGATCGATTTGCTATTTCTTATTGCCACTTCAAGTTCAGTTGATTGAAATTTGAAACTGATAATAATAGATTATAAGAAAGTTGCAATCTTGAAGCAAATACTTAGGCTCTGTTTTCTTTCTAATAATAGTAACAAACAGTTTCCTTCATCTTTACATATGCTGCTGAAACACACTAGAAATCTAAGCAATACACCTCATAGAATAGGTAGGAACCGTGGAGTCGAACGTCGGCACGCCGGGTATAACGCCGGGGTGGTCGCTCTCGAGGCCGTAATCGACCGTCTGCGGCCGCCACTCCATCTCCTCATCGAAATCGTGCACGAATTCCGGCATCTCCGCCCCCTTCCGCCGCACGTGGTCCCACAGGAACTCCAGCCTGTTGACGTACTTGACCTTCCCGTACAAACCCCCGCCGCCGAAGAGGAGGCGGCCGAAGGCGGCGAGGAAGAGGCGCGACTGGATCCCCGGGTGGAGGAAGTAGAAGGCGTCGAGGTTGTCCCTGACGCCGGGCGGAACGGAGTCGTGTATCGACTTGAGCGCCGATATGCCGGGGAAATTCTCGCCCCTGCTCACGCCGGTGTGGACGTAGACCGCCGAGAACGGCCGGCCGTCCAGATCGGGGAAGATCTCGTCTTCTAGAAACTTCTTCACTGCCTCCGCGCTCACCAGCCTCGCTGTTGTTTCGTTCCATACACAGAGTTAGTTAAGGAAAGGGAAGTAGAGAGAGTCTCTGGAAATGGAAATTGCTGCTACTACTTTCTACTTACCAGGGAAGAATTTTCCGATGATGCGGAGGAGGGGGCGGCCGCGCTTGTCGGAGCCTTGAATTTTGAAGATTTCGAGCTTTTTTATGAGCTCGAGCTGCTGCGATTGGGAGAGAGGAGATGAAGGTGGAAGGTCAGTTGATGAAGTAGCCATGGCTCGTTTTGATTCTTCCCTTCTCAATTTCCTGTTTTTAAAGGAAGATTTTGGGTGGGGTGGGTGGATAAATAATAATTTAATGAATTTATTTTAAGGAATAGTGTTATTGCTAATAATTTAAGGTGATTTTTTTTTCATCTTTTATTAGTAGTAGTATTTTTTTTATATTATTTTTTTAAAAATTTGTTTTGCATTTGGGATTTTTCTGTATTAGATTCGTTCTTATCCTTCATAATCCATAATTAATTGTTAATTTCGTGTTCTAATAATTTGTTAATAGATTCAGTTGTAACTTATTCCGTGTGATATGCAACAAACTATCTATGCATGTGCTAGTAGTATTTAAAATACACGGTGACGTCTACTAATAAATTGAAATTTCCCAAGAAAAGAAAAAAGCGTAGGATATGGATAATGGGTGAGTAATAACTAATTTACTTAAATTGGATGGAAATCCAAAATTTGAGGGATTTGGATAAATTATCCAAAAGGGGGAAGGAAAGGTATATTCCATGGAATCTCCCCTTTGAAAATATGGACAAAAGTGAAGAGAAGAGCATGCAATTAATGCCACGTTATGGGGCTTTCCGCCCTTTTGGCCCTTCTCCTCACAAACAAAATCTTGCCCCCATTTTTTAAAATCAACAATAGCAAAAATTATTTAATTATGGAAAAATAAAAAGTATAGGGAGAATTTGTTTAAATTACTAGCGATAGTGATTGACTTGATTGGACCACGATGCCGTTGTACATATCTATCCAGAGATAAGACGGGCCCACATTTTTGTTACAAAGTCTTCAACTATATAAAATGATTAATTAAAGCAATTAATATCAGTGATTATTTAATTTATCTGATAAAGGATGCCGCTATCAACTTACCCCTTTCATACGTAAAACTGAAATTATGGGTTAGGTCTATTAACAAGGATATTATATTTATATTTATGCATGATTGAGTTGAATTATTGGAGAGTGGAAAATAGTACTCCCTCCGTCCTCCATTTAGTGACATTGTTTTCTGGGCACATGTTTTTTTGCATTTTTATAGTATAATAATAAATTAATGTGTTAAAGTGGAATAATTGTGGGTCCATTTTAATTTTTTAATAGTATTAAAATGTTAAAATAATAAAAAGTAGATGTATAAAGTGTTAAAGTGATTGTGGGGTCTACGTCCTAAAACGGAATATGTCAGTAAATGGAGGACGTCCCAATATAATAATAATGTCACTAAATGGAGGACGGAGGGAGGAGTAGAAATTTATAGCATTGTTTGTAGATAAGGCAAGTTGTAACGTTCCAATCAATATCACCTCAGTAATTAATCTCAACAAAAACCATGTGCTCAGTCCACCGGAATTTTGGGTTTGTTTCACAAAATTATTGGTTTTTGGAATCCTCAATGTTGATTTAGTTTTGGGCCACTTGGAGTTATTTGAGCCCACTGATTTATTGCCGCTAGCCCAATGGGCCTATCATAAATAAAAACGATAGGCCCAATAGATACTTAATACGGGTACTCCAATGGGCCTATCCTAGATAAAAAGCAATAGGCCCAATAACTATTTATATTATGGGCCTCTTATTGGGCCGAGGGTCTTAGTTTGTAGTTTGTACGATGAATTGGATCTGCTAGAGTTAAACCGGGCCCATGAAGTTGAAGATAAATTAGTGAGAACTGAGAAGAGAGGAGGGTAAAATATTACTCCCTCCCTCTGTCATAGTTCACTTGTTCTCTTTCTTTTTGCCACGAGATTTTATGCACAGTGTTAAATTGAAAAAGTAAGGGGCCCACATCAAAAAGTGAGGATTAATTCTTACCTTTTAAGAAAAGTGATATGAGACGGACTAAAATAGTATAGTGGACAAGTGAAGTGGGACGGAGGGAGTATATTTGGTTGTTTGTGGGAGGGAGGGGAATAAATAGGTACGTAAGAAAAGATTGATGCGGACAGAAGCAAATCTCCGGTTACTTCTTCAATTGGTTAAACCCGACCTTTCTCTTCCCCTCTACCACTGCCATTCTCTGTCACCCTTTTTCTTTTAACTATTACTACTACCTCCATCTCACATAAGTAGTCTCATTTGTCATTTCAGTCCGTCTCATCTATTAGTCTCATTTCCTAAAATGGCAAAGAATACATGACTACAATTAACTCTCTCTCTTCAGAATCAATTACAACCACATATTTTTTCCTTTATTGGCTCTTGTGTCCATTCCAAATGGGACTACTTATATGAGATGGAGGAAGTATTACTCTTCCTTCCCTTCCCTTGATAACACCAATTAATATTAATTAAAGATTCCAGATATAGAAACCCGAACTAAACACAAATGTTAAACTTATTAGTCTAACGATAGGGGGTTAAGTTTCGGGATCATAGATATCGGGTTCGAGTCCTACGATGCCGACATCGGGCCTTGAGAATTGAGTAGGGAGTAAATTTGGATTGGTAAGAGAAGTAGCCAATCCCAGCTTGCTTAAGCTCTCTCTCTCTCTCCCTCTCCCCGACTAGCTTTTGCTCAGACTCTCCCCCTTAATTACGACCTTATCTTTGGAATCATCCCACGCTTTTAAACACCAAAATTTGTTTTGTCATTTCTCACTTTAACCTCTCTCTCCCCCCTCTCTCTCTACATATCTAGTCATTTACTCATCTTTGCCCGCCAACTACTCTCTCCTCTCTCTTGAATGATGCCGCCGGAGAAGGTCACCTCCGCCGCAAATGGCGGCGGCGGCTTCCACCCCGTCCCGCTGGCCTCCCATGAAGACGTCGTCAAGGATCGAACTCTCTTCTTCAACACCCTCAGAAGCTTCCATTTTGCTCTCGGCTCCAAATTTCTGTACACATTTAGACTGCAAATAATCTATATTTCATTTCGTTCTTCATCATCTGTTGATAATAGTATAACATTATTATTATGATTGTGGAAAATAAAGGGTTCCTGTGATCGGAGGGAAGGAGCTGAATCTGCATGTACTGTATGTGGAAGTTACCAGAAGAGGCGGCTATGAAAAGGTCGTGGCGGAGAAGAAATGGAGAGAGATAAGCGCCGTGTTCGATTTCTCGCCGACCACCACCAGCGCCTCCTACGCTCTAAGGAAACACTACTTCACTCTCCTTAATCCCTACGAACAGCTCTACTTCTTCCGTACTCAACCCTCCATGCTCAATACAGGTCCTCTCTTTTTTTCCTTTTTTTTTTCTTTATACTACATTGAATGTTATGTATGTTATGTGTATAGTAGTATTATGTTATTACTCCCTCTGTCCCGTGGCATTAGTCTTACTTTTCTTTTTTGTTTGTCTCATTTCCTTAAAAGGAAATAATTTAACACACAAAAACACCTTTTAAAACCCCTTTATCTCTGCATGCCTCGGTTACTGTGCCACATCCAAATGGGACTAATGCCACGGGACGGAGAGAGTATGTGAGAGAGAGAGGGAGAGAGAGAGACCTTGAGGAGGTGTGGGTGTGGACCCATAAATGGAGAAAGGAGCATGCATTTATATGGAATAATTTGTGCCTGAGAAGAGAGAAGAGAATTAAAGAAGAGTATTGTATTGTCCAGGGTGGAAAATCTTGGACCTATAATGTATTAACCTCACATTAATTGAAGTGTTAATAAATTTCTTAAAAACCACCACCACACATCATTTATGTTTTCCTCCGCCACAGACGTTATTGTTTCCAACTTCCCAATCACTCACATGTCTCCCCCATTTTCACAATTTATATAAATTCTAATTGCCGAAAGGAGTATATGTATATTAATTAATTAATTATTTAATTAATGTGGATGGATATTATTGATGATTGTATATAATAGAGGTGAAGTGAAGGAGGTCCACTAATCTTATTATCTGCCTCTCTAATTATCGCACACTTTTCTTCATTTTCCTATTGCACTTGCTTCCTTTCCCTTTCCGTTTCTTTCTCATTTTCGTTTAATAATAATAATAATAATAAATAAATAAATAAATAAATAAATAAAGATTTACTGTCACGGTGTTGGATGCAGAAGGAACCATCAAGAACTGTAAATCGACTGACATCAAGAAATGTGAATCTGCTACTGCAGGCCCTCCTTCATTTGATGCAGTAGGAACCATCGATGCCAAATTCGACTGTGGTTACCTGGTCTCAGTCAAGTTGGGGGACGAGACGCTTAACGGCGTTCTCTACCACCCGGGATATCCAGCTATGGCTCCACCAACCTGCACTGCTCTCGTACCTTATGCCCCGATGCTTCATCATCCACATCGTCGCACAAGGAGAAGAAAATCCGGGGATCCTAGCCGTCCAAAGCCCAACAGGAGTGGCTACAATTTCTTTTTTGCAGAGAAGCACTCAAAGCTCAAAACTCTCTACCCAAACAGGGAGAGGGAATTCACAAAAATGATTGGGGAATCGTGGAACAAACTCTCCCCCGAAGAAAGAGTGGTGAGTATGTACGAGTTTATCTGAATTCCAGCTTTTCGTTGATTCCTAAATTTGAATATATTGCAGGTTTACCAGAGCTATGGGTTGAAGGATAAGGAGAGGTACCAGAAAGAGCTGAAGGAGTATAAGGAGAGGTTGAAGATGGGGCAGCCTTGCTGATGTCAAGCGGGATCTGACAGCTCGAACCCAAGAATGAATTTTGATTCCGATTCTGATAGAATTTAAGTCTGTTAACTCAAACATACCTGCAGAATAGGCTTTTGTATTTCAATCTTCATGGAAGGATTCGAGGATCTATACATCAGTTGATACAAACTCCTCAGCTTCTTTTTAGTTCAGCTCCTTTGTGGTATGATGAAACGGGCTTTCGTCTGCTTGGAAGACGTGCTCGTGAACAGAGAGGTTAGATCCACAAATGCATATTGATATAATAGGTTGAAGGGGGAGGGAAGAGTACATTATAAATCCAGCAAAGTATATTACAAATATGAAGTAACCTAAGATTTATTACTACTCACAACAATCTACCAGAATCCGGTACCAAGATTTAGGATCTTCTGTTTAGACCATGAAAGAAATGGTGCTTTCTACTTCTACAGTGCCTCCCAGAAGCTTTCGAAACAACATAGGGAACGAACTGAACCTGCAGAGTAAAAAAAGTTTACTTTCATAGTGTCATCATACCATGAAATCAGAAGTGCCACAACACAAGAACCAAAATTTCAGCAATAAACAGGAGTAATACAACTACGAAACATGCAACGACGTAACATCTACAAAGGGATCTTATGTCTAATGACTAATGTCCCAAGACAAACAGAGGTATCAACTTCAACATATCCATCATGGAAGTGAGCTTCTTGCAGTTAAATGTGCTATTGCAAGAACATGAAAAACGAAAGTCGATAAAGCAAAGTACCTGAGAATTGTTCCTGATACCATAATCCTGAAGCGAATAATTGTCCTCAAGTAGCTTCTCATTGTGGTATGCAAGGCAAAAATTTGACCATATGTGTCTCCTGAAAGCCCAAAAGAAACGGCATTTCTCAATCTTTTCGTCACAGCATCAAGAAGCATTCATGTACTATCAATTATCATCTCTAATGGATCATGAACTAAAAGATTGCGGAAAATCGGCTACAAACAAAATTCATATAAGGCAATGAAACTACAGTTCAACCATGGAGTATTCAGATTTGTGTCTTACCACGAAATTTGACGATGACCCATCTTCGACTCCTCCATTTCATTCACTTTCTTCTTAACCGCCAACTTCAGGTCCTTCAAAGTCGCAGTATTCATCACGGCCACGTCTTCATCACCAGTAATAAGAAGAAAAATCAGTGCCTCAACGATTCGTGCTAAAACCAGCCACACAGTAGGAACTACCACAAGGTGTTTGTGAAAATGTCTAGCAGAAAATGAAATTACCAAAGGATGCGCCGTCCAATTTGAGAACGGTGAGACGCATGGCGCTCCCGAGCTCCAAGCTGATGAGCGTGTCCACGTCGGACAGCAGAGGCTTCTTCGGCACGTCGGCGAGAATCGGATCCGTGAGAAGCGCCGCCAAGGTTGACTCCAATCTAGCCTTCTTGACGCTGCTGCTGCTGTATTCCGGCGTAGTGCTCGCGGCGGCGGAGGTGGTGGCGCGAGCGTCCTCCACCGACTTCACATCGTCGGTCGATGCATCCATATTTTCTCCCCTCTCTCTCTATCGACTTCGGGTTGTGAAATTTATAGGTTACCCCATTATTCCAAAAAGGGTAAAGTCACACTCTTGAAATCTATTTCCTTTTATAGTATTTGTATTTTCTTTCTTGCTTAATTTTTCCCAGAAATGTACAGAAATTGAAAAGATGAAGCAGAGAGAAGGAAACACAAACACATGATTTTATTAGAGTATTTGAATATCAAGCTTCACTTCTCATGAGGCCTAAAAGAATCATCAAAAAACAACATTTATTCAGACAGTTTGTCGATGTGAAAAGGTTCCACCTTTCAAGCCTTTCTTGGAGGTGGAGAGCTCTGCATCTCAACCACCTTCTTCCACGACTCTCGAGTCGAAATCTCTCCCCACCACCTCTCGACATTCTTCCTCGACCTGAAGAGCTCTCCCGCATTCGTCCCACTCAAGAGCTGAGCATTGGGTAGGTGAGAAAGATCTGCGAGTGAGAAGTCATCACTAGCCAAATACCTACTCTCTCCCAATCTCTTGTCATAGACATCCAGCACGCCAGCTAGCTTAGCTTTGTTTTTCTTGATCAAGCCTTCGTCTTGCTTGATCTTCATCTTGGGGGCAAAGGCCAATTGAAAGGAGAGGATTGAGCTCGGTGGGTTGAAGGTCTGCCCTTCAACCTCTAACCATTGATCAATCGATGCCTTCTCTAAGGGATTAGTCCCGAAGAGGCATTTGTTCCCCTGGTTTGTGTATTTGTCGCACACGTATCTTGCTATGCACCTGGATTCTGGTTTGCCCCAGAGAGTAAGACAGAAACAACACATGAAGATTTCAGTTCAAGCATATATTCTCCTTTTTCAGTGAAATGTGCTCATGACTCTACTGCAGGTAGCTAATTTGATAAGCATAAAAAGCTATGGCAGCCATCCAAACTACAATGTTGTTTCAGAGGAAAAGATATAAATATCACAACTTGAAGTGAAATAAAATTCAAGAACTACTAGCAGTGATTAAGCATCATTAGAAGAAGTGCAATTCAAGAAGCATCAATCCAATCATTCATCATATCATAAGTGGGATTTCGGGATTCCTATTCAACGGAATCAACAACCATCGATTTATACGAGTTGAAATACAGATTGGGAAATGCAGAAGGACCAAGAATAAGTGATAGTAGTATAAAAAGGAACCATACCAAAGAGAGCAATACTCTCATCTTGAAATGCAGGTACTTGCCCAAATGGCTGCAAAACAAATCAAGAAACACAACAATGTGCAAACCATATTCTGTTATTAACTAGCAAGTAATCAATACAAGCAGAGATTTTAGGCAGATTTAAGAAAAAAAAAATAAAATTAGCCAAAAAAGAAGGGGAATAGACCTGAATCTTGAGGTAATCAGGCTTCTTGTGTTCGGCTTTGGCCAGGTTAACAGGGAGCAGTTCAAATGGAACATCTTTCTCGAGGAGGCAGACAAGAACCCTAGACACGGCGGGGGAGAAGGCCGGGCCGAACACTTTCACCGGCGCTGCCATTGTTTCTCTATTTTTAGTTTCTTTTGATTTTGCCCAATTCTTCAGAGATAATGGGAACACTTCATCCCTTGCTTGAACGAGCCAATATGTGTGTGGGTCCCTTCCTTTACCGGTTCTTTTATTATTCTTTATTAAAACTAATTTCATACCCCATCACCAACTAGTAGTACTCGTCTCACTTCATTCGATCTATAGAATAAATAGATGTGTAAAATAAAAACGGGTGGAACATGAGTATTTTTTTCAAACTAGTGGAGATCACGTGCGTTGCACGTGGATCCGTAATTTTTTATTATCTCTTTATTTTAGGTGTACTGATAAATAAAGAATAATTAATGATTTTTAAAACTTATTAAATATTACAAATAAAATTAAAATTAATTAAGAAAAACTAACATTCATGTTTATAATTCATTTAACATAATTCATTTTAAAATTTTCACACTAACACCCCATAAGTTATAAGCTCAAAACATATAAATACCTTTTAAAATAACTAGCATTTAACAAGAAACAATTCATTTAACCATAAACTCAAATGCAAAATAAATAAATGGAATTGTGTGTAAGTAGTTCGGGTAAAAAAAAAAACATTCAAGTTCTGCCACCACTACCCACAATTGCTATCTTTCAAACCACCGTCACACCGCCGCTGCACAACAAATACTATCGAGTGGCATCGACTTTGCACCCCCAAAGTAAAAATCCTGGCTCTGCCACTGCGCAGGGCCCTCCTTGGTCGAACCATCTTTAGGTTTTCCCATCTCCTTGGTCAAACCATCTTTAGGCTTTTTCGGCTTTGAAGAGGTAGTGATCTCTGCTAGTTTTTGTGAACATATTTGCTCTTGGACTTGTCGTGACTGGCTACACTAAAGTAGTGTTATTGAAATTCCGCTAGAAAGAGCATTGTATAACTGGTCATGAGAAAATACTGGAGATGGCAGGTAGACTCCTACGTTAGGTATAGTTTTTCCTCAGGCTTTATTAATTGTCATAGCAAAGCAATGACGGATAGGGAATTGTTTTCGTCTAAATCAAAATGGATAGACTTCATTTTCAGCAGGTGAAAGGGAATTCTTGGTATCAAGACATGTTTCCTAATATGTTGGCCAAGCCTTATCTCTGCGCTAATTATGTTGCCCTTAAACTTTCTACACACCATTCTTGTGTCGTTACATAGACAATTTTATGGATCTATGAAAAATCATAGATCCACACATGAATTATAAATAATTCATGTGAAATTTATAATTCATGTGAAAATAAAATTAACATTAGTCACATCAATGGATTCATCGAAACTGTTGAAAACCTGTGCATCTGCTGGAAATTAACATTGATACCAACTCATTATTTAAACTATCGACATAGTTATTTTTAGGCGTTAAAATTGCTCGACTTGTCAGGTACTCTGTCGAACACCCATGTGTTTCCGGTTTTGGAAAAATAGCTTATATAAGTCTTTTAATGAAAATTTCTTCATTATCATATTCAATTACCATTTCTTCCGGAATTTAATGTTACCTTCGACATCTATCGTTTCTTCATCATTTTCACTTCTTAGAAATCGACTGAATTCCGGATCATTCTTTGACCTCATGTTTATTGACAATTTTATTTTCTTTAATCAGGCCACAAATATGACTTAACTAAACTTGGCGATATCGTTTGTTGCATTGTATCTTTAGGAACAACTTACAATATTTGTCTAAAATCTCCTCAAAAGACGACTACTTTTCCGCCAAAATTCATTTCATTTCCCATTATATGTTGTAAGAGTTTATTCACATTTTCTACTGCCTATTTTTTTTTATCATAAGTGCTTCATCCCATATTATTAGTTGTACTCTACACAATAATTCTTTAATTGCACTTTGTTTAGAAATTGAGCATTCACTTGACTCATCAGAATTTATCGGTATTTTGAAACGTGAATTCGCAGTTTGTCCTCCAGGCATTATTTATGCATCTATTCCCGATGTTGCAGTCGCAAGTGATATAAGATTTTTCAACCTTAGATTGGCTAATAGTGCACGATATAAGAATGTCTTTCCAGTTTCGCCCGGGCTATTTATGATAAATATCACACTTTTTTTTCTATGCAAATTAGAATCATTAAAAATGCTTTCCTTGATCATTATTTAGCTTATGCTCTACATCATGATCTTCTTCAGGTACGTGTATGGATTGGGGACATTTCATCTCATATCTCTCTTGGATAATCATTATCTCCGATGTCAATATGTGGAGAAGGTATGCTAGGAAGATCATATAAATCAATTCTTTTCTCAATGCTCTCCAAGTAAAAACTTAAGGTCTTCAATCTCTATGATATGCGTGCTTCAATTGAACTGTATTCTCGTTTATAATCTTCAGATAACGCATCAAAGTATGTATCCCATAGTACTATCTTATCTGTAGGAGCGCAATGCACCAAGATTATTGCAAACAATCTACGTAACTCATCTGACATTTTATCAGCTTGTATCCCATTCCCTTCAACCCATATAGTTGCTACTTGATCAGCTTGTGGAGAGTTATATATACGTACGTTGATCTAAATGCACATATTTTGAAATACAAAGTTGAACATTGTTCATGGAACTGTAGTCCGTCAATCTTTGAAATATTTTAGCATATGGATTGACATGCCTGTATACCTCTACAGTTGCATTAAAAATAATTTTATAATGACTAAATTAAAAAGTTACCTTAAAATGAGTTTGACTTGTGCATTGTCAAACAAAAAGGAAACTACGTGCGCTTGTGAGAATTATTCGAGTATCGACCTTTAATTAATATGTGCAAGAACTGTAATAAATCATCAATATATATAGATTGAGGTCTTTCATTATAGTATGTAACATCAATTCTTTATTTATTAGAATTATGATATGGTTTAAAGAGGTATACGTAATTATAGTCCATATTCCAATTATATAATGATTTATAATTTAAATTTTGATAATTCAAATATCGTAATTTTAATATTTTAAAATTTTATTCTTTGTTTAAATTATATAATGATTCGTTAAGTTTTAGTTAGAATAATCAAGTCCAAACGTGTTTATAGTCGATGTTTTTTATAATTATCAAATTTTGGTAGTTCAAAAATTCTTTATCTATTAGAATTAGGATATGTTTTATTTAATGGTAAAGACATATACGTAATTAGAGTATATAATGATTTATAATTAAAATTTGGATAATTCAAATATTGATAATTTTAATATTCTAGAGATTTATACAATGATAGGGTAAATATTCTAATGATAAGGGTAAAAGATGCAATTTAAATTTTGTAAACAAGACACTTTTTATAATAGTATAGATTACATGAAAAAAATCACTCCTTTTATAATACTCATAGGTTACATGTGTTTATTTCATTTCATTTCATTTTTTCTTATTTATTTCAACACCAGGTATATGCACAAGAAAACCATACTATATAATATATATGTAGATTATACATAAATCAAGCAGCACCAGCAAGAGTAGTCCAATTAGAGGGTGCTCTAGTGGAAGAAATAGAAGGCATGTTGCGTATGTTTACGTCGAGAGGTAGCATTCTGTACTGGATATCCAGCTCCCTGAAAATCTTCACCATCTCCTCCACAAGTAGAGCTCTCCTCGCCCACCTTTCCCCCATGTCTTGAAAGTTTATCTTGTGCGACAGCCACACCGAGAACTTCAACGTGTTCATGTCCTCCATATCTCTCAACACAATCATTGGTGCCGGATACCAATGATCGCTCCGGTTATCAACATACCTGCCACCCACCCACCCCATATTATATTATATTCCCATATTTTAAAGAAACGTGTCAAGTAGAATGAGACATAAAGAAAGAATGTTAGTTTTGTTGTACCTGGTGATCCTTTCTTTCATTGATGCAATCTTCTCGCCGGGAGTGGAGATGTGAACACTGAAATCGATGCCGTCTCCCATATCCGGGCTGCGGTAGTAGTTGTGGATCGGCTTTGTTGATAGCACGCTATTCGGGTAATAGATTTTGTGGTTATCGTACTTCAAGAAAACCGTTGTCAATATGTTCATTTCCTCAACAACCATCTGAAATTTTTTCACAAACATCAAGAGTGAGAAGTGAGAACCATGGATATGGACAGATTTGATTGAGCAACAAAAACTTACTTGTACACCATCAACATCAACACGGTCGCCCACATCGAAAGGGTGCATCACGAACAAGAAGATGACGGCTTCGAACGAGGTCTTGCACGTGTTCCCGAACATGAACACCACCAGAAGAAGCTGGGAGCTGAGGAAGATGAAGAAGTGTGTCGTTGCAACTTTGAGTATGAGAAGCCAGATCACTACTATCATCACCCCAACAACAGCATTCAGCATGTAGTGCAGCTTCTCGACTGCTGTTTTCGTGTCGTTTAGGGACAGAGCAAGAGCCCTCCGTTCTCTGAATGCGTTCACCTGCAGCAGTGACGAACACGTTCATCAGTGTTTACACAACGAAAAGGACGATCTAATCAGTTCGGTTACTCAATTAATTACCATCCAGTTTTTCAGAGAGCGCTTGTTGATTCCCTTCTGCTCACAATCATCGAAGAGGCGTAGAGTCTTCATAGCCTCATCCTCCCTCATAAACCGAAGTAGATCCTCTTGGTGTATATACCTGAATAATATATCATATAATCAAGGAACAGAACATATATTGATTAAGGCAGAATCTGAGTGAAAATTCGAAGAAACTTACTTTGATCCTGGGCTAACAACATTGAAGAAGATCTTCTTCGCAGCAACCTTAGCCTGATTCTCGCTTGTGATATGTACCAATGCTTCGTCTTCCTCGGTGGCGCACTTAATTTTGTCATTAATGGTGGAGAACACGCCTTGCCTCACTATGTTCATCAACCTCTTCATCTTCCATGCCGATATATTCTTCTGGTTCAGCCTATGCAGATGATCTATGGTTATACCAGTATGCTCATCCTTCTTACCACCATTCGACGTTGGTGGAGTTCCGATGAGCCTTCTTCTCTTCGGAAACATATTTTCCTTGAGATCTGGTGGAACAGCCACCCCTGCATTTTGATGCTTCTGAACCTCAATCATCAGCTCCTCCTCCTCCTCCATCTCTATCACTGGTAGCCCGGAAAGTGTCTCGATCACGTACTGATTGAATAGCGACTCTTGAATCCGGTCGAAGAACGTGCTAACGTGGAACGACGAGGCTAGGACCTTGACGAGCAGAGTTTTCTTCAGCCAAATCAATGTTCCTACCAACAAACACACCCAAATTCTGGTAACGTAGGGCAAAATGTTGCTTTTCGTTACTCTCTCGACTTTCTTGTCGAAGATGCATTCCCAGGCAATCAGCACCAGCCCCAACCACACGCAGTTCTGAGCTGCGTTTCTGAGTCCGTACACGAAGTACAGAACGCGTTTTCGGAGGAGGAAGTTCTTTTCGGTGAAGAAAACGGCGATCCTAATCGCCCAACCGGCGACCAATCTGCCTGAAATCAGAACTAAAATCATCAATTGCCATTTCCAGAGGTCCAATTGGAGGATCTTCTTCCTCCTCCACGATTCAATTGTTAAGCTGCAAACCAACGACGAGACGATTATAATCAAACTCAGCAATTGAATAAGCCATAGAATGTTGAAGTTGAGATTCGTGTAGTCTTCGGGCAAATCTTCTTCGAGAAACGGATCGTCCTCGTCGATTTCGCTCAATCCTTTCCCCGGATGCTGCGGTTTGGCCACCGTTCTCTGCGTTTGGGATCTCGGTTTGATTTCCTCCGGTTGATCGAGCAATCTCGACTTCGTTTTACTCCTCAGGAGGCTCGATTTCCTCCGGAACGAACTGTTCGAGGAGCAGAGCAGCACCGCGTCATCCTCCGTCCCGGCGTCGGAACGCCGCTCGCCGTCCGTTCCAACGCTCCCGTTGAACGAAACGCGGAACTCTCGCGGATTCAGCTCGCCGTAGGCGCTGGCCTCCGATTTTCTAGCGAGCGGAGGTTTCTGCGGCGCCGCTGTCTCCGCCGCAGAGTCGAAGCCACTGGCACTCACCAGCCCGGCGTCGTTCGTGTAGTCGTAGCTGGAGCCCTTCCACATTGCGCTAGCGCCGCCAGAACATACTTCTCCGCTGTGTAAATTATGACCGCTGCTTATATTCACGGCGGGCGACGACGGCACGGATTTGGAGGTGGAAGACAACACCATGGCTGCAGCAGCGACGGCGACGGCGACGGCGACTGGCTATTGGCAGTTTCGTGTAGAAGAGAAGAGATATTTGTGCAGTGAAGGTTTACTACAAGCTATGCACTGAAATAATTCTCATGGCATGGGAAGGGGTTAACTACCTTCAGATATTAAATTACTAAAAAAACCTCATTAGATTTTTTTTCTTTTCTTATCGTATTATAATTTTCCGCGTATTCTTCACATTTTATAAGCGCTCATCACTTCCCCCTTTTCCAGTAAAATGGCAATCCATCATGCATCCTTTCTTTTCCATCACCTACTAATGAAAATCATTGTCTCTTACATAGTTCTATTACAAGCACTCATGCTCCCTTTCTTCTCTTTATCATCTTCTTAAAAGAAAAAGGTTATCTATCTCCCGGTCGATATTTATATAGTTGTCGAGAACAATTCTGTAATCAATAATCTAGTCGTCTGATACTACTCACTACTAGAAAATTGGGCTATAATGACATTTTCTTGGTGACACTTTTTAAGAAGTGCCATCATACATAGCCAAACGATACACTAACCTTTGACTACATTATATGGGCTTACTAATATGACATTTTCTCTTAAATGCCTTGATAGCTGCTATTTGGTGACACCTCTAAATAAACCATTTATTTCTCAAAAGAGTAAATATTAAAATAAATAAAGAAGAAAATAAAAATGAGAAAATGAAACAAGTTAATATATATTATTAAATCCCATTCCATTAGTTAATGTTGAAGATATAATTAATTGAATAAGTTTTAATAGTTTTAAAAATATAATAAAAAGATTTTAATTAGTGACCCTGACGGCAAAATTAAGCATTTACCTTATCTTAAGTTTTATTTCTAGTTTTATATTAAAATATGGATTAAACAATCCGAAAAAAATAAAAACAAAATTCAACTTAAGTTTTCTCTAGCTTTCATCTTAGCGGCAATTCTGAATTTTGTAGAAAATTTTAGCGCCAATCTGCACCCGCATTCCCCCCAATTAGAAGAATTAAAATTAAAATAAAATTGAAAACTAGGGTAGTAATTAACCGCAGAGAGTCTGTGCCCACATTCACTCGCACAAATTTCTCTCTGTAACCCTCTTGACGAATTTCTCTCTGTTAAGCTTCAGTTTAGGTTCTTATACTTCGACTGGAGTTCCTTGTTTCATACCGAAGTAGCAAGAAGAACGGGGGAAGCGAAGAAGGATATCTACGCATCTCAATCTACAAAATTCATCTTGTAAGCCCTAATCCCCAAATTTATTTACCATGTCAATATTCTTCAATTTATGATCAGTATTTTGTCAATTTCACAAAAAACGATTGTTCCCTGTACAAGAAATAAGGTATTAACTTTGGCTATTGAATTGTAGCTCTTGTGTTTGTATGCATCATACGTATCCAGTTGATATGATTATATTGGTTTCCTTTTCCTTTTTATTTTGTTCAATTGTGCTCAAATGTTCAGTAGCTTAATATAACTCTTAAGAGAGAAATTTGTTTTTACCATGGTTGAGAATTTAGTCACTTATACTTTGATATGAGATGCTTTGTCAATTTTGGTGTTCTATGTATGTAGCATTATGTCTTCTAAAGGACGGAAGCGCCGTCAAAACAATCATAATTTACGAGACAAGCCAAATATATCAGAACAAAGGTTGACATCACGTGAGGATTCTACTCCTCATGGTTAGTACTGACTGACTTTCTTTATGTATTCAGTTTCCCCCCTTTCTTTTGTTCGATCGAATGTTTTATGGTACAAACTACTGATATATTAGATGGAATTTTAGCTTATGAGTAGCTTCATTGTGCTTTGAATCTATCCTTCTCTTTAATTAAATTTTCCAATAATTCATAGGCATTACAACTAGGACTCAAGTGGGTAGAAGAATTTATACCAGTGATACGCATAAAGAAGTGGTATGCACGGGCACGCTTTCTCATCAGAGGCATGAGGATATGCCATCAGTGGAGATTGAGCTTATGAGTGGTGGCTTGGAACATGAAGATGGAGAAGGTAATTGTTAAAACAATAATTATAGTTGTGTATAATTTCAATCCTAGACTGATCAAGATCATATGTGCTTGAAGGTAGTGCGAGTGGAGATGAGATTACTGAAAAAATATTTAGAGGTCCCACCTATATGAAAGATATCTGGGGCCGCCCTCCAAACCTACCACTCCTCCCCGTAGAATATAATGAATATGGTCAACCTATAAGTGGTGAAAGTAGTAAGCTCATCCATTTCATAGGTGCACTTGCAAGAAATGGAAAATATTGTCCATTAGATGTTACTAATTGGCATGGTATGTCAATGGAGAATAAAAGAGAGATGATGGAAGTTGTAAAGGTATTTTTTTTACAAGATATACAATTTTTTTAATTTATTTATTATTAGCTATGTTTTATGCACTAAATTATACCATTCTTTTGTTTCGCAATATTGATGCAGTCACGATTCCATGTCCCTATTATTGCTGAGAAGTGGATTTTGTCCTCTATTGGCCATAAATGGAGGAATTGGAAGCATTACTTGAAAACAAGATACTGGGTTGATACTGTTCCTATTGAGCATTTGATAGATGAGAGGGATACTAGAGTTCTCGAAGATCAATGGCTAAAACTTCTTGTTTATTGGAGAACAGAAGATGCAAAGGTGTATCCGAAAGCTATTTTATTTAATAAATACTAATTTCACCATAGCCATATATTAAGTACTTTTTTTTTCTTGATCTTAGAAAACAAGTAAGAGAAACAAAATTGCTCGAGAGAAAAAGGTAATGGATCACACAACGGGAAAGACGTCATTTGCTCAAGTTCAAGCCAGATTGGTAATATTTTATTGTCTTTCATTTTTAATTTTATTATGGCTTTGCAAACTTTTAATGACATAACATTACAATTATGTGGTTATGCTAGGTAAAGGAACGAGGACGATGTCCAACTCGCGTTGAACTCTTTAATTCATGTTTTGTTTCTTCAAATGGAAACTCGAGTGCTATAGTCTCAAGTAAACGTGTATGTCTCTATCAGCTGTCATTTATATATTTAATGTATTACCAATTTAGTTTCGCATTATTTGATTCATAATGTATACATTAATGCAGTCTGCAATGGAAGAACGTCGTAATCAACTTCTTGATGACTTTGAAGATGCAATTGCTCCAGATGATATATTTGCCCAAATCATGGGCAAGGACAAATATGGTCATGTTAGAATGATGGGCCAAGGAATCTGCCCCTCAGATATATGGAGTGGAACTTCAAAAAGTACTTCAAATCATTTGTTGATGAAATATGAAGCAAAAATTGCCCAACTACAGGTTGAGCTTTCGACACAACAAAAAAGTCATGCTTTACAAGTCAACACTAGGCAAGATGCTACATCCCTTGAATCTCACTCAACACATGCTGCAGAGGCTTTACATGTTCAGGTATCTTTATATATTTTTTAAAAAAATTTAAAGGTATCTTTGTCATACTTACACACATACACGGCAACGTATATATATATATATATATATATATATATATATATATATATATATGTGTGTGTGTGTGTGTGTGTGTGTGTGTGTGTGTGTGTGTGTGTGTGTGTGTGGAATTTATTTTTTATTTGTTATTTCCTTTTGTTTTACTCTTAAAGGTTGGAGCACATGTCTTTTTGAAAAGTTTGTTTACTGGAAAAGTTGTTGCTAAAGGATTCATTCTAAGCATGGACCCGAGTACAAAAGTAGGGGGTCAAATGTTGGGACTGAATTGGTGTGCAGTGAATGTGAGAGTGATACTTGAGCCAAAGGAGCAATTGATCAGACCTTACAACGATTTTCATAAGTTTTCTCAAACACTTGGTGAAATGATTGCGTGGCCTTGTTCTTTGGTAATTTTTTTATCGTAATGGGATATACATAATATATTTTCTAATACATGTTAGTATCATTCTTTGAGCATAATTGTCTTTCATATGCAGGTGACACCAAGTGAAACATGAGTCTTCAATTTAAAAAGGGTATGTTTCTCAATTTTAATATGTGTAACCTTCAATTATTATGTAATTCTTCAAGTTTTAATAGTAGTGTTTTTACTAATTCTGTAAAGAACTTAGGAGCTGGTCTTGCTTTATAATAATTTCAGCTTGTGTATCTAAAAAAATCTTATATTTCCTAGTATAAATGCTATCTTCTTGAATTTTACTACTCCAATAGTTCTTATGAATTTATTTGTATATTTTTTTCATGTGCAGGTATTATTTTTGTTTGTCAAGTGCAGGTGGCACATTCACTTGAGGGTTGTCAAATATTTTGACTGTAGGATTTTGGAATTACTACTGTGTTAAATTTAGACAACTTTAAATATCATCATATGTATGTACCGAATCTTCTGTTAAATACAGGTTTTTAATGAATTTTTCATTTTACATGTACCCTTTTTATTGTTTTTTTTTTTAATAATTTAATTGTAGGTTTCTTACTTTTTGGATTTTTTGTGTTATATAAATCAAATGAGTAGAAAACGACCCAAAGAAAAGTTAATAATACATCTGAAAATGAAAATACAATTTAAAGTATTTAAAGGAGCTAAATGTAATTATAATTATTTAACGGGGCTAAGTGCAATTATAATTATTAATTGGAAATTAGCAATTATAATCGACAAATTAAAGTTCACTTTTGGTGGCATTTTATAATGACATTACATCTAATATGTAGTGGCATTTATATGTGTGTTCAGAGAACACTTATAGTGACACTTTACCTATCATTACATTTGCTAGCATGGCACTTGTATTTAATGCCACGAAAGGTAAAGTGTAATATTAGCATATTTAATGTGACATTTTTAAATGTCACAATATGCCAATTTTCTACTAGTGACTTGTTTATTTCTCTATAATCATAATATGTTACCAACATCTTCATAGCTTAATTCGCAAATAAGACACCATAATACCTAAAAAAAATCGAAAAAATCAACAAAAAATGCAAATCACATGTATGAATGCAGAATATTATAGAAGAAGAGTGAAATCTTAATTTCTATTTGTTGAGCTAGAATTCCTTGACCAACCATGTTCATAATTTGTTCAATCATAGTACGCGAAAGAAACACATCATTAAAAACAAGATTGCACACACACGAGGCACCCTCCCACAGGCTAGCCTTATCGTACGATCAAATCCGGATTACGAATCTATTATGATTTTTTTTTTTTTTGGGACACCTGTCATTTTTTTTTCGCAATGATTGTAAATATTTTACTCGATAGTGGTTAATTTTAAAATATTACCACTATAAACTTTCTCCAATAAAATTATCACCACTTTGGATTACAATAGAAGGAGACTTAGATGAACACCTGGCAATCGAAAACCATATTCTATTCTAATTAATCTGTAATTTGTTTCCCACTTGCTATGATTGTACAACCAAAAATTCTTGTATCTAATGATCTTTAACTGTTAAGATGTGAAAGTGCTAAAATACCCCCAATCCGGCCCCAAGAGTAGCTCGGGTATAATAATGGTGGTGATTGATGAGCTGGTTGTGAGAGGACAAAGGAGATAGTGAAATCTCAAAAGAAATAAGTTTTGATTGGAATTTTGTTAGAGAAGTGATAACCAATCAAGATATAGAGAAACCTCCGCCGTATAGATGTCGATGGTGGAAGCCAAAGTTTTAGGCTTACTCTTATCTTTCTTTTTTTTAATAGAGATATCAAACGGGCCATTCCATTGGGTTTCGGGCTAGCCCTATCAGGTTATGGACTATTCGATTATGGTTCATCGGACTATTTTTTCTCTCGTGATAATATTTTTTGATCGTAATCTTAACCCTCTCGGTTTTGGGCTTAGCCTTTATAAAAAATAAAAAGCGATATCGTATAAACTTTAAATTAATTATTGTTTTAACGTATATTTATATTTGTATAAACAAAATAGATAATTTATTAAATATTGTGAGTTTAGCAAATATATTTTTAATTACTCCGTATTAAACTTTATTTAATTTATCAAGTGTTACTGAAAATTATCAAATTTATAAATTGAGTATTGAAATATCACATGAATTCATAATTCAGGGTAAACCCACCGGGCCAACCCACGGACTTTCGGGTCAACCCTATCGATCTCGGGCTTTATTCGGGTCTGGACCTATCGAGCTTTTCTACTTTCGGACTCATTTTTTGGCCCTAACCTACTATTTTCTTCGGGCTATTCGAATCGACACATCGGGTTCGAGCTTTTTTGACACTCCTACTTTCTTCCTTTTCCCCCATATTATACCCTTTTTTTAATTAGTGGGATTCTTATTATTTAATCTCATCATGTTTCAGGTGTACTAAGTATAAATAATCTTCCCTACCGCATTTAGTAACTTTCTTTAATTAGTGGGATTAATCATCCAATCCCATAATTAATCATTGTACGGACAGCATTTTTTAGGGGCTGTTTGGTAGATAAGATGGGATAAGTAAAGATAAATAAACTTAAGATTAATAGTGTGAATAGTAGTAAGATAATTAATCATACACCTATGTTTGGTAGATGAGATAAAAAATGTCGGATAACTTATCTAGCGTTTGGTAGACAAGATACCAACCCTAGATTAATGCTGTAAAGACAAAAATATCCCTGTAAAATTATAATATTTACAATAATATCCCATACATGGGGTTAGGGTTATATTACAAATTATATTTCTAAAAAAAACATATATTTAATTACCGTTAATTTTGATCGTTATTTTTGTAAATTTGAGCAATACCTAATTTTAATATATTTTACCCCTATTTAACAAATAGATTTGCAATCGACTTGGGAGAACAATGTAGTGCAAATAAATATGTCATCTACAGGTAAGATGTCATAAACTTTACATGACTAAGATTTGACCAAATAAACTATCTATCCAAATAACAAAAAAAAATAACAATTATTTTGTGTGTTTAAATTTGGAAATATAGCAAAAATTTCTTATTCATAACTACGCGTTAATTAATTATAAAACAATTTTTAAGGTAAAATATTGATTTTTTTTTTTTGGTGGCACTAATTTATTACAGCTGCATAATAGATTCTATTTTGTGTAAAATTTTGTAATAATCGTCAATTTAGGAAGTGAATTGATATCTTTACTATATAATTTTCCTTAACAATTAATTTTTTTAATAAATAAAATAATAAAAATAAAGCCAAAGCCCTAGAGCTTTTAATTGTAAAAAATAAATTACTACTGTTACAAAAAATAGTCATTTAATCTGAAACAAAAACAAGAGGGTAAAAAAGAAAAGAAGCAAATCTAAGCCTAATACTTTTATCTGGTGAACAAAACTTTTGAGCTGCAACGCTTTCTCGAAGATTGTTCTCGAGTTGAACAAGAACAGAGGATGGCTAATTTTGATGAAGATCTAGGCGTATTAGTACTTTGCTACTTCACATATCGTTATCGAGTTTGTCCCTCATCATTTGTATGGGGATGAGGAGCTTCTTTCTTCGGGTCAAGACTGATGAAATACACCGTTGGCAACCCTCTAACCTGTAAATAAAGTCATGGGAGAAAAGAGAATGATCAAATGGTAGTTTCAAGAACTTGCATTGTTTTCATACCCAACAGCAAGCTGGAGCATTAGCAGATGGATTCTCATAGTCAAGTAAAGATCTAAAGAGTCACAATTATGGATTCAACTTGCAGGTTCGGACAGCCATATGATATTCCCCAGTACCTACACCACCTTTACACGAGTTTCACAATTTATACGAGCAATAATCTATTATGTGCTGTCGGAATTCCACTAAGAAAGAAAAACAGTAAGGCAAATGCAGCTAGTATCGATATATTCTAACTTTTCAGCAGTTTTCTTATGAAATTGAAATCTCCATAAGATATGGCGATTAGAACTCCATCTCCATGTATAGATCCTTGAAGTATCTTTATACTTCCCAAGAAAAGCAATTAACCAGAAAATCGTAGCTTAAATAGGACATATGATTCATTTAGATCCTTGGTACTTTAATCACTATTACTCTTTCTGATTTTCATGCTTATTAACTAGTGCAAGGAAATTTGTTCCATTCGGACCATAGGAAAAAGACGAGTCTTGGCATTACAGAAGGAAATTTGTTCCATTCAGATATTCAGATAGTTTGGTGGCCATCCCAATCTCAACAAGACACTTTTCCATCATTTAACATCACATAAATGTTTGCCTATGTCACATAGACTCGCATACAAGTTCTTTACAAATTAGTCCTGACTCCTGAATATGTATGATGATTAATAAAACATCTGCACAAACTGTTTATGTTACTAGATCTCTTCCATCTTCACTTGGAACCTATCTTACATCTTTTGAGTTTCTTCCAACATCACAGTAAAATGAGTTGAGGGTATACTGCCTGAAGCCTGATAGAAGACACAAGTAGTATATAGGAGATCGAGATAAAAAAGATCTTAGCCATAGATTTATGATACCACCAAGCTATCAAAAGGCTTTAATAATTAATATCAGATCCATTTATTACATAGGTGTAACTATAGCCATAAGGTCAGAATCTCCACATACGTTCAAAGGCATCCAATGCAATGGTGATAGGCTAAACTCTACATGCTGAAAGGATGCAAGCTAATGTTAACATCTAGTTGAGATTGACAATGCAAAAGTCAGAATGATGAGAGAACTTGTAAAGATAAGTATTGGGCAGTTTAACATTCACAAAAATTTAGCCAGTTGGCATGAAAAGATAAGAGAAAAAATATAATGTCACATTGGATAATCTGGTATTTGACCCCAATTATCGAGTTCCGTTGTAAAGATTCTGCACCAATTGTCAAAAGCCAGCCAACATCAATATACATAAACATTTGTTTTTCCGATAAAGAAAGATGAATGTGTATATAACCAGCACAGGTAATGAAATTTTCCTACTAAGACTAATTTCTTATGTAGTAAGTTCCAGACCATGCAAAAAAGAATTTGACTCCAGGAGATTTACACATGATGCTAATGCAATGATATGTATGTTGTTACAGGAACTACAAGTCCTCAAGTGGTCAGCAAAATGGTATTCTATAATAACATACCAAGCACGAGTCAAAGTAAGGAAGAGCTTTATCCCATTAACATAAAATTGAAGTACTAGGATTTGACTGAAATAATAACAATCCCATTAACATAAAATTATCCTGTTCTGCATAAAATAACAATATGAATATACAAAATTCCCATCTTTTGCCTTCTAAGAAGGAAACTTAGGAAAGGAAAATGCATAATGAAAGGTCACATTACGAATCAAATTTTTTATCTTGAGTGAGTCTAATGTAACACTGGTAGAACATAAAATTATTCACCTTATGTTAATATTGCAAGTTCCTTATATTAACAAATGTATACATAATTGCAGTGCAATAAACAGATATTACAAGGAGGAAACAATGTTTCTACCAATCGTAATTACTTCACCAATTGAAGTCCAGAAGTGGGAGAGATTTTGATGTTTAATTAGCTGTGTAAATCAATTGTGTAGGGGTCGTAGTGTGAGAGAGTGCAGAAGAGATTCAAACCAAAATTCTTTTCAAAAAATTCAATTTCAGTGGCGTGGCTAGAGAGTTGAGCGAATTCAATTTCAAAAACTTTCGAACGATTCGAAAGTACCTTGGAAATGTCGGCTCTAGTTGAGCGACGGGCGACGGCAGGGAAAAACTCTACGGCGACGGCAGGGAAAAACTCGGCTGCGAAAATATTGTGTTGGAAAATGGCTTCCCGTCGAACGCGTGAGAGCGCAACAAACTGAAACTGAAACTGAAACTATTGAATTCCTAATAATGCAAAATTTGAACCCTGATTTCACCACAACAAGAACATGCATCAATCATCATTCATCATCAACCACAAATTTCCAATTCCGCAATTCTTGAATCCATAATTCCAAAAATAGAGCTTTAGAGAGAGAAACGGTGAAATTGATTATACCTACGTGCAGCCATTCTGGAGATGAGAAGCCGCATACATCAAATCATCAAGAATCCCATTTCGCGACCTGAGCTCGTCAAGATTCTTGAGAGAAAGAAGGATGAAGAAGGGTAGGATGGGAAAATATATGGCCAATCTTGAACACTGTTCTGAGTCGGGTGTTTTATCGGAGGGGGAAGGGACCGATTGATTATCGGTGTGAAATAGGGTATTAGCAACGGGCTTTGATTTTTGTCCAGGGCTCACAAGATTATTTGTCTCTCCTACCAAACAACATATAACCCTAGATAAACCCAGATAAATAATCTTATCTAGGGTTAATCAATGCTACCAAACAGCCCCAATATATCTTCTATCCCATTATCCCATCCTTGCAATTGCATGCATAGTTAGAGAGAGAGTAGAGAGAGAGAGGGGATATTTTTGGGCTCTTTCTAAATAGGGCTTGGGCTTAATAAACAATTGAGTTGGGCTAGGAAGGAAGAAAATGAAATGAGAATATTATAAATAGTAAAAATCTTTATTTAAAGAACGGCTACTATACTATACAAGAAATGGAAAAGAACTAGGATGCTAATAGGGAGGAATGTAGGTATCGTTATCAAGCAGAAATGGCGTTCCAGTTAGATGGTACTCGGCTCGAGCTGATGGGAGGCATGTTACGTACGTTTACGTCGAGGGGCAGCATCCGGTACTCGATATCGAGCTCTCGGAAAGTCTTGACCATCTCCTCTACAAGGAGTGCCCTCCTTGTCCATCTCTCGCCCATGTCTTGAAAGTTCATCTTGTGCGACAGCCACACCGAGAATTTCAACCTGTTCATGTCCTCCATGTCTCTCATCACGATCATTGGTGCTGGATACCAATGGTCGCTCCGGTTATCGACATACCTATAATGGCACGAGGTGCGTATAAGATTATGAAATCTTGATCTAAATCTCTATGAGTAGGATGGTGGGAAAAAAAATCATACCTTGTGATTCTTTCCTTCATCGTTGCGATCTTCTCCCCGGGAGTGGAGATGTGAATGCTGAAATCGATGGCGTCTCCCATGTCTGGGCTGCGGTAGTAGTTGTGGATTGGCTTTGTTGACAGCACGCTATTCGGGTAGTAGATCTTGTGGTTATCGAATTTCAAGAATACGGTTGTCAATATGTTCATTTCTTCGACGACCATCTGAGTATTTTTCACAAGCATCAAGAGTGAGGGACATGGATATAGACAGACACCGACGGAGCAACAAAATGGATGTAAAGAAACTTACTTGGACTCCATCAACTTCAACACGGTCACCCACATCGAACGGGTGCATCACAAACAGAAAGATGATTGCCTCAAATGTCGTCTTGCACGTGTTCCCGAACATGAACACCACCAGAAGAAGCTGGGAGCTTAAGAAGATGAAGAAGTGCGTTGTCGCAACTTTGAGTATGAGAAGCCAGATCACAATGATGATAATCCCCACGAAAACATTGAGCATGTGGTGTAGTTTGTTGACAGCAGTTTTCGTGTCGTTCAGGGATAATGCAAGAGCTCTCCGTTCTCTGAATGCATTCACCTGCAGTGCAAGAGATCCCAAAACCATCAGTGTTAAAACCAGTAGAGCAAACAGTCCCCAGAAGAGAAATAGGACCTACAATTAGAGTATGCGTAAAAAGGGGCATTGCCTTTCTTTACATTCCATGTTTCAATATTCTAAACATTAATAATGAGTAGACCACCAAAAGCAAAAGGCCCTCAACCTCAAGAACCTTCAAGAGAAAGCTACACCATACAAATAACCATGATATCGAAAAGATTCTCTAGACTTTATCGGCCAACTTCCACATTGTTGCCAGTTTTCTGGTTTGGGTCCACCAAGAAACATACACTTCTCCAAACTAGCTTTCCACAACTAAAAGTTAAGCGGATTTGCTTTGTGTTGGATACATTATTACAAACTATTTTAGCAGAGATGTTGAATTGATGTAAGCTATCCGACGTAGCAAGAAGTACTAAAAATGAAAATATGCCATTGCTTACCACCCAATTCTTAAGGGCGCGTTTGCTGATTCCCTTTTGCTCACTTCCATCTTCAAAGAGACGAATAGTCTTTACAGCCTCGTCCTCCCGCATGAAACGCATTAGATCCTCCGGGAAAATGTATCTGTTCATAGAAATAAAGTGAGGAATCTTTCATACCACAGCTCCTCATATCCAATTCTAATAGTAATAGTATTATTTTCCCAATGATTCATCACAAGTTTTAACCTTTATTCCACAACATTAAGGCACCAAAGTAGGGAAATCTAATGAACTTAATATATCATACAACTAAAGTAGTGCAGCAAACACCAAAAGCAGAAATCAAGGAAACAAATTAGAGAGGACAAAGAAACTCACTTTGATCCTGGCTTGGCCACATTGAAAAAGATCTTCCTGGCAGCAACCTTAGCCTGGTTTTCGCTCGTGATATGCACCATTGCCTCGTCATCACCGGTGGAGCCTTGGATCGTCTCATCGAGGGTGGAGAGCACGCCTTTCCTCACAATGTTGGTCAGCCTCTTCATATTCCAAGCAGATATGTTCTTCTGATTCAACCTATGCAGATGATCTATGGTTATACCCTTATGCTCCTCCTTCTTCGACAACACTTTGGAAAACATCGGACTCTTAGCACCGGTGGCCATGGGAGTCTTCACCATTGGTGTTCCTATAAGTCTTCCACTCTTCTGAAACATGTTTGCCTTAAGCTCAGGCGGCATGGTGGCCCCTGCATTTTGAAGCTTCTGAACCTCAATCATCACCTTCTCCTCCTCCTCTTGCTCGTGCTCGATCTCAATCAAAGGCGGCCCAGAGAGCGTCTCGATAACATACTGATTGAACAGGGATTCTTGAATCCGGTCGAAGAACGTGCTAACGTGAAACGACGAGGCTAAAACCTTAACCAGCAGAGTTTTCAGCAGCCAAATCAACGTCCCTACCAATAAACACACCCAAATCTTGGTAATGTAGGGCAAAATTTTGGTCTTGGTCGCCTTCTCAACCTTCTTGTCGAAGATGCATTGCCACGCAATCAACACCAGAGCCAACCACACACAATTCTGCACAGCATTCCTCAGTCCGTACACGAAGTACAGAACGCGTTTTCGAAGAAGGAAGTTTCTCTCAATGCAGAAAACTACGATCCTAATCGCCCAACCGGAGACTAATCTACCGGAAATCAGAACCAGAACCATCAATTCCCATTTCCATAGGTCCAATTGAAAGATCTTCTTCTTCCTCAACACCTCAATAGTTAAACTGCAGACTAGAGCTGCAACGATGAGTATCAAACTCAGAAATTGCATAGCGGAAAGGAAGTTAAACTTCATCCTGTTGTAATCCTCCGGAAAATCTTCTTCGAGGAACGGATCGTCCTCGTCGATTTCGCTCGCCCCTTTCCCCAAGAGCTGCGATTTGCCCGGCGCTCGCAGCGTTTGGGATCTCATTTGATTGTCCTCCGGCGGGTCGAGCAACCTCGACTTGGTTTTGGTCCTCATGAGGCTGGATTTCCGCCGGAACGAGTTGTTCGAGGAGCAGACGACGACCTCCTCTTGCTCCTGCTCGGCGTTGGACCGGCGGTTCGCCGCCGGTCCGAGGTTCTCGTTGAACGAGACGCGGACCTCTCGCGGGGTGAGCTGGCCGTAGGCGTTGGCGGCGGGGCTCTCCGGGATTCTGGAGAGCGGCGACTGCTGCGACACCGGCGACTCCGTCGAGAAATCGAAGTCCTTGGAGTTGGCGGCGGTCCTCATAACGGCGTCGTTCGTGAAGTCGTAGCTGGAGCCCCTCCACATTCTGCTAGCTCCGGAAGCGTCGCCCGTTTCTCCGTTGGGCAAATTGTGGCCATTAATTCTAGCCGCAGCCTCCTTCGGCGGAGACGCGGAGGACGAAGACGACGCCATAGCTGCAGCACCGGCGGCAGCAGCTGCGTTTGGAATAGCCGATAAGAGAATCTGGCGCTCTTCTTCTCGCTGCGGCGAAGACTTGTCCAAAGATTTACGGAAAGTTTCCATGTGAGGTGGTGAAGAAGAAGAACTCAACTACAAATTTTAATTTAAAGAAGAAAAAAAGCGCAGGGCTCAATTTATTTTCCGATTAGTTTAATTACAGTCGAGATTGTTCAAGATTTGAAGCTTAAATAGAAATATAATAATGGCGGAGAAGGTGATGAGCTGTTGGCTTGGGGAGACAGGCGACAAAAGGTGGTGGTGCTCTGAGCTCTTTCTCTCTCACTTTTTGAATTTCTAAGAAAAGAAAAAATCTCCGCCGTCCAGGTGGCGGCGGAACGACGCCGGATTTGGAGTTCCGGCGCACTACGCTACCGGTAGAGGATTTATTACTATTTTCTATTTTGTGTGATCGAACTATATAATATAATTTCATTATTATACATTATGTCCTTAAATAAGCTTAGAAAATTAAAATAACAAGTTTTTTCTTGATATGGGAAAGGCATTAAATTAAGGGAAGAAAATAAACTAAACTTTTTTTTTGATAGAAATATCTTATTTTACTTTTTCCTATTTAGGGTGTGACAAATATGTGGTAGGGAAGAATTTGATCGTGTGCAAAATACATGCATTGTATTATTAGGTGGTGTATTTATACACTAGGTACAATGTACTCCCTCCGTCCCGCTATTGTTGTCCCATTTGCTTTTTGACTTTTTCCGGCACGCGTTTCCACCGAGACGTAGTACGGGTTTTACGATATAATTTTGAAATATTATTTCTCTTACGAGATACTACGACGTCTCGGTGGAAACGCGTGCCGGAAAAGGTCAAAAAGCAAATGGGACAACAATAGCGGGACGGAGGGAGTATATTTTAATTAAGTGATGAGCAAAGAAGTTGGGCACGTATGCAGGTTTGCACTAAACAATTTTAAATGTGGTTAGGTAATTAGACAATGAACGATCAATATGCAAGTCGACTTAATTGACCAACTCCATATTATAACGTCGCACAGACGGAACAATATCGAATTTGTTATCAACGAGACGAAGATAGTATGATGGGTTTCAATCCACGGTGGTTGAACTTTTAAATGAATAGTAATAATTATAATAATGAAAATAAAGAGGAGGAGTAGTTGGTTGTATACTAATGTCTCAACTTCATTGGAGAAAAAGGTTAAAGGAAATTGACGGTGGAGTTTACTGTAGAGTGAGGGGCATTTAAATAAGAATAGTACTCCCTCCGTCCCGCGAAAGACGTTACATTTCTTTTTGTCAATTTCTGACACGTTTTTCCAAGCTTCTTGATGATGCGTTTTAAAATAGATTTTTGAAGAATTTTTCTTTTACGGGATACTATGATAGTTGTATTATCCCGCAAAAGAAAAAATTATTCAAAAATCTATTTTAAAACACTTCATCAAGAAGTGTGGAAAAACGTGCCAAAAATTGACAAAAAGAAATATAACGTCTTTCGCGGGACGGAGGGAGTATTATATTAATATGAGATTTGATAATCGAAGTATTTGACAAAGAAATTCGATAAGTTATATCGGACGAGTGTGACACAACATAAGCCTATTTAAAACCAATATTAATAATCTACGTGTCTTATGTTGTTTGGCACTAACGAATCTCCGCGTTTTTTTATTCTTAATTCGGACAATAGTCCCACCTGTATATTTCCGTGTTTGACTCGGGGAATTATTGGCGGACAGCGCGGCGGGTTGCGGCGGTGATACGGCGGCACACCGCCGTGATTGGCGGCGCCGCTGATGCTAAATTAGGACAGCTGGGGTCAAGCTGCTTTTTTATCTGCTGTTGTTGTTGTTTCTCTCTCATTAAAAACACTTCATGTTTATTTATTAGCCTCAATATTACTGTATTATTACCTCATTAATTAATCACTAATCAATGTATTAAGAAAAATATTTTTCACCGTTATGAAATTTGAATGATTGCAAAAAATAAATAAATAAGAAATAAATAATGCAACACATGGGATACTGAAAAATGAATGTCTGGATTTGGAATTGTTTTATTCTAATATTCTTCGAATTAATTAATTAACTAATCTTTGTTTCATCTTGATTTTATTGGAAAATATTCTCCTAAACAAAAAACAAAAAGTGGTTTAGCCATGTGGTCATCAGTCATAACACAAGAATAAAACTCTAAACACAACGAGGCACAACGCAGTTTGTAAGACGTTTCCCCTCCAACCAAGTGGTCGGGAGTTCGAATTACTTCGGATGTGTGTTGAGTTTGTCCGATCTCATCTAATGAATGGAATCACATGTGAGATGAGCATGGGAAAACAAAGGACTCAAACACTGAAAAAACACACCTTCATTTCATGCATAAGGTGAGTGATAAGCGTAGCTACATCGCTTTATCGACAAAAAGACGAGTGGATCGATGATCCGAGGTTCTCGAAAGAGCATAAGTAAACTATACAAGTTGTGTCTCCTAAACAAGTAGTTTCGGAACCATACTTTTGTTAGATTTACCTCAAAGGCTGAACTTGCTGTTAGCTTTGACCCTTGTTACGTGTTTCTCGTTTGGGGCTGCAGTGCTGAAGAAAGACGTATCAGCTCTACCGGTCTTCCCCATTTATGCCCTTCCGCCCTCGACTTGGTGCTTTCATCAGAGTAAGAGCAGTTGAGAGGATGTAGTTGTACATGCAGAAAACATTATGTACTGTTTTCATTTACTTGCCTTCCTATTGGCAAGTCCTCTACGAGCTGCTGACATGGCTCTCCCAGATTTCTTTTCTTCGTAGCTCTCTCTTCTTCGTAGATCTGTATACGAGGATTGGTTTAGTGCATAACAATCGAAGTGCGGAAGAGGGTGGAGGGGGAGTAGATTACCTTTTTTCCTATGTACTGCAAAATCTCAGTAATCTCAGAAAATTCTGGCCTTAAAGATGGTTCTTGCTGCCAGCATCTTTCGAGCAATTCCGCTACTAATGGATGGGTGTGTCTTGGAATCGTAGGCCTTAGACCCTGCATTTTGCAACGAGAAGGAGAGGTAAGCATATTACCGTGCATACTTACACAGACACACGCAAGAGAAGAGATCGAAATAAATAACTGATAATCACAAAATCGATCTATAGATGGGTGGATACCTTCTGGACAACACCCACAGCCGCCTGCAATGGAGTCAAGTTTGCATATGGAATCTGGAATTCGAAAAACGGAAGGAAGTTATTATATTTCGGTTGAGAGTTTTGAGTTGCTCAGCTTTTATATAAGAAATCAAAGTAATGCTCATATCATGTCCTATCACAACCTTTCCGGTTAGAAGCTCCCATAGCATAACCCCAAAGCTAAAAACGTCGGCCTTATGATTATACGGCTTGTGCTCAATAACCTCGGGTGCCATCCATCGATAAGTTCCGGTTTCTGCAGTCATAACTCCTGAATGAACTAGCACTCGAGCAACGCCAAAATCAGCAATCTTGACCACCTGCACGACATAACTTCTTACAACTTTTAATATTGCAATGAAGCACAGATCAAGTTTAAGTAGCAAGTCAGGGACGATAAAGTAAAACGTTTGAAGGTGGCAGAACTTGAAATTACGAAACGAACAATATACTAAAGCTATTATATTAAAGAAGAGAAAGAAATGAGCGGTGCCGTAAGATTTCCTCGTCTGTGGCACTAGTAGTAATATCACTAGATTGTAATAAAATAGCTATATCCTTCAATTAATAGATCATATAAGCACACGATGCTAAGTTTCGAGATGTTGATATCTTACTTCATGTTCATCCATTAAAAGGTTGGCAGCCTTTAGGTCCCTGTGAATTATATTGTTTTGATGCAAATAGCTCATTCCCCTAGTGACATCGATCGCAACCTTTAGTGTGGCTGGAAGCTTGAGAAGACCCTTTTGTTTATGCAGGGCGTCGTACACACTTCCACCGGACATAAATTCTGAAAAAAAGGAAAGACAAAATGAAACTACATACAAACTTTGATGCACCATTTAGGATAAAGTCAAAAAATAATTCATGAACAAAACGAAAACCAAACCATGTTACCAGTAACGATGCACAAGAGTGGAGGTCTCGTACATGAACCAATAAATTGTACCACATTCTTGTGCCGAACTTTCCTGAATCAAACAAAAGAGAAATGTATATAAGTACTCTAGAGTACACGATACAAGTGTATTTATGATTTGAACAAAGCATGAATTAGAATTTAACCTCAATATGTAGACTTCCTGGGCAAACTCTCGTTGCATGTTTCCGCTTATGGAGTCAGCCTTGAAAACTTTGATAGCCACATCTTGACTACGAAACAAACCTTTGTACCTGCAATTATATGTGCTTAGATGAGTCAATCCAAGCAAAATATTATATTGAAAAAAAAAAAAAAAATGCGACAGAACTCACATATCTCCATTTGACCCTGCATTAATCTTGTATTCGAATTCCAACAGATCGGCATCGATTTCCCAGACATCATTCCCATTACCAGGAATTTCTACATGGCATGATGGTATATTAAATCCACTCGGCCCCAGCCCGACAGCTTGAGATACTAGCTCTTGTTTAATAGACTGTTTCTGCAGAAAAAAACATAATCGTTGTTTCAGATAAAAGTATACAGTATGTTCACAAGATATAGTTATTTTCTTTTTACCTCGATATATGGAATTTGCTTCACTAGTGTGGCTCTGAGAAGATCGATGCCCTAAGGAAGAAATGACGCGATTAGAAATAACTAAGTAGTAGATTTTGGATGCATCTCTAAGCTAATAGAATAGAGTCACATGAACATAAAAGACAGTCTCATGTCTGCAGAGGATTTTCTCTTTTCAGCTTAAAGGCATTTTCGCCCACGAGAAAACACCAGAGACTACCTTTTCCCAGCCATCAACAACGAAGACATCCAGTGAATACCCGTCAATTGTGCAAAAAGCATGAGCTTCTTGGATGTTCAAGCCAATCTCAGACATAAGGCATGTCAACTGAAAATTTAAGTATAACGAGTTTTTATCAGATAAGTTAATTTGAATTGCATATAGCAGGAAACCGACTGATCCAAATAGACGAACCTTCTTCAAAATGGTCAAAACTTAAGCACAAAAAACTAAAGAAACGGGCAGAACAGCTTATGGTATGAAATTATGAGTTTAGATTAAACCTAACACATTATCTAATATAAGGAAAACATAGAAGAGAAGACTCAGAGCAAACGCTTATTCAGGTATAAAAACGTGCATTCATTTAAGCTAATAAAGGGACCAAAGTGATAAGCCAAGTAACCAATACAATGTCAAGGCATCCCTCATTATCTATCGTCCAGGAAAGCCCACTTATGCTAGCAAACACAAGAGGCAGTACACGCGTGACTACAGATATTAGAAGTCTAGAAGATAATATATAGTATTGGCAGATACTATAAAATATCTAAAACAAAGAGGCGTCATTACCCTACTAAGCAGCTTCGTTTCGTCTTTTGTCGATATAGTTATTTCATGCATAGGCCTGCAAAATAAAGAAGTAGAAACAGATTTATGCTCCACCCACACTCGTGCCACAAGCTGAAAGCCCTATAATTCAGGGAGAAAGTAAGACACAAACAGCAAAGAAAAGAAAGCTCATCTGGCGCTCAAACCTTTCAGAATATTACCGCGAAAAGTATGATTTCCTACTCACGGGACTATTCCCATCGTGGGCATCAGATTCATTTCCTTCAATTGCAAGTTCAAAATTTGCTGATGGGCCAAATGTAGGTGGAGGGTGAAGGCTGAAATTTATTAACAAATATGGATATACTTGAATACAGCTTCTATACTATGATTATTAAGCAAGAGAAAAGCGACTCCTAAGATGTATTTGATACGACAAGGCCCCCCATTCCAATACCTATCTGATAGGAGAGCATCCCCCCCTTTGGTGAAGCTTGAATGGACAGAATTGCCAGAATTTCCATCACAGCTAGGCCGAACCTGCACCCGAGAGAAACTATCACCATGCAGCGATTCACTGCGAAGCAGATATATGTGACATGACAACTAAAGAATCAACATAAACTAAAAGCAAGCTATTCAAGAAGGACGTATGCAGCATGCGTCAAAGTAAAATTACTCAGTACAAAGAGCTAAGGCGGCATAACTGTCATCAGCACTACCCAAATAATAAGATTACTATCTAAGCTACTCTATCCAGAATGGCAAAGGCTTACGAAAACTGGAGACTTATCCAGAATTTCCACCTTTTCACTTTGCACCATCAAGTATCAACAGCATGACGAAATTCAAAAGATATTCTTGCAACAAGCCAGCTCGATTCCACATGGTATAACATGAAAACATGCCTAATTACCTTTTTTCCATTTCATAAATGTACAGAACTAAGCATACGGAGATACAATCCGAGAATCATGACAGGTTCAAGAACATACCTGCACGAGGCGAACATCAACTGCTGGCCGTGTGAGGGGATCACGTGCCGTTTCCAATAATTTCTTGTGAACCAGGACATCCTCTGCACGTTCAATATTGACATCCAAAGCATAACTGCAGACGAAGGAAAAACCAGATACATTAAAATCGATACAATCAACGAAAACTTCCACTCTTCCTCCACTGCCTTTTGTCCAATTAAGCATAATTCTCTCAACTCACAGTCTCAGAAGCATCAAAGCATGAATTATCAAGAAATCAACATAAACAAGGAGGGCAACTCAATTACTAAGAACATGTGATTCAAAACGTGCAGTCAACCACTATACTTCCCTTTCTTCAGGTTTTAAACAAATTAATGATCATACTTGAAAACAGAGAAAAAGAAGGGACCAAATTTTTAAATGCATCAACATTTAATATTCTTCCTCCCCTTCAATTCTTGGCCATTCATACATCAACTTTTCCCCCTCCCCCAACAGCTGCCACAACCACAATCAATCGAGAAAACAGAACCTGGCCCAGTCCATAAATTCCAAAAAGAAGATGAAAAGGAAACAAAAAAAAAGGAATTACCGAAGAGGGAACATGCTAAAATGAGCCCACAGTTCATCCTCAAAACCCGGTTCAGCAGCCTCTTCAATATCCAATTCTCTCAGCCTGCACAAAACCTCATGAAAGACTTCAATTTTCTGCCGCCTTTTTCGGCTCTGAAGCGGCGACCACTCCGATTGCTGGCTGCTGCAGCTCTGACTATCTCCCATTCAAAAATTTCAAGAATTTATTTTTCATACAAAAAAAAAAAAAAAAGACCAAAAACCAAAACCCCTAGAGATGAAAGAAAGACCCCTACAACTACAAACTCAAGGAATATGCAGTTTGATTCAGATTCCAATCATTTCACACACAACAAAGAATGTAATAAAAAGGAAAGGCAAAAGAAGGAGTTGGTGGGGCGTGATGTAATAAAACTATGTATTATGTATGTATATTTCTCGTGTTGCATGAAAAAATAAAGGTTTAATCAATCGAATAAAGTAGTGATTTAAGGCAAAAAACAAGACCGGTTAAACACAAAGCCTGGATTTTTATAATGAGGATTGACGTGGATTCAAACGAGGCTGGGAACTTTGCTTGTATCACCCCCATTGCCATTGCTTGTCTGTTTTTCCTACACTTGTTTTGTTTATTCATTATATCCACTTCAAAGATTGAATCTTTCGATTAAATTAATGTATGATTCTGCCAAAAAACAATCGAGGGGTGGTGACCCACTTTCGAGTTTATCCAATTGGATTGCGGGATTTCCATTTCCCTTACTGATTTTGATGTTTTTCCTTGTTTACTGTAATTGGGACTGGGTTTAATCCAATAGATTAGTGGGGATGATGTGCTTCGTTTCTTGAATTCAATTAAATTGCTCTTTGATGACAATTCAAGATTGTTTTTTTTATTTTTAATGCTTAAACATGTGGAATTGCATAATCATTTGGATGGAGACGGCAACTTTATTTTTTTTTAATATGTATTTTTTATATAAATTTTTTTCCTTCTTCCCTATTTTAGGGTTTTTTTTATTTTTGTTGTTTTTTTCTCCTTAAAAGGCCATTTGAGCAATTTCTGGAATAATATTGTAGATTTTTTGTGTTTTGATGAAGTAATTTTCTCTTCTTTTTAGGGATTTTTCATTTTTTATTTTTCTCTTCAAAGGGCATTTGAGCAATTTCTGGAATAATCTTGATTCTTTGTATTTTTGAGCACCAAATTAAAAATAAATAAATAGATAAATAAGTTCCAAGATCTTCTTCAAGATTCCTAACGTCATAAGAAGTTTTTTTTTTTTTTTTTTTTTTTTTTTTTTTTTTTTTTTTTTGTGATAGTGGAAAAGTCAATGTCAAAAGCCACAATAAAATCAAGAAATTCAAGAAATCCATATAAAAAAAATTATACATAGCCCAATGTTGTAAGAAGATTTTAGGTTAAGTTCTTGAGCCCAATAAATTGATAACAAGTTCAAATGAAAGTTGTTCTCAAACAATTAGAAGAGCATCAAAGAAGTACCAATTCCACTAATGTTGCTAACGTTGTGTCCTTTGCTAACATGAATCGGATTATACGAGAACTCTTTGCTCAAGCAAAAGTTAGGAACTAATTTAAACTGTAAATTTTTTTGAGATCACGAGCAACGGTGTGATCGAAAGAATGATCGTAATACGTAAAAAGTACGATCGCATCATAAATAAGGTTAAAATGAAAGAAGGGAGGGTAAAGATGGTTTAGTTAGCCCATGCCATGAAGAGGGAAGACAAGAGGGACAAGTAGGGCTGCAAACGAGCCGAACCTGATCGAGTATTGGTCTGCTCGGGTTCGGCTCGTTTAGTATTTGACAGGCTCGGGCTCGGGTTCGAGTTCGATTCGAGCTTTAAATCCGGGCTCGAGCTCGGCTCGGGTTAAAAAATTTGAGCTCGAATTCGGCTCGAGTTCGGCTCGTGCTCGGTTCGGACTTGGGCTCAAATTTGGCTCGTGAAAAGCTCGAGTCCGAGCTCGTTTAAAAGACATGATATAAACATATTTAACATTTTCTTTTAACACTTCAAATGAACTTAAATTAAAATGAATTTCATCAAATAAAAATCCATCAAATGAAATTCATCCAAAATATAAAACATAATCCAAAAAGAATATTTGACAATAATTCAAATTCTCTTACCTACAATTAATTTTACACATAAATGCTAAAGCTCGTTTACAGGCTCGATTAGAGGCTCGATTAGAGGTTCGATTAAGAGTTCGTGAGCAAGCTCGCGAACATGTTCGATTAATATACGAGCCGAACACGTTCGCGAGCAAAACGAGCCGAACACCTTACTGCTCGAGTTCGGCTCGTTAAGTTAACCGAGCTCGAATTCGGGCTCGAAGCTCGGCTCGTTTGTTAACGAGTTCGAGCTCGAACGAGCTTTTACCGAATCGAGCACCGAGTAAGTCCCGAGTAGCTCGGCTCGTTTGCAGCCCTAGGGACAAGAGATGTTGAGTGAATGTCTCAATCCAATAAGTCATTGGGATTCCCGGGCCCACATAAATAAATATATATTCATCCCTCAAGCCCAGTTAGAATGGGCCCTATTCGGGTTGGGCCTCGTATGAGGATGTGGCCCGATGGGCTTATATAAGCCCATGCTGCTTCATATTTTGAGCCTAAGCCCACTAGGGCTATCCACTTTGTTAATAATAAAACCATTATTTCTTTTTAGTTTTTTAAATTTGGACTATAAATTTTCATCCAAATCAATTAAACGAAAAAAAGGGAAATCTAGTTACCACTTGTTGTCGTTCTCGATTGAAAGTGTATTACGCTTTCGGAGATCATATGAAGCCTATAAGAAAGTTATGATACACACAGTTTGACTAAGACATGCTACACAATGAATTTATCGAGCTAAATTTTTATATCTCGACCAAAATAAATGTGGGTCGGAGACAAGTAGAGTGGGTAGAGGTGTAGTAAATAAGGGAATCTTTGTCTGACGGCAAAATAATAAAAGCACACGACCCACCTCCTCCTTTCTCACTCTGTTGTTGGCCAACAATTTTTGGGCAGAGATTCGCTTTATATTTATTGTAATTGTATGCAAATTTCGCATATATTTGTGCACTCTTCACTCATTTACTCCTCTCAACTAACCCTACCTATTCCCTCCCTTTCTTACCATTAGTAGCATCTGTAACCTTTCAAAACGTCCATTTTTCGAGCAAGCCACTCGAGATACTTAAATTATTGTTGTCTACAAATGACGATGTCAATTCATTTCGATGTTGCATTTTTTCGATTTAACGAATTTGGATTGTTTTTCGTTGATCTATAATGTGAAAATGTGGATTGGTTTGGTTATGAACCATGATAATTAACAAGGATTGTAGAAGTATTTAAGATTAAAAAAAGTTTTTTTTTTAGCAGATGGAATAGTAAATCGAAGGGGGCGAAATCAATATGTAATACTCCCACTGTTTGCTCTGATTCAACCCGTTTTGCTTTGACAAAACATGTCAAATCAGAGCAAACGGAGAGAGTAATAATAACTTATCAGCTTGAACTCTTACTTGAACGTCTCTAAAATCATTACATTAATTAGTCGTTAAATTCAAAAACTAATAGAAAAATTAAAATTTAGTTTGCTGTTTTTATTCATATGGTTAAGGTAATTGAATGGAAGGGAAAAAAAACCTCAAATCAGAGCCACATTCTTTATGCAATCCATATGAATTCATCAAATTATGTAACCCTAAATACCTAATTATAGCTTAAGAGACATATATAGCTTCCAAAGACTGATAAATCAGCAATCTAGCAGTATAATATTAAGATCTCAAAGCCGTTTTCTGAAAGGTAAAAGCCGAAAAACTATATTAAAAACGAGTACAAAGAGTATTTATTAAACGCGTGTACAAATACACAATGTCAAACGAAACCAAAATTAAATTCAACTTTGAAGGGATATAAAGAGAGATAGGGATACAATCTTGTCAACCCTATCCCTAATAAAAACTTCCCTATCTCTAATTAATAACCCATTTATTGAAGGTGTATACTAATTGTTCAAAAAAAGGAATGCTCATAAGTCACAAGAAATACTCACTACCCACATATAACTTCGATAACAAAATCGAAATCGAAATCGAAATCACATATAGCTAGCAATACATATGGATGTATATACACACATGCATTCTAAAATATATCAAGAATGCATAACTTATTAGTACTCTCACCTAACTAACAAATACCAAACCTTAAGAACAAACCAGAGATAAAGAAAATATGATCCCAAATTGACAAATTCATACATACATGAAACAAACACAAAGATATTGGCACGGCTCAATCAGAAAAACCTCTCGAGCACCAACTATTGAGAGTTAGCGGCATCTGAGTGAACCGAGCCAACATCACAGTGATTGTTTCAACATTTTTCTCTAGGTAGTTCTCTTTCAAGCAAGGGTTGTTACACAGAGCAAAAACTCTAACTTGGGTTTTGGCCTATTTTGTTTTAGGCAAGAGCAAAGGGGAGAATTGTAGGTAAGGTAAAGAGATAGTAGAGAAGAAAAGAGCAATGAGAAGTGGATGAATGGGTTAAATTCCTGGGGGATTTTAAAGAAGAGAAAGAGAAAAGGAGTAAGTGAAGAAGTATTTTCTGTGAGTGCATTTAAATTCAAATTAAGACTACCAAACCAAGAAGAAAGAGGACCAGGGCCATTAATGGTGGTAACAGATGACCCGTAAATACATAATATTCCCTCTCTCTCTCTCTCTCTCTCTCTCTCTCTCTCTCTCAATTACTACTATATAATCAATTCGGAGGAATCTCTTTCCCCCCATAACTGTACAGTCTCTACCCTTTTTTCTTCTGAAAATTGGACAGTATATTTATTTCAATATGCATGCGACCTCATCATGTAATAATGATATACATGTATATATCTAGTTTGTTTTGTCATTATATTATCTCTTTTAATGCTTACTACCAAGTTGCAGACTACCCAACTCTTTCTCTCCAAATTTATTTTGCTCAGAGTTAGGGTTAGGGTTTCCATCGCCAAGGGCAGTAAAAATATCTGTTAGAAACTTAGAAACAGGCCAGCCTAATAATGTATGATCACTTCAATTTAGCCCGTTTGTCGAATATACATACATAAAGTATAAAAATAGTATAATAATGAGCCGAATAAAATGGAGCAATAAAAAAATATGGTGTATTTTTGTTGAATCCATTTACTAGCAACTATTCGGAACAAGTATGAAACTCGGTCCCAAATTATTTAAGGCATTCGTTAAATTAAATATACGTGAAGTACTACATTTTAACGAAACGCCTCGATTAATCTGGGACGAGGGAGTATTAAATTGATGTGTGTGTGTTAAGCTAATCCAAAGTTGGGCCCATGAAACCCTCTATAGGCTTAGCCCAAAGGGCTTTTGGAAAAATCCAAAGTTGGGCCCATGAAAATAGGGTAATTCTATCCGCAGCCACCATTTTTCTCCCCACATCCACCAATTTAATTGATTAATAATAAATATTAGGGAATGTACAACTTTGTCCTTGCAGCCCCCTCAATTAAGGCTGCGTTTGGTAGGGGTGATAAGCCCCGGATAGTGATTACTAACCGGGCTTATCACCCGTTTGGTACGGAAGTTACGAAAACTTGGGGGCCCGTGTTTAGTGTTGGGCCCGGGCTTGCGGCACTGTTCCGCTGTAGTGGACTTAACCCACCAAATTGGGCAGTTTCATAAGCGGGCCTGGAACAGTAAACCCGTTTAGGGTGGGAAAATACCAATTTGCCCTCAATAATTCTAGGGTTGAGCATTTTTCATTTGAATCACTCTCACTTTCACTTCGCCCGACTTCTCCCTCTCCCTCTCTCCCTCTTTTCACCCTCTCACCGGATAATGGCGCACTCGAACGACGACAGCAAGATATCCGGCAGCTCCACCCACGGCGCGGGCTCCAGCCAGGGCGCGGGCACCTCCCACGGCGCGGGCTCCTCCCACGGCGCGGGTTCCAGCCACGGCGCGGGGTCCTCCCACGGAGCGGGCTCTTCCCACCTCAGCGTCTCCTCCGACAGCGACGATTCCGGCCACGGCAAGGGTTCTCCACAACACCTCCCGGCTGTAAGTCTGTCTTCCTCTATTCGATTCTTGTTGAAATGAATGGGAAAGCTAGGGTTACAAATTGGGGAAAATGACTGTGGTTTAGGGTTTCGATTTGGGAAATTTAAGGTTAGCCGTATTATGTATAATTTTGTGAAGTTCTTACTTTGAATTTGCCAAAGCAGAATTTTCCTTGAAATGGCAGAAGCATGCCTATACAAGAAGCATGCACATACAGGGTAATGATAGGTCTAGGGTTTGAATTGGAGGGGAATCTATGGTTCGGATTGGGGCTGTTGTAAGGGTTGGGGGTTAAGGATAGGTCTAGGGTTTGGGCTTTTCACTTCTGCCCGATTTGGGGTATCTGAGTGTGTTTATGTTTTGTACAATGAATTTCACTATCTTTATTGACATGTTGTGCAAATCAGGAAAATTATGCATGAATTTGCTCTAGTTGTGGAATCATTGGCAACAAAGGCAATATTGGTTGGGGTGAGAGGTTGAACTGTTGAAGGAATTACATTGGCAACAAAGGCAATATTGGTTGGCAACAAAGGCAATGTTGGTTAGGTTATATGCCTAAAGATTGTTGTTGTGGTTGTTGATTGAAACTCTGAAATTTGCTTGTTACAAATTAGCCTTGCATTTCTAATTGTGCTTCTTACAATATTGAGTGAACATGGGATTGGTTGAATGAAAGTTGATTATGGCTAGCTTATATTGAATTATATATATGGATTCAACTGAAATATGCTTGTTACAAAATACCCTAGCATTTCTCATTCAGCTTCTTACAATATTGATTGAAACTGGAATCGTTAAAATGAAAGTTGTTTATGGTTTAGGGAATAAGTCTACTGCTGTTGTGTTTGTACATTAGTGTATAGTATTGAAAATTGTTTTTCTCTCTTTGTGAACTGTCTTTATGTGTTTGAATTCTAATTTGCTACTTTTATTCCTTGAAATAAGAGGTGGGATTACACAACTGAATCTGATACCGATTCTAGTAACACCGAGGATCTTGATTCTGGTGAACGAGCCCCTAACTACAATTCTACGGAGAGCATGTCCGGTGTCCTTCCCTGGTTTGAGATTGAGCTTGTCAAAACACACGTTGCTAGGAGATACAGATTGGTAATGCTCTTGTCCAATATATACATATTCTGAAATATTTGCATTGTTATTGTGGTATAATGTGATGTTGTGATGCAGCTGATGCCCCGTGTTGCTATGAGGTTGCTGCCAACCGTTGATGTTAATGTGACATTGCGTTACAGGGCGAAAGAATGGAAGGGCACTTACCACAGAAGCTACAAGCGTCCTGTGATTGCCAAGGACGCGTGGCAGCCGTTTGTTGAAGACAACCATCTTAAAGCCGGGGACATTTGCACGTTCGAGCTTGAGAAGCTCTGTGACTGTTGTGGTGTACAGTTGAAGGTGCTGTTAGTGAAGGGCCCGTTCGATACTCCGGCTGAGAGGCATGCGAGGGCCATGGCTGGCACCAGTGAAGATTTCGCGATTGTAATCGATTGAATAGTGGCTGTGGATTAAAACAAACAACCTTATATTTATGTATATCCTCTCTCCTCCCTCATCCCTCCTGCATGTTTTCAAATACTGCTATATCCCCTATTTTTTTGTTTTTTGTTTTTTAATAGGGTGATATTTTAATGGTAATATGGTATTATCATTGTATTTATGGTTCGAACAAGAAGAAGACAGTGTAATTATCGTTGTATTAATGTTATTAGCTTCAGGGTGCATTTGTAAAACGAGTGTCTAAACTCAGAATCGAGCATTTTTTTAAAATCGAAGGCAAATAAATTTTGTGTTAACTGTTAACAAATGGAACAACACTTTGTACAGAAGTCACATTTCTTAAAAACTCAAAGTTGCTACAGCTGAAACACTATGCATGTAAAAAAAAATTTGGGCTAAAGTTGCAAAATATGAAACACGATTTTTAATAAACTAGTACAACCACCTCACATTTACTTTCTCTCATTTATTTTGCCTGAAATTTGGACGAGTGAGTAGCTGCTGGAAAGCCTGGAATCGAGCTTGGAGAGGGAAGAGCGCTTGCCGTTGCCGAATACGAAGCCCGGACGGCGGAATCTACAGCCACAATCTTCCGCCCAGCACCCGGTATTCTTTGTGCGAGGTAATTTGTTCAAGTTTTGAATGAGAAAATCACCTCGACCTTAGGGCAACAGTATGATTATTATAATTTGTTGTTGTTTCGTATTCTAATTTGTTGTTGTTTCGTATTGCTAATTTGTGTTGTTCAAGTAGAATACCACTATTGTAGAAACGCAATTGTAGTTGCAACAGAGGGGCTGTAAATTCTGTGTTTTCTCCTTTGTCCGAATTTAATTTGTTGTTGATTTTTTCAATTTTAGATAAACATATTTGTAATGGCTGCTCTAGGAGTCGATAATGTGATAATATTTGAAATTGTTGAAGAGATTGTGAGAATCCACTTGAGAAATGTGGTAGTGATTGCAAACATAATTAGGCGCCGTCGTGCTAGAGCCCGTAGGCTGCGTGCAATCCCCAATCATTCATATTCTATGATAGGCAGAATCCCAACCCAAGTCCATCACATGAACCGGATGGTACGAACTAGTAATGCCGATTGTATAGCTAATCTACGTGTTGATCGCAACACTTTCGGGAGGTTGTGTGTCTTGCTGAGGGATATTGGAGGGTTGAAGGACTACAAGTATGTGGGTGTTGAAGAGCAAATAGCATTGTTTTTAGGGGTTCTAGCTCACCATAAGAAGAACAGAGTCGTGGGTTTTGATTTCATAAGGTCTGGTGAAACTGTATCAAAGTATGTCCACATGGTGTTGAAGGCCATCCTGAAACTCCACGGCCTGTTGTTGGTTAAACCGGAGCCTATCACTGATGATTGCACTGATCCTCGTTGGAAATGGTTTAAGGTAATTTGTAATTCACAACTTGTCTACTATGTTGTTTATGTGGTGATTAATGCTTTTCGTTTTTTCTGATATAACAATCTCTTCATGAATACAGGGGTGCTTAGGGGCGTTGGATGGATCATACATCAATGTTAGGGTTCCTGTTGCAGATAAGCCAAGGTTTAGAACAAGGAAAGGGCAGATATCCACAAACACTTTGGCTGTTTGTGATCGGAATTTGAAATTCATATACGTGCTGCCGGGATGGGAAGGATCAGCCGGAGACTCGAGAGTATTACGTGATGCACTGAGTAGGACTCATGGCCTAAAGATCCCCGCAGGTTTGAGAGCATTTTGTTATTTATGACATGGTTTTGGTTTAGGGTAATACCAACAACTAATTGTTATGTTTGTTTTCGATTGCATGATTTAGGTTCCTACTAACTTTGTGACAACGGATATGCAAACAGTGACGGTTTCATGACTCCATACAAGGGCGTTCGATATCATCTCAAAGAATGGGGCCCGAATGCGGATGTTCCTCAAAATCCAAAGGAAATGTACAATATGAGGCATACCAAGGCAAGGAATGTGATTGAGCGCGCTTTTGGGGTTATGAAAATGAGGTGGGGGATTCTACGGAGTGCATCATACTATCCTATCAAGGTCCAAATAAGGATAATCATGGCATGTTTCTTGCTTCACAACTTCATTCGGAACGAGTTTGCTGACGATCCATTCGTAGAAGGGCAGGAGGGTTACGAGGACGACAATGATGGTGAAGATGAGCCAATACACTACGTTGGGGGGGTTGAAGCAACTCCAGAATGGAATGATAAGCGAGATGCTATTGCAAACACAATGCGGGCAGGGGAAGTGTAGATGACTTTGTAGAGGGAGGGTTTCAACTATTCCATGCAACTCTAAACTACTTTTTATTGCTTTGTGTGATCGAACTTTGCTTTTTATTTTATGTCATGTAATTGAACTTGATCCTTGAACTTGATCAGTTGATGACTTTGCATTGTGGTGTTGTATGCATATTATTATGTTGTCTAATATGTTGTGCATATCAATTGTAGATTGGAAAATGGACAAGTACCGTGAAATAGCCCCGCAATGCGCTTGTGCGAACGGCAAGATGCAAGTTAAAGTTGCATCGAGGAAGGCTGCTAATCCGGGGCGTCTTTACTATATTTGTCCCAACAACGAAGACCACTACAACCGTTTCATTTGGTGTGATGAATATCAGAATCGATCAGGGAATTACAATCATGTATCAAGGCAAATAACTAGAAGGGAGGCACAACACCAAGACTCAAACAATGCGTCATCCCGTGTGACGATGGATCGAGCTGCCAGCCACGACACTACCGAAACTCAACGCCACCAACTGTATGGAGTATTCGAGATGTACGTTGCTATTTGTTTCATGGCAACAGTGCTAATTTTGTTTGGTGTGATCATAGGAATCCTTCTAATGAAGTAAGAGTGTGTATTGTCATTCCCGATTCCCTACTCTTGACTTTCTCGTGAACTAGGCAACTAAAGTCAAGCTTTTGTAATAAGTAATAGGACAACATTGTTTTTTGGTAGTATATGCTTGTCTTGGTGTTTCTTGTTTTGAATTGAGAATATATTCCAATATCATCATTTTAGTTTCGTATATAGGATGGAACCCCCATTCATTTCATTCATAGCACCATGGCTCTCAACATCCAAGCACAAGAAGATTTCTTGTATAAGGGGAAATGGGATGAAGGAAACGTTGATTTCTTAGTAGAATTCATCGTCAAAGATCTAGCTAGGCACCCGGAAGAAAGGAGAGCTTGCATACCGATAGGGTCTTTGCATCGGGGGTGGAGCGCTCTCAACGAAAGGTTTGGGGTGAATTTTTCGTGGGATGAAGTTTGTGATCAATATAACATGTTGAAAGATCGATACAACACATTCACTGAAATCCTTCGAACTCCCGGTGTCTGTTGGGTAGAGGAACTTTGTCATGTGCATGCAAGTGACGACCTATGGCTCCGTATTTGCGAGGTAAATTTACCCTTTTGTTAGCGCAAGGCTAATGCCTCGATTATTTGAAGAAAAAATGTGAAGCACAACATAATAACGTTTTTTTTTTAGCGCAACAATTTTGCAAAAGCATATTATTATGTGGGCGATGCCAATTACGGTGAACTTTGTATAATATTCAACAATGCAAACGTGAATGCGAGTTCGAGCCAACAACTTTCCGGGGAAAGCACAATCGAAGAAGGAGAGGATTTTAACCCCCGTCGTAAGACTAAGAATCCACGACGACGGCTATTTCAACACTCGATTCCCCTCGAGTTTCGCATCACGAATAAAAGGGACGCTCGAAGACCGTAGCTTCATGTGTTGAAGGGCCGAGAGTGTGAGAGGATGAGTGATTTGATTAAACATTAACCCCTAGTGTTTGTTTTGAAATTTGCTCTAGTTCATGATGTGTTGTAGTTTACTATCAATCCTTGCTTGTAATGCACTGTACTATCAATCCTTGCTTGTAAAGCTATGTAGAGACAAATAATGATGAACATCAAGTAGTCGAATTTAGTACTTGTCCAAACCTAGAATAATTACAAGCAAATGTTATCAACAAAATGGAGCACCAACTTCATACAGAGAGGCATATGAAGGGAAAGTGGAAACATCAAAACAAACATTGTTTTTAACCTAATGTTTTACTTAGAGAATCTAGCCTAAAACATATCCACAAAAAAACTGCACCCATCCATTAACAACATAATTCATGCAGCATAGCCAAAAAAGCCTTCAATCCGCGCACTTGAAGGGAGGAAGCAGCCTACACACCCTTCCCCATAAGCAAACGATGCACATATCCGGCACGAGCTAGGATTGGGAGGCCGGAGAAGAACTCAAGCATGGGAGGATCAGCAATTAGGAGGTCTGAAACATCAAACTTGGCCTCCATCCCAAGATGAGGGATATCCTCTAGCATCAACCATATCTCAGCCCGTTTGCTCCCCATATCAGACTGGTATCCAATGCGATGAGCAATGGAATCAAGGCTGAGTTTGGTGTCCGAATGCATCTTCCCTAAGATGTCGCAGAGGTTTTGATCTGTCTCATCAACCAGCTTCCTTTTCTTGTGAGAACGGGAACTTCCAGCTTCGAACCTTGTGGAATTAACCTCGCTATTATCTGTGGTGTCAGCATCGAAGGTGGCAGTCGGTGTAGGCGAGTTGGCAGCGAATGGGGGTGGCTGGACAGGCATGGGGTGGGACATGGGGTGAGGCATAGGGTGCTGCTCCTCGTTTAGAAGTTCATTAACAGCATCAATCACATCCTCGACAGTCTCCCCAGTTGACCTATCCTTCCCAAAAGCTTCGGCCCAGCGATCGTAATACGGCCAAGCTTTCCCTCGGATGTTCTTTGCGTTTGCATCCACCTAAAACAAACAAACATAGTTTAGTTCAAGATCATAGCATTATGTCATCATCTCCCTCATATAGTCTCCATTCCAACACAACAAACATATCAAATGATACACCAAAAATGCCATTACAAAACACAGAAGTAGCAGCAACAAACTTAGTGCATAGTGTAGTTCAAGATCTAATCTGTCAACAACATCATCATATAATATGTTCACAACAACATACACAACAAAACAATGCACAAAAAAGCTCAACATATGCGGATATCATATCATCAGCTGCCTTATAAGCTAAGTATTCCACCACATAAACATAATAATACCAACATTTAATTCATCACACCTAAAGGCAGTGCACAAACTGCGTTCATGAGCATCACACCCAAAAACAGTGCACAAAGTGTATAAGTCATTGCATCAATGTCATCATCTCTCTCATACAATCTCTATTCCACCTCAACATACATATCAAATAACCCAAATTGTGGAAATGTTCAACATCTTCCCAATACAAAGTCTAAACCACAACAACAAGCATGAAACAAGTGCAAAACGTGTGGAAATATTTCATCATCATCTGCCCCAAACTGGAGCACCATCTCAAGATGTAGTATGATTTCATCATCACCCTCATATGCTACTATTTCACAATCTAAACCATGATAACAATTTCTAAAGTGCATATAGTTCAAAAAATACACAAATTCAATAGGAATTGAGAAGGTACCCTACATTGCAAATTTGCTCCCATTGCTCGTCGGCGGCTTCCACAGTTGTAATCCCCGTAGAGGTTGAACCCGACACCACTACGGCCTAAAATAGAGCATAGAGAGCTGTAGTTTTTCTTCCAACCCGTCAGCTTGGACACAATGTGGGGGTTCGCGCGTATATTTGCAGCGGGAAAGTGGCCTCTCAGCAGCTCCTCAAGCTTGTTCACGTAACCGGCGCGGAATCCGTTATCCGACTTCCATCCGGTAGCAATGAGCTCCTTCAAGCAGTCCAGGAGAACCTCCTCTTCGCGAAGCTGCCAAGCGCGTCGCATCTTGGGCACTCTGTGTACTGCAACAAAAATTAGTGGGTTAAATTTCGTTTGAGACACACATTGCATCGAAGAATCACTACGGTAGAACCCTAAACCCTAAACTGAAGCCCTAATCGCAGCAACCCTAAGCACGACACCGGATTTTTGAGCGGAGTTGCACAAAATCGACGACGGGAAGAACAATACCTGGTTGAGCAGCCATGGTTTTTCCGAACTGCGACTGGATTTCGGAGCGGAATTGCTACGGTGCTCTCAAACTTTTCTTCCTCACACCTCTCTCTCTCTGGTAAAATGCGAATGAAATGAATTGGGGGGAAATTAGAGCAATTATTTGGCAGGGGTTTTTGTTTGAAGAAATTGGGGGGAAATGAATTTGGGGGGAATTCATCCGCCAAAAAAATTCCACCAAAATCGAATTGGATGTAATAGAACAAGACAAAAAAATTTGAGGGGTAATTTTGACATTTCGCACCCTAATCCCATGCACTACTTGGTGCAACCAAACAACATTTCTTCCTCACTTGAGATATGAAACTTCACAACCAAACTATATATTACTTATGAAACTAGGTTTCGAAACATAGCTTTGAATCACGGGCCGACTATCCCACCCGGCCTACCAAACGAGCCCTAACAATACTCCCACCACAGCCACCATCCCTTATGTCAGTCCCTCCACTTCCCATTTTGCCGGCGGCCATTCACGGCAATCACCACTACCATCACCGCCATGGAGGTAAATCAAACCACAACCACCCAAAAAATATCGTTCCTCCCAAAGATTGAATATATATCGTGAGGGAAAACGGAATAGGCATGATACATTGAAGAAGAAGAAGTTTGTCACTAAAATCTGAGAAAAAAAAAACGAAAAAAAAGAAGCAAAGCTCTCAAATTAAAATCATCAATGGGGGTGGCGTAATGAATAATATGTACTTAATTGATTAATTAATTGTGTAAATGTCCGAATCCAAAGGCATGAAGTATTTCCCCTTGTCGCGGCTTAATCTGGAACGACGACGGCGATCCATCGAGGGTCAGAGGCAGCGCCGCCTTGTCGTCTGACTCGGAGATGAGGCCGTCCATGTTCACACTGAACAACCTCAATCGTTTTGTCGAGACTTTAGTACTTTACTCTGGACCATCGACACCGACTTGAACACCATTTGTTCCACCGTCGTTGCCCTTCCTCCAGCTTTCCGGGCGGAGCAACTACGAGGCGAACGCGGAGTCAGCGTCATCACCTCTGAGGTAGACTACGACGCCGGTGGCAAGGGTTTTCATTGACAACGTTGCCATAAGGATAGGGGCCGTAGCCGGAAAGGGGAATGAAAAGGGGCTGTGTACATCGACGGCGACGGTAGTGGAGAGAAGCCGAGGGGGTTGCAGGGGTATTATGGTGCATTGATTATTAATTTTATTATTAAATTAAATAGGGGGCTGTATGGAGTAAAATGGGGGCTGTGTATAGAATTACCCATGAAAATATTATGTGGCCCAAACCAAAGCCCAAAAGTGGCCCAATATTTTGAGGAATAATAATTTATTCCAAAAACAAGCAAATGGGAAAATATCAGATTCTCAATTCTTCCAATTTCGTCTCCTTCTTCCCCTCCCCCCCTTGCAGATTGAAGAAAATTATCGGAGCCGTAGATACTTACATACTGAGAAATGGAAACCCTAACCACCAGTTCCGCCACCTCCACCGCCGTATCTCTGCCGCTGTTCTCTCCTTTCACACGCAAAGACCTTTGTTCCCGGCAGCTGCTCCGATTTTCGATTTTCTCCAAGAGTAAATTTCATTTCCCAGCTTTTGTGCCCTAAATTTATCGAATTTCCCGATTTTCAATCCGTTATGATTCTTTAATTGTGCAGATGGCGATAATCACGACGGTAGAATTAGCAGCGAAAGCGATCCTAATTCCGATTCAGCCCTGGTCCCCATATTGAGAAATCGATTCCTGTCGAAGGCGAGTTTGCATTTGTGCTTCTTTATTTTGTTGGATTTAGGAATGATTGGAGGATAATTGATGTGTTTTTGTTTCGCAGGATGATGCGATGGGGCTGGTGCTGAGTGCCGCAAACGTGAGGGGGTGGACGACCGGGTCGGGTATGGAAGGACCACCCGTTCCGGCGGATTCTGAATCGGGGACGGAGCGTGTATCCACTTTCCCCTGGTCGCTGTTCACCAAATCGCCTCGGCGGCGGATGCGAGTGGCCTTCACGTGCAACGTCTGCGGCCAGCGCACAACTCGCGCCATCAATCCACATGCCTACACAGACGGCACCGTCTTTGTTCAGGTAATGGAATTGCTATGTTTTGCGTAATTTTTCTGAAATTGATCTTGATTAATGATTAGTCAATGATATCTGTGTACGCCATAGTTGTTATATGAATCTTTGCTTTTGGTTGAAGAATTATTCTGAGATTTATAGTGCCTTTACTTTTTTGTATTCTGCTGTTTAGGACTAAATTGATCTTTTTTGGCTCTCCATGTTGGTAAAAATTGTATCATGACTAGGAAATATTGTATTTTTAGGGAAGCGACTTCACATTACTTAGAGACATCGGCATAATCGTTACTAAACTTGGGTAGTGTTTGCTATTAGTAGCTATAAACACAACAAATCAGGAAAATCCTTTTTACATGGCAAATGAAAGATCAACATCAACTTACAGTATACGATTTTGTTGTGTGTATTGAAGAGTGTTGTTAACTTTCCAAACTACATCTTAATAGTTGAGATCAAAAGTTTTAAACTGAATTTAAGCATTGATGACCAAAACGTCGAAAGGGGAAACAGCATCATGATGCCCTTTTAGATTATCAGTTCTTTTTCCTGCACTATTGAATTGACATATTGGTAAGCCTCAAAGCAAAGCAGATTTCATTCTTTAAAAGGCTCTAGCTATTCTGATTACAAGAAAGATCAGCTGCTGTATCTCTTACCATCTGAAAGTCTTCATTTGTTAGAGCATTTTTGCCATTTGCCACTGCATGTTTCATTGTATCGAACAAATGTTTTAAGGTTTGTCATAATAAAAGTCATCTTGTCCTTTTCTTTTTGGCCAGTGCTGTGGTTGCAATGTGTTTCATAAGCTGGTGGACAATTTGAATCTATTCCATGAGATGAAGTGCTACGTGGATCCGAGTTTCAACCCGTTCCCAAATGATAACATGAACATCAAGTACTTAGACATGGATGAGGACAACGATGGCAATATCTTCCCGCCTTTATAAGAGGTCAGAAAGCAAGTGGCACCTATCAGTGATATATGGCTGTACATATTGTGATTTCTGGAGTCGACTGTAACTTGATTGTGCATGTATATAGATGCGTTTATTAATAGTTGAATAAGTTCGTATAAGTCCGATAGAGATTTGTAATGGCATAATCTGTACATTTCATGATATGATGGCCGATCATATCTGAACCAAATCGGTAAATGCAAACTTTGCTCTTGCCTGATGATTCTGCATATCGTATAGTTGTTCGATCGAGTGTTTAAGCCCGTCGTCGGGACTTTTGAAACATAAACTCTTGGATTCGAGTTCCATTTACCAGTGTGTTGATTCTTTTCCTCTCATGTATGAGTTTGGAGAGGTCGTTATTTAAAAAAAAAAAACAAAATTTAAGGTGTTTGAAATTTTTGTGGCCTGTATATTATCATTGTACTTGCATACCATTTTAGAAGTACATAGTGTATTGCCTTTGTACTACACTATCTAATTTAATCAATTATTATATATTTAATCATATACTATATACCATGATAACAATATACATAGAAACTTTACATATATATATATATATATATATATATTAATCCACAAACACTGAAACACACACCACACACCATGTACCTAAGGAATGATCTGTCTCTCTTTTCCCATATAAATTCCATCTCTAGATTAACTCCCTCATATCCCCAAGAATGGCCACTATCATAACTTCACCGCTTATTATTACCAAGCCATCATTCTTGAGCTATGCTCACTCAACCCCTAAGGCCATAACCACAAGGTTGGTCGTTGCTGCTCGAGCAACGCCCAAGCTCGCGGTGAGGGCCTCCCTAAAGGGCCTGGCTGCGGCAGTCGTGGCCACAGCTGCGAGCGCGGTTGTGGTCCGTAGTGCCGCAGCCATTCAGATTACTCTTGGAAGCGACGACGGCGGCCTTGTCTTCTCCCCCCAGAACTTCGAAGTGGCGGCAGGCGAGAAGATCGTCTTCTTCAACAATGCTGGATTCCCACACAACGTGGTGTTTGATGAAGACGAAATCCCGGCAGGGGTCGACGCGTCGAAGATATCGATGCCCGAGGACGAGCTGCTAAACGCGAAGGGCGATACGTTTGTCGTTACGCTGACGGAGAAAGGCTCGTACTCTTTCTACTGCGCTCCTCATCAAGGAGCTGGCATGGTTGGAAAAGTAACAGTCAAGTAGATAGCTACTATTCTTTTTCTCTTGTATTGAGTGTTATTCTTGTTGCTTAAAGCAAAATACTCCTTCCTTCCTTTCTTGAGGTTCTGGACCTCTGGTTCATCTCTCACCATTAAAAATAGAAAATATTTGCATATAAATACTACACAATAATAACCTAAACAATGATACACAATACATGTATAGTTACATGAAACAGAACAAAGCAAAGTAAGAAGATAATATACAGATGCATATGTGTTGGTAGTTTTGTTTCCTACGTAGTCAAAGCATCCGGCAGGTTCGTCGGAGCCCCAAACACCTTACCTCCGACATCCGGAAACGTCTCGAATCCGGGCAGAGAGTTCACTTTCCCATCATCATCGATCTCCAACGGATACTTAAGTATATGGCCTTCTAAAGCACAGAACTTGTCTGCCGTAAACCTCCTCCAGTTCTCCTCCGCCGCCCCGTTCACATAGCTCAAGCATTCCGGGCTGCCCGGATCCTTGAAACAGGGCTCTATCTTCCCCAAATGCTCTGCCCAAAGCGACATTCTGTAGCCGTACACCTGCCCGCACGGATGCTGCTTCTTCCTTGCCCACGTGTGGTGTGGCTGGTACGCTCCCATGGCGATCTCCGTATCCCTCGAACCGGCCATGGACCGCTGGTTTATGTTGGCCGACCCGATTATCACGTACTCGTCGTCCACTATCATCCCCTTGGCGTGCACGTAGATCATGAACCTCCCCGACTTCGTCTTGCCCGGAGCCTACACTCATATACATATACATTCATAATTATTATTACTTGCTTACAAGTAAGTAATTAAAGATCGATTGAAGAAAAATGAATCGATCTAGTACGTTTGAGGATGCTTGGCAGCTGCTGCTCCCGCTTGATTTCTTCTGATACTCCTCTCTATTGCCTAGGCAGTAGAAGTTGAGATAGTCTGTCGGGTGCACGTTCTCGAGGTTGGCGGCCTTGATCTCCTTTGCGATGATTTCGTACATCATCTGCATCGTCTGCGCCTGCCAGTAGAGGATTTCCTGTACGGCGGCGGAGCTAGGAACCCCCTCCGGCCACATTGGGATGACAACATAAACTGTGAACCTCTCCTTGGCCCTTATCTTGCTCACTATTTTCAGTGCCAGTTCCATTGGTATCAAATTGTCAGCACCTATATGTATGTATGTCATTTGCCATTATTAATTGCTCCACATGAAAGTTTATAGGGATCGAGCACGACCATCGAACCACATTAGTATGAAATGGTGATCAGTACCTGCATTCTTGTAATCGGGCCAAGCGTAAGACGAGCCGAGGAAGTATTGATTCTCGATGTAGATGAAGTGTTGAGCAGATCTGATTGCTTGGATGTAAGCCATTTGAATGCTTCTATCTATCACCAGATTCTTTGCACAGACCAGATTCTGTATAGCATCACGTTAAAACGACGTCGTTTCAGAACATTCACGTACTAGTCCAAAGTAATGCAAAATCAAAGCTGGTTCAAGTTTCAGAAATTACTTGCTTTTCTGCTGCATACACACTTTTAGGAAAACCCTTGAGCGATCCCGAATCTATGGACCGGAAAATCTGTCCAAATTCGAGAACGCTAGTCAGTCAACTATCCCTATATAAACAGATACGCTATTCGATTGATTAAATATTGACCTGAACATGCCAGTTATCGGGATCTTCTTCCTCGTACACCCACAACAAAGGATGATCGTTGGGGACGTTGGTGGAAGGGCTATTGATCCATGAAATGCGATCGACCTTGAGTAAAGCATCGTGCCATCGCGAAAACCTCGTAATCTTCTGTCCGATTTCGGACCATTTCGTGGCCTTCTTCCATCGCTGCTCGAAGTTGGTTAGAATGTCGTAAGCAGCGGGGCCTTCTATCTTGCAGTGCAGGTCATGCCATGGCTGCCTCGGCCCCTTAGTTCCTGGCTATACATCAAAAGTGTAAATACAAACATGTATGCACACATATGTATGTACTCAAGATATATGTATAGAGAGAATTACACCAAAGGTGGGATTGTGATAGTCGCCACGGAACACGGTTTTGAGATCGCGATAGAGACGATGCTCCGGGGTGTCGTAGCGGCCGTCGCAGAGATCGAGGCCGCCGATGAAGGTGGTGATCTTGCGGTTGTTGCCGTGGTCTTGTGTGTCGACGATCACGCATTTCTGGTGGTGAGTGTAGATAGTCCCGACAACCTGTTGCTTGAAAATGCTGAGCTTGTTGCTCCCGTAACGAGGGGCGAGCACGCACGTGACGGACGAGTGCTTGAAGAACTTCCGCGTCTCCTCGTCGTGAGTCTCCATCACTCCCGTCTGCACTCTCATGAGTCTCGATATAAGAAAAAGTACTCCCTCCGTCCCAACTTACATGGATATGTGTACTTACAGTGTTGAGGAAGAACTTGCTGTGGGAAGTCTTGTCATCCCAAACCAAGAGAAGAACCCTAACACCTTCCTGCGACTTATACTTCAAGAGATCGCCGAGGTTGAGGTTGCCGCCGCGGGGGAGGGGCCGCGACGCCTCCCGCACGAGCCTCACCTTGTGGTAGATGGACCACCCTACTATGTAGACCATGTGGTGGGCCTCAAGTATAGCATGGCATATGTCCTCCCAGCATTTGTCATGCTCGAACACCCTTCCGCCGTCCAGTCCTATCTCCGGAAGCATCCCCTCCGGCACGTGGGCGTCCTGGTACAGGGTAACCTTGCCCCCGTGCCGTAGGGGGAAGTAGCTCTCCCGGAGAGCGTACTTCTCCGTCACCCCCTCCGAGTACGAGGGGTTGTCCTCGCAGGGGGTGAAGGTTATCTGGAGGTGGACGGCGGTGTCCGGCTTGTAGGGCTTCCCCTGGGGACCGATCAGGGGGACCCACTCGTCGATCGTCTCCCCCGACGCGATCCTGCTGGCCGACACCGACGCCACCCCGATCCGGTCCGCCCCGAACACGTCGTTGTCCTTCACCTCGAACTCGATCTGCATTAATCAATCAATCGATCGATGGGAATAAATATATGAATAATAATATGAATTGAAGAGAATGTGCGTGCGTGCATGCATGCCTGAGAGACGGGGTGGGCGAGGGGGATGTTGAAGTGCTCGTTCCAATGGGGGTTCTGGGAGTTGGAGATGACGCGCGTGCGGGCGACGCGGGCGCCGGCGAGGCAGACGGTGACGTAGGGGTCGGAGGTGATGATCTTGTTGTGCTGCTTGAGGCGGCGGCGGCGGCGGTGGGAGCCGCTCTGGAGGGGCTTCTGGAAGGCCTTGAAGGCGGCGAGGAAGCGGCGGAGGCGCTCGACGAGGAGGTCCATGTTGGGGAGGCACCGGGCTTCGATGATCTTGAGGTCGAGGTCGCCATGGAGGTAGATCACCTCATTGCTGTTAATATTATTGCTAATGCTGCTGCCGCCTGGGGTTTCTTCGCCCATTTCCGATGGGACCGGAGGATCGCGGGGCTGGGCCGTGGCGGAGAATGGTGGTTGCGTGGTGTCTCCGCCGTCGCCGATGCTGGAAAATTTTAGTGGAAGAATATGTTGATTATGGCGAAATTTTCTACGTAGGAGGAGGAGGGGGGTGATTTTAGTTAGGGGCTTGCCTTTATATTTGGATACGTGTGTGGGGCCTTGTTAATTAGAGATTAAATAAACTCAATAAAATTACTAGCTGTTTATATTAAATTAATTAGTTTAAATATAATTAGGTGTTACTAAATTCAGTTGTTAAAATTTATGAGAATCTAGCAAAGCAAATAATGGGCCTCTGATTAATGGATTCTTGATTCTTGCATGGTCCATAGATGCATTATGCATATGAATCTTTAAAGAAGGGATGGTGATAGGAAACGAACGAGATCCTCTATTGCATTATAAGGATGTCGAATCGTTAGACAATAGAGGATCGGAACTGTAAAGGATAGTTGATTTTCTTATACATTTCATTGTAACATGCAAAGGAACTTTACAACAACCGATTCTTTCTTCTGCTTGGCAATATATATATATATGCTAATGAAATGAAGAGAATAAATGCAAACAATACCTATACAGGATTCTATAAACTAATCCAAGAATCCATCTCCAGCAATTTAAACCTGCGCCTCCTATAATACACAGGTTTCATTTCCCTAAATTCTAATAGAGATCGTATGAACAGAGTGATGAAGATCGAAGAAGACGGAGCCGCGCTTCAAACTAAGGGCTCTACGGCACTGGAGCTGCCAGTTTCGCCGTTGCAACTCTTGGAAGGCGGCCTTATGGTCGTGCTAACTACGAATGCCACCATCTGCATACAATTAAAACAAAAAATTAACAAAAGAAAAGCAAGTGGTGTGATGAGTTGAGTTTATATACTTACAGCAACTAAGGCTGAACACATAATGCTGAATCCAGGGAAGTTAAAGGGCGCATTATCTGATAAAAACAGAGCTAGTTTCCGGAAAAAGAAAGAAAGATTAGGGTGATCTTGTTGTTTGTATTAAGGGGATTAATGTAATCAATAACGAATAAAGTAAGTACCTGTTAAAGGGCTGAAAACAAGTGGTGAGACTATGCTGGCGAAGGAGGTGATTCCAGTTATGCAGCCTTGAACCTTCCCCTGTTCACTTGGTCCTATTTGTTTCGATGCAATGCTTCGTAGCTGCAATCAAACTCATCAAAATTAAAACACACTACTTTAAATGGAGAAGAGCAGAGAGCAGAGCAGAGCATACACAAGGAATAGCAAAAGTGGCGACAACGGATAGCATGGCTGCAGCATAAGGTACCCAGGGTGCCCAAGCCACACTGTAAAGCACACTCTGCATACCACAAAATATATATGCATATTAAGTGACGAGAAAGAGTTTGTGAAGTAAGCAGTAATGAGGGTGGAGGGGGGTTAATTCTTACATGAGCACAGGCGAAAAAGAGCCCTACAGAAAGCATTTTTTCTTCTCCCATCAGGGGAGTTAGTAGGGGCATCAGGATTAGCTGTGATACTGCTCCTGCAATTCCGGCGATAGTCATGAGATCCGCGAATTGATCCTTGTTGAAGTGAAATTGAGCCTTCAAGAAGTACTGCATTTGCATAACACGAACTATATGTTATCATTTTCACTTGGAGATTAGTTACATTATTCAAGCTCTGCAAATTTACTGAATGATTATCAAAGTTTTGTTTAAGGTATACCATTAATGAAGAGTAGAGGCCGACGTCCGCCACATTGATGAAGAATGCAACCGTGGCTGCTTTCGAGAAGGTTGGGCTGCCAAGTACATACAAGTTGAGCTTCACATTTCACTTATCATCTTTTCTTTTTAAACTAAATGTTTGTAACAGATGAATGAATTACCTAGTCCTCAATAAGGAAATGGATTCATTGAGAGAAGGCAGCTTCTTGAAAAAGTTGTGTTTTTTGGCGGGAGGTTTCTCAAGAAGGCAAACATCAGATTCTGTGGTGGTGGTGGTGGTGATGATGGATTCTTGAAGAAACACTCTCATGTAAACTAATGCCACCACCGACATTGCAGCAGCAACCTATATATATATATGTACATGTAGTAATAACTAGTTATAATTAGCAGTGCAGTGCAGTGCTTCAAAGCTTTCTATAATCAAAGGATGGATGGGAAGGAGAGATTACTCGAAAGACGGCTGTGGTGGAGAGGAAGCGAGTGGAGAAGTTTCCGAAGACGAAGGAAGAGGAAGCGAAACCCGACATGATGCCGAAAACCGCAGCCCTTCTAGTCTCTGAAACATTATCCGCCTGCATGAGCATGGTTTAGCATATTCGATAGATGATGAATGAATGAATTGTTAGTTAATTGGAAGAAGTGGAAAGGATAACAATTAATTACCACATAAGCAAGAGCAAGAAAGTGAACGCTGCCTTCAGTGGCCATAGAAACAAGAGTCTTGAGCACATAATAAGCGTAGAAGTAATTTCTTCTCCTGCTGTACGCCAGGATCACTGCATGCATAATTCATTCACCACATTATTAAGAAACAACATAATTAGTGCATGGGATTACGTTAAACTATTTTATCTTTCCCTTTATTCTCAAACTTTAACTCTTTATCTTATTCATTTTGTTTGTTTCAACTTTACTTACTTTACACTTTTTTTCCCTTTCGTTACAGTTGATATGCGTTCAAAAGTAAAAACCGACACTTCGATTTGTGCTTCGTATGCTGTACAAGGAATCTTGTCTTTCTATTTAACGCCCTTCTTTAGAGAATTAATTAGGGACTAATTAATTAAAAGGGGTAAAATAGTAAAAGTGGAGAGGAGGAGGAAGGTTACGTAGAGGAAAGATGGAGAGGGTCATGGGCACAGTGAGCATGAATTTTCTTCCATAAATGTCGGAAAGATTCCCCACCAATGGCATTATCATCAACGACCCCAATCCAGTTACCTGCATCGATCATTTACATTACAGTTTCAGAAATGGGCCGATTTATAATCTTTATAAGACATGGGCCGGGAAATTAAAGGTGAAAACAAACTTGCTAAGTTTGAAGGAAAAAAAAATGATACTCCCTCCGTCCTCTAATAAGTGCCCCGAGCCGTCAAAATGCAGTAATCAAGAAAGTGTGTAATTTTACTATATTAACCCCTAATCATTACATAGAAAATTGAAAAAAGTAAAAAAGATGTAATGATAACAGGGGTAAAATTGGTAGTTTAGCCAAAAATTTTACATTGAAATATGTGATATGACACTTATTAGGGGACAAAAATTTTAGTCCCTTAGGACACTTATTAGGGGACGGAGGGAGTAATGATGAAAGATGACGAAATGAAGTTTTACATGCGCACGCTTGGTGCCCCATATCATGTTACATGGGATTAGAAGAGAGAAAATTGAGAGAGAGAGAGAGAGAGAGTAAATTGGGTGGACATAAAGTAGTAAAATGTGGGCTTCCACTTTGTGTGTCTTGCATGCCAAGGGAATACTTGGATTGAGACTAATATATATATATGTGTGATTATTTTCATTCATTAACATTATTAGTTGCTGAAGAAATTCATGAGGACTCGTAGCCCAAAAGTTTTATAAGAGAGGGAGGGTAGTGCTAAAGATATAACCCAACCCAACATTTCAAGCAAGGTTGCTTTCAACTAAATTCTATGTAGTTAGGGTGCGGTTACAGAATTAATTAATGATTAAACTTTTTCTTAACAACGCTTTTAGAATGTAAACAAGAAAATGGAAGTGAATATATTGATTCATTTTTCCTTCTCCGAAGAGTAAACTGTATCGAAATGGGAAAAAGTGGGTATTTCATTTGTACACTCGATCATTTGTTGCTAATATCCAATTATTGCAAAAAAAAAGATGTAAAAGTTGTTAGGAAACTTCTTTATTTTCCCTAAATTCTTTCAGTGAAAAATCACAAATTCCATTAAAATGAGAAGTTAAAAATGGTAAAATAATATCCCTAATTAATTATGTTAAATAAAGTAAGTAGTAAGCCTTCTAAGGGACTCAAACCTTTTCACTTTCTGTTTGAAAGTGTTGCTTCAACCTAATTAAACTAACCATCTTAATAAAATAAATTATATAACAATTCAACAAATAGTTGAGCTAGCATGAGTAGAAAATGACACCTCAGCTTTAATAAAGATCGATCAGGAGCCTGTGAAAAATTATTCTCAATTCAATTTTTGTTAATCAATGACAAAGAATTTAACGATGAATAATGTAATAGTGTATAGAACTATTACCGCCTGCTGGGCTCCGGAGAGATAGATGGCCAAAGAGCATTCGTCTTGGCCGGGGCAGAGCGCCGCCATGGTGACATCGGTGATCGCCGGAGCCACCATCAAGTTGGCGAAGCAGTAGAGGAACACCGTCATGAAGAGGTGGCCCAGCCCCAGCACCTTCTCCATCTTGTGTATGAGAGAGAGAGAGAGAGAGAGAGAGAGAGAGAGAGAGAGAGAGAGAGAGAGGTTTAGAGAAAAATGAAGTGAATGAGAGGGGAGAGTACTCACTACTCAGCTCTGTGTTTAAACCATAACAAAAGCTATATATATAGTGCCCTAGCTTTATTTCTACTATGTTAGTACTAGTAATCTATGCATGCCTTAGACCCAAATAAATAAATAAATAAATAAAACAATAAATAGGAAAAGGAAGGCATTACATAGAGTTAAGGAAATTTAGTCCGTTTTTTCTGACGCGTCCTGTTTCATTAATTCATATCACCCATAGAATAAACAAACGAGTCATGCATGTCAGAAAAAACGGAGGGGGTATGATTACGGGATTAGATATTAAAGCAAGCAATAGTATGGGGTGATTTATGCTTTGCTTTGCTTGAGAGTGAGTGTTTGTTTATTTTTCCTTTTGATTTTTTTTTTTTAGGGGGAATTGGCAACATTAGTCAAAGAGTAAGAAAAGTGCGACGTGGAAATGAAGCGTAGCTTGTAAGGTTGGAGTGAAGCATCAAAATTAACAAGGAAATTAAAACACTCCTATTTTATTTTTTTCCTATACTAGCTTAGTGTAGTGGTGTAGTACAACAATTTTTCTTACGCTTTGATGCGTGCAAGCCTCAAACTTAATTATGCTAACTACGATTATTAATTAGTGATGTAATTACAATCACGTAATTACTAGTGAAACAATGTACTACGCATTGTAGAAGAGGTGACAAGAAATGGAAATGAAATTGAATTTAATTGTCTTGAGCCTACGTATACTCCTTAGCTTAATTAATTAACCATTAATTCGACAAAAGGGAGATTAGAAATTTCAAGAATCTAGAGCTATATTTTGTACTACTATAGTGAAATTCTTTGAGTAGAAAAGGAAAAGGAGAAAAGTAAAAGGCAATCAATCTCTCATCGAAGGGGAGTTCTTGTATGTAGCCTTTCATAAAAGCAATTCTAAACAATTTTTTGACTGATTATTGTGTTATGGAAGCGTGTAAAAAACTAAAAACGTACCAGGAATCGATAAAAGAAATGACTCAATTAGTTTTCCTTTACAAAGTATAGACCTCTGTCCCTACTGGTTTGGACAGAATCGGGAGAAACCTAATTATCACGCTTTCTATATAATCCTATTTTCTTACGACCTATATTAATTTAAGAATAATTATGTCATATGATTTTGCTCATTGTTTCTAGATTAATAGACATGATGGGAGAATTGGAAACTAAACTTATCGTAATAAAATATATTATGGGCCAAGTGAGTGTGAATGGAGTTTGGGCCATAAAATTTTCTAAAGGGCCTATGAAATTTCGACAAGCCCATAAGGGCCCATGAAATTTTGGGCCTTAAAATTTATAAAGGGCCCATGAAACTTCGACAAGCCCGTATGGGCCCAGCACCTTAATGTACTCCCTCCGTCCTCCATTTAGTGACATTGTTTTTTGGGCACAGGTTTTTTTTGCATTTTGATGGTATAATAATAAATTAATGTGTTAAAGTGTTAAAATGGAATAATTGTGGGTTCATTTGAATTTTTTAATAGTATTAAAATGTTAAAATAATAAAAAGTAGATGTATAAAGTGTTAGTGTTAAAGTGATTGTGGGGTCTACGTCCTAAAACGGAATATGTCAGTAAATGGAGGACGTCCCAATATAATATTAATGTCAGTAAATGGAGGACGGAGGGAGTAATATTTCTTAGTTTTGGTTCTATGTACAATGCTCTAGGCTACAAATGTCACACCCCATCTTTCATTTCCTTCTCCTATTTAGTTTATTTCATCAATTATTCATATGGATCCTGTTTAATAATTGTTCGTTCGCCTCGAAGGTTAACCTTAAAAGGAATTATTTAAATGACGTCGCATTAATCATTAACACAATAATATGTCCACGATGAATATGTGAACGTTTATAAGTGAAACTACTTTCTGGAATTGACATCTCATTATTAGTAAGACTTGGTCTTTATTAATTAATTGAGTTACATTTGTATTTACTGTCAAAACGTGACAGGTTTATGCTACTTGACTTTTTACTTTGAGTTGAAATTTATGTTATGGTTGAGCTATAAAACCAAACTCCCTATATTACCAAATCACAAATGTAACCAAATTAATTTTATTATTTCCATTCACATCTTCATACATTGTTCTTGCTCATATAATGAGACTATTAAGAAAATGCAACTTATATTTTAAAAAATAAGAAAAAAAAATGTACAATTAATGTTCTATTCTATATTATCATGATTTAACAATACTTAATTGGAGCGGCTTGAGCTGAGCCACGGTCCTCCTCTTCCACAAATTGACTTCCTTCCTCGGCTCCAAAACCAAGCCGCTACCAAATCCGGCTTCGGCTCCACCCACCAACATCGCCTGCACGTCGTCCTCACCGTCGTCGACGTAGCTCCCCCAATCTCCGCCGCCGCCGCTCTCCGGCGTCCAATCATCGTAATACATGAACGCGTCGCGGCTGCTGGCGAACCTCATCATCTGGCTCAGGCACGGCGCCCTATCAGCAAGCGGCGGCTTCCCTTGATTAAAACACTCGTCGGAACGCTTTCTTCCACCGCCGAAGATCTTCTTAATCCCCGACGCCTTCCTCCGAAGGACCTCCGCTGCGAGGCCCGCCGACACGGTTCTGCTCAATTTTCCGGGCCGAGGATATAAAGCGGGCTTGATTTCCGTATCCAAAGAAGCGTACTTGTCATTACAGATCTTTTTCCTGTGCTTGATTTGGCCCATGCATGAGATTTTCGGAGAAGTTGGCTCTTGAGTTTCGAAACCCTCCGACTCCTCCCGGGCTTCAAACGGAATGATCGGGCCCGAGAAAGGCGGGTACGCATTTGATCTCAGCTTCTGCGAAGTTCCGGTAGTCCGTCTATCTCGGGCCGGGCTGAAATGAGGGTTTTGGAAAGAAACTGATGCTTGAGCTGCCTTCGGTATAAGCCTCAAAATCTTGTTCTTGTTTGATTTCGATGAAGAGTTTTCCATATTGATTGAAAATCTTAATTATTTGGCTTCAATTTTGATATTTGTAGATACTATATACTCCTATGCAGCATGTGAAGAAGAGAAGAGAAGATAGAAACAAGGGAGGGGATCAAGATAGGGCTACAAAATTGACCATTTTCAAAAATTATTATTGGTCAAATGGGAAATAGTGAGCAAATTAAATAAGTGACACCTAACTGGCATTAAATATGAATAAAATGCAAGCTTGGTTGTTATACAAGGGTCCAAATCTACGGCTAATTTAATGAGCAGAGCACTCCACAATTGATTTATGTGTATTTTAATTATTGGGATAACCATATATATATTTATTCTAAAATAAATACACTAGAAAAATGTGGATTGTCGTTTGGTAGATATTTATATATAAGATGTGACGTAGATTTATTCGATTATTGAGTGATTAGAAACGAATATACATATATATGAATCTATTATAGTAGTAGTGTACGACTAATTATTTAACATCGGTTATATGAATTTATCACATGCTTGTATTTAAATTGCGATGTGCTTATACTATGAAAATACTAACTACATCCAAAAAGCCCAGCACTAGACCCATTCTTACTCGTGTGAAGCCCATTAGTCAACTACTGGGCTTTTAATCTAACTAATTTTAAAGCCCATTATATAGCCCAATCAATAACAGGTTAAATAAATAGAATTAATTTAAAAAAAAAAAAAAAAAAAATAAAAAAAAAAATCTATCCTAGCTTGGCTTTATACACAAGAAAATGAAGAAAAAAATCGTAAATCCGTGGATAACATAAGCTCTCCAACCACCACCACATATGGATAAAATTATCTAAAACCTTCCTCCTCATCAATCCATATTTCCAAATATCACGTACTACTCCACTCTCTCTCTTTCTCTCTCTGCAACACCAGCAAGATCCTTATTCGTTTCTTCCGAAATCCAATTAATGGCGACTTTCACAAACTTCATAGCCAAACAGGCCCCATACCTCACCAAACCAGCAACTTCTCCCATCATCAAACCCCAATTCTCCACCCTCCAAACCCCCCTTAGACCAAAAAAGCAAACCTACAAGCTAGAAACGTCCCGCAGCCGGGCCTCCGTCGTGACGGCCGCCGCCGCCGCCACGGGAGAGAAGAAGGCCGCCAGCCGCGACGAGCGCGTCCAGAAGGTCCACAGCATCGAGGAGTTCGACGCCGCCCTCCGCAACGCCAAGAACCGCCTGGTGGTGGTGGAGTACGCCCTCAGCGACAGCGAGAACAGCTCCCAGATCTACCCCTTCATGGTGGACCTCAGCCGCAACTGCAGCGACGTCGACTTCCTCCTCGTGATGGGCGACGAGTCCGACGAGATGCGGCGGCTCTGCGCCCGGGAGAAGATCGACCAGGTCCCCCACTTCAGCTTCTACAAGGGGATGGAGAAGATCCACGAGGAGGAGGCCATCGGCCCCGACCAGCTCGTCGGCGACGTCCTCTACTACGGCGACAGCCACTCCGCCGTCGTGCAGATCCACTCCCGGGAGGACGTGGAGGCCCTCATCGCCGCGCACAAGGCCGACGGCAAGCTCGTCGTGCTCGACGTCGGCCTCAAGCACTGCGGGCCCTGCGTCAAGGTGTACCCGACCGTCATCAAGCTGTCGAGGTCGATGGAGGACACGGTGATCTTCGCCAGGATGAACGGCGACGAGAACGACAGCTGCATGCAGTTCTTGAGCGACATGAACGTGTTGGAGGTGCCCACGTTCTTGTTCATTAGGGATGGGAACATTGTTGGGAGGTATGTGGGGTCGGGGAAAGGGGAGCTCATCGGGGAGATCCTTAGATACCAAGGTGTTAGGGTTACTTATTAGTAATTACCCTACTAGTCCATATCGATATACTGTTACGATTGTCAATCTGTGGTCTCGAATAGTCTGTGGATAGACACAAAATTCGATAGAAGAGGAAAATGGAAGTGATATTGAATGGAGTATGGTAGATAATTGGATTTTGGAAGATGAGAGCAAGGTTTGTATATTGATGGTGGTTTTGTAGGTTTGGGGAGAGATTGGGATTTTGGTTCCTCTATGGTAACTTGTACTACTTGTGATTGTATAAGTTATTCATCATTTTATATACTTTTATATAAGCAAGTGAATGCTTATATATAGTAATTGCTTTGTAGTATAAAATGTGATACTATCAAACATAACTTCCTAATTTTTGAGAATATTTAAGAATGACTTAGGTAGGTTAAATATGAATTGAAAACTATGAAGCATTTGTAACACTCCCACAATTTGTAATATTGGGCCTCTTACATCGTGTGAATTGGGCCTAAATATTGAGAAAGCCCTTATATATTTGGGCCCAAGCCCTTATGTATTTGGGCCCAAGCTATCATTCCATTCAACAAAAATATAATCCTTTCTCATTTTTTTTTTTGTACAAATTTGTGATTGCTATATGAAACAATAAAATAATAAATAAATAAATAAAATCATGAAAAATGAAAATTAAATTCTACCTTGTGTTGTAAACTATTTTAATTATTATATATTAATTTTACAATTCTTTAGCAATGTTTAGCTGGAGAGGCTTGGGCTGGGCCATGGTCCTCCTTTTCCACAGATTTATTTCCTTCCTCGGCTCCAACACCAAGCCGGCTCGAGCCGAAGCCCCCAACATCGGCGCCGAGAAAGCGATAAACGACACGTCATCCTCACCGTCGCTCTCTTCGCCGGAGTAAAAACCTCCGCCGTCCTCCGGCGCTACCTGAGACCTCGTCCAGTCAAAATTCGCGAACGTGTCACGGCTGCTGGCGAACCTCCTCATCTGGCTGAGGCTCGGCGCCCTCTCGGGAAGCGGCGGCTTGCACGCGTCCGACTTCCTCCTGCCGCTGAACATCCTCATCAGAGCCGACGGCTTCTTCTTCAGCTCGCCACCAGCCGCCGGGCCCACCGACCGGGCCTTGCCGATCTTCTCGGGCTGGGCCGCGCTCGGAACGGGCTTGAACCCTCTCGGCAGAGAAGCTTGCTTCCTGCAAACCTTCTTCTTGTGCTTGATCTGGCCCATGCACGAGATCTTCGGCGACGTCGGCTCCTGCGTTTCGAAGCTCTTCGGCTTCGTCCGGGCCTCGGCCGGGATCATGATCGGGCCGGAGAAGCCCTTGTGGTGGTGATGGGGCCTGGGCTTTTGATGAGAAGCTCCGTCGGCCCGGCCCGGGCTGAAGGGAGGGTTTTGGAATGAGACTGCTGCTGCCTTTGGTAGAAGCCTCAAAATCTTGTTCTTCTTAGGTGGTTTAGATGAAGATAATGGCTTCTCCGTTGAAATCTTGAGACCGTTAATCATGTTTGATATAATTTTGAGAGGAAAAAATTTGTGGGGTTTCTATTTATATACTAACTCTCTCTCATGGAAGGCACGTATATTTTGCGTGTGAGAGAGAGAGAGAGAGAGAAGAAGGTGTATAGGAACAAGGGAGAGGATCAAGATAGGGTTGCGAAATTGACAATTTCAAGAAATTGTTGTGAAAATTAGAAAAGAGTTTAATTTTGATATTATTAGTCAAATGAGAAAGTACGACCGGGTATATATTAAAATTAAATATTACTAACACATTTGGATTAATTGCTTGGTTGTTAGTACCTAATAAGAGTACATCTTGATTCAAGAGTCCAAATACGAGGGCTAAATCAGCTGATTTCGAAATTGATCTTAATATTTGTATCATGATAATCGTGTAATAATCCTTCCGTCCCGTCTAAATATGAATATATACGCCTTATAATTCAAATAGTATGTATCGTCTTGATAGTATTGAATATAGTACTATTTGAATTGGTAACACAAAGCCTTCATACAAAATAGTAATACTATAGTTTTAGTGTCATAATTGTGTATATTTTTTAGCTAGTGTTAATTAATTAACCCAAACAAATGGAAAATGCTAGAGTTTATAGTTGGCCTATTTTTATAATTTAATTTCTTGTGACCACACCCTTTTGTCATAATCTTTTTGTTTGATCCAACTAAGTAAACACATATGACTATCTCATTTTATTTTATTCTCCGGATTCATATATTTGTTTACACCGTATCATGCCGAACTATATATATGCTCCTTTTTTATGATTGGAATTAATAATTGTTTTTGTGTGTTTTGCTCATTTAATCTTATTTGATTATTCTCATTAACACCACATGCCAAAACTATAGACGATGGAAAAAGGGCTTAGCTTGACCGTAGCCTTTTCAAAGTGCAATAACAAAACCGCTCAAATTGAAATTTCATGCCTTCAAAACTTTGATTTTCAACACAATCAAGTCACCCCCCACCCTTTCCACTTGCTCTAGTGATTGCTTTACCTTGTACTCCCTTCGTCGACGAAATACACTTTTCGGACATTCATAAAGTCATGAGGTACGAATACTATGCAATCAATTGCAAGAAATTAATATTTATAAAAAAATGCGTGCGTGTGTTTTGACGAAGACTGCAGCACACAATTATTGGCTATTTGAAAATTTGAACGTAGTAGAGGTCAACACACAGTTAATTAACTAATTATTATATTCCGACGTAATTTCGATTGAAACCAACCATTTCCTTTCACATTGATACAACTAAAATTGGTTGAATGAGGACAAAATAATTAAATTAAGAATAATAAGGTTACCTCTACGTTACGTGGTCCATCTTGGCCCATTTAAAACATTTATTATTGTTTTAAATGGGCTGGATCGGGCCCCTTGAGCCCACTTGCCCAGAAGTTAAAAATACTGTTGGAAGATTTGAGACTTGAGAGAGAGAGAGAGAGAGAGAGAGAGAGAGAGAGAATGGTTGTAGCGTTGGATTTGCAGGATTTCCTTCTCCGAGCTAGGGTTCTGAAGCTGTACAGGCAAGCTCTCAGGATTTCGCGCAGAGCCCCACCTGATTCTAAAGGTTAGGATGCAGCTCTTCGATTTCTACTCCTATAATTAATTACTACTTTAACTAATTGATTATCGCCCTCTTCGAATTTGATAGCTCCGATTCCTGGCATTTTAAGCTTGATCGGAGATTGCAATCCCCTTTTCGCTCTATGCTCCTCGACGAATGCGAATTTACATGCGATTTTTTAAGTCGATGCAATTTGTTCTTAGTTAATTTGGTGCGACGAAATTGAAATCTGAGAATGAGAATGGTTGCTAGGTGCAGTTTGTAACTTGAATTGAATGAATTCTTAAGAATTAGCACCATCGATTGATTTCACCTTTAAATATATTTGTAGTTGTTGAAACAAAATTTGAATGTAGCATGGATTCCATCTAGCAGTTCTTAGGAAATTGGTTGAATATGAATAATAGATGAGTTTGAGTTTCATTCTCCATCCTCTGTTCCTGGTATAGGAACCTCAGATTGTGCTGATTTGTTGAAATGGTTTTGGATTTTTCAGATGAAGTGAGGCAGATCATAAGACAAGAGGTGGAAAGCAACAGGAATTGCAGAGACAAACAGAGGATTAGGTTCCTGATAGGTGATGGATTGGAGAGGTTGAAGCGCCTAGACGAGACACTCGATATGCAGGGCCGTTAGTTTTTCATACGTTTTCCGTTGAAGCCGGACCTTTTGTACTGTATAACAATCGACACAACTTACCATTTTCGCATTATCCTCTCATTGGAGTTGAGCAAATATAGCACCTGCAGTTTTTCAACGTACCTTCACCTGAATGCAATGGTAGCTTTCTTTGCAACTTATCATCCCTCAAGAGGCTAATGGAGCTATCTATTCGATTTGATCAAACAATGATGGAATGCACGTATCTGAATCAACGATCAAACCATAAATCACGTTACACAGACATAGCAAGTCAAATGTGGCTGAAAAGCACTGGCTGCCTGCGAACAGAAATCAAAATCAAGCTAGTTCGTATCCTCAAGGTTCTTTGCAAAAACCGAACTGAAATCCCAAAATCACGAACTCTCTATCGTGCAAATTTTTATAAACAAGCTAGTAAAGCTTCAAAAAATTACATAATGTCATACATTATACTTTGATGAAGAAAGTTAAGATTCTGTGTTTCAAAAGCAATACTATGCTATATAATAAGCAACACTAACACAGTTTACTCCTATAGAGGGCGAGTGATGAAGCCTCTATCCACCATCTTCTCCATTAACTCTTCATGCTTCTTCAACTGACCTGCTTTCCTCAGCTGCTTCATAACCATTTCGTACACCTGCGGAGTAGGCTTCAAACATTTCTCCTCGATCATCTCCCGGAAATACTTGTAAGCATTGTTCCAATGCCCCATTGCACAGTACAAGGAGATGAGAATCTTGAAGGTATTCACGTTCGGCTCCACTTCATTCTCATGCATCTCTTTCCACAGCTTGATGATCATATCCGTGGACTTCGTCTCTGAGAACATCTGCATCAGTATATTGTACGTCACTGTATTAGGTGTGCACTTCACATCCTTCATCCTCACGAACAGCCGGTGAGCTGCATTCACATCCTTGTCGCTAGCTATGCACCTGAAGATTGGATTGAAACTCGATGCATTTGTTTCACACCCTTTCCGAATCATGGTGTTGAGCACCTTCTGGGCATCTTCTCGGTTCTTGTCCTTGCAATGAGCTTCGATCAAGAAGTTGTAAGTGATCACATCTGGCTCGCAAGAAAGCCTCTTCATTTGATTGTATACTTGCAGCACCTTCTCAGTCCTCCCAGCTTTAACATGAACTCTCATCAAGTTATTGAAAGTAACCGAGTTCGGATCACAACCTACATCGATCATTTCAGCAAACACGTCGTGTGCGCGAGTCACTTGCCCAGATCTACACAGTGCATCAATCACAATACTGTAAGTATACACAGTAGGCTGAATCCCAGCTTCCTTCATTTCCTTAAAAACCCTCTCAGCCTCTTCGATATTATTCGCCCGAAACCAACCGTGAATCAAGCTAGTATAGACAATAGCATCAAGCTCAAATTTATCCTTCAAGCTATCGAAAAATGCTTGCGCCTCAATAGCACGGCGTTTCCGGCATAGCATCCCGATCACAATCGAAAAGGCCTTTCTATCGGGCTCGCATCCATATTCCTGAATCCTATTGAATGTATGCACAGCTTCCGCAGCCATTCCAGCACGAACATACCGCCGAATTAAAATCGAAAATGTTTCAATCGGTACAGTCATGTTTTGAGCTTTCATCGAATCAATTAAGCTCCAAGCGACGTCGAATTGGCGTACCTTTCCGGAAAGATCGATCATTTCGTTGAAGATCTCCAGAGATTGAGAAGGCTCAAGCGCCGACGTGGCCCAGTTGAAGAAGGCGAGCGTTTGGGGGAAGGGAATACCGTGGCGGGGAGCCGCGCATTTCTCTATCACTTGTCGGACGACGGCGGGAGATAGAGATTGCGCAGCGGAGACATTGGAGAACTCGAAAGAGAGAGAGGGCAAGGCCACATTAGGGTTGACGGGGTCTGAGGCGAAATTAGGATTCTTGCGGTGGTGGTCTTTGATTAACGAATAGAAGTTTCCGGCGATGAGGCTATCGGCCGGAGATAGTTCGATAGCGGGCCGTGCTTCCTCGGCGTCGGCTCCTGTAACTATGTCGTTTTGGAGCTCGGTCACGGCGGCGGAAGTAGTGGAGAGGCTTACAGTGGTTCTGAAAAGAGGCGAGAAAGCGCGGAGGCTTGAATTCAAGAGTCGACTCGATTGCGCGATCGCCATTGGAGGCTGCTTCTGCTGCTCAACGATGATGGAGAAATGAAGGGGAAGACAAAATTGTGAATCCAAATTACGAAGGGGTTTAGGGTTTTACTTTCTCTCTGCTGTAAATTAATTAAGTTCTTTAATTAGATTTTAGTGAAATAATAAAATATTAAAAACAATTACGCTAATTTAAAAAGCCCTTATTGAAGGAAAAAATCAAAAATAAAAAGGAAAAAAAATGACGCCGAAGCTCCAGATTTCGCGGGCGATCGGCGCGGCGGTGGGCCTCCGCCGCGACGGCGAAGGGCTCATCAATATTCCTCGCCGTTTATTGCACAACGGCCCGGATACCATCGAAGAGCTCTTCGAGAGGCACGTAGTCAAGGACGATAAGAAGCACCTCGATGATGACGAAAACGAATTTTTGACTCGGCAGCGACTCACCAGCACTCGGCGCGAGGCCCTGAGTCTGTACCGAGACATCATCCGGGCGACCCGGTTCTTCACGTGGCCCGACGCGCGGGGCGTCCTCTGGCGTGACGTATTGAGGGAAAATGCGCGCAAGGAGTTTGAGGCGGCCCGGTTTGAGAAGGATCCGGAGGTCGTGACCCGGTTGCTTATCGGGGGGAGGGACGCGGTGCAGGCGGCGATCGATAAGCTCGTAGAGAAGCAGAAGCAGCAAATCGAGAAGGATAAGAATGAATCGCGCCGCTGATGATGTTAATGGTAATCATCTCAGATTCATCGCTCTGTTTCCTCTTATTTATGCATTTGCTGTTGATTGAATTCGGAATTGCTCGATCCCAAATTCGGATAAATTAGGGCTTTTGTGACTTGTGATTCTAATTGCGGATTCTGGTTGTTAATTGGAATTTGATATGGTATTGGTTCTTACGATCTTGTCTTTAGATGTTAATCATGTTAATTGCAGAACCAAGGAGGTTTTGAGTTTGTAGTTTATTGTTTATGTAGGATACTTGGTTTTAATCCCTTCAGCTAGTATATGGGGAAGTTGCTTGAGGGAATTGCCTAGGGATACCTGTGACTAACAGGGAAAATAGTTTTCGGCTATACTATTGACGTTGGTCGAAGCGTAGCCTTGGATCTGAAGGCATCTATCAACGATGCATACTGAAACTATATGAATTGAGGCATAACAGCTCGAGTGGATTTTCTAATATTCCTTGCTCCGATAGCCGTTGCCATTAGTCTGGTTTATATTGATTTGGATAGCTTAATTTTTTTAAAACTTGTACATTCACTAAGTTTACTTCCTCACATTAAGCTTTATTAGTGAGCTCGGACATGAAAGTTGCAAGTGTGAGCCCTTGATGAAGCTTTCTTAGTCCTTAACTTTAGCTTTCTATTTGACCATTGATGCATCTCTGTTGTTATTATTTGAACCCAGTTTAGTGACAATGTTATGTTAAGGGAAGCAGTCGGTAGCAGAAAATAAGACCATGGCCCAATATTTCTAGGTGACGTTGCCCAGCTTCTAGCTATAGGTAGTTAATGACTTTGATTTTAGTCAAACTTTTTAAATGTGATCTGATAATGAGGATTTTCTCTATAAAACCACGAACTTAGAGAATGGTAGATCATAGATATTTGCTTGAGAAGAAGCTCTGGTACAATTGTAAGGCTCATAATAAGCAAACCTGATGCTTTGCTAATGATGGATACAGCGCCTCAAGTGCTATACTGTTCGTTTTCTTTGTGTTATAGCTCTTGGAGAAAAGGTGGATTTAGGATTCAGTATTTTGGAAGGTCATAGTCAATCCGAATATGAATCTTGATGCAAACTTCTCTCTGGGTTTAGGTTTTATGTAGTCCTTTATTGTTATGCATATCCACGTTGCAGGGTTGAAAGTTTGTGAAAATTTGATATTTAAACCCTTGTTTCCGCAAAGTTACATACAATTCTGGAGTTTAAATCCTCACTCTAGTTTCTGATTGCCAATGCGTATGAATCTGCAATCAGGTTTGGCCGAAGGAATGGCGAGGCCATGCTAATATAATTTGTATCCTCATTTGTTCAGAACAAGAAGCTTCAAGTGCCAATGGTTGTCTTCAACATCGAAAGCATGCCACCCCAAAACATGTGCGGAACTGGAATCGTTCGCCTCAGATTCATGTGAAGCTGTAAGCTTATCCAGCACTGTAATTGTAAACTAGGCAGCTCAATGGTTACTTGTTCATGTTGTTTACTCGTTTCTGTAAAAGGGAAAGAAAAGTGAAATATGCTGTGCTTTTCAAAATTGTAGGTTTACTTTGCCACAAGAAGGTAAATACTAATCTTGTGCGATAGTTATACTAATCCTTTGTTGCTTTTATAAGCTGTTTTTTCACCCCCAGATTTGAATTCTAGTATCAATTACTCCCTCCGTTTATTTTTATAAGTTGTTTTTAGCTCAAGCACACGAATTAATAAAATTTAATGACTATTCTTTATTGTTCATTTTTTTCATCGTAAATCGCATTTTTCATGTAAAAATAGATGAAATTATTTTGGAAGAAGAGATAAACATTAATTTTGATAAATAAAGATAATGAAAACAAGAGAAAAAGTGAAGAATATTTAGTTGGAAATTGAAAATCTTATCTTGAAATATGAAAACGACTTATAAAAAAAACAAAGACATAAAGCTAAAACAACTTATAAAAAAAAAAGGGAGAGAGTAGTATGTATTGGGTGTTTGGACGAAATTAATCAGTTTATTTTATATAGATATACTATTATTAAATAAAAACAATCCTAAAAATCAGCATTAAAAAAAAATTATAATGAAATGAGTAGACAAAATGAGAAGGAATGTTAAGCTACATTGGTAAATAGGTGAATGGGGAAGAAATGTTAATTGTAATTAAAATGATTTATTAATGCGAAATAAAATTTGACCACTCTAATCGAATCGAGTGCGCGGAAAACTTTATTACTCCCTCCGTCCTCCATTTAGTGACGTTATTACTATATTGGGACGTCCTCCATTTACTGACAATTTCCATTTTAGGACGTAGACCCCACAATCACTTTAACACTTTAACACTTTATACATCTACTTTTTATTATTTTAACATTTTAATACTATTAAACAATTCAAATGGACCCACAATTATTCCACTTTAACACTTTAACACATTAATTTATTATTATACCATAAAATGCGAAAAAACGCGTGCCCAAACTCCCTCCGTCACTAAATGGAGGACGGAGGGAGTACTAGAATTTAATTTACCAGAAAACTTGGTGCAGCCCACCGGATTACGAACAACTGCTGGCGCGTAAACGGAAATTAGCCCCACTCAATTGACAATTATACCCCTGGACCACGCTATGAATTAACCAAGGCTGCTTCTTCTTCCTCTTCTTCCCCATTGAAACCGCATGCACAGATTCACCGCCCTCAAAACTTCAATCAATCCACCTTCTCTCTCTCTCTCTATCCTGAATTTAGTAGAAATGGCGAAATGGAAGGAAAATCGGCATTTAGGAAAGCGATATTCTAGCACAGTTTTGGCGCTTTCGATGCTATTAATGCTTACGTTTCTGCTGCTGATGGCTCTCGGGCTCGGAATCTGCTCGCTTCCCGTTGGCTCGAAAGAGGACTCATCGCAGAGGCGCATGGTGTTGGACGAGTAATTTCTTCTTCTTTTTTTGTAAAAAATAATACTAATTTATAGTATTTTCGTTGTTCTTTCTATATGTTGTAGCTCAAATGCGGTTATTTCTGTATCTTGTATTGGTAGCAGAGAAGGCGAAGGGCAAGGGTTGGGAGAAAGGGGAAATCAGTGGACGGAGGTCGTTTCATGGGAGCCTCGAGCTTTCGTCTACCACAATTTTTTGGTGAGTTTAGAGCAGAAGATAGATGATAGTAAGTAGTTTTATTTGAGAGTTTGATCTGTTGTTGGCAGTCTAGAGAAGAATGTGAGTATTTGATAAATCTTGCCAAACCTCATATGGTGAAATCAACTGTCGTTGATAGCGAAACTGGCAAGAGTATGGATAGCAGGTTTGTTTCTGTGATTTGATCTCTTTCTTGTCTTTGAGATGCAACGAAACAATGATCGATGTTATCTTTCAGTGTTCGTACGAGTTATGGAACGTTTTTCAGAAGAGGAAGAGACAGGGTAATTAGAGCTATTGAGAAAAGAATAGCAGTCTACACACACATACCTGTAGGTAAGGGTAAGGGAAGGCCATGATGACATACATGTTTGTTTCGTGTGATGTTAATCATGCTTCGATTTGATCAACAGAGCATGGGGAAGGTCTGCAAGTTTTGCACTATGAAGTGGGGCAAAAATACGAGCCTCATTACGACTACTTTGTTGATGAATTCAACACGAGAAACGGGGGCCAAAGAATGGCAACCCTTCTCATGTACTTGTAAGTCCTCTATCAATCCTTCATGCTGCAAAACATTCTTAAAGTTACTACTGCTGTCAATGTGCAATTTCATTTGTGATAATAATATGTCCAGGTCGGATGTGGAAGAAGGTGGCGAAACAGTGTTTCCAGCAGCAGCAAAGAGCAATGTTAGCTCCGTAGGTGGGTCGGAATGCGCTAAGGAGGGAATTTCTGTAAAACCAAAAATGGGGGATGCACTGCTCTTCTGGAGCATGCACCCTGACACAACAATAGACCCTTCAAGCTTGCATGGTAAGAGTTATGCTCATTTCATTAATTTCTTAATATCATCGTTCCATATATTATAAGAAGACGAGTCAAGATCCTGATTAAAACACAATTACGTTGCAAACATGCCATTATGTTCGGGTTTGGATGTGAAATTTGACCGACGATGAGTTATGATTGTTAAGAGTGTTCTATATGAAAACAATATAGTCTAATCCATCACATATATACTTTGAGCTTGTTCCATCCTCTGATCCTTCGAACCTCATTCATATCACCCGATGACGCGCCTCCTTCAAATTCAAATCTATTCCTATCTTTATCTTTCAGAGGGAGAAGGGGATCTGTTTCTGTGTGTACTAATATTAGCCTTTCCCTTGTTTTCTTTTTCAGGAGCTTGCCCAGTTATTAGAGGAAACAAGTGGTCATGTACAAAATGGATGCATGTTGGTCACTACAGAGTGTAGAGATGGGATATAAATCTATGTTATAACGATCTTTTGTATGTACGTATTTGAACATTGTTTTTTTCGACCATTCTTTTAAATTTTATGTACATTAGTCCAAGCATATCTTCTTTCCTTGTATAATCCTTATGCAAATAGATAATTAAGGTAATAAAAATCCAATCTTTTAATCGTAAGGAAATAAATCATATCTTCCAACGCATGCATATAATAGCCAAAACCTAATGCAACTAACAATATCAATAATTTATATATGATGGATTGGTGATGGTAATCAGATTTTGATTCTTCAACTTCTTCTTCTTATTCAATCGTTGTCGTTGCTGCTGATTATCAATCATAGGACTCAATGACAACCAAGACCAAGGGCCTCTGCAAACAGTAATCTCTCTTCATCATCATCGAATTCTTCCTTCAAAAAAATTATAATTATAATTATAATAATTTGCATGGTTGTAGGGCAGAAAAAGATGAAGGAAAAGTACAAGGACTGGGAGAAAGAGGCCATCAGTGGACGGAGCAACTCTCGTCGGAGCCTAAAGCTTCCATCTTCCACAATTTTTTGGTAACTGCAGTTTGCTTCTTGATTTACACAATTGTAATGTATTGGAGTGTTGGTTGGATTGATTGATTGTTTGTACGTTGACAGTCGAAGGAAGAATGCGAGTATTTGATAAACCTTGCTAAACCTCGCTTGGTTAGAGCACGTGTAAAAGATAGAAAAACTGGCAAGGTCGTAAAAAGCAGGTTCCTTTCTCTCTCTCTCAACAATCTTCTTATCTCCACTACTCACTCGTGTTTCCAACGATTTACCTACATTTTGCAGCACTCGTACGAGCCATGGAGCCTTCTTAAAGCGTGGAGAAGACAGAGTAGTCAGAGCTATTGAGCAAAGAATAGCAGACTACACACAAATACCTTACGGTACTAATGTTCTCTACCCTAAAAAAGATCGCGTAATTCATTCCTTTTTCAAGTCTAACTGTGCTCCGATGTGACCTCAAGAGAACGGAGAGGGTATGCAAGTTCTGCACTATTCGGTGGGGCAGAAACACGACCCCCATTTCGACTATGCGACAACCGGATCAAATGAGCGCGGAGGTCCAAGAATGGCAACCCTTCTTATGTACTTGTAAGTAGTCCTCTCCTCACCAACACTAATGGAAGGTGGGAGTCTTTTTTATAGATCTCATGATTGCAATTCGCTTTGCAACAATGTAGGTCGGATGTCGAAGAAGGGGGCGAGACGGTCTTTCCCAATGGCAAGAGATTGAGCTGCGTGTGCTGTTGCAATGGACCGTCGATGGGAGGCATTTCCGTGAAACCGAAAATGGGCGACGCGCTTCTCTTCTGGAGCATGTGCCCTGACGGGACTCGGGACCCTTCAAGCTACCACGGTGAGTTCGTCTATCTTGAATATACGTGAGTATAAAAATATTTAAAACGTTTTAAAATGGAACGAGACGGAGGGAATGCAAATTATCACGACGACGTTCTTGTTTATTTTGCAGCTGCGAAAGCTGTAATAAAAGGGGAAAAGTGGTCATGTACGAAGTGGATGCATGTAAGCGCGAGGAGATAGAAGGGATGGTTTTGGCTATTACACAATTGTAATTTCTATTTATTCATTTAGTTTAGATTAAAAAGGAATGCTTTAGTTTATGCTTGACATCTCTATTTATTTAATTTTCATAATTGTTTACAAAGTGCTCTAATCTTCTTTGCATTAGCTCATTAATTATCTACATAACATAGCAAATGTAGAGTCAACAATATGGCTACTATTTTTTAATTGTATTTTACTACTTTTACCCAAGACAATGAAGAAATGCTACTAGTAGTAATTATTGAAGTATTATGTGTCAAATGTATATATATATAAATTTAAATAAAATCAGTCAGGGGGTGTAGCTCATATGGTAGAGCGCTCGCTTCGCATGCGAGAGGCACGGGGTTCGATTCCCCGCACCTCCACCTCCGAATTATCATCTCCTTTAATTGTAATTACTAAATGTTTTATTCGATTTTCTGCACCTTCATATACAATACTATGATGGTATATTCATTTTATCTTTTTTTTCCCATTATCAAATCAATCAATCGTTAATCAAACAAATCGACTTGAAAATTAAATGAAGAGTCGTACTACCTTTACTACTGCACTTCTATTTTCACACCTACTACCGCTAATTCATGTAATGATCAAATTTACGTACAAAATGCTGGATGTAGAAAATATCAAATGAGGATAGCTCGTGCTTCATCCAAGCCAACGACAAGTTGCTCGATCCATAACTTCGAACGCTCAGGTATCTACGTCACCTAGCAAATTGTACACAAAAAGGTCAGCTCCATTCAAAGGGGTATTAAGATCACAGAGTTTATTGTGAGATTACCTTCTGCATGCCTATGCTACGGAGCCGGAGCAAAATATCAGCAAAATCAGAGGGCGGTAGCTGAGAAAAGCTCAGATTCTCTCCTGTCCTTGGATGATTAAACCTGAAAATGGAAAAATAAACGTTCCAAGCTGCTCATATATACTGATAGCAACAGTCTTGGCCGATAACTCAGGCAAAAAAGCAGTTAACAGGTATGAGTATCGTTACCCAAGAGTTAAAGCATGGAGGCAAGGTCTTTCCAGTAGAGCAACGAGTTCCAGAAACTGGCTGTTATAACTAGAAGGGTTCTTCGACTGAAGCAGTGATAGGCACATGCTCTTAGTTCCTCCATACACATCATCTCCCAAGAGAGGGATGCCGAGATACTTTGCATGGGCTCGAATCTAATTCAGAAAAAAGTATAAGCATGTGCTGAACCAAATGCCAATGTCAAATTTCTAAGTTAAAATGGCAATTATAAGCAGACTTCTTGCTGATAGCATGGCAAGAAATACAATACGAAGTGTAACATTACCATCTATATAGGAATAAATTAGTAGATACACATAATATAATTACCATGGCAGTTACAAATTCTTCAAGTACTCTTTGAAAATGAGCAAGGACTGACATACCCTTAAATGGAAAGTTAAAAACAAGATGCCGATAGAGACACAAGAACGCTTAAGAAACATTTCCGAATATATAGTACTGCTCATATAATTCAGATAGCATCTATTTTCTATAATGTGCACGTAGTTAGCTGACTTGAGTTAGAACGTGGAGATATGTTGCATATAGGAACAAAGTAAGACTGTTTTAAATGATCAGAACTCAAAAGAAAATAGGACCTGGTGAGTTCTTCCGGTTTCTAACCTCCATTCCACCAATGCACAGCCACCACCGGCAAGAATTTCAATTACTTTGTACCTGAAGATAGTTTAAAAAGTGCATAAGCATATATAGTACATTTCACATCTCCATGCAGAGGGAATCTTCTAACAAATAATTTCCGCAGAATAAACACAGTGCTCATTATTTCGATGATTAGTGGCTGTATAATCCAAAAGGAGAGTATATATTTCGTTGGTCAAAATGTGTGCACTCAGTTTCCATGTCTAGTTGACCAAGGTCTACCACTAGTTCGAACTGCAGTACATCACAACCGATTATCTACAAGATTTTCTAGTAATTCCACAGGCTGTTTTATCAATATCCAAGTCCACTCTAACCCACATGCAAGCAGAATCTTTGAATGTCAGAAGATAGACAGCTTTCAATCGACACGAGAGAATTTGAAAGGGGGAATTCTCTTGTCGTACCAATTTCAAAAGGCATCACCATATTCTAATTACATCAGCTGCCAGAAATGGATTCATTAGGAACTTGTTTGAGTGGGCCTGGTTCACTGAAGATGGAACTGAAGCCATAAGGCCAGCCACTTCACCATATCTCTTTTCCTAGTAAGGCAGTTTTTGAGCATCAAACTTTCACAATATACCTAAGCATTTCGCCAATAGTTAGGAACTGATGCTCCAGACCAATCCATAGTAGACACTAATGGCCAAGAAACGTGTGATTAATTTCAGCCTTCATGTATCATAAACAGCTCTTCATTTGACCTTAATCAACAACAATATTTCTTCCAACCGGGGATATATGAACTTCAGCGCAAAGCTTGGAAGAGCCAAATAGAAAATAAGCATTCACATTAGCTCCAACCAGGGAATGCTTGTGATCCACCCTTTTGACATTCAATGCTGTCCATCTTTTCTCAATACAGCCTACACATTAAGATAAGCGGGAAAACTGAGTTCACGTTGAAGAAGCAAAGGTACAGAACTTTAACAGCAATAAGTAGGCAATTTAGAAAGGCTCAAACACAAAGAGAACTCACCACGTGGCAATCCAGGTTTCGCATATTAGTTTAAAAAAACTCAATGGCAACACCTAGTTCTCCACTGATGCGTCTATTCCCACACTTAGAGTCAACCAAATATAGTGCACTTGTGGAACTCCTACCCCATCACCAGTAATCTTGACATGAGCACTCACCGTCTTTGAAGTGGTGATAACGATTAGTGTCTCTGACAAAAATTTCTCTCCTCTCGGATCTAGATATAAATTTCATTACAGCATGGCAATCTCCACATATTCTAAGGTTCTTAGTGATTCTAAGAGGAGACCCTTCAGCAGTATTAAGAATACCAAAAACTACAGCCAACTTCTCACTGTGCCCACATAAGATATGCTCCTTTTCCTGTTCCTCTACATCTTGTAGCACCCAATCTGTTTTTGGCGTGTGACCTGCTTTCTTCATTTCTGAGCTTACTTTAGTTAATTTATCCAGGATTTGAGCCATTTGAGGAAGTGATTTGTCACCTGCTACAATCATGTGTATTTTACTCTTGAGCTCAATCCAACTGCAGCCAGGATTCTTCTTCAGTCCTTTCTCCCTCATTAAATCCCTGACTTTATCTACTTCTTTCCATTTTCCCTTAGATGCATAGATATTAGATAGCAGGATGTAATTTCCAGGATTCTCTGGTTCTAGTTCAAACAGTTTTCCAGCAGCTAGCTCGCCCAAGCTCATGTTATGATGAAGCCGACATGAACTTAATAATGCACCCCAAACGCAAGCATCAGGGACATGTGGCATTTCTGTAAACAAGGAATAAGCTTCTTCAAGCTTCCCAGCACGACCAAGCAGACTCACTATACAAGCATAATGTTCTACTCTAGGTTCAATACCATGGTCCTTGGACATGCTTTCGAAGTAATGATACCCTTCTTCGGTTAGGCCACTCTGGCTGCATGCAGATAAGAGGCTGGTGAAAGTAACAGAGTCTGGTTTCTGCCCAGACCTCTGCATCCAGAGAAAAACTTCAATGGCCTCGTTTGCTTTTCCATGCATTGAATATGCACCCAACATCGCGTTCCAGCAAACCAAATTACGTACAGGCATCCTATCAAAGCAACATCGAGCTTCTTGGATCTTTCCACAATTGGCATACATATCTATCAGTGCGCTGGCTACATAAACATCATCTGACATACACCTTCTGATAGAAAAGCAGTGTGCAGCTTTTCCATGCATAAGTGCTGCAATATTTCCACATGCAGGGAGCAGGGAAGGAATGGTCATGGAATTTGGTTTGACACCAACAGCCTGCATTTCTCTGAAAATCTCCAAAGCCTCAATATCTTTACCATTCTGTGAGCAACAAGATATTACTGAAGTCCATGACACAACATTCAATTCAATTCCTAAGACCATAGCTTTTCTAAATACCTGCAATGCTCTATCGACAAGACCGTGTCGACCAAACCCAGCTATCAAGGAATTGCAAGCCCCAACATCCACTTGATCCATATCCTCAAAGACTTGTGACATCTCTTGAGGACAGCGACACTTGCTATACATGTCGATAAGAGCACTTACAGTACACATATCATCACCAAAACCAGTCTTGATTACAAGCCCATGTACTTGCTTGCCTACATTTAAATGGCCCAAGTCACTTATTGATGGAAGAACGCTAGAAATGCCAATCCCATCAGGATTAAAACCATGATAGTGCATCTGCTGAAACATTAAAACCGCCTGCAGAAAACACCCACTTTGATTGAAACCAGCAATCATACCGTTCCATGACACAACATTTGGTTCAAGACCAAAATTTTTAGCCTCATTAAACACCTTTCTTGCATTAACCACATCACCTTTCTTTGCATAACTAGAGGCCAACGCGCTCCATGTAACAACATCCCTTTCCACCATATTGTTAAACATCTTGTGGGCACTAACTATATCATCACATTTTAAATAAAAATGAATCAAAGAAGACTCCACAAAAGGATGCAAAGAGAGCCCAGATGCTACAGTGAACCCATGTACTTGCTTTCCGATCATAGGAGCCAACAGACCAGCACAAGCTCTGATAACACTTGGTAAAACATGGGCATCTGGGTAAAGCCCACCATTAAGCATCAGATGAAATAAACTGAGTACTGTCTTAAAATTACTCTCTTTGGATGACGCATTAATAAGGGTGGAGAATAAGAAAAGATCTGCCCTCAAGGAGCGGAGAAGGTCTTTGGCATCCGAAAACTGAAGGGGTTTAGAGTAGTGTAAGAAGAGCTTTGCTTTGTAATGAGTAATATCATACAGTCTTGTTCTGAGGAGTTGGGCATGAATCTGCTTTGCATGAGAAAATGATAGTATGGTATTTCCACTTAAAAGTTGCAGTGGGTCAGGGTAAATGCTGGCATGAGCTCTATCTCCACTTGCGCAATTGGTGCTTGTAGAACCACAATAATCAAGTCTCAACTTTCTGGTGTTCGATTGTTTGTGATCCTCAGTTTTCACGCCAGCAAAATTATTTTTTTGGCCAAAAGAAGGTCTACATGAGTCACTGAAGTCTGGTATTGTATCTAAAGTGTTACTGTGAAAGCAAGCTTTATTATTTATAATAGATGACATATCCCAACTGCAAACAAAAGAAGTAGCAAAAAATAACTAGTGTGCTAACTGAAAATGGATTCTGGTCTGCAATTATTTGACATTTAAACACAAATCAAAAGAATATGAGAAGGGTTGAACGATCAAATATCACCTACTAGCAGCATGGCGGGCCCGTCCATGAGTAGATGATCCAGGAGTAGCTATCATACGAATCCTGTTATTTACATCACGACCTACAGGGACATCAACTCGCCCAGATAGTGGGCTCGGCACTCCACATGTAAGACTAATGTAAACCCTTTTTATAGTGCGTTTCTTGAACTGTTCAGAAAGATGGGAATGGGAATGTTCGTCCTGCACTGCGGAAGATACAATTAGTAACGCATTCATCAAAAATGTCCCCAATAGAGCAAGGATCACTGCAAACGAATTCAATGCTTTTCAGGAAGCGGAGAGGAAATCACCTTTGCAACAACCAGCAACCCACTGGTCCCTTTATCTAACCTATGCACAATTCCAGGGCGTACAGAGGCCTCAGATAGGCCAAACCCAATACGTCCATCATGACCTTGATCTAGAGATAAGGCACTAATTTCATCTCCTGAATCATCATCAATCTCAGGAAGAGAGTCTGGATTGAAACATACGGTAGAAAGTCTACAATGGTGAAGAATTCCATTAACTAGTGTTCCAGTTGCATTGCCTGGTGCGGGATGGACAACCTGCATTATTACAAGAGCAACATTAACACTCAGATAAACAAGCTATCAGAGAGTACGTGAAGGTTTCAGAATGCAAGCCAACGAACACGAAACAGATACTTAGAAAGAACATTATTTACACAGTCACATAAATTATCTCCGCGCTATGTATCAGGTTGACCAAAACAGAAAAAAAAAAAATAATAATAATAATAAAAAAATGCAAGAACAAAATAGAAGTTCTTTGGAATCATTTACAAACATCTTCATAGGCTAGACTGGTTCCATAACGATATATGCAAACACAGAAATTACGAAAAGAGCAAATATGTAATTGAGATCGAACCATGTGAGCAGGCTTGTTGACAACGATTACGTTTTCATCTTCATACACTATATCCAGAGGAATATCCTCCGGTTCTGCTCTCAGAGGCTGCAATTCAGCTATGGTGCAGTCTACCATGTCCCCCAATCTTACCAAATGCGAGGCCTTCAAACACACAGCACAATCCACTCAAATCGACATACAGTGATACCATGAACTGAATACACAGTTACACCACACCCACATTCACAAACTGAGTATTTATCAACTCGAAACCAACCAAAAACAGACCTTATTGATGACGCGGCCATTGACAGATACCAATCCAGAGCGGATGCTGGACTGAACTCTGCCTCTACTGATGCCGTTAATGCGAGAAGCAATCCACGAATCCAGCCGCAGCTTCCCGGAATCGAGTTTCACCTTTTCCTCAATTTTGACGCCGGAAAAGTTGTTTGGGCGGCCAGAAGGCGGCTCGTGTGAGTCATCGGAGCCGGAGCTTGCTGCCGGAATGGAATTAGCATAAGCAGTGATTGGCCGGAGGTAGGGGCTTCTAGGATTTAGGAGTAGGGGTTTAACTGAAGACCAAGATAAAGATTGAAGGGACATCATCTTCATTTTTTAAACTAATGCGGCCTACGCCATATCTATATGCTTAGGAATTTCGAAATTCTGGAGGCGTGAGGCTGAAATCAAATGTACTGACTAGTGAGTGAAGAACAGCAAGATTAACGATGCAGGTAACTGTTTTCTTTGCAGTAAATTTGGGCCTCAGCTTAAACCCTACTTCCAAACCCCACGCAAAAGAAAATGAAAAAGGAAAATAAAATAACAATATTTAACATTATTTCCATAAACCAGAAAACTAAAGAAGAAGCCGTTGGCTCGCGATTCCGTCGTTCGGAGTTTCGAATCCGATCATTAATCTAATCTACCAGAATTCATTGATTCCTCTGTCTCTACTCCACAATCTCAACTCGATTAATTCCGGTTTTGGTTTGTTGAAGTTGCTGAATTCAATTGAAGTTACTGAATTCACTGGTTTTGGTCTTGGCATTCCAAATTGACGGGAATTCAACACCCAGATTCCGCTCTGCCATATACGAGTGGGGAGCCAAATCACGGGAATAAAATGGTTTCGGAGATGTCGAGCGCGGGCGGCGAATCAGCTGCGAGTTTGCAGCACACTTTCAAATACTTATTAGGTTTGTCAATCATCTCTTTCGTCAGTCTATCTTTATTGTTCCTTGATCAACGTGTAATGTGGTATATGCGTGTAACGATGTGCATTTTGTAGCTACACAGTTTCTTTCGAGGGGAATTCCATTCATCTTCAATTCCTGGATTGTCAGACACCTAACTGAGGAAGATTATGCGGTAAATATATTTTGAGAGTTTCATCTATCTTTTGGGGTAAATTGATGTGAATTTAGTCGTAAAGTTAATTGTAGTATGCTTACAAAGGTTCTGTAGATGAATGGACATTAGATGATTTCTATGGATTAGAAATCGTTACTGGTTGGCGATTTAAAATCAATTCTTCTTTGTTTGCTTAATTTTAAGTGATTTGGGTCTTAAAAATGGTTGGAGGAGATAAACCAGAACTCTCACCCAAGTATGTGCCGATTTGCAGTTTCAACAGTTAGTCATCCGATGAGCGTCTGCTTCAAATTTTTTGAAAACAGTTGTCATGTTCAGAAGCATGTCCTCCAATCTTCTGTTTTCATGTTCAGTTGACATCTTGTCCATACATGAGTTAGTTCAAATGTTACTATATGAGCTTAATATACTTAATCACATGTATACTTTGTCTATCCTTGCAGTGTCCGTTCCCTTCGAAAGTACTAACTAATATAATGTTTCTTGACCTGATGCAGGTTTATGCTGTGCAGTTCCATTTGTTTGTTACCTGCATATTGTTTCTCAGTCGAGAGGGGTTCCGAAGAGCATGCATGAGGGCAGATATCAAATGGTAGCATTAAATGCTTTTATTAGTGTTATTGCCTAGAGTACTTGTGGTAATTTTATAAATACTTGAGTAGTGCCTAATATTCGGGTTTCTGATGATATTTGTTAATGTACATGCATGGTTGCTTAGTTGCGTTTGCTTTTCGTAATGTACTCTGAAAAATTGATTTATCAGTGATGGTGCTTCAGCAACAGGAGCAAATGCGGCCAAGCTTCTGAAAGTGGCCTGGATGACCTTGCCTTTAGGAATCCTAGTTACACTTGGAGCATGCATATTTGTATTCTGGTGGCAAGATTTAAGTTATTCTAGTCCATATGCACATGCTATCTTGATTAATGGTAAGCTAATTATAATGTATTATGTACTTAAAATCTAACTATGTAAGCAGCATAGAATATAATCATAGGACTTCGGTGATTTGGTGCCTTGGTGTTATGGAATTGGATCATTCGGAAAGAGTAAAGGCCGTGCATAAATAATAGTCAAAATGCCTGATTGACTGTTTAGTTATGTTAAATTCAAGTATGTTTCATTATCCCTTTTGCCATCTGCTTATGTTGAATCTTTCTGGTAATGATGTTGCTATAAGCAAGATATATAACTCTTTAAATTTATGAGTAATAAAACTTCAAGTCATATCTCTTATGATTTATTCTACAACGGAAACATAAATATTAATTGGCATATAACAAATTCATCTTCCGTAAATTAAAGCATAGATACAATCTGTCTGTGTGTATGCAGGTTTTGCATGCATACTTGAGCTACTGGCAGAACCATTTTATATTTTGTCCCAGACCTTGGTTCTTCTTAGGTTGCGGCTTGTTGTTGAAACTGTTGCCACTCTTTCACGATGTATGGTGACATATATTCTCATCCTGAAGCAATCGAGCCTGGTATGTAGTAATGCTTGCCATGCATTCTCACACGTAGAGTAGTTTTACTGTCATGTCATAAGAAATTTTATTGAAATATATGATTATCCCAGAAATCCTTTACGATTCTTTATTACTAAGGGAATTAGATCCATACATTGAAGTTAACACAAACACAAACCCTAGGATAACATAATATATGCTCTAAATGTTTTTATGAATTCATGTTATTGTTATCTTAGGGGTTTTGTTTGTGTATGGTCATTTTGAAATGTATCTAACTGCTGATCAGTCGACCATTATTTGAATTGCAGGAGAAGTCAATTATATTTGGGCTGTCACAGGTTGCATATGGGGCATCGATTTTCTTGGGTTACTGGGGATACTTTCTTTTCTTTCGAGTATATAACTCCTCTGTTCTCTTTCCATTCAGGTATTAATCTCATTGAAGCCTAGTTTATATTGAGCTGCACTATCTATTTGTGGAGAACAGAGCATGTGGGAAAATTTCGATGGCATACTTAGTAGAGAATTATCGTCATTTATAGACATGCATGAGTGATGTGTATTCGGAAGATGGAGCAATAGTAATTAAATGGATTTTACCATATGAATATTTTTCGCTGATGTTGCTGTGATTCAATTAGTTCCAGATTTCATGTTACTGCCAATTTTCTCATTTCTTTGTTTCAGCTTTACAGAAGTTTTCTCCAAGTCTTCTTACACTAACATTGTTGTTCAGGGTAGGAAATACAATGAGTTATGACCAGCCTCTTGCCAACATGTGTATGATTTTTACTTTTCAATCTTTTCGGAAGTTGATTCTTCAGGAAGGTGAAAAGTTTGTTCTTGTTTGGTTGGATACACCATATAACCAAGCAGTATATGGACTCGTTGACAAACTTGGTAAGCAATTGTTTTGCTCTTTGGAATCTTTCTTCTGCTAATTTGTCAGTATTTTCAAAGTAAGATGTTTTTCTCAGGTAGCTTAGTGGTGAGGATGATTTTCCTTCCGTTTGAAGAAAGTTCTTACCTGACCTTTGCAAGGTCTCAATCAGGTTTATATCTCTTCATTTATGACAACTTTTTCCAACTTTTTCCTGTCACCTAGAAGTGTGTGTACCTATTCTGCAATCAACAATGATTAGGTGGTTCAGCTATTAATATTTGCCTGAATTCATTAATCTTCTTGCATGGAGCCATTTGCCTTGATATTTATACCTTGCATGGAGGCTCCTAACAATTTGGCAGGAGTCTAACAGATGCATTCATTTCTAAGATGCATGTAAGCTTTCTAAGTTCTTTGTGCATGCAGGAGATCATGAAAGAAAAGAGAAGAATCTTGGCAGGAGTCTAACAGATGCACTGAAGCTTGTATTGCTAATAGGTAGCTTTTGCAGTTAATCTGGACAGACTTATCTCTTTATTTAGAATGGTTGAAATATTCCTTGGTGAAATTAGTTGCAGTCTAGCAGGTGTGCTGCCAGTGTTGCTCGTTAGCTATATATTTCATCCCTTTGCTGAAACCTACTGTTCCTTCTATTTCGCAGGTTTGGTGGTTATTGCATTTGGTCCGAGTTATTCCTACTCCCTCATCAGGTTGCTGTATGGCAGGAAGTGGAGTGACGGAGAAGCTTCGACAGCACTCCAGTATTACTGCCTTTATGTGATAGTTTTAGCCATGAATGGTAAATGACTTTCTTTTTTTGTTCATTTTTTCCATGGAAGGGCTCTATATTTGTTCTGTTTTTTCTTGTTTTCTTGGTGGGGTTTCAAGCTACAAAGAGCAACTATACAACTAGTCTAAAAGTAGCTTTGGTGGAACTAAAATGTCACATCATGTTATACAGCTGCTGATATGATATTATAAGCCGATATTCGTTTATCTTTTCTATCAGGGACATCCGAAGCATTTTTGCATGCAGTTGCAACAGAGAATCAACTTAAACGATCGAATGACTCTTTGCTGGTCTTCTCATTGATTTACCTGGTCTTAAACGTCTTACTCATAAGATCGGCAGGTGCAATTGGTTTGATATTAGCAAATTCCTTGAGTATCCTCAACGATTTTTCTTACTTTCATGAGCTTGTTCCATAGGTATTTTATAATCCGCCTTATCTTCTGCTTGATGAAAGTTCATTATACTTAGTAGCTTCTTATACTTGGAATTTTCTTTGGGTTGGATATGGAGATACATATTTGTCGATCTCAGTTTTGCTTCTTTCCCTTGGTGAGCACCTACTTCATCACTTTATTCACTCACGTTGCTATGGTAAGAATCATCAGTGCCTTTCTCTGTTCAAAGAAAAGCTCTTGATAATCTTACCAATACCAGCAATGATCATTTTAAACAAGTTTCACCCACGACAGTGGTGGTGATTGATTGATAATTCGAAATATTTTCTTCCTTAACATCAATGAAGACATGATCTTCAGGATAATCTACTCAGGGATTTTCATCAGAAAGTTTTTCAAGGTATGCCTAACCTATACAAATTAACCTTTGTGGGAAATGATGACTATAATTTCATATTGCATATTTCGAACTGATACTTTTCACTCATGGTTCGACATCTTCACAGGAATCCTCCTCATTTTCCTTTAAAAGTTGCTTGCCTGCCGGGTACGAGTTTCTGCTAGTTTCAGGTTTTGCCACCTTCATCTTCCAAAGGATATATCTCGACCGAGACAACTTCTGGCCCACCTTTGCTGTGCACTTCTCTTTTGGTTTCTCCTGTTTCATCGTGGCAGCATTTATAATGTGAGCATAATTTTCTGGAATTCTTCAATATCTCATGGATTTTTTTTCTACAAAACATCCAAACTAGTAGGTTGAATAATACATCTGATAATGACACTCATCTTGTCTTCAGTTATCGAAAGGAGAAGGCTTTCATTAGCAAAATCATACACTTCCGCGAACATGCTGATTGAATCTCCTACATACTGCAGGTCAGACATTCATTTACAGTTAAATCTGGTCTTGAAGTGTTACATTCAGTAATCAGCATTCATTTTTACCGTAATTCATGTCTTGTAGATCCGACGATTATGACAGTAGGTTAAACTTGTGCAACACTTCAAATGAGAGCTGTAGAAGTAATCTGGAATCTGTATATGAAGGCCGTCAATGCAGCCATCCGATCCGTCTTATCTTAGTCGCTCTCACACACACACATAATCGACGTAGAGAAGAATCACAAATTTACAATCTTTCTGTACCATTTTTGTAACAAATTGATGATTTCAGTTAGGTGCCATAGAAATTGGAATCTAGCATTGTAATATTAAACATTTGCTACTACATAGTAGTATGAAGGTTGTGTTAGTGATATCATACAAAATTTGCTCTTGACAATTCTTATACTAATATACTACTATATAGTTTGCTTTTTCATTAGCTTATTTATAGAACAGTGTAGAAACTATTTGCCGAAAAGTGCAAATATATAGTATGAAAATGTACAAGCATGTTGGTCAAAGTACGTACAAGCATGTAAAGCGTACAATTCGTATACGTTCCTGAAATCTCAGGCATGACGTGTTCACACCTCTGATCTCATCAATGGCGTCACCCATAACCGACTCTCTCGTTCTCGCACTTTCCACTTCACTCCTCCACTTCTATATATACTTCCCCATGCTACACTCTCTCTTCTCCACCACCTCTCTCTCTCTCTCTCTCTCTCTCTCATTTCAGCCACACACCTTCGATCCTACGATTAAATAATGTCGAAGTCAGTGAACGCCGTCGGTTGGGCGGCCAGGGATCCCTCCGGCGTCCTTTCTCCGTTCAAGTTCTCCCGCCGCGCCGGCGACCGCGACGTCCAGTTCAAGGTCCTCTACTGCGGCATCTGCCATTCCGATCTCCACAGCATCAAAAACGAGTGGGCCAACGCCCAATACCCCATCGTCCCCGGCCACGAGATCGTCGGCGTCGTCACCGCCGTCGGCCCGGGCGTGAAGAAATTCAAGGTCGGCGACAAAGTCGGCGTCGGCTGCCTCGTCAATTCCTGCCGGAAATGCGACCAGTGCGCCGCCGATCTCGAGAACTACTGCCCGCAGCTGGTTCTCACCTACAACTCCGTCCTCCCCGACGGCTCCGTCACCTACGGCGGCTACTCCGACGTGATGGCGGCGGACGAGGACTTCGTCATCCGCTGGCCGGAGAATCTGCCGATGGACAAGGGGGCCCCGCTGCTCTGCGCCGGGATCACCACGTACAGCCCGCTGAAATACTACGGGCTGGACAGGCCGGGCCTCCACGTCGGAGTGGTCGGGCTGGGCGGGCTGGGCCACGTGGCGGTGAAATTCGCCAAGGCCTTCGGGACGAAGGTGACGGTCATCAGCACCTCCGCCTCGAAGAAGGAGGAGGCGATCGGAACCCTAGGCGCCGACGCGTTCCTGATCAGCCGCGACGCGGCGGAGATGCAGGCGGCGGCGGGGACGCTGGACGGGATCATCGACACGGTGTCAGCGCAGCACCCGCTGCCGCCGCTGCTGGAGCTGCTGAAGCCGCACGGGAAGCTGATCCTGGTGGGGGCGCCGGAGAAGCCGCTGGAGCTGCCGGCGTTCCCGATCATCATGGGGCGGAAGACGGTGGCCGGGAGCATGATCGGAGGGCTGAAGGAGACGCAGGAGATGATCGATTTCGCGGCGAAGCATAACATACTGGCTGACGTGGAGTTGATTCCGATGGAGTACGTGAACACGGCTATGGAGCGGCTGGCTAAAGCCGACGTCAAGTATCGCTTTGTCATTGATGTGGGAAATACGCTCAAAGCCGATTGATTCGGCTCGATCGGCTCGGCTCCTAGTGAATTTGAGAAAAAATTAATTCTTTACGAATATTAGAACTATAATGAATTACTATTATGAACTTTCTATTTGAATTATGAATTACGTGGGAATAGATTCTAAATTCTTTTTATGGTATAATTTTGTAATCAATCGCCGAATAATCTTGTGATATGCTACCATATTTATTACTATATATTTGATTTCCTTGCGTTTTATTTAATTTGTTACCTAATTAATTAAGTACGAGGATTAAGAGTTTTATGATTTTTTGTTTAATTTTTTTTTTCTTTGAATGGGAATGGGACTTGTGAGAGTATGTTAAAGGTGGTACATATTATATTAGTGGAAGGGAGTTAGCAACGTGGAAGGGAAAAACTTCAATCCATCTCTGTACTATTCTAGAAAAAGGTAGCTATTATAACTAATATTCACATTTATTTGTGCAAGACTTTACTAGTAAACAGCCTAAACAATACTAGTAGTATTCTAATTTCTAATCTGGGATTAACTGAATAATTAATAGAGTAAAAGGCTAGCTAATTAGAAATTAATCTACAAATTAAGCTGTTTAATTACATAATAATAATACGCTGCTATATATTACTACTATTATTTTCCTTGAAGGCTAGGTTGCAGTTAATTGCAGCATATCTCTCTCCTGGCCTTCTCTCTCAATCAACACAATACTCTATCTTGTTCAGGAAGTAGCCATAGAATCCATGTGCCACGTCGCCTTAGTTTGTCACCCTAAAATATTATATTAAATTAATTAAATAATTAACCCACGCATGCATCAATTCAATAACATATACATAATTAATTAATTAACTTCATAACAAATCGAATTAAATAAGAATGAATTAGAATGCAAAAATGAAACTACCTGCACTTCGACGGTAGACGAATGACGCATGCTGTGCAATATAAATTGAGTATCATTTGTGAGCTGAGTAACCTGCATTGCATGCATGCGCATCTCAAAATTAATTTTCTTAATTATTTAACTATTTGCATTGCTGCTGCATGTAATTACGAATGCATAACTATATATATATACTGTATGTTTGTGTGTGTGTGAAATTAATTAAAGAAAACAACGAAGGGATCGAGTTCTCGTACGTACTCGTCTGAAAGTGGCAATCAATTTGACCGGAACCCATCCCTCGTTGTCCATTCTCATCTTCAGATACAGATCCTTCCTCAGATTTTCATCACTGCAACCAAAACATACATGCATTAATTCACTTTAATTAATTTATATGTTGGAGAAAAATACTTGTATAAACAATGCATGAATGAATAGAAGAAATAGAAATAAATACCTGAAGTAGTAGTCGATTTGTTTAATAATCTTGTGCATCAAATCGGCCAAAGAAGGAGTATTATGAGGAGTCATGTAATGTGGCATATGAGAAGCAGGAGAAGGTGTTGGAGTATAATAATTATAAGGCGAAGGCGGAGGAGGAGGAGGAGGAGGAGGCAGCATCATGAATGGATGATGATAGGGGTATGGAATCTGATGAGGAGGTATTACGCCAATTCCATTATAATTATCAGGAGAATGTGGCAATGGTGGAGTAGCAGCGTAATATGACGTAATGCCCCTATCTATAATATACGGAGATGGAGATGGAGATGGAGACGGAGATGGAGGTGTTGGAATGTAATGAGGCGGAGGCAGAGGCATGTAATGAGGAGGATGAGGAGGCCGCCGCCGCCGCCGCTGCTGAGTGGGATTATAATGATAATTATAATTATAAACATAATTACAGTTATGATTATGAGTAGGAGTAGGAGCAGGGGCCCGCCGCCCTAATCCTTGATTAACAGTAGCAGCAGAAGAAGAAGAAGTTGATGATGCTTTCTTTTTCTTCTTGTCGTCCAAGCCCTCCTCATTCATATTTGCAGGAACAGGAACCTATATATGTACGTATCATCATCCAACACCAAAACAAATATTAAAAACAGTAATTTCATAATCACAATAATTAAATAGACGATGATGAATTAATTCAAGAAACAAGATGATGACTATATATATATACCTGATGAGCAGAAGAAGTTGTTGATGACAATGATTGAGAAGCAAGCTGGGCAGAAAGTGCGGCAACGGCAACGTCGTCGTCGTTCTCTTTCACAATCGCCATTGAATTGAACAAGTACTAAGTACGTAAGTAGTTTCAAAGAGATCAACCCAAGACACTGTATAGTCGAGAGAAAAAGGAAAAGTATGAAAACTCAGGTGAATAATGAATGAATGAATGAATGATGGATATGGGTAATGGGGAGGTATTTATAGCTAGGAAATTATTTCAAGTCCCTAATCTTACTCTGATTTGGAAACATAACATAATCTGATAAGGTCTAGGGCCACTTATTTATAATATTTCCATATTAATTCATTAATTAATTAATCACGACTATTATTATCTTAATTAATTAGAAATTGTTCGATAATATATAGTAGCCCTAATCCAACTTGATTTTCAACCATACCTCAAATTTAGAGTACACACACTTACTAAATGGGCCACATCACCAATCGGCCCAACTACGATCGGCCCATCAAATAGCTAACCAGCCCATGTATATTTCTCCAACTGCTATTTAACTAATTTTTCCAAAAGTTTGTCACGTCTATTATATTTTTAATTAAATTAACTATTGTTGTCAACTTCATGCATCATTAAATCTTTATAATTTTCCCAGAACCGTAGCTCTTACACTCAATTTCCTCGAAATTTCCTTCTGTATGAGAGAAAATCTTGACTTTCTCAAATTAAAGAGGTCAAGTCAACGATAATGGAAACACCTTTCGGAGGAGGGTATAATTCTTAGTGTGAAACTTCTAAAAGAGAAGCGAATGTGTAACATAGTTTACATTTTGACTTAAGAAAGTGGTGTGCAACGTGCATATATATGTGATTGTAAAAGACCGCCTTAGGCTACGTATACTCACATACGTCTCATGTCAAGTGCTCATATTGAGTCGTCCCAACTTAAATAGCTTCCGAAGAATCGCCTAATTCTTTTAATCTTTATCTATACATTTTTTCTAGACATATTCCGGTACGATTTCAATTGCAATATAAGAGGTCATTTACTAATGAATCTGTAATGAGATTTGAACAACTTAATCAATTAAATACTGATTAAGAATCTTCATTAAATCTTTGACAACCCAGAAAACAATTCCCAAAGTAGATAGTCTTGAACTTCCATATAGTACATCAATATTGAGTTGAATAATTTTCATCATTAAAAACCCCACTTTTATATTATGTGATTCACATGTTCGACTTCGCTCTATTTAACCGCATATTTTTTCCGTGTTTTTTTCAAAGGGCTTCCTAAAATTCAACTATTCAAAATCAAAAGTACTAATTGAAGAGGAAAATTAGAAAATCGATAAATTACATCAATATTTTCTCCGTTTTGACAATGACCTTTATTCATATTCATGAAAAAATAGTTTATCTTTACAAAGTCAAACTGGAGATAAAATTGAGGTAAGGTATACACCACTTAATTGGAGTGAACGCCCTTTTGAATAAATCAAGAAATTACATCAATATTTCAGTTGTTTGGTGAATTATGTTTAATTTTAGTTAGTGCGAACCGAAACAAAATACTAACCATTGTGTGGCTAATTTACTAATAGTATGCTCGTCCCGACCGATTACGTCTCGATTAATTTATGAATCTGTTAGCATAATTAAAATATTCAGATATGATGCGCAGAAGATGAGTGACACTTGTAACGCTCTTCTTCAATTAATATTAGATCCGTTGCCTACTGTCACGGGTGAACGAAACAAAATTTTAATACAAACTATTACAAACATATTATAATATAATTATGTTTTCTGGAAATGGGAATATAATATAGTGTTATACAACCAGAGATTCCCATAAAGTGGCTCAAATAATATTAATTAATTCGTGATTGTCTCAATCAAAATAAAGAATGGGAACTAATTACTTCATTAATATTTAATTATGTACAATATTCTTAGAATAGAGAGAAATTTCCAAAAAAAAACTTATGTATAAAAGTATTAAAGGCAACTAACTCATTTGTAAAAAAAGGTGGTAGACTTTTCTCAACGACAAAACAAAATATATTTAATTGAGAGATAAGAGTATAGTAAATGAGGGAGAAGTTGTGAAGAAAAAGTATAGGAAAAAAACACAAACTATGTGACAAAAGATACATACGAACTTTCACCGATAAAATATTCAACGAATCTTTTTTATTTGTAGCATGTTTACTGATCTAAGAATAAAATACATCACCCTAATTATATACTCCCTCTGTTTTTTTTATAAGTCGTTTTTAGCTCAAGCACACGAATTAATAAAACTTAATGACTATTCTTTATTGTTCATTTTTTTCCTCGTAAATCGCATTTTTCATGTAAAAATAGATGAAATTATTTTGGAAGAAACATTAATTGTGATAAATGAAGAAAATGAAAACTAGAGGAAAAGTGAAGAATAGTAAGTTGGAATTTGGAAATTGAAAATCATATCTCGAAATATGAAAACAACTTATAAAAAAAAAACAAAGACAAAAAACTAAAATGAATTATAAAAAAAAACGGAGGGAGTACTATTGTAAACTTCATATTCATTAGAAATAAAAAACGTCAAGTTGTAGCAGTTTATAGGTGGTAGAGCGTGACATTAATAACGCAATCTATTTAGTTCGCTCAGCACACCGCCACATATAAATTCGTACCTCCCGTTTTTTAAAGTGATTCGTTTGTTTATTACTACCTCCATCTCACAAAAGTAGTCCCACTTCTATATAGAACAAGAATTAAGGAAAAGTAGAATGTGTGGTTGTAATTAATTTTAAGGAAAGAGAGTTAATTATAGCAAGTATTATATACCATTTATAGAAAGTGGACTAATATATGAGATGGACAAAAAAGGAAAGTGAGACTACTTTTGTGAGATGGAGGTAGTATATGAGTAGTGATTAAGTGATTTGAATATTTATTTATTGAAAAAGAGAAGCAATTTCTCGTTTCCCACTATAAATGTCTCCCACTCCCATCCCTTCCCCTCTCACTCCAATTCATCTGCATTTTCTCTCCTCCTAGCACTCTTCATCCTTCACTCTCTCTCTCTCTCTCTCTCTCTCTCTCTCTCTCTCTCTCTCTCTCTCTCTCTCTCTCTCTCTAAAATGGCCCAAACAACTCCAAACCACACACAGACCGTTTCTGGTTGGGCAGCTCGTGACAACTCTGCTAAAATCACTCCATACACCTTCAAGCGCAGGTATCAATCACATCCCTTATGCAATGAATCTTTCTCTTCTACCTCCTCCTTCCTAACAAACTTGAATCGTTTCTTGACTTGAGTTCGTTGGGATAGACGGAGTAGTACTGTAATCTTACTTCATATATTAAGCATGCTTTTACTAGTAGAACTGGTTGGAAACATGAAACATGAAACTCAGCTCTGTTTTAGTTTGGAAAATTAATTTAATTTAATTGTTGAAAAAACAGAGAAAATGGAGACGACGACGTAACCATAAAAATCCTCTACTGCGGAATATGCCACACCGATCTCCACTTCGCCAAGAATGACTGGGGCATCACAATGTACCCTGTCGTTCCCGGGTACGAAAAACACGTTCTAACGTACTCTCTCCGGCCGTCTCGTCTGATTAAGACTGTGTTTTTAATCTAATGGAATGAAATCAGGCACGAAATCACCGGCATAATAACCAAGATCGGAAGCAACGTGACCAATTTCAAGGTGGGGGATCGTGCCGGCGTAGGGTGCCTCGCCGCCACGTGCCTCAAATGCGAGTACTGCAAAGAGGGCCATGAGAATTACTGCGATCAAGTCCAGTTTGTGTACAACGGCATCTTCTGGGATGGCTCCATCACTTACGGCGGTTACTCCGAACTCCTCGTCGCCGATCATAGGTACAATCTACGACTACTACTATGTTAGCTAGCTTTTAGACATATACGGGAATCTGACACGATATCAGATCCCTAACACAATTACAAATATGCCACTGGATACGAGTACTCTTGTGCCGGCTTCTTGTGCTATGTCGAATCTAATGTGTGAAATGAATTGTTAGATGTGGTAACAATAAACCAAGTTCTTGATTATTATTATTATTATTTATAACATATGGTCTCCAATCAACCTACCCCCATTAAAAGCATAGGACCTATCTAATAAATTCATAGTATGCTGTACAAGTCTGTATATGGATATGTTAGTCATTACTATTTTGGACTTGACCTACCATACCATCTTCCATAATTAGCTGCATTAGTAGAATTATAATAAGTTATGATCAATGACAAAGGCATCATATATATCAAGGTATACCTAGAACTAACTGTGTTACGACGATGAAGGTACGTTGTTCGTGTCCCCGACAACTTACCAATGGATGCAGCAGCCCCCCTCCTCTGTGCAGGTATCACGGTCTATTCTCCGATGAAGGATAACAACTTGTTGGAGACGAAAGGGAAACGAGTAGGCGTGGTCGGGCTAGGAGGTCTCGGCCACATTGCTGTGAAATTTGCTAAGGCGTTCGGTCACCATGTAACTGTTATTAGCACATCTCCCTCCAAAGAGAAGGAAGCTAGGGAAAATCTCGGGGCGGATGATTTCATACTCAGCACCAACGACGAACAAATGCTGGTTAGTTTGCAATGTTCAATGTGGATTTTGAATGTTAGATGTTCTTGTTTGATTGAATAGTATAAATGTTGTTTGAATTCGGAGTGCAGTCGAAGAAACGGAGTATGGAGTTTATAATAAACACGGTGTCGGCTAAGCACTCGCTCGGGCCTTTGCTCGAGTTGTTGAAAGTAGACGGAACATTAGTGATCGTTGGTGCTCCGGATAAGCCTCTGGACCTACCGTCTTTCCCATTGATCTTTGGTAAGTTCATTTAGTACTAGCTAGCTGCATCTTTTCGAGCACCACTCACGTTTTGTCCACGTAATCATTATCGAACATTGGCACGAACAGGGAAGAGAGTGGTGAAGGGGAGCATGATAGGGAGCATAAAGGAGACTCAAGATATGATGGATGTGTGTGGCAAACACAACATTACTTGCGATGTTGAGGTTGTGAGCACTGATAACATCAACCAGGCTCTTGATCGACTCGCCCGCAACGACGTTAAGTATCGCTTCGTCATCGACATTGCTGCTGCTGCTCACTCTGCTCCATCAAACCTCTAGACTCTAGCTAGATCGATCGACCTAGTTCATATCTATATCATTTCTGGTGCTAATCTGAGTTTCATGTTCTTGATTGTGTGATTGAATGTTTTAGTGCTTAAGCAAAATTATAATATTATGTTGATTTTTGTTCTTGTTTTTAGTCCCTTGATTTCTGCACATTTTATTAAATAAACTGGAGGCAGTGAAGGGAAAATTCGTACCCAGTTTATTTAAAATCGTACGTGCAATTTAATTACACCCACTTTCTTGGAAGTAATTAATGTAGTCTTTAATGAAAAAAATAATAAGAATAAAATAAGAACCAAAAATTCAAGCAATTTTTTGTGAATTTATTAATTTAACCTATCAAACATTAATCATGATTCAACCAAAACCTAACCTACTACTTCCTCCACTCCCATAATTTCGTTTCACTTTTAGAAGGAGATAAAAATAAAACCAATAGAATGAAAAGGTTGTGTAATCGATACAAGATTTTGTTAAAAGATGAACGTCGACATCTATAAATAATGAACGTATAGCGCACACAAAAAACTTTCGAATTTATGATATACAATAACGAAAGTTATAGGTGCAGATGTAATCGCGTAGTACGAGATTTTATAAAATTATCTATCTATTGATTCATTTCGTTGAAATACGAAGGAAAAAAGTATCGATTATAGAAATCACGTATGTATCGAGAACAAATAAAGTAAAAAAGGCGGGACAAAGCATGTGTGCACACAAAATCTATATATATCATGATTTTAATCTGTTATTACAAGATCAATCATATCCTATCTAGTTGTAAGAAACAGACCTAAAAATAAGGGGTTGAAATATATAAGTAAATAGATAAGGCCGGAATTTAGCAAAGCTCCCTTTAATTAATTAATTAAATCGTCAAAAAAAAAAAAAAACCCTTCTTACACGTTTAATTAATTAATTATATACCTCAATTTCATGCAGCTAAGCTCGTTTTACATTTTCCTCGGCGATTTCCACGTAGTCTTTTTTTTTTTATAGCGTACAAGCAACGTTACTCACTACTATTTTTATTATTAATTTTTTTTAATTAATGAAAAGTGTGAAGGAAAAATAAAAATTCCACAACTATATAATATAATTGCATGAGGCGGTGTGGTGTGTATTAATAACCGCCAGCTATTTTCTTCTTTGGAATTATTTTTTCAAATCTCAAATTCTGTTATATATATATATGGATGGAGTAGTTGTTTTACGCATTACATTTGTAAAAAAAAATTAAATAAATTCTCACGTATTTGGTGTGATCTGAGTTCAATGTTATCTATTCGAAATCTCCTCCGATCTAAGGAAGGTTTGCTTCTATTATTTCTTTCCCATTTTCTTCTGTGATTAATGTTTTGATTCATGAAAATGAAGGTTTGAGTTTGGACTAATCGTCATTTTATTTTATTTTATTTTTTCAGGTGGAAGTAGAAAAGAAAATGGCAGTGGCTCGAGAGTTAGCACTGTCATCAATGAAGAGTATAAAGAAGCCTTCAGAACAAAGTCATACAATGAATTTTGTGACAAAATTCAAAGCCAGCTCGAAGATGACAGCTCTTCTTCCTCGTCGACGTCGCCTTCGCTTCCGTCGGAGTCCGTCTGTCTATCGGAGTTCTTGGTCGAGCCTACCCGAGAAACCCTAGTTTCCCTGCAACATCATTTTCTTGCAGATTACTTTGATACCAGCAGAGAAGCCGGCAAAATCTGCGAATCGGCCCTCCGGAAACTCCATCAACTCCGCCTCGATTATCAAACTATACGAAGCGTGATAGACATGATGGAACAGAAACCAGACTACAAAAACTGGAGCCACAATCAGCACTCCTTCCTTTTCAAGAATCTTGCATCATTTGCCCTACACAGTAATCCCTTCTCGACAATGACTCCCGAGAAATTCCACGATCTGCACGAGACGCACCAGCACCTCCTCGACCAGCTCACATCAAAACAGGCGAAGACGAAGAAGCGAAAAAGAATCGTCAAATTCATCAAAAGGGCTTTTGCGGTCACAGGGTGTGGTGCATTAGCCGCTTCCTTATCGCTCCTCGTTGTGCATGGCACGGTGGGGCTCGTGGCCGTGCCCGTGCTGGTCGTGTCATGTTTAGCCCTCTTCGTGATGAAGAAGTTCATGAAGAGGGAGAAGGGAGATAAGAGGAGAGAGGAGGGAGTGGTGATGGATGCAGCAGCTAGAGGTGTGTACATACTGATCAACGATTTCGATACGATGAGTAGGCTGGTGGAGAGGCTGAACGACGAGATGGAGCACAGGAAGTTTGCGGCGGGGGTATGTGTGAGGAGAGGGAAGAATGAGGCGGTGAAGGAGGTGGTAAGGGAATTCCAAGTGAATGAATTAGGGTTTATGGAGCAGCTGGAGGAGCTTGAGAAACAGATATATTTGTGCTTTCTGGATATAAATCGATCGAGGAGGCTTCTTATACAGCAGCTGCACAAGTGATCGATCGAGGAGGCTGCTTATACAGCAACTGCACTGCACAAGTGAACGATCAAGGAGGCTGCTTATAGTTATACAGCAACTGCACAAGTGATCGATTGAGGAGGCTGCTTATACAGCAACTGCACAAGTGATCGATGTTGAATAAGTACTTAAACTGATTGTATATATTTGTGAATCATTAATTTGTGGTAGAGTATGTAGTAGTGTTTTAATTTCAGTTGATCGATATGTTAATACAGTACATGTAATTTTTAGTCAGGTTTAAATTCTTCAAAATGTGTCAAAATTCTTCAAAGGCCAACAATATTTATATTGTTATTTTTCCAATTTGTTAAAAAAATATTTAGACACTACCAATGTGGAGCAATAGTTTTCCGGCCACTTTCTAATCTTTTTCTGGAGAAAAATCATGTCCATTTTGTTTGAAAACGTCTACGAAAGTTCCAGAGTTCGGAAAAGGAAAGATGCATCAAACTGCGAGCAAAATGCATATCGTCTACGCATTACTTTGATTAAAAAATATTCAAAAGAATAGAGTACAAACAACATGCTAAAATAACACAGATAAAGTTACAGGTTCCTGATTTTTCAAATAGTTCAGAATACAATTAATTGGTTGTAACAAGCCCTCATGAGTCGATCGAGACTTACTGCCACAGAGGCACATGCATTGGCGAGGGTAGAATGAGTCAGTGTTCCTCTGTTCTCAACTTTTGGTAACCTTCAACGTCTAGCAGAGAAGCCTTTGCTTTGAGCCAATCTGCAGGTCTTGGCATCATAATCGCAATGTATCCCTCTCTCTCTGCCTACAATCACAGATCATAGTGTAGTTATTTTACTCAAGAACAGGAATGCTGACTCTGAGCACGTTTCGGAGTTTTACTTGAAAATATCCGGCACAAGTTCTTCACTAGCTAATTTTTCTCAAAAAATCAAATTAGACTAATTGAATCGAATCATCAGGCCTGCCTCATTCACAGACCAGTTACTAATGAGCTAAAGAGTCCAGTTTCACAGTCAATATTTCAAAAGCAAGCAGAAGACGGGAACCAAAAACTTTAGCAGAGTGATTGCAGTTGAAATGATATGGAAGATAACACGTCCCCACATACCATCATGTTAAGCAATTCCGGCTGCTTAATTAGCCTGTCATTCACTTCCAACAGGGACCCTTTTACACAACACCTGAACGCAGAAAAAAAATGAAAATGTTAGTTATGATATGTAATTACTGATAATTTAAAGGCAGGAACAGGACTATTTTTACCTCACTGTGTAAGAACCTTCAGCAGTGCACACTTTACATAATGCTGTATTGGATTCGAAATGCTGTGCATTCTGCAAAAACCAAAAATGTATATATAACCTCAAATGCCAGAGATATAAGGGCAATAGCATTTTCTTTTCTCCAACTTCTGAGCAGGAGGATTTGAACACAGATGCGATTCAAAATATTATTAGATGAATAAATCACATCAGCCACAATAAGCAATTGGCTGAGCTATTTAGCAGAAAAATTTCAGACTCACACGATTGAACATGACAACAAGTAACATAATTTCAAAGGTTCAAAGAATTGAAGTCACCATACATCTAAGCAATAGTCAACCAACCTCAGATAACAACAATCATTATACTTCAGCACATAGGGCTTCAATGGGAGAACAGAGTACCTTACTAAATAAACCTCACATACTTAGCAAAGTCGAACACCAATAACTAAGGCAAATTATAATTGCGAAATGGATCATCTTTTCTATAATCACTTGCAAAACCCTTCACCAACAGGGTATAGCTCAAAAGGATTTACAAAACAACAACTACATTCAGCTATATCTTCATTTCCACATACACTACACATAACAAAAGGACATACACTCAAAGTCGACAAAGATCCCACCTTTTTCCGCTTCCCGGTGACTTTAATTCCACTCCGGTCGGACTTCCCTACATTAAAATCGACGGAAACGATCCCCCCTTGGTCCTTGAATGCTACATGATGTGCAGCCAAACCAATCACGCAAAGCCTATCAATCAAGAAAGAAATGAACAAAAATCAACCACTTTTACAATCCATACAAATACACACTCAACTATTAGGCGAGAAATTAAGAACATACCCATTGGCATGACGGCGAACGTACTGGTCATGTCCAGGTTTCGTAAAATCTGGAAAAATAAGAAGCGGGTTGATCAAGCAAAACACTATAGAGATTCAAAGCCGAAAACTTGAGCAAGAGTGATATATTTTTCCGTTTTCTACTGCTATCGAATTAGGATTTGCAGCATACCCGGGGCGAAAAAAGTAGCGAAATTGGCTTCAATGGCGGAAGGAGGAACTAGCGGCAATTCCTCCACATTAGGCAACAGTAGACGTCGTAATTCTTCCTCTTCTTCTTCCTTTCCTTCTTCTTTTTTCAGTTGTGTTTGGTCGATCACAGAATCCTCAACTTCAGGATTTTGGTGGGAGCTGGGTTGCTCATCGTCTGCCGCTGTCATTCGAAATTTCAATTGATTTTGATGGAATTTTTTGATAACACTGAAACTTGAGAAGGAATGGGGAAGGAAGGAAGAAGGTATGGGCGTATAGAAAATCAATTAGGTTGGGCTCTCCTTTCATATAATACGTGGCCCAAAAAAGTGTAAAATGGAGGGAAAAGCCCAACTCCTAAATGGGCTTTTGTGTAACAAAGTTGGCCCATTAATATGTGGCCCAATGTAGCATTGGAGGGTGAAAAAAGCCCAACGCCTAATGGGCTTTTATAGTGTTTCTTCTGCTCCTTGATGAAATTGACTCCCATCTAGTGGAGTGAGGCCAATGATGTGTTCGTGTGTTTGACTAAATGGTAGGGATTTAGTACTAACGATAAATGTTTCGAATTCGGGGCTTTCGTAACGTGATTTCGGAGATCACTAGATGCCATATTAAGTCGAAACATCATCAATTCGACTAGTAAATTGTGTCTTGCCTTTTGTGCGTAATATATTAAGCTCTGTATTTGATGAATGAGTGCAAATTGAAGAAAGAGTCCCACCTTTAATTTCTCCAATGGATGAATGAAGAACAATAATCACAACTAAATTGAATCTAACCAAAAATAAAAACACCCAATCCCACACTTTATTTTTTTTCCAAAGAGAGAAAAACAATACCATAAACTACGATAAACAGCATAAATATATAATTTAATTAATAGCTCTGCAATTCAATCTGATCTCAGTTCCACCGCCATTGATGCTGCTCATCTTAATCATCGACTTGGCAAATGCATCGAAGAACGCCTTCTCCGACGTGGCGAATTTGGCGACTAACGCCTTCGATCTGGAACTAGCAATTAGTGCCTGGTCGGAAGAGAAAATGCTCTTCCCTTTGAGCAGCATCTTGTAGTAAGCATTGTCAAATGCAGTTGGAGAGACGTCCAGGTTCGCCCCTGCACTCTTCACCTTGTTGTGCTTGGGGCAGCTCTGCTTCAAGCTCGCCGCAAACGAGGGGTTCAACGTTGGATCGACGTCCGTTGCGTTGCTGAAGTCGTGGATTCTGTTCTGGAAGGACGAACAGTGGGAGAAACCCAGCGTGTGGCCTCCTGCATGCATGCATGCACACGTGAATGAATATATAAGCCTTCTAGTTGTGGTTTTAGACATGCTGATGATACTAATTTTTCCGTTTATTTATAACGCGTTTGTGCATACTCAGACGAGACGGAAGGGAGATGGAGACGATGATAAATTACCAGAGAGCACCACTAGATCATCCAAAGAGAGGCCTCTTTGGGAGAAGCTTAGCTGCAACTGAGAAAGGTTGGAAGTGGGACGTGGCAGTTTCAATGATTCACTTGCTTTTGAAACTCTTCCATCTTTCCTCCCTTTAGGCACTTCCCATGTTGGACCTCCAGACTACAACCATGCATGCAAATTATTCAAAAAAAGGATAAAGAAAGTAGTAGACTAGTAGTAGAGAGAGAAGAGAAGTTATTATACGAGAGCAACGGCGTCCCGAGCAGCAACAGCCAGGATGTCAGCACACGAGACGACACCAGGGCACATCTCCTCTAGTTCCTTCTTAGCATTGTCTATCACATAGAATGCATGCAACGATATATTCGGAGCTCCATCCTTTTCCGCTGTGCTCTTCCCCTTCGAATCAAGCAGCACTGAGGCATCACACCCCTTCGAATTTCAAAATCGAATCAAATTAAACTCAATCCAAATACTTAAAAGGTTAACAAAAACAAAGATAGTTGTTAGTTACTCTGATGAAGCAGTCATGGAAGTGCATTCTGAGCAGAGCTGCTGGAACTGTTCTGTCATTGATCATGGCCTTCCTCACTGCCTTGGAAATGGTGGACTCAGCCTTTGGGCATGTTTGATGATAGTAGTTTGGGTTTAGTGCATTTGAAATCTGGATAATCAAAGCAAAAACAACACTAGTACTAAGTAAAGATACAAGTGATGATGAGGTTGCCATTTGATGAACTTAGGTTGACTCTTGTGAGGAATAATGAGAGGGGGAGATGAATGGTATTTCTAGCATGAAGCCTACCCCCACCCCACCCCACCCCACCCCACCCACCCCCTTTATGGTGTGGTTTGTTGAGCTGCAGCCACTTTCACTGAGTTGTTTTACTATGGGTCCAAGTTATTACTATGTTGACCTTAATTAGGGTTTTGCCATCTAACTAACTAACTAACTTGTTCATGTTTAATTGTAATTAACACAAACTATTGTATTAATCTTTTTGTGCTACCTTGATTAACCACTAAAAATCAGTTAATGGGTTTCAACCTATATTCGTGAACGTAGAGTTGGTTGGGATTTCGCTGTAGAGATATATTATGAAATCTGTAACCTTACCGCCTAATAAAATATGTACTCGTCGTTTTCTGCCCTTGAACATAGTCAATACAACGTTGGTGAACTAAGTATGTAGTTTTGTATCTTCTTTATGTTTGTGTTTATTTATCGCTCTTTAATCCTAATCCATCATAACATGGTAAATTACAGTCTACTTGTAGTATTTTATTTTATATAGAGATAAATGGTTGATGACTCTGTTTTAAATCTTGAATGGAATCTTTTTATATTAATTAGGATTAAGGTTGGTGGTATGTAATTTTAGTGTAATAGTAATGTGCGTTAGGTACATACAAAACTAATGTAATCAGATTCTTTTTAATAAGGAAAAAACAAGTAAACCTCAATTCATTCTCATAAACAACTAAAAAAAATTGAAATTATATTAAAAAATCTACGTTCGCGCGTTATTCTACAAGAGAGTGATGGGAAAAAGACACAGGTAATTACAACCATTTCATTTAGGTTTGCCAATTTTCTCACCAACTAATCATGGACCACTAATACAAATTTTTAAATTTAAATTAATAGAATTTCTCAAGGAAATTAAAAGGAAGGAATTTTGTAGTTGATAGAAGTCGAACTAATAAAGTTCTTCGATGGGACATACAATTTGTCTACCACCAAAAATAATACAAATTAATTGGGGGAAAAAAATGACATTTATGTAATGTAGCATCAAAGAATCAAATAGTTGAAAATAGAGAATATTATTGGTTTTTGTAAAACTTAATTTAATTAATTCTTGAGAATTTTATGAAGGGATCAAAAGATTTATTGAAAGAAAAAACACGAGAAATTACTCAAAACCATTGTTTATTCTTTTATCCGACAAACACAACTCGCACTTCCAAATTGTCTCGAAAACCATCATTCTTATAATAATATAATAATCAAATCATAATTACAATAAAACTTCTTAGTCAGCCTTTACATATATCCTTTCCAATGTGTAATTAAAAACCAAAAAAAAAAAAAAAAACTCAAAAAAAGAAAACGACCAAATAAAAAACCAAAACAGTGTGAAAACAAATTATTGAATTGGGCCCACCCCCAACTTATCCAATCACATAAATTCCGGCGGGCTGCTTCCATTAAAATATCAAAGCGCGCCGCGGCCCGTGACGTAGAAAGCCCGAAACCAGCCAGAATCTAAGGCCCATTGGGCCTTCAGAACTGGACACTGGTGGCGAACGTTTGACCGAAGCCCCAGTTCGATGGGACCACGTTGTTGAACGTTTTGGTTATGCCGTCGTCGGTGGTGACCATGAACGATAGGGTTTGACCGTTTAGGAACGAGTTTGACTGCCAATTCGCACCCCAATTCCTTGACATGGCCATCCACCCCGTCTTCGTCCCCTTGATCTGGACCGACTTGATCCCCCCGCCGTTCCCGACGTTGGTGATCATCACTAGCTCGAAGTAATCCCGACCGTTCATCGTGAACCGGACCCCACCCCGCTTCTTGCATGGCACCCTGTGTCATCATTATCAATGCATGTCAGTCAGTAAAGTACATGTTACGATAAAATTTTATTAATTTCGAATGTTGAACATTTTTTTAAAATGTACCTTTGGTAGATGACGGGGATGATGCCGCCTCGGTAGATGCCGATCTTCTCCCAGGCGGGCTGGGCCATGTCGAAATGCTGGCGGGGAGGGTTGCACCAGCCGCCGTTGTCGTTGGGGAGGTCGTAGTTGGGAGGGCAGAAGTTAGTGGCGGTGACGGTTACAGAGTAGCCCTTCTTGCAATACGTGCCGTCGGTTTGATAGTCGCATATGATCTTGAAGCATTGCCCACAAGATGCACCATTGTTGAACAATACAGTGCTCAATGCTGCAGTTCTCGTCCCATATCCGGCCGTGTACAAGTTCCCGTATCCACATGCACCCCCTGCACCAGCAACAACAACAAAAACATGTTTAATTTCGGTTTCAAGAGAAACTCAAAGACAATCAAGATCCAGATCAAACATAACCGGATATCAGATAAATTACAAATATGCCATTGGATACGGTTTTTGATCAGGATCTTGACCACTAAGACAGTCTCACACGATTTTTCGTGTTTTTGGATGAATATCACGTACCCATTGTGCCGGAAGCGTCGCTGCCTCCGTAGAAGGTAGCATGAGCTCTGTACCATCTTGAAGCTGTGAGGGCATTTGCATGGATGATGAGGCTGCACAATCCAACTATGTACACTAGCATGAAAGCTCCTTTAAACTCCATGCTACCAAATTGGAGTAAGAGACAAATGAGAGAAGAAAAGGTTAAGAATGTAGTACTATTTTGATGTTGAGTGATGATGAGAATCACAAGAGATTTAGAGGGAATTATATAGGTGCTAGTTAAGAAATTAATTAGTAGCTAAAATACACCACCACATGTGACAGAACTGCAAGTAGCCAAAACAAAAATCAATATTCAATCAAAATTAATTAGGGTTTAATATTAAAGAATTGTGAAAGCCTGCATTCAATAATTAATTTCCCATGTTCTTCTTCACATGGATGATGGATCTCCCAACAAATTTTCACATTATTTGTTTAAATTAAAGGTGATAAGTCATTCCTTTCCCATTATATTCCAATTATCTGTACATTACTATTAGCCACTTAATTAATATTGCTTAATTAATGCTTACCAAATTGTTCCCATGCCATTGACATTGCTTAATCTGTTGCATTCTTAAAGATTATTTACTGTACTGTCAAAAGATGATGGTCGCGTGTTATAAATATCTCGGAAATCAATCGATAAAATTTATGGTGAAACGAGATATGAATTATCGAGAAATACAGTTGCTGTCCTATATTTGATTTATCAATTACTAATAAAACTTGTACTATAATAGTACATGTTTCATAATTAATTAAATAATCACCTCCCCTAAAGTCTTAATTCGTTTATGCCGCATGAAGCGCCTGATTCCAAGATGTTCACAAGTATATTTTTTTCAATTTGAAAATTTAATTTTTGATTATTGACCAAAAAGGGGCCGGTGACAATTTGGCAGAAATTAATTATATAATATTATCTCCTACTTGTCACTTATTATTTTTTTACGTAAAATATGACGAAATTGTACCCGTATTTCATGTACGATTATTCGTACGCTATTTTTGAGTCTCATTGCCATGTGCAATTACCTGAATTTAAGCGAATGCCCATGAGAGAATATTTGATTTAATTATTAAATAAACTTCTACTATTTTTTATTTATTTATTTTTTCCACTAGGAAGAATTTTCAGAACCAATGGGCGATAAGTCAACCATCTCAAATTAATTAGAAAATATTAGCGATAACTAACTAACTAACTAATTATCTTACAAAAACGAATGTCAATTATTAGGGGGATAACATGAATCAATTAGGTGTGAAAAAAACTAGCAATTGACGTTATCAAAGTCGTACAATTGGTATATAATACTGCATTCCGGCATTCCCTATATAAAATTAAGAACAATGTATATAGCATAATTTTTTTTAATAAAAATTATAATGGAACTCTTTAATTAATTTATGATTGGTGGAAATAAAAAAAAAACTAATTTAAGTTAAATTTGGTTGGGCCTGACATAACCCAAAAAGCCCACATTTAGACCCAAGAAATATAATTTGTATTGGGCCTCAGTCTTGGCCCAAATCATAACAACCCAGATAAAATGCAACAGAGAATTTGAATCGAAAACCAGATAATCAATAAAGTCGTCATTATTCTAGGATTTGTAGGGGGCGGGACGGATACCCGGACCCGAAATTTGGAAATTTCCTAACTCTGAACCCGAACTTCTATTTGGGTACCCGAAAACCCGAACGGAAATGAGTAGCAACTAAACATATTTGCCTCGAACAATGGTGTTGATATATTGTTTAATAAAGTGATGGACAAGAAGGCTGTAAATTCTCTCAGTGGGATGAAAACTGTCCCAGAAAACGTAGTCAGATGCATTGGAGCATGCATATCTGCATAGAAACGCCACCTCTATCGTCCCTGTCCCACAGCATCCCTTTTCTCCAGTCTTGAATCCTGTCATATATTTTTATTAATTAATTAATGGATTAGGGAATTCATGCAACAAGTCATGCATATATATACCATATCTGTGGGGATGCAGAATGATGCTGAGAGGGAGGTTGTAAGCGTCGCCATAGAGTATGACAGCATCGACAAGTCTGTCGTTGATGGAGACGAGTCGAGCCGAAAGCTTCGCGTTGAATAGTTTCGCAGCTTCGTTTAGCTCGTCCACGCATTCTCTTCCGTTTGCACCCCACAGACTTCTCTGTGATGGAAGGCATCCCAGCGGTGGCAGCCCGAAAACTCCGATTCTACGTGCCCCTTCTTCATACAGCTCCTTACACCATCATCATTGTATTTAGTGCCATTGTGCTAACTTAAAAGGAAAGATGATGAGCAGAGTTCTTTATATACCTGCACGAATTCGGAAGCGTAGCTCACTAGCAGATCGGTGTACGTGAAAATGTCATACTCGAATCGCCTTAAACTTGTAGCATAGTAAGTATTGGTAATGTCGTTGCTCCCGGTAACCACTGCAAACAGACTTTCCTTCAGAATCACGGCTGAGGCCTCGTCTCCGGCAATCTTCGTCAGCTTTGCTTTGTACTCCTTGAACAGACGTAATTGATCCGATAACGACAACACTAACTGCATTCATCATTTTAAAGAGATGTGAATGTGATCCAACAAAAGGATAGAAGAATTGAAATAGAGAGCCTAACTTGAGACGTTAAAGGATCGTATCCCGAAACTCCGGAAGCAAAGTTCACCCCTGTTAGAAGATCTTGAGGTTTCAGAGATGGATCCAGATATGGTGGAAGTAGAGCTTTAATGGCTAATTCCTCAGCTGCAAACAAATTCACATTATTTTTTAAAAAAAATCAAGTAAATGTATTTTAAAAAATGAAGATTTTCAAGTATGATACAATACCAAAGAGGTCTGATGGAACTTTTCCATTGGAATATCTTCCAGTAGCCTTTCTTCCAACAAAATCATTACCATAAGGTGGGTAATTGCATTTAAGGATTGTTTTGAGGTAGTTGTTATTCCCGGTATCGACTATGGAATCTCCGAAAACTATGACTGCTCGAGTCGTAATGTTTCGTGGTACAGATATCTTGCCTCCAGCTACAGATGCAGTAGAGAAATCGGACAAGATGAAGAAAGGAATGAGTTCCAAATACAGCAGGAGTTTCATGCTTGGTGATGTGCGTTAATTTCATTCATTACCATCGGATTGTTAATTTGTAGGTGTTTGTCACAGTATTCATGTGATTACAGACTAGTCAGAAAAGACTGGTTCATCAAAATTATATGAACGAACAAGAACAGAGTGAAATAAACTGTTTCGATTTGGCACTTCAGCTGCGTTCACGAACACAGCAAATAGTCGAAAAAGAACCACTTTCTACAACAAAGTGCTCACAAGCAACAGCCTCCGCTTTCAAAAGAGATCCTACAGTTTAGTATCTGAGGGAGATCGAGTAATAAGGCAATAAGGACATAAAAATAAAAGAATGAGGCCGTCACCAATCACATTACACTCTTGAAGCAACTATGGATGTCCAAATGGAATGAGCGACAGAGAATAAAACAGGCTCAGCACGCTAGCGCGGCCCAACTTTCGTCTACATTGAATAACGATGACACCTTAGAGTCTAAACTAGAATTTGGTGATTTTTTTTTATAGAAAACGATAAACATAGAAATGGGGTTTTGATAAACACATCAGCTTATGGAACAAACATCTTGTCCTCTCATAAAAATAAACCCCAAATTTGAACAGCTAAGCAACTCAAGCAGCTGCTTGGACCGGCCCATTAGCTCTGAACCCACGACCCCTTCCACGAATTCCCCTCCCACGCCCACGACCTGCACCACAACAAATTTAACTCGTGTTCATTTTGAGAGTAACCGTATCTCTCACACAGCAGCTAAGAAAAACATTACTATCACAGAATTATAGGTGTAAGAACAGAATAAATGACATAAAGCAGAGACCTCCTACATCTAAGAATGTTCACAACAGCTGTAGTAAAACACTTCATAATACTAAAGGAATGTTGATTACTGTACCTCGTGGTGCTTCTTGATTGTAGTATCCAGCATCTTGTTGAGCATCCATCTGAGGACCGTTGAAGCCTCCCCTTCCACGTCCACGAAAACTGCGGCCCCTCCCTCGTCCCCTGCCTCTGCCATACCCACCACGATTCCTTTCATAGCCTCCATCATCAAACTCCGGATAACCAAAACCATTCCCTATAGAAACAACTGCTTAAATCCTACATTTATAAACGTTACCTAACTGACTTTACAAAGCAAACATCCGCAAGCATGCAGCTTAATAACATAAAACAAAGTAAGTGCCTACCAGACTGGAATCTAGGTCTCCCCCTCCCTCTGCCACCTCGGCCTCTTCCACGAGTGGGAGGTGATCCCTCTGAACCAAGAAAAGTTACTATGTCAACACATGGCTAAAGATAATACTTAATTTATAGTTACACGAGTTAGCAGTTTGACACCACCTCCATCATAGTCAAGATCTGTAGACACCTTGACCTGATCTTCTGGTATTGGCTGCTGGTACCTGCACATGATCGCTTGTCAACAGCTTTGCTTGGATGAAGATAATCTCAAACCTAAAACAAATACTAGTGTACTAGAGCAGATGTAATTTTCATAAATGCCAAACAGTAGCTTGAGTTTTTCACAAAGCTGGAATCATTTACAGACCAACCTAATAATAAGCATATTGATTAGACATTCTGTATAATTTACAGAGTAGAAACTTTCAATAAACTAACCCGATGTTTGTCTTATCCAGCTCCTTCTTGGAGAGAGTAATTGTAACCATCGAAACTTTCCTCGTGGTTTCCAGACTGAGGTAAAGAGCATTAAACATTTAAGGAAACCAGTTGTCCATCAACTTTCAGATAGAAACATGTCTAAATTCACAACTGTAAATTTGTTCATTTTCACAATAAGTTTGTCCCTTACATTTGAAGTCCTTCCTCCAAGGGTTCCCAAGTGTCGGTTATGTCGGTTGATTGAATAGCAGTAATTTGGTGAAGACCAACAATTCTCCTCTAAATCAAGAAAGATTGTATTACTGTGAGAGAAGCATCACAAAAATAACCTCTAAATTTGAATCAAAATAAATTATTAAATAGAGAACCTTGATCAACTCCACGATCGTCACAGTTTTATTAATGGCTCTTCCCATTGCCTTGAACACAATATCATCCGAACCTTTCTCCTACAAGCACTTAATAATTAGATTCTCTGACAAGTAGACCTAGAATAATCACACATGCCAATCCCCGAGTGTAGGGATAAAAACTTACGATGCATACATTAGTAGACAGAATGCAGCAGAGTCAATATTATAATCTCAAAAAAACAACAGATAAATTACAAAATAAGAAATCTCCAGAATAGATGCATCTTCACTTGGTTCGAAACCTGGATGAATGTAAAAGTATTCCATGTTGACAGAAAGTAATGAGTATCACTACTTGCATTATCAGCAAATATGCTAGTACTTAAAAATGATCAATTTGGATCGGACGAGATATTAACATTCAGAAGAAAACAGAACAAACACCGAGTGAATTCTTTCTAAGTTCTAACACGAGCCTAAGAGCAGGAACGAAGACTAGCCATAATATTTTTAATCATTGGACCTCATCAAAACTCTCATACAGCCACTCACTGAACTCGGTAAACTGCATTAAATGAGCTTGCTCACCAAGCATGCCACCGTAGTAACTGAATTCCTACGAACTTAATACACTATCATCGATTATCGGCATCACCATCTCATCATTATATTCACACTCAAAACAACGAAATAAATGCAATAACGCAAAAAAAAACCAACCGCCACTCTCAGAAGAGAATATAAGGGGGCAAAAGCAGTCTCATTTAATACGCAGCGAAATCAACACAATCTGTTTCGGTAAAGGCATAAATACATGAATGCCGATAGAAATACCTGAAGCAGAGTCATGGCGTAAGTGATGTAGCTCCTCATCCTGCCTTGGCTCGTAATCCGAATCTCATTCTCATCAATCGGCGTCTCGACCTTCGGCTTCTCCACTTTCTGGTACCGATCCATGCTCTGCAAAAATTCAGGAATGCCAAAACGAGGAAATTAACGCGCGGACACAGATTTAGTAGCGCGAAAGTGTTCAAACAAATATAGAAAAAACAAAAAAATCAGATTAATTATGGAAAGGGGGAAATAACTAGGGTTTTGGTGTTAAACAGAAGGAGAGCAACGGATCTGAAATTGGTGAGGCATTCAGGATTAGAAATGGAAGAAATTCAGAGGAGAAACGGAATTACGTTGGTGCTGCGTAATTTGTTTGAATAAAGATAAGATTAAAGGCTCCAGCCCTCTTCTCCGGCTTCGTATCTTCGTTAGGCCCTAACCTTGCTTCTGCGCTCAAAGCAGCTATTTATTGCTCCGGTTCGGATATCTGACCTAGACAACCTTCGCCGGTCGGACCGGTTTCCATTTTCTATGTCCATTTCCTTTTTAATGGATTTATTATTTTTAATTTCCAATTCATGATTATAAAACACTAACCTTCATTTAATTAAAATTGATAATGGCTAGTGAGGTCTACCATCTTACGGATAAGTTCATTATAAATGAAACGGAAAGTAAATATGTAACGGGAACTAGGATAAGTATGTCAATTCTATTCCAATTCGACCTTTTACTATATACAGTATATCTTAACCTTATGAAACTCATTGATCTAGCATAAATCTTGTTAGATGTATTCATCAATTTTATCACGAAATCTTTGTTTTGGCTTTCTACTAGTTGTAATTAGGCATATGTGGGAGGTTGATTTATCTCCAATATATGCACCAACTTTTCAAAATCCCATTACATAATTTCACAACCTAGGTCAATGTTTTAAAAACCGAACCGGAGGTCGAACCGGCGAGACCTTCGGTTCATGGTTTGATCAGTTGAACCGTGGTTTAACCGATTAAAACCGGAAATAACCGGGAAAATTGCAAATCGAAATTACAGAGATTCATGGTTCAACCGGGTTCAACCGACGATTCGGTTCGGTTTTTAAAACACTGACCTAGGTCCAATTCCAAACATGGTGAAAATAGCTTTAATTAATGGTCCGAATTTGGGCTAGCCTAGGCCTCAAACTTCTCATGGCCCAACTCGGCCGGGCCGGGCAAATTTGGGCCGAACCAACCTCGTTGACACCTCAATCCTCATTAGGCTACTTTTGTGAGTTCTTAATATAGTAACATACTCCTTCCGTTTCACTTATATAGAGATAATTTTTTTCCGACATGAGAATTAAGACGAAAGTGGTAGTGATTGATAGAGTAGTGTGAATGAGGCTTAGCTGGTTGAATTTGTGCTATTTTAACTAACTAGTATATGTCCCCCGTGCCGTTGCACGGGATAATTTTCTTCTTTCTTTTTTGGAATAAATAAAATATGAAGGATGAAATTTTTAACTCACGGATTAATTAGTGACAAATTTTTTATATGATAACTCGAAAGAAATCACGCAGTATAAATAAGTTAAAATAAGATAGTTGTGTAAATAATTTGTTTTCCTCAATTTTAATAAAAATCAAATTTACACACTGAAAATATAATTATGAGTTTCCCCTGATACACCTTTAATCCGGTTTATTTTATGTTACACTTTCAATAGATTTATCTGTACACGTTTAATTGATTTTAAATAACTCCTTCAATTACTGAACACCTTTATTTGATTTTATTTGTACACCTTTAATTATCTTTTCTACGTTATGTACTCTTTCAATAATTTTTGTGCTAAAATAAAATGCATTTTAAATGAAACGGTGAGATTATTATATATGTTTGGAATAAAAACATACTCAAAATTACATCATTTTAATCCAAATATATGTCCAATAGAAAAAGAACGTCTTCAATCATATTTTTCGAAGAAACAAAAATAAAGGAGTAATTGGAGTGAAAGGTAAAAAAGAAAATGTCAAAATTCAAAAAAGAAAGAAAAAAATTTAGAAAAATGAAATAAAGAAAAGAAAACCATGTAAAAAAGAGAGAGAACCTTGAAAGTGTATTTTTCTAGATGCAGGCATGACATCACTTTTGATGGGACCCACCTGACAATTAACTTTATAGGATTTTTAATATGGCAATTATTTAAAAATTAATAAATCAAAAATGTCCACGTGTAGGGTTGTGATGGGCTTGGGCAGTCTAAAGGCTAAAACACAATTTATTTGTACTAATATAATATTAATATAATATTATTGTGAGTTACGAAAATTTGGGCGGGAAAATTTTTAGAGAAAGATTCTGTTATTATATATATAATAGATATCTACATACGAGTGTGACAAACGAAAATAAAACTTATCTCTTATGAATGAGACGGAGGGAGTAGTATATTACTCGATTAAATGCAGTATATATAACATCATAAATTCATAATCAATACTTTTAATAGAAAATAATGACTTTTACTATAAAACAATGCTACCTAATATTAGAATATATATCGAAATGTATACTCTTTTTTATTATTACCATATTACCAAACTAAACTAAACAAAACCCTCGAATACTTAAGCATATATTGACTGATAAATTATTAATTAATTAAGGAGGTTAGTGTAATTGGCTCTGAGCGTTTCGAAGGAGTCGTCGTTATCACGAGAGAGGTTGACCCATGCTTCGATACCTTCCCTGCATGGGGGGGTCGCCATGAACACTACCGTATTGCTCACCGGCATCGTCGCCGTCGCCACCCACACCGGCTTGCCCCAACCGAAATCCACGTCGTACACCGGAAACCTCCACCAGCTCGAGAACACGCAGTTTCCCGGCGCCGACATTTCGCCGCCTGCTTCGTCGCCGCTGATCTCATCCTTCACAATTTTGTTGACGTACTCGCCGTCGACCCCTCTGATCGCCGCCCTCAGTTTGGACACGAGCACACTCATCCCGCCGTCGTCCTCCTCCGATGAGATCTTCGCGTACGCCGCCGTCACGCAGTTTCCGAAGGTCTGGTCCGGAAATGACGGTACTGCCCTCGGCCGGAGGTTCACTGCATGTGCGGCGGTGAACGACGCCGGCGGAGGCGCCGTTTGGTTCCGCTTATTCGCCGCCTCAATGAAGCTTCTCCAGATGAATGCCGAGACGACCTCCACCCTGCTAGGGTTCTTCACCTCCCCGTTGGATACCGCTCTCTTCAGCTTCTCCATCTTCTTCCCGTCGAAGACGAACCTCTCCGTCGCGATCTCGTCTTCGACGGGGTCGAGGCCGAACCCCGCGGAGGGAAGCGTCTCCCTCGGCGGGAAACGGAGCGCAAGGTCGAAGGCGGGACAGGTGATTTTAGAAACCTCCCCGCGGCACGCAGCGGCCCACGCGTTCACGAACGCCGCGGCGGAGCCGCCGTCGCCGACCTTATGCGAGAAGCAGACGCCGACGGCGATCCCTCCGCAGTCGAAGTAGCTCGTTTTGAGAGAGAGGATGGCGTGGTTGCCATGGGGTGAAGAGGTGTCGGCGGGGAGCAACTGCTTGAGCTCCTCCATTTTAGGGTTTTGTGTGAAGTTGGAGAGCGGAGCGCCGACTCGGGCCTCCACCATCTCCACGCCGGCGTCGTTGCAGTCGACGAATGAGTTATCCTCAATCTCTCCGGCTAAAGGGTAGAAGATGGCTAGGGCTTCGGAGAGCGATTTTTTCAGACATCGAGAGATTTGCTCGTGCAGTTTGGACTGATCGCTTTCATAGAAGAAGATGAGTGGAATGTAGATCGATGGAGCAACTTGATCGATGGATGATAGCTTGTAGTTTCTAGTCGAAGACGGAGTTGGAGTCGACGGCTTCACGATTTGGCTTGCGATTATCTGCGCCATATTTGTTCTGTTTTGGGAAACGATTGTTGGGCTTTACACTTTTGGTGATTCTTTCTGCATCTCATTTCGCACCCTATTTATAGATTTCTCGCGAGTAACTAGGCGCCAAAACATGAATACACTCGATATGCTGGGAATTCGAATCATCTTGAATGCACGATGAGTACCGTGGCATATAACATTTATGTTAGGATAGACTTCTAGAAGAGAGTTTACAATGTTAGACTTCTTGAACTTAATTAATTGTACAATTTGTATGGAGTTTTCTAGCTAGTTGTACATAGACATGTGACATGTCACATATCTATATACTAATATTAGACTACATATTTGCCTCAAAAGGTGGCTAAGTTTTGTACATATGGAATTTTGATTATATTTTGAAGTTGCATATACATAAAGAAATGTTTCGAAATCAAAAGTTTACGTGAAAAATCGAAATCCAAGTAAAGTTCGCGTACTGTATAACAACCGATATAGTCTACATTGTTTTCGAAGCTAATTAACTAGTTTTCATGCTTATGGTGATGAGATTTGCGGATGGGATCCTCTGTCCCCAAATTGGTGTACCAATGGTGTACCGATACAAAATTAGGAAGGTTTGACATACATTAATAACCAAATTTTAAATGACAACTAAGAGAGAGAATTCAAACTTTCCTAATTTTGTATCGGGTACACCATTGGTACACCAATTTGGGGACAAAGGATCCCATCCGTGAAATTTGAGGTACTATTAACTCCAACACCAAATTGGCAAACTTTATTAGTGCAAGTAAATAAATAAAAAAGGAATCTAACCCATGCTAATCAAGCCTTAGATTTGCAGCTAACATTATAAAAAACGGCTGAAGCGATTGCTTCTTTCTCTATCCCTCTCTTTAATGCATGGGTGGTACTACACAGAGCCGGACCTGTAATAAGGCTCACTAGGCAAGGGCCTAGGGCCCCAAACTTTTTAGGGGCCCATTAAAAATTATTTTCTATCTATATTATATGTATATGCCTTTTAAGTAATATTTATGATATATTTTCCAATTATAAATAGGAGTAGAAATGTCCCCTCTCAAAAAAAGTAAATAAAAGGAATCTTCGTTATATATAGAACGTTTTTTAAGAGAATGTTTGAAGAGGGTGAATAATTTCTCGATATGTTTAAATCTTCTAGATCTCCAACAAGATTTTGTTAACCATATCAGTTTTGTATTGGTTAAAAAGTATTTCTTGAACTAAAATTGATTGAGACCTATTTACAATCAACTATGTTGCAAGACAAGTTGAATGGATTGTCTATGCTGCCATTTGAAAGAAAAATAGTCGATCAATAAGATTACACAAATTTTGATAAATAATTTTTTGTTCTAAAACTACACGACCAGTTATAATTTGATGGAGTAAGAACCCTTTTTCTCCATTTCACGTTATTGTTATTAATATTATATGATGAGCTTTTTTTAGTTATTAAGGGCCCATTTTTTTCGTTTTTGCCTCGGGCCTTGTGATGTACAGGACCGGCCCTGGTACTACATCGCTGCATGTCTGCGTGTAGTGTACTTCGATTATAAAACATTAATTAATGGAGGAGCTCAATTGACTCACTTTTATATATATATGTGTGTTCATTAATCAATTGTTCAACTACGCTTTACAAGTATTTATACGGTGAAAGCGACGAGGGATCAGATCGACGGGTTACAAGCATTGAGAGTAAGCGTTTGTGTCGTGGTGTAGCGGTGTATGAAGAGTTCAGTCGAATATATCCAAATCAATGGAACGAACGGAATAAATCATATGTAATGTTAATACTACATTATGAGTAGAGAATAATAAGGAAATAAAATTATCAACTCTTAATTGTACATTAATTTGTGCATTTAAGACTGCTTTTTAATATAAGGAGTTTCTAGGAAATACTAATAGCTTTAGACTGAAAATCAACACTTTTAATTAGCTTCTAGAACCTTCGGGAGGAGACAAATACTTACTCAGCGAAGTCTATCTCATCCTTAATTTTTATTTAAACAGTCGGTTTTGTTATTTATAAATTTATTTGTTTAATTTAATTAATTAAAACATCTCTTAAATTAATTTAATCTAGATTAGATTAATTTTTAAATTATCTGTTTACGTGGATACGTGGGCCCATCAAATATTGGATACCAAAATCTGTTTGGGCCTTATTACATCATTGGGGCCTTTGGGCCCAGGTTTAGTTGGCCCAATCTGATAAAAAAAAACAAAAAAAACAAAACAAAATCCAAAAACCGTGTTGAATATGAAATTCTTTACTTTAGATAATGACATGGACGAACCTGATTTCTTTGAGGCAAGCATCAGTCTCGTTATCGCTAAGCCAATACACGAACAAATTAGATCTAATAATAACGTCTAATGAGCCGAAAAATAAATAAAAAATGATGGTATCCAACAACTATACACTCAAAATAGTATCTACAGACTACAACTAGTGGACCATTTCAACAAGGGAGGAATGCTCGCACTCACAGTTGCATCGGGCTGTTATCTTGAGTATTACTCTCATATTCATCAAGCGTTTTCCATTTCTCCGAGGCAGCTTCGAACGACGCTGATATAACGGGAGGGGGGAAAGAACGAATAAGGAATGTGGAATACGAAAACTTCGAAATAACAGGGAGTATGTCACGAAAAATCCTACCTTTCCAAGAAGCGAAAGCTTCTCGGTTCAGAGAAGCTCCGATCACGGTCTGAATGGCATCGCACAACTTACCTCGTGCGGTGCTTTTCAGCTCCTGAACAACCTGATGGAGGGACTTTCCGTTCTCCAAGTGTATGTGGTTGTTGGGATGGGATGTTTTGAAGTCCCCGTGAGATTCAAACTCGAGTGCAGTTACTTCCTGTACAATGTAACAAAGTTACGGTCACTCGTCTCAATTTCATAAATCAAATCTGAAATCTCAATCCATTACCTTAGAAAAATTACATGATGTGCAGCCACAGAGGTAGCTAGTGCCTTTGATCAATCCTCGAAGCTCCTTCTGAAGGACACCACAACACAAAAAGGATTGTCGGAAAATAGAATGAGCTATATACATACATGTATGTACATGGAGAATGAACATGATTAAAGAAGGAATCACCTTGCTCGATGCAGAACAGTACCGGACTTCTACCCCGTCAAGCATTCCGGTGGCTGTTAGAGTCCTGACATTCTGTGGGAATGATTTGTACTCTGCCTCCTTCCTGGTGAAGATCTTCTCTGTCCTAATTTTAGGCTCAGACTTCTCTGTGGATTTCTTTGTCTCCTTCTTGGGAGGAGTTTTTGGAGACGGAGCAACAAAAGGCTCGTGGCCATATAATAACGCGTAACTACTGTCCGGCTTCGACAAAGCATCCATTACATCTTTGTACCTCTGAGAATATGCAGCTGTAGAGGCTCCTTCATTGATCATCAAAGTAGTTGGAGCTGCAGCCTGATCATCCCCTGCACATTGCTCGGATGTCGAACCCACGGATTCGATACCCGGGCTTTCGATATCAATCAAAGTGCCCATCAATTTGATCTGTCTACCATCCGCACGGGGCTGATCCGGTGAAGTAAACGACGTTGTCCCTGCCTGGTTTTCGCGCATTGATACGGGGTTCTCTTCAACATCATTCACCTCCATCCTCTCCAAATCATATAAAACTGCTCAAGGTTTCAAGTGTCTAGCGCGAAAAAAGCTACTTCAACAACATACGTTTTTTTACAAGGAAAAAAAAAAAAAAAAAATTAAACAAAAAACACTACAAATCGCGTCGAAAAAGTCTACGAAGGTCGCCATATTTTCTTCTCGGTTAGGAAAAAAGAAAACTTCATTATTTCAAATAAAAAATAAACATGCAGATTCTAGTTTCTAGTTAAGGGATTACTTCTACCTGTAGATGGTAGAGGAGGTTAGTGCGGGTTAGCTTCAATCGCGACCGAAACCCTAGTTGCTAACCGTTGCTCGGGATCGACGCCGCTGCCGTCGTCGGTTCGACGCCGCCGCTGATCTTCTAATTTCCTTCAGTATTTGTGTCGTTCCTTGGCGCGGTCTTTAAATTTACCGTTATCGATTTCGAATGAAAATAAAGATAACTTTAATAAATAAATAAATAAATAAATAAATAAACACAGTATTATTTGTTAACATAATGTTTGTTAGCATCTATTTGGTATAAATTGATATACCGATATCTGCGACTCTTGTGCAAGTCACTATAATTTTATAAATTAAATATAATATACTATGACTAATTTATAGTGACTTTTTAATTTAATCAAAAAAGTTATAAGTAATTAAGATATACTTGAGATATGCTTTGAAAGATAAAGATAGATCTAAATCATTGATCTTAATATACTATATGTCTATTATTAATATACGTTTATTATTAATATAAACATTGTCGGAAAAAAAAAAAGGTTATCTCTAGATTAATGAGGCGGAGGGATATTTGAATAGCACATTTTGGAAGGAAACTACTAGCAACAAGAGCCATGGTTTATTACATGAGCAAAAGAAACACCTCAAAAGTCACAGATTTACAAAGAACGTATCACTTCCTGCCAATCTCTTCCCTGTTTGCTAACTATAGGATCCAACACTTCTCTCCATCCTTTGTAGCTCAGAGCCGATCCCGCATCCGGCAACGGAAATCCGTTCACGAAGAAGAAAGGCGTCCCGTATACTCCTCGTAAGCAACCGTACTGCACACTCAAACAACTTAGGCTTAGACCAAAGCAAATCATCTATTTCATCTCATGTTCTATGTTATTTTGTCATTGCAGAAAACATCTAACAAGAAATCTTGCTGTGTGTAATTTACCTTGAAAGCAACTCTTGTCGCCTGATCTGTGTTGGTGTCGCTGAAGCCGGTTTTGATTGCAGAGTAGTACGACGATCCAAGCACCTTTGCTGCGAAGTTCACTATTTGTTCCGTTACAATAGCTCTAGACCTGTTTATTGTTGCCTTCCCAGAGAATTGTTCCTGTTCAACATCCAGCCAGTTTCAGCACTTTTCAACATCAACGCGCAATAACAACGCTATGGATCGAGCATCACAAAATCTTCAGTTACGTAGCAGCTTCTTACAAAGCCATGGAGCATCAAATTCGCTCAAAACAATCAGTAACCTATCTTATAGCAGACGAGAAACATTTCTCTCGAACATTCGAATCTCCAGTAGAGAGTGATGCCAAAGTTTCATAATTTCATCACATTTACTGAAACAACAAACTAATCACACTAGAAATTGCAAATACAGTAGCCCTTTTCACTCATGATCAAACTAAACCACAACAAGAAAAGCATCAATGGATAGGCCTCATAACAATCTTCACAGAAAAGAAACGAAGAGGGACGGCAAGATTTCAACTAGAAAGATCGATAAACTGCGAAAATTCGAAAAAATATAGCTACCTGCTGGTGGTAAAACGCCTCCAACAAAAGGTATGTGGCTGAAGTGTTCAACTTATTAGTTATATGCAGAGCTCTGGAGGTGGCATATGCATTGTCATGGTAACTGCAAATCCATAAAAAACACACACAATCAACCAACTCTCCACCAAATTAGCTTAAATTTTCATTCGAGCATCTCTAATCACTAAACGCCAGCCAAAGTTGAAGAATCTACTGCAACAAAATTCAACAATGAATGCAGAAATCATCCCTAAAAATATCCCCAATACGTAATTCAAATGGGAAAAAGGTCGATTTACTTACGGGAGAGGGAAGGTGTGGACGACGAGCCTAACACGAGAGGCGTACTCCTCAACGACTTTCTTAAGCGGCGGCCATGAGTCACGGGAGTCGGGGCAAACGGGGTCGAAAAACGCCTCTATCAGCACCTGACCGGGCGCCTCCGCCGCCTCGCCGTACCAGAACCCATCCTGCACCGCCGGTATCGACGACTGGCTCACACCCACCCAGCACAACAGCGCGAGAAATCCGATAAATTCGAACTTCTTCATCTTCAAATCCACTGATCAAACCTGGATATTTCTCTCTGATATAGTGAAGCGGCGGAACAGTGGAAGTATATAGTGGGAAGCAGCTAATGAAGGAGTTGATTATCCACACATTTCTGCACACACTAAATTTTGGGAGAGAAAACAAATTGGAGAATGTGACGTAGAAGCAATGTACTCTTCTATAACGTTGCGTCCAAGTGCAGGGGAAGGGGATTCGTTATAAAAAGAAAGTGCAGAGGAATCATATCTGAATTAATTTTGTTCTTAAAAGTTAAAATCGAATATATTCGTGCGAAATTCACCATGGGGCCTTTGCATGGATGGTGATGGCCAAAATTCTCGAAATCCAATTCTAAAGCCCTGCCCATAGAGTTGCAGTTGCAGGCCCAGTTTCTTATTGATTTTTTTTTTTTGAAAAATAAAAACCTTTAGTCTCTAACAAATAGGGCTGAATCCGATTCGGGGAGATTATCGAATTCATTCTGAGTTTGAAAAATCGACTAAATTACTCAAATTCTGATGAAATTCAAACCTCCATCGAAGCGGCAGAAAGTAGAACCCCAGATTTCTCCCAGGTAATTAATCTCTCACCGGAAATTGAAATGGAGTTGTACGATTGCGGAGAATGATTCACTGTTCCGATGATTGTTGATTTTTAATTTTCTCGGCGCCTTTTGCTCGGACTGTTTCCATAGTTTAATTCTGTGCGATGAATTCTTCTGCAATTTAAACTATACATAGATCTACTGTGCGTGCAGCTATTTACTTCTCAGCCATACTGCGATTCCTTTATTCGAACATGTATTTTGCGATTTTTCCTTCTCGATTCATGGTAATTACTATTTGTGTGCTGTCAGCTCATCTCTGTGTAACCCTAGCCCGCCATTAACGGATAGTAGAGCTGCTGAGCTGAACTTGGTGAAAAAATCCATGGTATGAATTGTGTTTGTTCTGCTTATGGTTTTATTTTAGATTTATTTATCATTTGTGGAAACCTCAGTTTTGGGTATCATGTACTATTGTAATGAATGTATTGTGTTATCAGGTTGGCGACATTCCGAATGCGAATGTGAATCCAAGGATTCAACAAGCGAGGAATTTCGCAGTAGCCCAAGCGCAGCAAGATAATTGCACTGCAAACTTTAGAGTATTCGACTCCCCATTCGGGAACTATCTCGTTCCCGTCATTCCAACTCGTGCCGAACTTGGTGGATGAAGGCTCGTAGATCTAAAGTAAGCCCTCTTTAAGTTTTTTCGTCTCTACTTTATTGGTAGCATCTTAAATATCTTGTGCTGTAGAATATGTTTTATAGGTTTCAGTTTCATGAATGATGGTATGATATATGCTGGAAAATCAAACGTCCATGTAGAGAAGATAGGATCAGGAAACGTTTAAACTGGAGACTAAATAATGCACTGTTTTCTTCATTGAGTTAAGGTTTATAACTATAGGAAACCAGAACAAGCCATGTTTGTTAACACTATGGCCTGAAAATTGTCGTTCGTGAGCTTTTCCTCGAGTATTATAGATGTGTAGTATTGTATGGTTTATTTTAAACGATAATATGACCGTTGATATTCCAAGAAAAGGAAGCTGGAAATATGAATAGCATATCATCTCAAAGCTTCCTAAAGGAACCTCTGAAGGTTTCTGACGATTATGATTAGTTGCAATGTGGTTGAGTCGGGTTTTAATTGTCAGCTATTGCCTAATTCCTTAGTTTTAGTCTGCTACCAGTGATAGTTCCTTAGTTTTAGTCTCCTGACTTGTCTGGTTTTATTTGCCAAATTCAATTCACGTGTAAACGGGATCCCTACATTGTATGTTGATAGATCATGCATACATATAAAGGTCGGTATACGGATAATGTGTATAGGATTCGTTTGCCAAATTCAGTTCACGCGTATCCGGGATCCCTATATGTTGATTGATCATGCATATACATATATAGGTCTGTATATGAATAATGTGTATAGGATTAGTTCAGACTTGGGCAATGTACAGAGCTGGTTCTGGGCCTGTGCGGCAGGGGCACCCCCACAGCAGGGCCTCAAGATAGATGAAAAGGGCCCCCAAAAAAAGCCCACAAAAATATTTTAGAGGGAATTCCAGCAAAAAAATAAAGGCAACCTAGCCCATAATTCGAAACCCATTTATATTAAATAAACACATACATATATTAAATAAATGGGCCGGGCATTACCCACCCATTGACACCCCTAGCCCCTTTTCAAGGCTCGCATTGGGCCTTCATTTTGTGATAATAAATTGGGTTATGGGTAACAACATTTCTCATAGTCTTAATTAGAGCATGTGGTCATAGTATTCTGTGGGCTCCTTCTTCACAGAAATAGGAGAGGTGTCGTCGAAGGACGCCTCTCCGTGTCTGTGTTTCGGTTTCGGAAATCCATCAAACAGTTTCAAATAAGCATATATTATAATGACCCATCTCTATCTAATTGCTGATGAGGATAGCTCTAGCCCCCATCTGTAAGCATATACAATTGCTAGTTAGGAAGCTTCCCTATTCAACTACTACTGTATTTAGTATTCACTATACTAAATACAGCACTGCCACAATCACATGACCACAAGTAACCATACTAACATTTTAATACTACTAATTCACTTTCAATAATCTCTTATATATTCTGGGTAAGGACTATAATTCAAAGTTTGTAAAGTCAAACTATTCCTCAAATTTAGTGCACTGTCACACAAAAACTCCATATAATACTATAGTAGGCCAAAATGATTATAGCGCGTCGAATTATTTAATTGCTAAACCGCCAAATTATACATTAGTTACACCTACACCAATCAATCCTCTACTTTACAAAGCCTCTATATAAAGCTATACACTAGCAAACACTTCTCCCACTATCAAAAAACTTAGGAAGAAAATCAAAATGTCAAGAATCAACGTTTTGTTTGCACTCGTGTTGTCCTCACTCTATCTTCTCTCCGCCGCAAAATCTCCCTCCGATCCGAACCCTAGCTTCATCGAAGCCGAATGCCGAGCCACCCTCTACCCTACTCTCTGCGTCCAGACTCTCTCTAACTACTCCAAAATAGTCCTCCGAAGCCCCCGGGAGCTGGCTCGGGCCGCCCTCTCGGTCGGCTTGTCGCGCGCTCAAATCTTCTCCTCCTTCCTCTCCAAGATGGCCATGATGAGAGGCTTGAAGCCGACCGAGCTCCAAGCCGTCAGAGATTGCTCGGATAACATGGCCGGAGCGGTCCATCAGCTCAGTCTCTCCTTGAAGGAGCTCGGTAGTTCGGGCAAACAAAAGCAGCCCCCGAGCAGGCACCAAGGCAGCGTCGAGTCGTGGGTCGGAGCCGCTATAACGTTCGAGCAGACGTGCCTCGACGGGTTCTCGTCTCCTTCGATGGAGGGGAACGTTAAGGTGTTTGTGCTGAAAAGGGTGGTAGATTGTAAGCAGGTAACTAGCAATGCGCTTGCCTTGATCCATCGCTACGCCATGAAGAAAGGCAGAGCTTCAACTCAGGCTCAAAACTTGCCTTGAGCAATGAGCAGTGAGTTGAATAACATAATACCAAAAATTAAAAAAAAAAAAAAAAAAAAGTTGTGTGTATATAGCTGTAACAGTGGTATATATATATATGTATTTTCAGTTTTTGTTATGCCTCCTTCTTCAATTTCTGTAATTTTTTTCTGCAATTAAGTCGGTAAAAATGGACATAAACAATACTACTCCCTCCATCCCGTGGCATTAGTTCCATTTGGATATTGGACAGTAACCAAGACATGCAGAGATAAAGGGGTTTTAATAGGTATTTTTGTGTGTTAAATTATTTCCTTTTAAGGAAATGAGACTAATAAATAGGACAAACAAAAAAGGAAAGTGAGACTAATGTCACAGGACAGAGGGAGTATTACATATGATAAAAAGCATATTTGTTGAGAGTTGTGTTGTCTTTCTTGAAAGGTTGTCTGTTCTACGACAGACAAAGAGATGTTTCAAGATTATTTTTTTTTGCGTCAAAAGGGTATTGATTGTAGCAATAATTGAGCAAAAGAAAATTCACTCGATATTTTACTGTTTGTTTATTATGTGTCTGCTTTATCAAATAAAAATGTCATGATAAAATGGTTTGAAGCACATTTTGTACACTTAAATCAAAGTGTGGCAAAACTAGTACTCAAGATTCATGACACGTTTATTTTCATCATTTGTGGCAAGCGTTTTCGAGCATCTTAATGATGAGTTTCAAAGGGAGGGAGTAAAAACGTGTCACAAATCTTGAGCCAAAGAGAGGGAGTAAAAATCTAGCGTATTGCGCTAAGTTGAGCAAATTTTGTTTTAATTTGTGTGTTTGTAGTCAAATCAAATTTAGGTAGTGAAATCATTAATGAAAGTGACTTCTACACCGCTTATTTATACTATCACTAAAATTTTGAAATAGATTCGCTCTATAATTATTATTAGTAGTAGTTGGCTTGGACTTTTGGTCATGTTCAAGAACCTTCTATTATAAAGTTGGAAATTTGCCAAGTTTATCTTGAATTACTAATATTGTTTTTATGTGGATGGTGATAGGGTGTATTTTTAGCATATTATCTAAGTGTTATATAATCGTTTTCTTGTCGTATTTTGATAGTTTAGCTTGTATTTTGTATTGTTTATGTTATGTCGAGCTAGATTACGCTTTTGGGTTGTTTTAAGTGTTTTTAGGGCTTTTGAGTCGAGAAAACCCAAGGCGAGACAAGAGTCGACGAAATCAAGGAAGACGATGATGTATTGACCCCAAAGTTCTGACTTCTCACGATATTTTGGAAGAGTTATTCTGGAATTATGGAAGCATATAGGCGAAAACGGAGGTCAATTCGGAGTTCGGATGAGGAAGATACGATCGAAACAAGAAAGGTGCGCAAACTGCATGGATCCACTCGGACGACCACTCGGCCGAGTCAGTGGCCGAGTGAAGCTACTGCTGAACCTACTCGGCCGAGTCACCATCCGAGTCGCCGGCCGAGTGAAGCACACGGAAATTCTTAAATTTCATATTTTTATTTCCTTAACCTAATCCTTGCCCACTTAGGTAACAATTATGAACCCCTACCTTATAAATACCCCAAAACTCATCATTGTATCCAAGTTTTTCATAAGTTTTTTAGTTTGAAGTCTTCAAATCTCTCACATACTTTAGATTAGTTTTTCTCTACACTTTTATACTTTAGATCTAGATTTATTTTATGTATGAAGACAATTGAAGATTGAAGATTCATCAATATTCAAGAGTTTTTCTATCCCTTTCTTTTTACTTTATGCTTTTAATTATGTTTATTCTTCCTTCTACCTTTCTTTTAATTATGTCTAGCTAATTTCGTTTAGTTGATTTTAGGGATTGAATGCCTAATTGAATTTATGTGAGTGTTTTCTTTGATTACAATTAGCCTTCTAATCTAGGTGCATGTTTCATGGTGCTTATTTTCATGCATGATTAACTGGCCATTGATTATGTATGCATAATTATGTGTTTATGCCGTGATAGGATAATTGCATAATAGATCTCATGAATACATGGTATGATAGTTTGATTGTCTTGATCGAAGTTGAATTATCATATGTCTATATATAATCGATTTGAGTGTCGTGATTGAACTTAATTGATTATATCATTGATACTTGTTCTATTTTGCACTTGATTTGATATCTATGAGTCCGGAAGGAGATTAGGATCTTTTTAGGTGACGATCTATACTGCCTTAGCCGGAGTGTTAGGTTATTTTCGTGTATCACATCTAGATTGGATTAAATTGGTTAATTGTATTCATTAATTGCTTGCATATATTTGATTAGGTAGGCTTCCCTAGAATCAACACTTTTCCTTAATTGAGTTTTTACCTTATTTATTTAATTGCTTGCTTGCTAAGTTATTTTATTTGATTAGTTATTTGCCTTGTTTATTTATTTCCTTATTTGATTAGTTGAGTTCTTTTATTTATTTTTCTAGTTTATAAATACCACAAATCTCTACACTTTTAATTGCTTAAACATCAGTTTAATTCTATAGTAAAGGTATTGTGTGTGGTTTCGACATATCAATCCCTGTGGATACGATACTCGCTTATTCTATACTATACCTATTTTTGTGTGGTAGAAAATAGTGCGATTAAATTTTGGCGCCGTTGCCGGGGATTGATTAGATTTCACATAGATATTTTGAAATAGGATTAATAGGTGATTTAGGCGTTTATTTTTCTATTTTTGTGTATTGATTTAACCGTGTTCTTCCTTTGATTAGGAAAAAATTCTTATGGCGGATCAAGGAGTGAGAAGGACTTTGAACGACCGTTACAAGCCGGTCGTTGATCAATTCCAGCAAGGAGGATGGGGGACCACTGAAGCTAACAACTATGAGATCAAGGCGTCCCTCATCAACATGGTGCAAAACAACCAATATGGAGGCACACCGATGGAGGACCCGAACGCTCACTTGAAGCAGTTTCTGGATATTTGTGCTACATATAAAGCCAATGGAGTGTCTTCGGATTACCTCAAGCTTAGCCTCTTCGTGTGGTCTCTCAAGGACGATGCAAGAGAATGGTTAGATGGATTGGACAAGAAGGAGGTCACTACTTGGAGCGATATGTGCACGAAGTTTCTCAACAAATTCTTCCCACCTTCGAGGGCTCAGAAACTCATCAACGAGATTATCCAGTTTCAACAATACGAGGATGAGCACTTCTACGAGGCATGGGGGAGATTCAAGAAGCTACTACGAGCATGCCCGAATCATGGAATTAGCAAGGAGGATCAAATCACGAACTTCTATCGTGGTTTGAACAAGATGTGTAGGAAGGAGCTCGACTACGCTTCGAAAGGAGGATTTTTGAACAACGAGTACGACGTGGCCGTGGAGATTATTGAGCTGACCGTGAATTCAAGTTATGAGGAGGCTACTGACCGTCGCATTGGAAGAAGGAGAGTTGCCAACATTGGAATCGATGCTTATGAAGACTTGATGGAGAAGTACACAAAAACAGCAAAGGAGTTGGATAACATCAAGAAAGGAGTGCTTCGGTGCGATGCAATAGTTGATGAACAAGCACCCCCAACCGAAGGAGAAGATGCCAATTTCATGCAACAAGGTGGCAAGTGGCGACAAAATCAAGGAAACGATTGGCAAGGAGGACAAGGAGGTTCGAACTACCAAGGAGGCTATAAGAAGCCGTACGTGACAAACAACCGCAACCATCCGAACTTCTCTTATGCCAACCCGAACAACGCCTTGCAACCACCTCCCGGCTTCCATGTTGAGAACGGAGTCATCCAAGAGCCAAAGAAGGAGATGTCTACCGACGACTTGATTCGTCAATATATGGCTCAGTCGGATAAGAGGATGAACAGTCGGAGATGAGGATGACACAACAAGATGCAAAGTTGAGGACATTGGAGCTTACTCAAAATACCTCGACTAACAACTTGGCGAGTAGCATCAATGCGTTGACCAAGCAAATGCAAATGTTGGAGATGCAAATGAGTCAAATAGTCAATGCTCAAGGAGGAGTCCACAAGCTCGGCCACTTACTTCCCAAGCAACACCGAGCAAAACCCGAAGAACAACCATCAAGTTCACGCTATTGAGCTTAGGAGTGGCACTCGTTACACAAATCCATCTTTGGAGGACGAAGTTGAAGGAAGAGTCGAAGATTTGGGTGATGGAAGCAATTCGGAGGCGGAAACGGACGAGGCGGAAGACGAAAACCCGGAAGGAGACCCACTCGGCCGAGTCACCGGCCGAGTCGAAGGAGATAAAAACCTGGGAGACTCACTCGGCCAAGCACTCGGCCGAGTACCCGTCCGAGTCACTCTACCAGTAGGCTCACTCGGATCACCACTCGGCCGAGTCACCACACTCGGCCAATCACTCGGCCGAGTACCCGGCCGAGTGGAACCCAACTCCAATCCCGTTCCTACCCCGATGCACGAATCGACTCCCAAGGCTCCGTTTCCGCAACGATTGGCCAAGACGAAGCAAGACGAGAAGTACCAGAGGTTCTTGGAGATGCTTCAAAAGGTTAACATCAACATCCCGCTTCTCGATGCTCTCCGTGACATGCCAAACCACATGAAGTTTATCAAGGATGCGGTGGCGGGGAAGAAGAAGTGGGCTAAGTTCGAGACGATCAACCTCACGGAGGAGTGTAGCGCGGTCTTACAAAAGAAGCTTCCGTTGAAACAAAAGGATCCCGGGAGGTTTACACTATCATGCAAGATCGGTGATCAAGTATTCCAAAATGTCCTTTGTGATCTTGGAGCTAGCATCAATTTGATGCCTCTCTCGATTTTCAACCGACTCAAGATCGGGAAGATGAAGCCAACTACCATCTCTCTACTTATGGCGGATCGTTCGGTTTCTTATCCACGTGGAATAGTCGAGGATGTGCTCGTGCAAGTTCAGAATCTTGTCTTTCCGGCGGATTTCGTAGTCTTGGATATGCCCGAGGATCATAATCAACCATTGATCTTAGGACGGCCATTCCTAGCTACGGGGAGAGCTTTGATCGATATTCAAGATGGAGATTTGACATTTAGAGTCAACGGAGAAGAATTAAAGATTTCCATCTATGAAGCAATGAAGAGGCCCGATGATAATCGAGAAGATGTGTTTGCCGTCCAAGTCTTGGAACCTCCTATACCTCCGGCGCCGGATGAAGTTCTCGACAAGATCATCACCAACTTCTTGCACCATTATTTGGAGATGTCCGGAGTTTTCAAAGAGATCCTCGGGTGCTTAAATCAGTTGGAAGCCATTTCACCATTGAAGTTAGCCGAATTCAAGAGATCAATTGATGGAGCCATGAGGAAACTCAAAGATGGGGGAGAAAAGAACTTTCATTTTGATCCACCTTGATGTGAGGTATCGTCAGGCTAAAGACGTAAAACGTAGCACTTGTTGGGAGGTAACCCAACTCTATCTTTATTTTTGTTTTTCAGTTTTTCAATTTTTCGTTTTTGTTTTTCTTTGAGTCTTATCTTTTATTAAGGTTTTTATCCAAGAATTGTCAAAGCTTGTGAGTTGTAGGTTTTCTCAACAAGGTTGCGGCTAGAAGAGAAGATCGATAGTAAGCTAGCTTCGGTGAAAGGTACGCTCGTTAACTTAACCACTCCTTCTTTTTAAACTTATTCATTCATCATGATTCGAAATAAGTTTGGGGGGGGGGGGGAAGTGTGGCTTCGCTAACTCGTTTACATGAGTTCTTGGATTGTAGCTTAATTTTAGGATATTTCATTAGTAGTTTTTATTTTTATTTTCGAGTCTTAGGAATTAATCGAGTCAAATAAGCATGTGATGATAGTGTTGTGAATTTGGCCGATGATAGAAAATTTTTGTTGATTTTTGAAAAAAAATTCATGATCTTTATTATGCATGGAACCTTGGCGAAGTGACGCATTTTATTTGATGAGTTTGAAGTATGCTATGATGTCGGGAACTAGTTAGTTTGAACCCGTGAGATTTGAGCTATTTGTGCATATTTATTCCTATTCTTTGATTGAGTGATCATGCATTCTTCATTGTTTCTAGAACTTGCCTTGTTTCTCCGTCAAGACCTTAGTATATTTATGAACTAGGAGATGATCTTAGGCCATCTTTCTTTAGCCACATGATTCCTATACACTAACCTTGTTCATATTCCTTTGTTTACCCCTTTTGAGCCTTTGTTAGCCGTTCTTTGTAAAACCGGATGATATGAGGTTTGGATGATTATGGGTATCCTTAGTTGTAGTTGGTGATATGGAAGGATATAATTAGAATATTTGGTTGTGGTGTAGAAGGAGAAAAAGAGAAGAAATTTTAGATGCTTGTTTAAGTATATTTTAGATGCTCGTTTAAGTATAGTTAGCTATCCCTATAAGCTTAGAGGGAAAAAAAAAAAAAAAAAAAAAAAAAAAAAAAAAAAAAGAAAAGAAAAGAAAAGAAATATAGAGCCCTTGTTTATTGTTAGAAAGAACATTCATTAGTTGAGCTCTATGAAAAAAAAAAAAAGAAAAAAAAAAGAGAATAAGCATAAGGGGATAGTTAGCTTTGATTTGTATAGTTGATAGTTTAGCATCTTTGAGTTTGTATTTGGTGTGTTGGATGGTAGAAGATGGAATTGAAAATCCATACTTTGGTTGGAGTTGAAAAAAGGTTGATGATTTGGAGTAATTTGAGTCACTTAGCTTATACATTCCCTACCTTAACCAATGTCCCTACATTACAAGCTTATATAAAGACCTTTTTGATCCTAGTTTGTAAGTATTACATTAGGTGGAGATGTTGAGATTAAGGGCAAGCCTATGGTAAACATGTTGCATTGCATTGATGATGAGTGAGCCCTTTACGATGTGCATTATTATATACATCTTTTCTTTGAGAGAGTTGAGTGTTCACTTTCATACACATAATTTCACAAGTTGGAGAGTGTTCTTAGATGGATTAGCATGTTTTGAGTTTGTTGAGTAGATTGTGTTGTTGGTGCTAATGTTGTGTGCATAGTTTTGATCATGATCATGAGAGATTATTTTTTGAAAAGTTTTGAGGCCTATATAGTTCACAATGCTAGAGTCTATTGTTTATTTCGTTTTTGTTATTGTTCGGGACGAACAATGTTTAAGTTTGGGGGATTTTGATAGGGTGTATTTTTAGCATATTATCTAAGTGTTATATAATCGTTTTCTTGTCGTATTTTGATAGTTTAGCTTGTATTTTGTATTGTTTATGTTATGTCGAGCTAGATTACGCTTTTGAGTTGTTTTAAGTGTTTTTAGGGCTTTTGAGTCGAGAAAACCCAAGGCGAGACAAGAGTCGACGAAATCAAGGAAGACGATGATGTATTGACCCCAAAGTTCTGACTTCTCACGATTTGGAAGAGTTATTCTGGAATTATGGAAGCATAGCATTGAAGAGGAGTTCGATAGGAGCATATAGGCGAAAACGGAGGTCAATTCGGAGTTCGGATGAGGAAGATACGATCGAAACAAGAAAGGTGCGCAAACTGCATGGATCCACTCGGACGACCACTCGGCCGAGTCAGTGGCCGAGTGAAGCTACTGCTGAACCTACTCGGCCGAGTCACCATCCGAGTAGCCGGCCGAGTGAAGCACACGAAAATTCTTAAATTTCATATTTTTATTTCCTTAACCTAATCCTTGCCCACTTAGGTAACAATTATGAACCCCTACCTTATAAATACCCCAAAACTCATCATTGTATCCAAGTTTTTCATAAGTTTTTTAGTTTGAAGTCTTCGAATCTCTCACATACTTTAGATTAGTTTTTCTCTACACTTTTATACTTTAGATCTAGATTTATTTTATGTATGAAGACAATTGAAGATTGAAGATTCATCAAGATTCAAGAGTTTTTCTATCCCTTTCTTTTTACTTTATGCTTTTAATTATGTTTATTCTTCCTTCTACCTTTCTTTTAATTATGTCTAGCTAATTTCGTTTAGTTGATTTTAGGGATTGAATGCCTAATTGAATTTATGTGAGTGTTTTCTTTGATTACAATTAGCCTTCTAATCTAGGTGCATGTTTCATGGTGCTTATTCTCATGCATGATTAACTGGTCATTGATTATGTATGCATAATTATGTGTTTATGCCGTGATAGGATAATTGCATAATAGATCTCATGAATACATGGTATGATAGTTTGATTGTCTTGATCAAAGTTGAATTATCATATGTCTATATATAATCGATTTGAGTGTCGTGATTGAACTTAATTGATTATATCATTGATACTTGTTCTATTTTGCACTTGATTTGATATCTATGAGTCCGGAAGGAGATTAGGATCTTTTTAGGTGACGATCTATACTGCCTTAGCCGGAGTGTTAGGTTATTTTCGTGTATCACATCTAGATTGGATTAAATTGGTTAATTGTATTCATTAATTGCTTGCATATATTTGATTAGGTAGGCTTCCCTAGAATCAACACTTTTCCTTAATTGAGTTTTTACCTTATTTATTTAATTGCTTGCTTGCTAAGTTATTTTATTTGATTAGTTATTTGCCTTGTTTATTTATTTCCTTATTTGATTAGTTGAGTTCTTTTATTTATTTTCCTAGTTTATAAATACCACAAATCTCTACACTTTTAATTGCTTAAACATCAGTTTAATTCTATAGTAAAGGTATTGTGTGTGGTTTCGACATATCAATCCCTGTGGATACGATACTCGCTTATTCTATACTATACCTATTTTTGTGTGGTAGAAAATAGTGCGATCAGATGGGCATTATTTTTTGTCCCTAACTGCTTCCTCCGTCCGACTTTAGATAATTCATTTTTTTCGACATGAGAATTATGTCAGAATTGTTTTGTTTAAAATGTGTAATTGTTCATAAATAAAAGAATGGTTATGAATATAATTAATATTAAAAAAAAAAAAGAAAATGAGTTGTCTAGAGTGAAACATTTCAAAAAGAAAAACGGGTCATTTAGAGTGGGACGGACGGAGGAAGTACACTCACAGGTAAATGCTGCAATTCTAGTAAAAAAAAAGAATTGACTATCGCATTTTTTTATGTACTACTAATAAAGTATGGGATCCGAATGCACGTTAATTGCATTTCGTTTGTAAGTATGAATTATATGACTCCCTCTAAAAGAAATTCAACTGCAAAATTTCTACACTTTATTCGTGATTCTCTAACTGCAAATTGCCCCCATAATTGTACTAATTAATGACTTATTTTGACTCTAGTTGTTAAAAAATGACCCTAGAGTCAATAGTTATTGACTTATTAATGACCTCTTATTAATATTGAGCGAAATTTGGTACTACGAGGTTACGAATTTTAATATTTTGATCCTTTAAAAGGAAATAGCAATAATATTATACTCCTTTTAAATAAATAAGTACATTAAAAAAAAAAAAAAAAAAAAGCAGCATTTTCTTGGTGAACAAACAAACAAAAACTCTCTAGAAATTTCTGAAACTTCGAAATTCATCTGGATTTCTCGAAACAGTGAGAACCCATAAAGAATACAGATATCAAATCAAATCTTAATAAAATAAAATAATAATAATAATAATAATAATAATAATAAAAAAAGACAGAAAAAATTTATCCATGAAACCCGCTCCAATGTGAAAATCCAAGAAATTACTACTACTACTATACAATATAGAGTGAATAAATTACAGCCCACAGAATTGATTCATTTAATTAAAAGTATGCCTCAATTTTAGCATATATTAAAAGTGTGCTCCACAACTAAGCATCAATAAATTCACTCCTCTCCTCTAATTTAATTACCTTCTTTTTCATCAACTCAATTGCGTGACATTTATTTCTCAAGGAAAATGGAGCTTCAATTAATTACTCCATCAAAAAACGATGTTAAAATTAATTTATCAAAAAAAAAAAAAAGATACTTGAAACTTAATTTCCTAAAAAAAAATTAATTTATGATCAAGTACCAAAAAAGATGCCCGGAATCAAAATTTCCATTGTTTTCTTATACAAAACTAATGTCACAATTGAAAAACAAATTACGAAATAACTAATTTTAAAATATAGGGGTATTTTTCTTTCACATAAAAAAGAACGTAATTTATATTTAAAATCTTGTATCGAAAAGAAATGCGAAGGATGATCTGATAATGAGGAAATAATTTGTGGGAAGGTTCAATGATCTTATTTTGTAGAAAACAAACCGCCCCCACCACCAACAAAATCTATCACAACCCTCTTAATTTCCATCCCTTGATTTTCCCAATAAAAACGTCACCTTCTCCAAACAACAAAACCAATTTCTGTTCCTCTCCACACCTTTACCACCTCATTTTATATCTTTAGCAACCACTAAACTCACCATTTAAAGTGATTCAATCAAATTGATTCATACTTCGTCTCACTTTACTTGGATTTTTTTTCTAATCGTGACGTCCACTTCAATTGACATAATAACCATTATTTTTTAATGTGGACCTCTTCCTTTTCATTTTTAATATTACGCATTAAAATTTCATACCAAATGAAACAAGTCAATTGAAATAGGATGGACGAAGTACAAATCACATAGGAAATAGTCGTTAAAAGTATTGTATTGTAATCACTCCGTCTCGACAGATTACGTACATTACTTTTACACTCACTTTCAACCATATTATACGTATTTATTACACGTTTCCGCATTTTATTAGCACCGACAACCGAAAGAAAAAAGAGACGTAACGAGACAGACAAAACCGAGTAATAATTTGGAGCTTTGCCGGCCCATTTAACTCTCCCAACTCAGAGCCTCTCCAAAAGTGAAAAAACCCTCGTTTATAAATCCCAACCCTCTCCTCCCTCCTTCTTCTCGCCACCCTAATCATGGTGTACATCACGCTCCAGCCCGCGTAGGTTAGCAAAACCCAATCCCCCCTACATAAACCCCCACTGCAAAATCAAAAAAACACACCCCCAAAAAAAAAAAAAAGAAAAAAAAAAAAAAAAAGAAGAGCGAGAGAGAGAGAGCGAGAGAATGCTGGTCTCAGTGTTCCTTGCTCTCTTCCTACCCTGCGCCGGCATGAGCGCCATTTTCCTCGTCTACATCTGCCTCCTCTGCTACTCCGCCCGGACGGGCAACGACCCCGCCGTGCAGTTCCGCGCGCCGGTGAAGCCCAACCAGAACAAAGGGCTCTCCGCCTCCGATCTCCAGAAGCTTCCGACGGTGACCGGCAAGGACCTGGTGATGAGCAGCGACTGCGCCATCTGCCTCGACGAAATCGAGAGCGAGCAACCGGCTCGAATGGTTCCCGGTTGCAACCACGGCTTCCATCTAGAATGCGCCGACGCCTGGCTCTCCAACAACCCCATTTGCCCCTTCTGTAGAGCTAAAATCGACCCCGCACTCCTCAATCCCCCAGAAAATGAAATCTCCCCATGCTAAATAATTTTATTTTTTGTTTTTTTGTTTTTTGATTCATCCTTCGCTTTGAGTAGTTGATGTTATATAGAATTTTTGAGTGGATACAATTCAATATTCAAATATTATATATTGTTCATTTGCTATTATAATTTCAATTTCATAACTTCTTTTTTAGTGTTCTTTCAGTGCTTCTTCGAAGCTTCGCCTGCAAAAATAATTGCTTCTAATAGTAAATACTATGATTCAATTCTATTATATTTCCCTTTCCCTTTATTAGTAATTTAGTAAATTTTCTAAATTTGAATCTTCAGTTTTCTGTGTTTGCAGCTTCACCAAAAAAAACATTAAAAAAAATTGTTCACAGAAGGAACTGTAATTATTTTTTCTGTTTTTCACGTGAAATTTTGGTGGAGACGATGGAAAATGTGTAAAGAGTGAAAATTAATTTTAGAACAATTAATTTTTTATTTTTGTGTTGTAAAACAGCTGTAAGTGGGGTTGCGTGAACTATTTGTGTTTTGGTTGCCACGTGGCACGGTATTTTAATTTAAGCATTTAATCAAAAAATATATTCTCTTTATGAAATCTTATTTAATTGTAATTGTAATGTAATCTAGGGTTACGTATTAACCAAGTAAATAAATATTTAGGAGAAATGTTTTCTTTAATTGATGTATTGTATGGAAATTGAAATTAATGTGAAGATGCGATGCTGGTTTCAGAATTTACCTATTAATATTCACTTATTTATTAAGAGTGGGTGTAATTTTTTAATTTGCAATCGAAATATCTCAAATATGTGAGGTTAGTGTTACAAAAATCACAATATTATGCACCCCATTTAATTTAAATCACATAATTAATTCCATAAAAAAAGAAAAAAAAAATAGCATCATATTTGTGGTTAAAGCACAAGAAAATTAAAAGGCAAAAGCAATTTAATATGGCCGGTTCGTGATCCGCTCGTGCGTACTTTAAGTCACGCGTATTGTCCACGTGATCCCCTCGTGCGTGCTTTAGCGAGTGAAAAACTTGCGGCGGAGGCTCAAGAAACGCGTGATCATGAATGCAAACTTTTTTATCGGTCATATCATTTTAGGGTGACAATTGTCGCACATGTAAAAGCGCCTTCCGAATTAATTTCGATTAGGAATCGGTTGGCTTGGAGCGATCCTAAGAGGAAAAAGGAAATTTGGAACTTTGGATCCTTAAATGAAGAGTAATACTAATGACATTTCTTAATATTTTGATATTGATAGTTTATTGATTATTATAGACATGATGTGTATTGCTATTTAGTTATGAATTTTCACAATTATAAAAAGGTCAAATATGTAAATATCATCAAGGGACAAATTGGGCCTGGGCCGGCCCGGTTATACATATTCAGGGGGAGAATTTGGGCCGGGCCGTCTGTACCTTTTGGGCTTATTAGCAGAATATGCGGTCCAATGGAAGTCGGGCCTGGTATGGCCCACTCATTTTTTTATACTAAAAGCCCGGCTTATTGTTGTGCTGGCCCTAGATATTAGTATTATTTATTAAAAATATTAATCTCGAAAATGCAAAAAGGCAAAGTAGGTAGAGGAAGAAGGCAGGTGTCCGAATGAGTCGAAGGCAGCCGCACAATTGAACCTACTTTAAGCTTTCTTTTTACAGTTATATACTCCCTCTGTCCCACTAGGATAAAGACATTTTTTTTCGGCGCGAGAATTAAGACGAGAGTGATGATAGTGGGTTAGAGTGATGTGTCAGAATTTTATTGAGTTAAAAATTTCTATTTCGGGAAAGGTCCCTATATCAGTGGAACGTCCCGAAAATGAAAATGTCCATATATCAGTGGGACAGAGGGAGTATGTCTCACTCTCACATGCACAGGTGGCGATTTGCCCTTTCACTGTATTCCTATTTCCTCTCAAGTTGTAGACTAGTTAGTAGTAGTAGTAAACTTGTGCCCAATCATCCTTCCTTTGTATTTGTCGCGGTGGCAACACAGCACTGTTAGTATTATATTTATGCTATGCAGAGTAGAGAAGAGCAACGGTGGAGCTGAAATGACTTGTTCTAAATTGCTGTCTCTTTTCGCTTCCAAAGATCGTGACTTTCTCTTATCTCCCACCGGACCTCCTGTAAACTCTCTCTCTCTCTCTCTCTCTCTCTCTCTCTCGATGAAGGTTGGGCTTCTTTACTAGACTGGAATTTTTTTAAGTTGAAGTTGTGATTTGTGAACTGATCAGCATCTGTGTGTATAGTGCATGTGTGTGTGTGTGTGTGAGAGAGAGAGAGAGAGTGGAAAGCAGTGAGGCTTTCTTTCTTGTATTCAAGTTTTCTTCTCCCATACCTCAATCCTGCTACTTATTTTCTGAGGAAAGTAGTGTTATTAACTGTTAGAAGCTGGTGCAGGTGAAAATCTCCCAACTCCAAGGCAAGATCATCGCCGTTTACTTTGCCGCCAACTGGTGTCAACCCTGCCGCACCTTCACCCCGATCCTCGCCGATGCCTACCACCGCCTCAAGGGCCGCGATCCCGCCTTCGAGCTAGTTCTCGTGTCGTGTGACGAGGACGCCGCCGCCTTCGACAACCACCGCGCCCTCTTGCCGCCCTGCCTCGCCATCCCCTTCTCCGACATGGAAACCAAGAGGTCTCTCAACCGGAGGTTCGACGTCGAAGACCTCCCCTGCCTCGTCATCTTACCTCCCGACAACCGTTCCGTAATCCTCAACGGGGTCGATCTCCTCCGTCGCCACGGCATTCGAGCTTATCCCTTTACGAAACAGAGGCTGGATGAGCTGCAGGAGATTGAGAAGGACAGACATGACAATCAGACTCTTAATGCTTTGCTCACTTCCAATCATGCTGATTTTGTCTTGACTCATGATTCCACATCAAAGCAGGTTTTTCGTCCTGCCTGATTACGTCTCTTTTTATTATTTCACGAGTCAGGGAAGGAGGGATTACTTATGGCTAACTCTGTTCGTCAGGCGTCCGTCTCTTCGTTGATCGGGAAGACAATCGGGCTCTACTTCTCGGCTCAATGGTGCTACCCGGGGATCAAGTTTACCCCCAAGCTAGCCTCCATCTACCAAAAGATCAACCACAAAACTACCAACCACGACTTCGAGATAGTATTCCTGTCGAGCGACCGTGACCAAATCTCTTTCGATTCATACTTCGAGACCATGCCGTGGATGGCAATGCCTTACGGCGATCCAAACATCCGGCATCTCTCAGAATACTTCGACGTACAAGGGATTCCGAGCCTCGTCATCTTGGGGCCAGACGGGAAGACGGTGACAAAGCAAGGGAGGAGCCTCGTAAACCTCTACGAAGAGAATGCATATCCGTTTACAGAGGGGAGGATAGACATGCTGCAGAGGGAAGTGGATCGAGAGTCGGAGAGCCTACCGGAGACGGAAGTGCACTCGGGGCACCGTCACGAGCTGTTGCTGGTGTCGGAGGGGGCCGGAGGCGGGGCCTTCATATGCTGTGACTGCGAGGAGCAAGGGTTCGGGTGGGCATACCAGTGCATGGAATGCGGGTACGAGGTCCACCCCAAGTGTGTGAGGTCGTGAGCACCATATAGTTGCTCATCCATTTGCTTTGTTTGTTTTTGTTTCAATTGCTTTTTGATATTTTGTATATTAGTAGTGTTTCGTTACTAATTAATTAATAGGGCAACAACAACAATAATAAATATAAAAAAAAGGAAGAATAAATTCGGAGTTGGGTAAAGCGTTAAAGAAGAGGCAAAGAGTAGCTGAAGCAAACAATCAAACACCCACAAAGCAAAGCAAAGCACCTCATAAAGTAACTCTATTTATTTCCACATAACATAAGACTACAACACCTTTCCACATCCAACTTCATATTCATACTTCATACCCTCTCTCTCTCTCTCTCATCCAAATGGGATTATGTTTCTCAAAGCTATGCAACAAGTCCATAGACATTCCAATATCATCCTCAGACACAGAGGCCACTCCTCACCCACCGCACTACCACCCCTTCCCTTTCCACGACGCGCCGCCGCCTCCGCCTCCGCCACCGCCACCGCCTCTCTCCGAAGGCCGCATTCTGGGGAAGCCCCTCGTCGACATAAAAACGCTCTACGACATCGAGAAAGAGCTCGGGCGAGGCCAGTTCGGCATCACATACCTCTGCACGGAAAAATCCAGCGGACTCAAATACGCCTGCAAATCCATCGCCACCTCGAAGCTGGTGGCGAAGAAGGACGTGGAGGACGTGAGGAGAGAGATCGCGATCCTCCAGCACCTGGCCGGGCAGCCCAACATCGTGGAGTTCAAGGGCGCCTACGAGGACCGGAAGCACCTCCACCTGGTGATGGAGCTCTGCTCCGGCGGCGAGCTCTTCGACCGGATCACGGCGAAGGGGAGCTACTCCGAGAAGGAGGCGGCGAGGATCGGGAGGCAGGTAGTGAACGTGGTCCATGTCTGCCATTTCATGGGGGTGATGCATCGGGATCTGAAGCCGGAGAATTTCTTGATGGTTAGCCGGGACGAGGGCTCGCCGTTGAAGGCCACCGACTTCGGCCTCTCGGTGTTCATCGAATCAGGTGACTTGACTTTATTTGTTATAATTAATTAATTAATTAATCTAAATTTGTTGATGATTGCTTTGCTGTAAAGTTTGCTGAAAATGCGATTATTGAAACGGGACGGTTCTCGTAAGCGCGCTTTTGTGTGGTACAAGATTAGAAGCTGTAGGGCTCCTCCTTTTCTTCTCGATTCCCTGCGTTTGCGTGCCTCTCTCTCTCTCTCTCTCCCCCTCTCTAGAGGAAGAAAGAAGAGTGTTAGTGTTTTGCTGCATGTACTATTAACATTGGATGGTTTGGGTTTGGCCCAATTTTACCATGTGGGCTCTACTTTGAGGTCAACACGACTTGGTCAACTGGACTATGACAGGTCAACCCGGTCAATTTGTTTTTTCCCCTTTCTACTCTTTTTTTGGGCCCGGCCCTTTTGTTTTTCCTCCTCTACGTATACTTATACTCCCTCCGTCCCACTGGGATAGGGATAAAGTGAAAGATAGTGGGATAAAGTGATGTGTCAGAATTTTATTGGGTTAAAATTTTTCATTTTGGGAAATGTCCCTATATCAGTGGGACATCCTAAAAAGGAAAAGGTCCCTATATCAGTGGGACAGAGGGAGTATATTTTTATTTTTATTTTTACTTTTTACCCTAAAAAATTAAATAAAAATAATCAGTAATATTCGTTCCACCTTAGTATACGTGGCGCCAAATGAGACCCCAAAAAACCTTAACATCCACTGGTTAAAAATATTAAAACTCGTATCGAAAGATCTAATATACAACACACAAAAGGGAGTAGTACTATTATTCATTTTCATACTAATTCAACAAACTCCACTTGAATTTAGGGAAAGTTTACAGAGATGTAGTGGGCAGTGCTTATTACGTGGCCCCAGAGGTATTGAGAAGAAACTATGGGAAGGAAATTGATGTGTGGAGTGCTGGAGTCATCCTCTACATTCTCCTCAGTGGATTTCCTCCTTTCTGGGCTGGTATTCTTTTTTTTCTTTCCCAATTTTACATGATGTTTTTTACTTGTTAATTATTAATACTTCTTGTTGCATGCATGCATATATATATATATAAATCAGAGACAGAGAGAGGCATATTTGAAGAGATATTGAAGGGCCATGTAGACCTTGAAATGCAACCATGGCCTTCCATATCAACTGGCGCCAAGGAACTTATCAGGAAAATGCTCACCGTTGATCCCAAGTTGAGAATAACCGCTGCTGATGCGCTCGGTACGAAGTCGTAGAATAAATTTATTACTTACTCCCTCTGTCCATTTTCGTGAATGTATATATATATATATATATATATATATATATATATCTCACATGTGATATGCAGAGGATCCGTGGCTGAAGGAAGGCGGTGAAGCTTCGGATACACCGATGAATAGCGCCGTGCTAATCAGGATGAAGCAATTTAGGGCTATGAACAAGCTCAAGAAGGTTGCTCTCAAGGTTATTGCAGAAAACCTATCATCGGAAGAAGAAATAAAGGGATTGAAACAAATGTTTGATAACATTGATACCGACGGAAGTGGGACGATCACTTACGACGAACTCAGAACTGGGCTGACCAAGCTGGGATCCAAGCTTAGTGAAACAGAACTCCAACAGCTCATGGAAGCCGTAAGAGATTCACTTCACGTCGTTTTTTTCGTCTCGTTCTAATAGAGCTATTTGAATATTATAACACGACGACGCGATCATGTTGCATTATAGGCTGATGTTGACAAGAATGGGACGATAGACTACATAGAGTTTACTACAGCAACCATGAATCGCCACAGACTGGAGAAGGAAGAGAATCTGCACAAGGCTTTTCAGTATTTTGACAAGGATAATAGCAAGTACGTATATATGTTAATAAAATAGTAAAAATTATGAGGAAAGAAAGGGTTATAGTAACATATTTATACCTTTTTTCAATCAGATTTATTACTAGAGATGAGTTGAGACAAGCAATGACGCAGTACGGGATGGGGGACGAAGCTACGATCGACGAAGTTCTTGATGATGTCGATACCGACAAGGTACGTGATCGAATCGATCGATCGACCGATCTTCCATTGATATATTTTTTTTAATGTTATTATAATGTGGATTGCAGGATGGGAAGATAAATTACGAGGAATTTGTGGCAATGATGAGGAAAGGAAGCGTGGAATCGAATTAAGGAAAGAATAATTCGTATATAGGAAGGGAGGAAGAATCGCTGCATGTATAATATAATGTGTGGGTTTAATTTCATCGTTACAAATTATTCCTATTTGTGTATTAATTCGAGATCGAGAGCTATTTTTCCTTCTTAATTTGTGTTGCTTGAAAATTTCAAGCATTGTTTGGCATGCATGCATTATAAATATACTACTACTCATCTCTCTCTCTCTCTCTCTCTCTCTCTCTCTCTCTGGTTAATTTCCTAAACATAGGAAATACATGGGCTCGTTAGCAATTTGAGGTATGGATGAAAATCAAGTTGGCGGAATAGGGCTCTACTATTATCGAACAATTTCTAATTAATTAAGATAATAATAGTCGTGATTAATTAATTAATGAATTAATATGGAAATATTATAAATAAGTGGCCCTAGACCTTATCAGATTATGTTATGTTTCCAAATCAGAGTAAGTTTAGGGACTTGAAATAATTTCCTAGCTATAAATACACCTCCCCATTCATTCATTCATTCTTCACCTGAGTTGAGTTTTAATACTACTTTTCTTCCTTTTTCTCTCGAGCTACTATATATTATATACTGTCTTGTCTTGTCTTGTGTTGATCGAATCGAATCGATCTCTTTGTTTTGAAACTACCTCCGTACTTAGTACTTGTTCAATTCAATGGCGATTGTGAAAGAGAACGACAACGACGTTGCCGCACTTTCGGATGCCCTTGCTTCTCAATCATTGTCATCAACAACAACTTCTTCTGCTCATCAGGTATATATATATAGTCATCTTGTTTCTTGAATTAATTCATCATCGTCTATTTAATTATTGGGATTATGAAATTTATGTTTTTTAATATCTGTTTTTGGTGTTGGATGATGATATATAGGTTCCTGTTCCTGCAAATATGAATGAGGAGGGTTTGGACGACAAGAAGAAAAACAAAGCATCTGTAACTTCTTCTTCTGCTGCTGCTGCTGTTAATCAAGGATTAGGGCGGCGGGCCCCTGCTCCTACTCCTACTCATAATCATAATTGTAATTATGTTTATAATTATAATTATCATTATAATCCCACTCAGCAGCGGCGGCGGCGTCGGCCTCCTCATCCTCCTCATTACATGCCTCTGCCTCCGCCTCATTACATTCCAACACCTCCATCTCCGTCTCCATCTCCATCTCCGTATATTATAGATAGGGGCATTACGTCATATTACGCTGCTACTCCACCATTGCCACATTCTCCTGATAATTATAATGGAATTGGCGTAATACCTCCTCATCAGATTCCATACCCCTATCATCATCCATTCATGATGCTGCCTCCTCCTCCTCCTCCGCCTTCGCCTTATAATTATTATACTCCAACACCTTCTCCTGCTTCTCATATGCCACATTACATGACTCCTCATAATACTCCTTCTTTGGCCGATTTGATGCACAAGATTATTAAACAAATCGACTACTACTTCAGGTATTTATTTCTATTTCTTCTATTCATTCATGCATTGTTTATACAAGTATTTTTGTCCAATATATATATAAATGAATGAATTAAAGTGAATTAATATATGCATGTATATATGTTTTGGTTGCAGTGATGAAAATCTGAGGAAGGATCTGTATCTGAAGATGAGAATGGACGACGAGGGATGGGTTCCGGTCAAATTGATTGCCACTTTCAGACGAGTACGTACGAGATCCCGTTATTGTTTTCTTTAATAATTTCACACACACACACAGAGGATAGTGATTAGTGGATACTCAATTAATTAATTTTGAGATGCATGCAAATGTGCAATGCAGGTTACTCAGCTCACAAATGATACTCAATTTATATTGTACAGCATGCGTCATTCATCAACCGTCGAAGTGCAGGTTATTTGATTTTTGCATTCTAATTCATTCTTATTTAATTCATTCTGTTATGAAGTTAATTAATTAATTATGTATATGTTATTGAATTGATGTGTGGTTTTATTTAATTTAATATAATATTTTAGGGTGACAAACTAAGGCGACGTGGCACATGGATTCTATGGTTACTTCCTGAACAAGATAGAGTATTGTGTTGATACTTGATTGAGAGAGAGGGAGAGAGAGATATGCTGCAATTAACTGCAAGCTACCCTTCAAGGAAAATAATACTCACTATTATAGAGTAATTAAATAGCTTAATTAATTAATTTCTAGATTAATTTCTAATTAGCTGGCCTCTTTTACGTACTGTACTAGTAGTATTGTTTAGGCTGTTTATTAGTAGTACTGTATGTTTCTAAGAATTTGATTTATTAATAAATGGTATTATTAAGTCTAGTTTAACGGATGAGATCCCCTGTCCCCAAATTGGTGTACCATACGTCAAATTAGGAAGTTTTGAATTCCCTTCTCTCTTAATTGTCATTTTAATTTTGGTTATTAGTGTATGTCAAAACTTTCTAATTTTATATTGGTACACCAATTTGAGGACAGAGGATCACATCCGCTAATTTAATGCCTCGTTTTTATTTATTATATTAATTAAATGCTTATTAGTATTCATTTATTAGATTAATTATTAATTTTGGTTTAGTTCAATTAGATAGAATAGTTATGTTGATTAATTACTCTATTAAGTTGATTTAAGATTGGAATAAAGTGTCATTGCTTAATTATAAGTGTTAAATTTCAAATAATGAATGAGTCTTTGAAGTATGGGCATCCACTAGTTATTGGGTACGTATAAATTAAAATAAAAGCCCATTAACATCTCGAATTAAGCCCAATTAAGAAGGCGAGGGAAATTCTAAATATTTATATTTAATTTTAAAATTAAATTCTACTCATATTTTATGAAATGTAGACAAATTACATATCTTCATTAGTTAGTGGTTTATAAACTATAACTAGGTGGTTAAACAACCTATGTGCACATGACACGTCTACGCACTCACATAAGAACACGATCACTAATTAATTAGAGAGACGCTCATCTACCCACCGTGAGCATTCTTAATTTGTCCATCGCTGATGTGACAGTGTTAGAGTTCCCGTTTTTAGTTAGGTTAGGGTATTTATATATAGTATGTCGCGTCATCCGTAAGCATATTAAGAATGTTCACGGTGGGTAGGGGAGCATTCCTTTCTAGTTAATAATGTTTATGGTCATGATAATTATCCATCTAATATTATGTAACACTCGCCGTCTTTACAACTTCAAGTTTTTAGATGAAACGAAATTCTATCAAACACTATCGCTATCACTCTCACTCGTGTGATTAAAGTATAATTAACCAATTATTACCCCAACCCCAATAGAGCAATAATATATTGGTGTCACATTCTTCTCTTAGCTATTGGCTATTACACATAATAAATACTAGCACATCAAATAAATCCCACCAAGTATGAGAAACAGCCAAATTTAGGTAAAAAATAATAGTAAACCAATATTATCTAAACAAGAAGAATCACAATGGATCTAACCCTAACTAGCCTTAACTACTATATATGCATGAAGCACTAAAATGGTGGAGCACTAATAAGAGGTGGATCAATGCCACTTATACTAATCACAATCAAATATGATAGCTCCCTCTAACTCCCGGATCCCAAATCCCCCCTAAATCTCAATAAACTCTCTCGAATTCCGACCCGATCGATATCCCTAAAATCGTCGACTGTCGATCTTTCCAGACGGGGAAAACAAAATAAGATAAAAAATGTAGCTTAATTAATTAAAAAGGTCATCTCCATATATGGTGTTAGTGTATAAAGAGTGTGGTTCTCAAAGTGAAGTCATGCCTAAAGAGCATCCTCAAATTTCTACAACTGTAATAGTGAAAAAAGGCATAAAAGTGTAAGTAGTGTCTCCCTCCATACTCAAGAAAAGTTGGAGAAAAGCAGAATAACTGTATCCTTGAATTAATACAGTTACATTAGTATGTGACTTAGGTCATCTCCATTCAACAAAAGAATGGAGTTTGTTTGGTTACACACTTAAATAACAAAATCGAGACGTGTTGAGAACCGCTCTTCAATCCACGGCCGTCGCTATCGAAACTCCAACCATCATCACTCCGTGTGGATGCGGAAAGTACTTCTGCACTTTTTTTAGTAAAGAAAGGCTATATATGTGTTGAAAATGGAGTTAATGTTGAAGCGAACACGCATGAATCCATTAGCTAATTTGGAGTCGACCACCGAGCCTTGATTGGTCGAGTTTAGGCCAAACTTTGCCAATTTAGACTAGTGAGTAGTGAATATATAGCACTATATATTGAGCTAGTGCTCAAGGGTTTGTTCATATTGAGGAAGAAAATGATGAGAGGCTTTAGCTTTTTGTTAGTGTTTGCATTTTTGTTTTCGACTTTCGTTGTGGAGAGCGATGCAGAGAGCAATGGTGTTTACATTGTGTACATGGGAGCCTCATCCCCTACTAACAAACATGCCAGCATTCTTAACTCCTTGATCACAAGGTTTAGCATCACTAATCAACTAATCCTTGATTCTTGAAACAAGAAATGGATCATTTTTTCTTATAATTTCTTGAAATCACAATCTTGATAACAATGGAGTGTTTGATTGCAGGAAGAAGAAGGCAGTGGTGCAGACCTACAACAAAGGTTTTTCGGGTTTCGCTGCGTATTTAAGTGAGGAAGAAGCAAGATCAATAGCTAGGAAGCCAGGAGTGGTGTCTGTATTTCCTGATCCAATGCTGCAGCTTCACACTACTCGTTCTTGGGATTTCTTGAATCTGCAAAAATCCGTAAAGATCGACTCGTCTGCCTCCACCCCGTCTCCTTCGGCTGGCACAAACACCATAGTCGGCATCTTAGACACCGGTAAATATTTTGATTCTACAAAAAAATTGTTGGAATTTCGGTAGCATGTTTTGTTGTTTATGATTGTATTATATATATAGGAATCTGGCCGGAATCGGAGAGTTTCGACGATAAAGGAATGGGTCCGATCCCATCAACTTGGAAGGGTGAATGCATTGAAGGCCGGAACTTCACTATCAACAACTGCAATAAGTAATCTTTTTTATTAATGTTTCTCCGAACCGACACGACCAAAATCGGGACAGAGGATCTGACCTGCTTTACTCATCTATATAGGAAATTAATCGGAGCAAGGTATTATGTGTACGACTATAGTAACAAGTCAAGTTCAACAACCGGCACGGCTCGGGACCAGGAAGGCCACGGGACACACACGGCATCTACAGTAGCCGGAAGCCTCGTTCCCGGGGCCTCCTACTACGGCCTAGCAACCGGCACCGCAGCCGGTGGCGCGCCAGGTAGACTTTTTTTTTCTTCTTTTTTTAAAATCCAAGTAATACTCCCTCCTCGTCAAGTGATCCCGTTTATTAAAATGGGTCACTTAAGAAGAGACAGAGGTAATACAATTATGGTGCTTTAATATTGGTTGTGTACGTAGGTGCGAGGATCGCCATGTATCGGGTTTGTGAGAGCGACGGGTGCCCCGGATCCGCAATCTTGAAGGCGTTCGACGACGCGATCGGCGACGGCGTCGACATCCTGTCGGTTTCGCTTGGCGGGTCGGCGGGGGATCCGAGTTTCGACACAGACACGATCGCAATCGGGTCGTTCCATGCAATGGAGAAGGGGATTCTGGTGGTCTGCTCCGCCGGAAACAGTGGGCCCTACCCTTCATCGGTGGTGAACGTCGCCCCTTGGGTCCTCACCGTCGCCGCCACCACCATCGATCGCGATTTTCACTCCAAGATCCTTTTAGGCGGGAACAAGATCATCAAGGTACGTCAGTTCAAACCTTCATTAATTTTTGCTTTTTGAAAAAACATTTCAAGAATTAATTAATGTTTTTGATATGCAGGGTAAAGGCGTCAACTTCTCCGGCCTTAATAAAACCGCCGTTTACCCCTTGACTGATGGCCTCTCGGCAAAGTCTGACTCCGCCGACGACGAAGATGCCAGGTCCGACTCCTCTTACCCTTGAAAACGAAAACCACCCAAAGTTCGTATATTTAAATGACATTACCGATCTTCATTTACCTCAGGGCGTGCATGTCGCTAGACCAGAACAAGGTGAAAGGGAAGATCGTGTTGTGTGAGAACTACGAGAGTGGCTACCTTCCACAAAGGCTTAAAGAGCTAACGAGCCAGGGCATCATTGGATTGATACTCGTCGACGACAACCTTAGGCAAACTCCTCCCCCCGTCGGAGCTTCTCCCATCTCTATCGTCTCCGATGAAGAAGGAGCTCAGATACTCGACTACATCCAATCCACCACCACTCCCTTGGCAACGATTCTGCCAACTGAGGTCGTATCGAACTACGGGCCAGCTCCAGTCGTCGCCCACTTCTCGTCGAGAGGTCCTACCTACGGCATCAAGAATCTCATCAAGGTACTTGTGTCTCTTGTTCGACTCGTCTTAGTATGTGTGCACAAGGACTTTGAGCGTGATTTTTCTTTTGTGTGTGTACAGCCCGATATTTCAGCTCCCGGAGTGAACATTCTTGCGGCTTGGCGTTACGACAGACAGAAGGCACTCCCGGGAAAGGATCCGCCCGCCTACTACCTCCTATCGGGCACATCCATGGCCTGCCCGCATGTTTCCGGCCTAGCCGCGACCGTCAAGTCTCAGAATCCTAAGATGAGTGCCTCTGCTATTAGATCAGCCATCATGACTACAGGTATTCGGTTCATCAACAGCTTAAGGCTTTGTTTATGTGGGAAACCAAGTGGATTTAAAATGCATGTCTGTCGAACTTGCAGCGATCCCGACGAACAATCAGCGCACCCCCATCACCACTAACGACGGCTCCGTAGCCACCCCTTACGACATAGGAGCAGGGGAGATAAGCATGACGGGCCCCTTCGAACCGGGCCTAGTGTACGAGACTGAAACCACAGACTACCTCGAGTTTCTCTGCAATCTGGGGTACAACACCACAATGATCGGAAGCATCGCATCAAACCTTCCAAGCACCTTTTCTTGCCCCAGCAGCTCAAAACCCGAAGCCATCTCCGACTTGAACTACCCTTCGATAGCATTGTATGGCCTGACTCCTAACGCCGTCAAGACAGTAAAAAGGACAGTGACAAACGTTGACGATGAGGAATCAACCTACTCTTCTAAGGTGGAGGGGCCGGCCAGTTTGGAAGTCAAGGTAGTGCCGAGCGAGTTGCATTTCACCAAGGACGTCAAGAAATTGAGCTTTCAAGTGACGTTTAAAGTAGCTGCAGATCTGAAGCAGGACGTTTTTGGTTCGATAACATGGTCTAATGGTAAGTATAATGTTAGAAGTCCGTTCGTTGTAAGCAACTGACTTTACCAGTAAGGCATGGCATCAAAAGCTTTGCTACATCCAAATTAGAGAATAAACTGCTTTCGTCGATTGATTTACTGCAACTAACTGAAAGAAGTCATTCTCAATATACTGGGGGAGGAATAAGATGTTACTAATATTAATATGAATATGATGAGTCTGGTTAACAAGAATAAACTTTCTAGAGAAAGTTGAAGAAACAAGAAGAAGAAAAAAGGTCGAAAAGCAGCCTAGAAGAGGCGAAACTTGAGATTAACAACAAGAATCAAATGAGTCGCCCACACAGGATCTTCTATTTGCATTTGCACCAATCTAACTTTTATTGGGAGCTAAAGATACCTTTGTCTATTCGAAAGCCCACTGGTTCTCTCGCCTGACTTCCTCTTCCTCCTCGGGTGTGAAGTCGTTCTTGATGTTGAATGTCTTCCTAATCTCCTCTGGAGTTTTGCCCTTTATCATGTCAGCTACGGTCTGGCAAGTGAGATCCAGAAGGGTCTTGATATTCAAGTAATTAGCAGCCTGAAGAAACGGTAATGTTATGAGTAAAGAACAACAAAATGCAAATAACATACATTCATCACTCAATATTACACTAGACGAAGGAGACTTTTACTGCGACTATCCGAAAGAAGCCATTCTCGATAAATTAACAGTCCACCTTTAAGATGTAATTTCAAGGACCCTGCAGCTTAAGATCATTTTCGGACAACAAACCTTCAACATTCGATTTCAAGGACTGTATCTCGTATTCGAACCCTCAGACTTGCTCAAACATGTAATTGATCATCTACTACCATAACTCACAATTTTACAGAATCTGGAATTAACTTAAATCATCCAACAGCCAATCAGCTTCCCAAATGATTGCAAGAAGCAAATAGACTCACTCCACACAAGGCAATAACACACGCGAGGTGATGTAACAGTATCTCCAAATAAGTTGATGATCATAATCCTGATTGGAGAATTGGAAACTCTGTAATCAGCTGAAACAATCATCTGATCGAAAGGTGAAGTTAATTGGAAGTGCGGAGCTCTCATCTGAGTCCATCAACAAACAGGTAATTCCTACTAGTTGTAACACAGACAAATCAGATTGAGGCACAGATGAAGCAGCAAAAATTGTAACCCTAATGCACAATTCACGCGACGTAATACGGAATCGAAGGTGTAGGTTCGCACCAGAATGAGGTCAAAGAGCGTGGCCTGCTCGACTTTGACGAATTCGGCGTCGAAAGCCTTGAGTTCCTCGTCGGAGGCGGCGGAGGCGAGCTTGTCGTCGACCTTGGAGGCGGAAGCGGCGGCATCGACGTGGCGCTTGCAGTATTCGATGACTTTGGAGAGGATTTTCCCCGTGACGTTGGGGAGGGGGATGACGTTGTCGACGCAATCGTCCTCGATCATGTGCTTGATCGTCTGCGACTCCAGCGCCACCGACTCATCCACCTCGAACACCTCGCCGTCGGAGCTTCGCAGGGTGATTTTCCTGCTCCCGTTCTCCGCCACGGACGCCGACATCGTTCCGTAACTGAATTTTGTCGAATTTCTGTGAAGGAGGAGGAGAACCTAGAGAGAGAGAGGAGAGAGAGAGAGAGAGGCGATTTGGGAAATGAGATTTAAAATAGATTGAAGAAGTTATTTTGATTGGACGATAGATCCTCAGATCTAATACTCCCCGTCTTATAGACGTTATGGTTATGTATTTATTTTTGGTACGTCCCGTGACGGAAAGAGGAAGTGTTAATTCGGAACGCGCACACGTACACACCCAAGGTGGGTTGAACCTCGACCTCTTGCGTTTTTTTTAATTTTGTATTCTTATTAAAATCAAAATTGATTAAGGAGCATGAGTTTGCATGTTCAAAAATCAAGTCTTTTGCATTACGTCAAATCTTAATTAAATATTAGTGAAGAGACCAAAACTGTAGATAGTCTAAAGTTTACGATAAAATGTCAAACTATTAAATAATTACAACCATAGAAAAAAAACTTGAATAAATATATATAAACGAAAGTGGCCATTCCACTGTACATATATATATGTTATGATAAGCTTTTCTGCTTCTTTTTCAGCACGTTAAATCAGTTTTTCTATGAACTATCTGAATAAGTAGCAATTAATCTGCACAAATCACATAAACACTGATGGAACCTACACTGACCAGCTACAATCATTCAGTACTCCTCCATCTGTTGAGACGGTGGGGGGCTAATCTTCGTCTTCTTCGCACCTATATAAACGACGTTTACTGTCATAAGTAAAGGGCGTAGTGGTTGCGACTTTAGATTGAAGAAACGCTTAATCTTACCGCGTATCTCAACTTCTCTCCATTCTTGGACGAGTGCGCAGCAGCAACACATAAAATGCGATAAACAGTCATCAAACCAACCGCCCTACAAGGATATGGAGTTAGAGTGGAATCAAATGTAGCTTCTTTTATAAAGATTTTGACTGCCTTGAGACATTAGTGAGCAAGAAATGAGTGGGTGGGTGGGTACCCTGATGTTCAGAGTGCGCCGGAGCTTTCTTCGAAGACAACATGTGTAGCAACAGCACGACAGGATAAGGGAATAGGCCATTATCTCATTACAAGCATCTCCCGAAGCTGTGAAAATGACGAACCTGATTAGTACTTGCGTTCTGCAATTTTAAATGTCGTATGGGAACGATGTCATGACAAGTACAAAATTGCTGCCGGTGTACTCACATGTATCTTTACCAGTTGCGACTGATGCTATCTTTGAGATTGTATCGCAAGGACAAACAAAGGTCTTTACACCTGCCATCATCACATATTCAAAAATCGTTTCATAAACGAAGATCACAATTCACAAGTATGATTCTTGACCTCAACAATGTCAATAAAGAATCGCTAAGAGAACAAAACCCGAAAGGCAGTTAATTGCGGAGTCTATGTTCTGGTTTCACTTGCTGGTTAATCAACAGCTATGGCAGGTAATTTTCATAATAATATACTAAATTCATGAGGAGAGGACATACACAAGGAAGGTTCTGAACAGCAGCCGAGTAAATCTGCATGCCATTCGTCATTCCAAATTGCTCCCTTGGTTGAAATCATGTTATTCCCCGAGGAAACCGTAGCTTCTCTACAAGCAGAAATACAGAAACACTATGTGAGCAACTTGACGAATAAATCAGGCTGTCATAATCAAGAATATTAGGAGAAAAACGATCAGCATATATATGTGGTGGAGCTAGACGAACCTTGAGCTTCTTGAAGTATCTAACTTTCTAGGATAGTCGTCACTGTTAAAGTGCTCCTTTTCTGGGATGGACGTCTCAGAAACTTTATGCGATGAGTTCTTCTCTGCCACAGAACCAGCTGCAGTTTCAGTAACCTCAAGCAGACGCTCGATTACTTGACAATGGCTCATGTCCATATTAGATTGTGAGTGATGAAGCTCCGCTTCCAGCTTTTCATGCTCTTTCCTTAGTGCCTTATCAAAAGGCAAATTCGGATAAGAACAAGAAATGCTTTTCTTCAAGACTATCATGTCATTTTCAGAAATTGCCACTTGCACGGCTCTGTCATCTTCGTCTAGTGTGTACTCACGCTGATCCTTCTCAATTTCTTCGATCCTCTCCTGCGTATGTCCAGCAAAACTTTAAGTAATGTACAAAGGTCAAGGCTTAGTAAACCAAAGTTCTAGGCAGGGAAACCAAAGCTATATAAGATGGGAATACATGGATCTCCCAAAACTGCAACCTGACCTCATACCGGGTAGTTTTCGAAACTACATATAAACTCTAGTAATACCAAGACCCCAAATCTCCATAAAGTCTCTCACTTTTTTTGGGGCCATTGTACAACAAAGGTTTAAAAAAAGTCCAAGAATCTGCCATTCCATTGAAACTAAAACATCTTGATTGAAGTACTGAAATATCACAATCTTGAACACAACATCTCAATCTATTCCCAGAATTCATTAGAAGATTATAGTTTATCTCTAAAGTTTTTTTTTTTTTTTTTTTCAGGTAATAAACTCATTGATTGCGATTGCATATGAGAAAGCAAATTGAATGACGAAATTCCAAAAAGAAAAAACCAAAAAATGAATGAAGTAAGATTACAACATAAACATAACTCAGGCAATTTCAACAGAGAAAGTATCAAGTCCCCATCCACCTTTTGACTTCAATTCGTGATGCAAACAGCCATAATTTGATTCCATCAAAATCCCCAAATCAACATCCAGAAAAAGCTATAGAGAGAGAGAGAGAGAGAGAGAGAGAGAGAGAGTACCTTGACCCTGGTATTATCAAGGAGGGCAATGAGGGGAATAATCCTCAAGTAGCGATCAATTTCTTCCTGAGCCCTCCTAAACTGGTAGACAATGTTCCAGCCCATCGCCATCAAATAGAGATAGCTCCGCTCCTGGCAGCTGTTGACCAGCAGATAAGCCCGGCGCAGAGCATCCTCGAGCTGCTCCAATGGCTCCCTCGTCTCCGGGTACCTCTTGAGCTCCGAAATCTTGAGCTGCTCCAGCAAATTCCCAATCAACTTCACGTGCTGCGCGAATTCCCGGCAGTTCTTCTTGTGCATCCTCGCCCTGTTCGCCGCCTTCACTATCAGACCCACCAACGCCACCCCGTTCAGCCCCGTCAGCTGTATGATGTTCGCCGCCTCGCCGAAGTGATCCCATGACGACATTTCCCTCTTTCTCTCTCCAAAATCCAAGGATGAGAGAAGATGAAGAAGAAGAAGGATCTCAAAAGATTTCTGGATTTAGAGGAGAGAATGGAGAAGAAGAAGAAGAAGAAGAAGAAATGGCTGAGCTGCCATGAGGAAATGGCTACTCTTCTTTTTCAACACACTCAGAAACTCATTAGGCCAAAAAAAAAAAAGGTATTTGTCTTTTTAAATTCTTTTTCCAGCAACTACTTTAATAAAAAAAAAAAATCAGGTGTGAATTAGTGAGACATATTAAATACCAATATTTAATGTGACAGATATATAAAATATTCAAAAGTACAAAATTATTCAGGGGATTAATAAACTTCCCAATTTTAACTAAAAAGTGAAATTAAAATATTGTCTTGATTTCTGGCATTTGGGTTTTGGGCTTAGTGAAAAGTACATATATACTACCTCCATCTCACTATATTATCACTATATTAGCCTCATTTGCTTTTTGACTTTTTCCGGCACGCGTTTCCACCGAAACCTAGTACGGGTTTTACGATATAATATTGAACTATTATTTCGTTTACGGGATAGTAGGAGTGTCGGGCTATCCCGTAAAAGAACTAATATTTTAAAATTATATTGTAAAACCCGTACTAGGTTTCGGTGGAAACGCGTGCCGGAAAAAGTCAAAAAACAAATGGGGCTAATATAGTGAGATAGAGGTAGTATATATTAATTTTTTTTTTTTAATATGGGTTTTGGTGAATAATCACACTACTATACTGTAGAATGATAATGTTTGTTGATAATTGAAAGTGGGGGATTACTATAAAGTGTAGCACTACTTTGTAGTTGTATATTCTTCTCTTCTGACTTAGTTGTTTTCATGTGGCCACCGAAGAATTCACCATCAAAGCGTGAGAGTGCTACTATTACAATTGGATAGTGACAAAACTAATCAAACCCTTCGTGTATGCCGACGTACAATAATATGAGATTAGCACCTAGAAAGAATATACTCAGTTCTCGATGATCGGTATGCATGGGTTGGCATAACGGTGGAGGATAATGCATGTAACCAGGGATCTTAGCTTCGATTCTTACACACGGTAGGGGAAATGCATGTGACCAGCGGAGTGAGTATTCTGGAGATCAAATGTCTCGAGTTTTTTTTACAATAGAGGATAGACGACACAAAGGTAATAACACCAAAAGGTCTTCTCTTCTTCTCTAGTGGTCCTCCCTCAATCAAGAATGGAGATTCCTTTTCCAGCCCTTCATTGCGCTCTGTGGATGGATGAGGCAACAAAACAACACACACAAAAAGATAATATGATATATATCCAAATATAATACTAGTAATACTACAAATTCATATACAACCAAAACGCAAACAATATTTTAGTTTGCGTGACAATTCTTCTTCTTTGATTCAATTCAGTTAGCACATGAAACGCCCGCGTTTCACGAGATTCCAACAGATCTTTCCCTTCAAATTCAAAGGAACTTCGTGGCCCCAATATCACTGCCCTGCTGCTGTTTAACTTCATTTACTAATGAAAACAAATCCAAAATTTTATGCACTTAAAGAAATGTAGGATCCATGTCTATTCAGTAACGAGAACGCCGTACCTGACTGCATTGCCAGAAACGGACTCTCATCGATTTCTGAGTTGAGCATCAGAGAAACGGAGTTATGTCTTTGCCTGCTTGTTGAGCATTCTTCTCCTGCTGACTGGGAATGATTTGAATTGCATCATGTTTCTGCTCTTCCCATAACGAACAACGCCCCTAGTACATCCACATTTGCCCTCACATCAGTGCTAGATTCTTGGAATGGACTTCCCTTTGATGATTTATAGAAACTGCCTCAGTTTCATGATATCTGAAAATGCCTCTCGTTGCAACCGCTTCAAGATATCTGAAAAGCTGTAAAGCCCCGTCTCATATCTCTTCCTACCTATGAAGCAAGAAACAATCAACCCAAAAAGAACACAAGCGATCCAAGAATTACAGCAATGGCCAACAGTAGAACCCCATTCAAGAACCAAAGAACACAGAACACCTCTAAAGTTTCAAGCATTGCTCAGTTCCAAGGAAAAACTAATTAACAATTCAGTAGTGCTACATAATCTAATCAAGTTTCCCAGTACCAAGAACTTCGACTATATTCCTCAACATAAGGTATCACAAATTATATACCTCCCTCCAATTGTAAAATTTTAAAATTGGATTGAGTTGAATTTTTACATAGATATTGATATGAATAAATTGGGAGGGGATGAGTATTTATATTCAGCATAAGTCAGTTCTGGAGCAGATGCTTTTCAAGAGTTGATCAATGATCTCATTCACAAGAATCCTGTAGGCTTTCTCTGTGGGATGAAAACTGTCCCAGAATACGTAGTCTTGTACGTCGGGGCACACTTCCGCGTTCTTGCAAAGATATGTCATTCTATCTTCCCCGTTCCACAGCATCCTCTGTCTCCCACCTTGAACCCTATTGATCGAGAAGGGGACAGTCAACCATCTCTATATAAATTGTTTAAATTTTGATGCCAATGAGAGAGACTGATTGAACTTACCATATTTTTGTGGGTTTTTAATGAAATCAAGAGGGAGATTGTAAATATCTACATACACTAGGAGTGCTTCAGGCAATTCTGCGCCGAGAGAAGTCAATCTAGCCGAAAGCTTCTCGTTGAATAGCACTGCAGCTTCATTGTATTCTTCCACGTATTTCCTCACGTAACGTTCGTTGTGAGGGCAGGCATCCCACGGGTGGAAGACTAGTTACTCCGATCCTGCGGACTCCTAGTCGATACAAATCCTTTGAAAACATTAACAACGTATAATTAATTAAGCTCGATTTACACGCACATAGCCACGTAAACAACAAAATACTTTATTCTCTTTATATACCTCGACAAAACTCGAAGCATAGCTCACGAGTAGCTTGACATACGAGGGGAGGTCATAGTGGAGCTTCCGGAAAGGGGTGATGAAGTAAGTATTGGAAATATCGTTGCTACCGGTGACGACTGCAACGAGACTTTCGTTTAGTAATTTGGACAGTTTTTCCTCCCCACCAATCTCCTTCACCTTCCCTACGTACTCTTTGAACAATTCCAACTGTTCCGGCAAAGTCAGCACTGTCTGCACTTTAAGTTAATCAACATCCCCATCATACGCTAACTTAATAATGATGACAACAACAACAATTATAATACCGAGAGCTCAGCCGTTAAAGGGTCCCACCCTGCAGCTCCGGTCGCGAAATTGACACCTGTCAGTAGCTCCTGATCGTTCAACGATGGATCCAGATACGCTGGCAAAAGCGGCTTGATGCCGAATTGCTCCACTGCAAAGTATACAGGACCATGATCAAAGAAAATCCACACGTAGGAAATTGATATTGATAGAATTTCTTCGAAAAAAGAAAAAAAAAATACAGTATATAGTGGAAACTAATATAAATACCAAGAATATCGGAAGGAACTTTGCCATTGGAAAATCGGCCAGTGGGCTTCCCTCCCATGAAATCTTGACCATAGGGAGGAAAGTTGCATCTAGCAATGGTGGTAAGGTAATTGTTATTACCAGTATCCACTATGGAATCTCCGAACACAAAAACTGCCGGGACGGTGAGATTCCCGGGTAGTATTATTGCCGCCTCAGCCTCTTTTGCCAGAATTAGGACACTACAGTAGATCAAGAAAGGGAGCATTTTGGAGTATATCAACTGCAATAATTAATTATAACCTGAATGATTATGCCCTTTTAACAGCTATGGCCAAGCTTCTTATAGGAATTGGTCACATTAATTAGCATTGAATTTATTGGGTCCATTCGTAAATGAAGTCGAGTAATCTATATGTCTATATGAGGTATCTTGAAGTTCAATCATACGGAAATTAATGTATTTTTGAGTAGTTGGGGAGATGAATTGTATATGATGTTAAGCTATAATTAATTGTGTAGGAAAAACAGTGATTTTCTCTCAAGATTAAGGCTTGAATGGTAGATGAGGACTCATTATCTTTTTAATGGAATGAAAAGGACAGATTTCTGAATGATTAGATGGGCTTCAAGTGCAGAGAGAGAGAGAGAGCAGCTCTTTCAATTCTAATCCTTACATTAAATTTGTTGTTATGGATAACTTTTTTAGTTGGGGAGATCAATTATACTATATGATATGATCTTAAGCTACAAATTTGATGTGACTATCTTGCATTACAAGTTGTAGTGAAGACGCAATAAAATCGGTTTTCTCATCTTTATTTTTTTACATGATTGGTTATAACACATCATTAAAACCAATAATTAACAGAACCTAAGAGTCGAGGGTAGATAAAGCTCATGCAAAGAAAACTAAATGGATCTTAAGAAAAACTTCACCATGAGATAAAGCATACAGTTTTAACTACGGCAGCATACCTTAATAATAGTGTGCATCGGAGCTCCTTCCATTGGATTCGATGCTGTCATGAACTGAAGCAGCACGTTCAGTTATGCTTCAAACAGATCAGTTTGGTTGAGCTTCTAAAACAAATCCCCACTGATATTTCTCAGGCGAGTGTGCCCTCGTTTCAACAAAAGAAATCTATTCAAGCGAAACAACTAAAAGACATGCCAAAATAAGCAATCAAAATAGTGATGAGTAATTAACGAATATATGCATAACAGCTCTAAAACAAGAAGGGAAAGACAACGGAAAAGAAGAGACTGAGATCGTGTGATTGAGAGCAGACATAGAGAATTCAAGCCACGCCTTGGCTGCAGATCAACTGTTGCATGCATGAAGCATGCCATCAGGATCGCCAAGCCAAAATATGGACTGGCTTTCTCAAAGCATGAAATACCAACTCTGCCTTTCGAAATATAAACAGAACGCTGTCCAAATGGAAGTAGCAGAACTTTGATAGTAAACCGGCTCTAAGTTGCTGAGACAAAAACACCATACATATACTAGAATCAAACATCAACAACATATTATACATAAATGGAAATGAGCAAGTAGTGAGAAACTAATGAATACGCATACCAACAACTCCAACTCTACAAATTGAGATGCATTCTATGGATTTGTAATCAACTCAGAGAAACCAAGAAATACAGAAGAACACAGCATCTATATGATCAAATCACTATCTATCACAGCATCGTAGTTGGAAAGTTTAGTGAGAAAAGTTGATTTAACATAACTTATAAAAAGGTTTGAAAAAAGAAGAATAGTACATATACTCTGAGTTAGAAACTCATGTCTCTATGTTATGAACCACCATGATCAGATATAATCTACTCGTCCGGATGAAAACGACCAAGCCCGAACAAGAGTAGGATACTAGTTAGATCACCATGCTAGAACAAAGGAGATTAGAGTTCAAAACAGATGAAAGCAAAACATAAGGAAAAAATAACTATCTAAAATAAGAATAACACTATAATACAGTAGGCAACTCAAACCTCCAAGTTATGAATCACCATAATCAGAGTAATATAGTTTTCTCTGGTGAATAGCCACTACAAAGAGAACTTTTTTTTAATGAAAACATGGGAAAATTTTCAAGGAACAAACAGAATCACCAGAGAGTGGAAAAAGAACACTTTTTTTTTAGAAAAACAGAATCACTAGAGAGTGGCCGAGTGGGCTATCAATTTGTTTCTATATTTCAAAAACTAACAGAGAAGAAAAGCAATAGAAATTCCTAGGATGGAAAATTTTGGTTTCTCTTAGTTGTTAGTGCAAATGAATGAACAGACTAGGCATTGGAGATTTCGATAATAGAAGAATAAATTTGTATACAGACTCAAATCTCCTTGTTATGAAGCACCACAATCAGATACTATTATCTGTTTCGGATGAAAACCACCAAGAATAAGATGTTATGAGATAGAACCGAATCACCAGAGAGTAGAGAAAGAACACTTTTTTTTTCTTTTTTTTGATAAACAGAATCACCGTAGAAGCACAAGAATCAAGAAGGAACGCAGAAAACTACGATTTTTTGTTATATATATAAACCGAAGCACAAGAATGAAGGCAAAAACTGGATTATCTTCTCCTCTCCCTTGCTCAAGAATAAAGGTGCCGCCGCATTTCATATCTGCTTCTTTCCACATCGAAACGCTAAAATCGCGTTTATGTTACAACGTTTCTTTATACATGAAAGCGCTTTTTGGTCCGTTGCGATATCCTTAATGGGCCTGAATTTCGGCCCAATTGGATTGGCCCGTTTGAATTTGTACTTGATTATGTAGTAAATCTATTACTATTATAAAAGTGTGCATTCTTACAAAATATGTAATGCCAAGAATACCCCTCCCCTCCTTTTATTTTAAAATAATATTATTAATAATAGTATTGTTATTATATATAACAATAGTTATTCATGATTTTCGAAAACAAATTTTGGATTGTATTACTATATTATAATAGTATTGTTATCCTTTTTATATATAATAGCAAAGCGGATTCGGAGCCCCACGTTAATTCACGTGCCTATGTGGCGCTTCTTATGCTCTCCGTTCCTATTTATCTAAAAATTCTATTTATTTATAACAAAATATAATTCTTCTAAATATTATATATATATGTATAGATCGATATAGATATAGAAGAAGAAGATATTGATAAAATATTATTTAAAGTCTATAGAATTCTTCTAAGTTATTTAAAACGTATAATCTGATAATTATTTTAATAATTAATTTAATATTAGTTTACTTATAATATAATAATAATTTAAAGTCATATTTTTTATATTAAAATAAAAAACGGACGGCTTAACTTATTTTGATGTAACGAAAATTTATTTTTATTACAATAAAAAATGGTCTACGTACTAAAAGTAGCAATATCAAAGTCGTAAATATTATTTTTATTAAGATAAATAACGGGCGGCTTGATTTATATATTTTGATGTAACGACATTTTATTTTTATTATAATAAAAAATGGGCTACCTAAAAGTAGCAATATAAACTGATTATTATACAAATAATAATCGGTTTATAAAATAAGAGTATCACATGAACAATCAAAACTAATTTTTCAAAGTCTTCAAATAGTTTATTTATGTGAGACTCTCTTTGATACTTATTTTGATGTAACGACGAATATTGACGTTAAAATTGATTATAACTATGTGAGACTCTCTTTGATAAGTCGCAAATATTTTTTTATTAATAAACAACGGACGAAATAACTTATTTTGATGTAACGACATTTTATTTTTATTACAATATTAAAAAGTGGGCTACCTAAAAGTAGCAATATAAACTGATTCATATTGAATATTGTCGTTAAGTACATGAAAATCGAAAATCGTAGTATAAAATATTTTAAAATATATTTCATTGATAAAATATTTACTAAGCATTTTACTTATTTCGATAAAAAATTAGTATAGATTATTATATTATTCTATATCGAAACTTATAACGATTCATTAAAGTTTAAAAATAAAGCGTAAAAATAAAAAAAGATGAATAATTAGTAAATGATAAAAACAAAATAACTACCAAAAAAAAAAAAGTCAAATATCGCTAAAAAAAAGAAGTAATTAATCTATACTATACTATTTATTAGATAAAAATTCATATCATGGTCAATTCTTTTCCTTTTTAACTTTGACGCGCGTCGAACTTCTCTTCCTTTTGGTCTTGGAGATAAAATTTTCTAAAGTATCATCATCGTCACCACTGGAAATGTCGACACAATCTTCAAACTTCTTTCGAAATATTTTTTTTTCCCCTTCTCTTGATGTTCACGAAGTTCCAACTCCACCTTGATTTTTTCTTAGAGGTTTTTCTCAACTTCACGTTTTTGCTTGGACTTTTTTTGACCTCTTCTTCACTTGTGGCTTCTATCTTTTGGATTGCATCGGCTATAAGGTTTGAGTTCTATTTATTGTCTATCTTCACCGAATTGGTCGTTGTAACAAAGCGTACTTCCCTTGAATTTTGTAAGTTGAGTCCTCTGTAGTACACATATTGATTCAACTTGATTTTTTTTCATTTTGTGCCATAGATAAGACTTGACCAGACTTGCATATGATATAGTTTGGTAGACTGTAGCTTTAGGCACAACCGGTAGCACTTGCCTAAATCACCTCCAAAAACTATTACTTTTCCGCCAAAATCATTTGCATTTCCCGTTACATCCTTCAGTAATCTATCCACATTTTCAATCGCCCACTTTTAGCCATAGGTGCTTCATCGTATAAAATCAATCGCGCTCTACGTAATAGTTCTGCAGCTGCACTTTGTTTAGAAACTGAACACTCCCTTGATTCATCGGCATTTATTGGTATCTTGAAACGTGAATGTGCTTTTCTTCCGCCAGGCATTATTCCGGCAGCAAAGTGCAATCGATTTTTTCTATCTGACATTAGCTAATAATGCACGGTATAGGAATGTTTTAAGTTTATAATGGCCGGGTATATATCATTCATCTCAAATTCGAAAATATTCTCTATAATGCTTCTTGAGAAGATAGTTATTCATGAAGTTTTTGTGATATGTCTTGGATTTCAACTCTTTCAAGGAAATTAAAGCATAAAAAATTTCCTAATTAATATCTAAAAGCAATTATTATTCTTTTTTTTAAATTATTCTCCTAATTAATTTCTACAATCAACTATTCAATAAATTCAATAAATATGTACTTCTTCCACACTAATTTAAAAACTTACTTACACAAATTATAGTAATATTTCGTAAGAGAAGATAGAAGATATTTATGTTCTCATCTACTTATAGTAGTATTTCGTAAGAGAAGATATAGGATTATTCTTCATGTTTATACTATTATGATTATACTTTTTTTTTAAAATATATTATGATAAACTATATTTTAAAAAAAGAAATTCGTCAAACTCTTCCCCCTTTTTCTTTTGATTATTTTATTATTTATATTAATAGTACATAAATTGTAAAAATATGCAATTTAAATATATAGAGATTTAAATAACTGTTTTCGATGGCGTAACATCATATTTTGGAAGAATTATTGCTGCTTTTAGCAATTGCTTAAGGTTACTTTGTTTTTGCTTTGAATTCTTGCATTTTTCCTTTTAGATCCAATGGATTTTTTTATCTACATTTTTTGTTCGTGAGAGCTTTATTCTTTCTATTACTTTTCATGGCTGATGGCTTAGAAATATTTATTGGTGTTTACAGATCACATCTTCTTTACAGTTTAATTTTAGTTCCAATCAAGATTCAGTAGGATGTTAAGTTCTTCTTCAGGTATATTTTATAATTCAGTAATTAAATTTATTTTAAATTAATATTTACCACAATATTGTAAACATATTTGAATCTTTTAATATAATAGTTGCGGAGGTGTATCGGAAAAGGTGAATTTTACACATGAAAAAGAAATATTCCGAAATAAAGAAACGAAGTTTAAATGTTAATTCACGAGACTTGAATGGTAATTATTTTCTTTTGATCATGTTATGTACACAAGCACAATTACAAACATCAATATTGACACACTTTAATTCATATTGTTTCTCATAGGTACAACAGTTCATGTATTAAAAAAAATCTTTGATTGTGTCCATGCGATACTGTCAGATTAGAGTATGAACCTCCATCATTTTGTTGTGATAATGGAAAAATAGTACTTGCATCAGCTGAAGTCCCCAATGAATTATACAAATTGTTCACTTCAGAATCAGAAGAGGCAACTAATTTTAGGAAAAATATTCGTTCGTACAATTCTATATTTTCGTTTACATCGTTTGGTGTAAAATTAGATAAGGAACTTGCATCTGCAAGACGGGGAGTCTATACATTTCGAGCACAAGGAATGATTTATCATGATCTTCCAGGGTTAATTCCAAATAGTTCTAATCCAAGATTTTTTTTTTAGTTGTACTTTTTTGAGATATTGAATGATGTTGAAAATAGAATGAACAAACTACATAATTCAAATATATCAGATGTGACGGTGAAGAAGTTGATAAAAATTATGGAGACCAATTCATATGCCAATTTTTTTCGAAGATTGAAGGACTGGCCTTCCATGGATAGTGTAGAACTTCATATATCTAAAGATGTAAATTTGGATCAACGGGTGTACAATTCGCCTACTGCAGATCAAGTTGCAGCAATATAGGTAGAAAGAGATAATGATAATACCTCATATGAGAAAGATATTGTAGTTCATGCGTATTCCGGGGAGAGGCATAGAATAAAACATTATTATGGATGTTATGACCCGTTGCAGTATCCACTTCTTTTTCCGAAAGGTGAAACTGGTTGACATCTAAATATTAAGAAGAATACGATTGCAACAAAGGTATTTTCCTTTAAATCCCTCTTTATCTATTTGTTAATTACTATGATTATAAATTATTTATTTACAATTCAAAATTTTATATTATTTGAATATTTTATTTTATACTCCCTCCGTCCCACTCTATTAGTCTCATTTGCTTTCGGCACATGAACCAAGTGAGTTGAGAGTGGGTGGAGAATATGTGGTTGTAATTAATTCTGAGGAGAGAGAGTGAATTGTGGCCAAGTATTCTTTGCCATTTTAATAAATTGGACTAATAAGTGGAACAAACTAAAATGGCAAATGAGACTAATAGAGTGAACGGAGGAAATATTTTTTAATTTGTATATTTATGTAACATTTCTCAGTCGTGTTAGAACTCTGAATAATACATCGACAAGGGTCACGATTATAACCGAAGAAAATATTATCTCTGAAGAACAAGGTATTCTTCTAACATTTTGAACATAATAATATGAATTTATTTCAACAATATATACGTATTAATAAGCATTTTGTATGTTCAAATACTATATACAACAGTTATAGGGGGGCAGCGTTATAAATGTGTCTCATGTAGAGAATACACCTGCTATAAGTTACAAATCAGAAATTCAAGGCAGTCTATTCTTTTATTCGCTGGCAGATTATTTCAGCAATAGGCAGTAGACATGTATATTTAATTAGAGACTACAAGATTGGATTTTATTCGAAGAAATCAATCAACTATGAGAGCCGAATTGTACCAAGGAATTATGGACAATGTCTTTAGAGGAGAAGTGAGAGGAACTGAAGTTGGCAAATGAATTGTTCTACCTGCTACATTTATAGGGGGTCCAAGCGATATGAGGCGTAGGTATCTTGATGCATTGACATTAGTACAAAAATTTGGAAAGCCAGATTTATTTATTACTATGACCTGCAATCTAGAGTAGGGCGAAATACAAGAAAAATTATTACCTGGTCAAACATCTCAAGATCGTCCTGATTTGACTTCAAGAGTTATAAGGAAAAAACTGCAAGACTTGAAAGATCAGTTATTCAAGCAGGAGATATTTGGAAATGTTGTTGCACATGTGCATGTGATTGAATTTCAAAAAAGAGGTTTACCAAAAACCCACATGCTAATCATTTTCAAGTCGGATTATAAGATAAATACAACAGATGAAATTGATAAGCATGTTAGTGTAGAAATTCCAAATCCAGATGAAAATCGCGAGTTATATGAATTGGTGAAGAAGCATATGATGCATGGACCATGTGGGGAAAATAATCCAAAAAACTCATGTATGGTGAAAGGAAAATGCAAATGTCATTATTCACGACAGTATTGTGAAAGCACTATTTAAGGTAAAGATGGATATCCGATTTATAGAAGAAGAAATAACGAATCGGTAGTTTTTGTCCGTAATGCAGAGCTCAACAATCGGTGGGTCGTTCCATACAATGCTTATCTACTATCCAGATATAATTGTCATATTAATGTTGAGGTTTGTTCTGGCATCACGACAGTCAAATCTTTGTATAAGTATATATACAAGGGACATGATAGAGTGACAATTAATATGACTCAGAATGATGATAACAATCAAGTTGATGAGATAAAACAGTTTCAACCAAGAAGCATTATGGGGAATATTCGAATTTGAGATGAATGATATATACCCGGCCGTTATCAACTTACAACTTCATCTTCCTGACAATCAGTTCGTAGCATACCACGAAAGTTAAAATTTGGATACTCTTTTAAATTGAGGTCACGTTTCAAAAATAATGTTGACTGAGTTTTTTTTACCTGTGCTACAAGTGAAAAAGCAAGAAAGTACCTTTACAAAAAAATTATTGAGTACTATGTTTGGGACAAAAGGGGCAAATGTTGGACAAAAAGGAAAAGGGGCAAAGTTATGTGTGGAGTTGGAACTTCGTTAACATCAAGAGAAGGGGAAAAGAAAAATATTTCGAAAGAAGTTTGAAGATTGCGTCGACATTTCCAGTGGTGACGATGATGATACCTTAGAAAATTTTATCTCCAAAAGCAAAAGGAAGAGAAGTTCGATGCGCGTTAAAGTAAAGAAAGAGAAGGATTGACCATGATATTAATTTTAATTTTTAAATGTTATAGTTTAGATTAATTACTTCCTTTTCAACGATACTTCACTTTTTTTTAGTTTAATTATTATTTTTTTTCGTTTACTAATTATTCGTCTTTTCTATTTTAACGCTTTATTTTTAAGATTTAATAATCGTTATTAGTTTATATTATAAACATAAAATAATATAAACTAATTTTTTATCGAAATAAGTAAAATGCTTAGTGACCACGTGCATCGCACGTGTTGTCCGCTAGTACAATCAAGTTGAATCATTCGGGTTTGGTTCGGTTTCGGACAATTGTGCTCACCCCTAGTTGAATGTGAGCATTAGCGTTGAGAACGTAAAAAGAACGTAAAAAGAAATTCAAAGCTGCTAAATCCAATCTATTTTCTCAAGGAGTTCTTTCTCTGTCCCAATTTACTAGTTCGCTCTTATAATCAAAAAAATGTTACTTTGACGCGAGAGTATAAAGAATTAATGAATGTAAGGTATTAGGAGAGTAGATCTTCGACCGAGGTGGTGAGGATTTGACGGACGAGAAGGCGGTAGGCCTTCTCCGTAAGATGAAAACTATCCCAGAATACATAATCAGACACATTTCGGCACGTGTACTTGCACAGAAACGCCACTTCCACCATCCCCGTTCCGCAACATCCTCTATCTCCGACTTCGAATCCTATTAAATAGAAAAAGTCGAAACGTTGGTACAAAACGTAACGTCTGCTTTTTAGCACATTAATTCATCAATAACATACCGTATTTTTGTGGATTATGAATGAGATCGAGTGGGAGGGTATAAATGTCAACATACACTAGCCTTGCCTCTGGTAATTGAGAATTGAGAGACCTCAATTCCACCATAAGCTTCTCATTGAACATTTCTGCAACCTCATTGTACAACCCCACGCACTCTCTCTCTCCTCCTCCCTTGAACGTCCTCTGCGACGGCAAGCACCCCAACGGCGCCAGCCCGAAGACGCCGACCCTTCGTGCCCCGAGCTCGTACAGATCCTTCGGGGCACGAAAAAAAAAAAAAAAAACGTTACGATACGCAACACACATGTTTATAGTGGTTCGAGTCCGTTATTTCGAGTATACCTGCACGAAGGCTGAGGCGTAGCCGACTAGGAAGTCGGCATAGGACGAGGCGTCGTACTCGGATCTCCGTACCGAGACCGTCCCGAAGTAGGTGTTGGTGACGTCGTTGCTGCCGGAGACGAGTGTGAATAGGCTTTGGCTAAGCAATGTGGATGTCTTCTCGGGGCCGATGATCAGCTGCAGTTTTGCTATGTAGTCTTTGAACATCTTTAGCTGGTCGGACAAGGACAGCACCGACTGCACCACACATTTTTATCAAAATCGGATTAATTAACAAAGGCAGAGAGAGAGGGAGAGAGAGGGAGAGAGAGAGACCACAACTTGAGAAGTGAGAGGGTCGAAGCCGGAGCCACCGGAGGCGAAGTTGACTCCGGTCAACAGATCTCGAGCTTCCAAATTCGGATCGAAATAAGGCGGGAGAAGCTCCTTGATTCCTAACTCTTCAGCTGCAATAACATATTTAGAGAGAGAGAGAGAGAGAGAGACGAAAGGGAGGGAGGGAGTTTTCGGATATACATACCGATGAGGTCGGAGGGAACTTTTCCGTCGGAAAATCTGCCGGTGGGGAGGCCGCCGACGAAGTCCTGACCATATGGAGGGTAGTTGACTTTGATAATAGTCTCGAGGTAGTTATTATTACCGGTGTCAACGACGGAATCTCCGAACGAAATAACTGCCGGAAATCTAGTGTTTTCCGGTAGATTAATTACTGCTTCGGCAATATAATCTTTGCCAAAAATGGAAAGGTAAAGAAATAGCAATAACGGTTTCAAGAAACTGCTCTGCATTTTTCTCTTCTGTACAACAGAGGCGATGAGCCTCTGCTTTTTAGCACAATTTTTTTGGAGATTAATTAAATTATTAATATTCTTGCATGAATTAAATTCCCCAACTGCATGGTAGGTATATTTATGCATGCATTCCTTCAAGGAATGGCTCTGACAAATTTCGCTTGATTGAAGGGTGAATAATATTTAGTACATCATGCATGTTATCGTCTGTCCCGATTTTCGTGTATCGAAATGATTTATGAAATGGAATATAATAGATTAATTTGGTCTAGGGATGAGTAAAGTTATCTTCAAAGTTAGTGAAAGGTTATTAATGCTATTGGATCAACCACCACACATATATATGTAACCCATTTATTACAAGCACAAAACCTCTTATTACATTGTTTTTCAATGATAAAAAGGAGATTTTAAATGAAAAAAATGAAGATTAATTAGAGGAAACTGGTGATATATTTGTTGATGACATGATCGACCAAAACCTTGTATGCTTTCTCGGTAGGATGGTAGCTATCCCAGAATATGTAATCGGACACATTAGCACATGTCCCGCTGTACTTGTTGCACAACGTTGTCACTTCTATGTTTCCGGTCCCGCAACAACCTTTGTCGCTCACTCCGAACCCTATCGAGAAAAATTAAATCTCTCTGGATTATTTTGATTTGCAATTATAGGTTTAGAAATCCGATTGTAAGGGTTTTGATCGAAGTGATGGGTCGGGGTAATTTACCGTAATTTTGAGGGTGGAGGATGAGATCGAGGAGAGGGGTGTAAACATCGATGTAGACCACCCTCGAGTGGGGGAGTGTAATGTTGTCGAGAGTGAGGAGTTGGAGTGAGAGTTTGGAGTTAACTACTTGTGCAGCCTTGTTGTATTTGTCCGCACAATCTCTCTTTGAGCCCCCGGCTATCGTTCTTTGAGACGGGAGGCACCCTATTGGTGGGATTGAAAACACGGCGATTCGTCTTGCCCCGAGATTGTATATGTCCTTAAATCAATTTGAAGACGAGTTTATTAAAATTATAAAACGAGCATATTCAGCATAATCGAACGGAGTACAATTTTATTTTACGATACCTGTATAAAATCGGAGGCGGAGGAAACAAGAAGATCGGCGTAGGAGGGAACGTCGTATTGCAGCTTCCGGACTCCGACGGTGAAGTAAGTGTTAGCCAAATCATCACTTCCGGCCACCACCAAGAACAAGCTATTGCTCAAAATGTTGGTTGTATTTTTTCCCCCTATTGCCCCTTTTAGCTTCCCTACGTACTCCTTGAATTGCGACAGTTGATCCGACAAAGATGTTACCGACTGCATAAATATTGTGGACGGATGAGTATTATTTATATTTTCTTTTCTCTTAATTTCTCTCTCGATATTAATTTTTAATACTATGATATCACTAGTACCACAATTTTAGAAGTCTGTGGGTCATATCCACAGCCGCCGGAAGCAAAGCTGACGCCGGTGACGAGATCTTCGGTCGTCAAATTTTTGTCACTATATGCCGGAATTATATCTCCGATTCCCAATTCTTCGGCTGTCAAAAAAAAAAAAAAAAAAACTAGTGAAATGATTTTTGATCATACTATATGTTATAGCTACTTGACCAAGTATTGAATAGTATATTATACTTATTTAAAAAACAAAAAATAAAAATTGTTACTAAAATCATATATTCATTAATTAGTGTTGGATTTATGCGTGATAACTCGTATTATACATACATGAGCGAGAAAATGAGAGAAAAGTATATAATACCGATCAAATCAGGAGGAGTCTTGCCGTTACTAAACCTCCCGGTGGGAACTCCACCGTCAAAGTCACGGCCGTAGGGCGGGAAGTTGCAGTAGACGAGCGTCTTGATGAGGTTGTTGTTGCCTTGATCCACGATCGAATCTCCGAATGCATAGACTGCCGGAATTGTCATATTTTCCGGCAACCTTATCGCTCCCTTGCAACTGCCGAACAACAAAAATGAAGCATATATGTACAAACACAAAACTTTTAGAGGGCAAATGGGAAATTTAGAAGAATTCATTAGATGCTTCATTTTGTGTAAAGAGAAAGCTCAAGGCTTGTTCTTGTTATTATAGTATATAGCATGCAATTCATGCACTTATATATATAGCATTGTTTTTACACTTGCACTAGATTTCTTATGCAGCAAGCATGTAGAATATCTCTAATTTCCTAGTCTTTACTTGTCAATGTTTTTACACTAATTTAAATTTTAAAATTTGCTCTCTACCTACCAATTACATGCATAGCCACAAAGGGCTAACCCTAAGCCCTTACTAAGTCTAGAATTTTTGTATTTTGATAACAAGTAAATTCGTTTTCTCGGAACTTCGAACATGAAATTTAGAAATCGCAGTTACGCCTGCCTGCGAATGTTGCGAATAGAGGTCGATTCTCGTTCTTTCCGACTTTTCCAAGGTTTAATATTCCGAAATAAACTCAAAATGTTGGTGAATATATGTGATAATGAAGGGAAAATGTGCTGGTTAAACAACCAGAGAGAAAATCTGCAATCCCTAACATAATTATTTCTAACCTATTGAGATGATTAATACAAGACATAAACAACATGTGTACTAATTGTTGTGAGGTAGTTGAAGCTAAACTAGGAATTGCTCCCTTCCTTGTATTCTACGAGTTAATTGCAAGAATGTTTTGGCTTAATTTACTTCCACTATATAATAATATTGAGGTTGATACTAATTAAATATCATGTACAACATCTTAATTATTTTCTCTCGAGTCATACCTACCACTATACGTTGGAAAGAATATGGTTTCAAAGAGAAAAACAAAATACACGCATCTTTAAACCATTATTTCCAAAACTAGCATTCAGTAGTCCCTCCGTCTCACTCATAAAGGGATAACTTTTTTCCCGGTACGAGAATCAAGACGAGAGTGATAATGGTGGATAAAGTAGTGTGAATGGTTTTTTAGTCCTATTTAAGGTAATATCCCTATATGAGTGAGACGGACAAAAATAGAAATTATCCCTTTATGACTGGGACTGAGGGAGTAGAAAATTGTAGTCGTTTCTAGTTTTGGAAACGTTTTTGACACACGGCGTTGACAATCAGTCATCGAAGCAATAAAAGACACGACACCGGAATACAATAGAGAACTCGAATTGGATTTTCAATGTGGGCTCAATGAAATCAAATTACTAATTGGGCTTCTCCAACTAATAGGCCCAAAATACATGTATTATTAATTGGGCTTAAATTTAAAGATAGGCCCATATTAGAAAAGGCAACATAAATAATAAAAAATTGAGGCCCTAAACTCTTAGAAAGCCGCTCCCTCCTCCCCATAAGAAAGAGAATTGCGTATTTGCTGCTTTCTCCATCGTCATCTTCTTCATCAGGTACTTCTTCTTCTCCATTTTCTCTCAACATTCGGGCTTCACTGCTACAGATCAATATCAATTTTGAATCCTTCGTAAACATGTGAATCTCTTCAAATAATTGTTCTCTCGCGGCAATTTTTTTATTGTAAGATTATTATTATTTTTTTGAAAAGTCGATTAGAATTATTTATTGCCTGAGAAATGTAGCCGGTTTCATGCATTCCTTAATTGCAATCCTTTAATTGTTTCGTGCTATTATCTTGGATTGGTATCGCGATGATTCTCTGTTTTGCGATTGGAATTTGTTTTTTTTTTTAATGGTTCTGAGCTTGTGATATCTTAGCTTCTTGTAGGAGCTTTGAAAACCCTAGCCTCTGCGCCCGACCACCATTTCATCGACCGGAGATGGACGCTCCGCTGATCGACGATGGATTTCCGGCGACCAGATTGTTCAACCAAGGATACTCCTACACATACGACGACGTCATCTTCCTCCCCCACTACATCGACTTCCCGACCGACGCGGTGACTCTCTCCACCAAGCTCAGCCGCCGCGTCGCCCTGGCGATACCGTGCGTCTCGTCTCCGATGGATACAGTCACGGAATCCTCCATGGCCGCCGCCATGGCTTCGCTTGGTGGCATTGGTATCGTGCACTATAACACGCCGATTCCTAATCAGGCTGCTCTGGTTCGCCGAGCTAAGTCGCATACGATACCGTTTAGCCATGAGATTGTGTTTAAGTCTCCGTCGGATTCGATTTTGTCAGCCGAAGAGTTCTGTTCCGCTCCCTGCATTTTCGTGACCGAGTCGGGAAGCGGGAAGTCGAAGATGTTGGGTTTTGTGAAGAAATCTGTGTGGGATAAATTGGATGATAAGGAAGTGAGTGTTTCCCAGTACATGACAAAGTCATCTATTACGCTCCCGACTAGTTATAGTTTCGAGGATGTTGCTGGATACTTGGCCAAAGACAAGAGCGAGTTTGTGCCATTGGCGAAGGATAATGGAAAAGGGGTGGAAGAAATTGTTAACTTAGTTACTAGTGAAGATGTCGAGAGGATTCAGGGTTTCCCAAAGCTAGGGTTGCCTTCATTGGCGCCTGACGGGACTTTCTTGGTAGGTGCTGCCATAGGGACACGGGAGTCTGATAGGGAGAGATTAGAGCATTTAGTAAAGGAAGGCGTGAATGTGGTAGTTCTTGATAGTTCCCAAGGGAATTCGGTCTATCAGGTCGAGATGATTAAGCATGTGAAGAGCACATATCCAGAGCTGGATGTGATTGGTGGGAATGTAGTGACGGCCTATCAGGCGCAGAACTTGATTCAGGCAGGAGTCGATGGACTCAGAGTTGGGATGGGATCAGGCTCCATTTGTACGACCCAAGAAGTATGTGCAGTTGGGCGTGGACAGGTAATAATTTCATAGTTGGCATGAGCCTTAGCATTTCCATAATGTTGAAGAGAATTGATGTTTTCTTTTTAGTATTTCAGGCAACAGCAGTTTATAAGGTTGCATCAATCGCTGCAGAGAGCGGTGTCCCTGTGATTGCTGATGGAGGAATTTCTAATTCCGGTCACATTGTGAAAGCTTTGACCCTAGGGGCATCAACTGTGATGATGGGTAGCTTCTTAGCTGGAAGCAACGAAGCTCCTGGTACTTACGAATATCAGGTAAAACTAGAAACTTAATTAAAAATACTACACATTTTTACTGGCATGTTGCGACAGTTATTGTGAAGTTGCAATATTCTTATATGATTTGCTCTGGATGAAACTACTGTGGCACACACATACTTATCGTACATGTTGCTTTCATTCTCTGTAAGCGTCCATGCACTATCATACAGTGCGTAAAAACGTCTCTGAAATGCTAGGGCTGCATGGTTTCCTCGTGTACACCTGTCGTTGTATGATTGCTTCAGCTTCCTTGACCTTGTATCCATCTATCTCTTGAATTATGTTAAAATGGTTTTCTTTCTCATCGTTTGGAGGTGAGGTTTGTATTGTATTTGTGATTTGTATGAGTTGGCATTTTGGATGATCAGGGTGGTAAGCGTGTGAAAAAGTATCGGGGCATGGGATCTCTTGAAGCAATGACAAAGGGGAGCGATGCACGCTACTTGGGTGATAAAGCTAAGCTGAAAATAGCTCAAGGTGTAGTTGGGGCAGTGGCTGATAAGGGATCCGTGTTGAATTTCGTACCCTACACAATGCAAGCTGTGAAGCAGGGTTTCCAGGATATCGGTGCTTCATCCCTGCAGTCCGTTCATGACCTCTTGAGATCTGGTGTCCTAAGGCTCGAGGTTAGTTATTACTTACAACGAACATTCCGTGGCTTCTTCGTTTTTTGTGTTTCGAACCAAAACCTGTATGAACTTTTAACATTTGGGAATGTGTTTACAGGTTAGAACCGGGGCTGCGCAAGTTGAAGGCGGCATCCATGGATTGGTCTCTTATGAGAAGAAGTCTTTCTAAAATTTTCTCTTACTTCCTATGTGTTTGTGTTTCGTCTCATCTTTTTTTTCTTATTTTTGTTGTTGACTTTGAGGATGTTTTATGGCAAGAATTTTGAATGTCAAGTGCAGTATATTTGAACAGATGTGAAATAATTTATCATCGATCACTAGTTAAGGGTATTTTATTTTCTATTTAGATTAATATTGATTCATAAAAAAATAAATAAAAGCATTTAAAATGGATAGAAGCCAAATGCAAGATTTTTGGTTAATTAGGAATAATACAACCTAGATATTAAAAGAGAAAGCAACATTCAAACTGAATGTTCAAATTCACACTGTAATTGAGGTTCATTGTCCTTCAATTAAGTGTAATGTAACGTTAGGAATATTAAATGGGATGTACCGATAAAATTATAAAAATTATGGTAATTCGAAGAACGTAATTTACAAATTTGAAGTCGACGGACTAGTTATGACCATAAACCAGAAAATGCACACACTAATATACAGGTAAACAGGCGGAAACCAGCTTCACTCTGCAACAAAAGAACAAATATACCGAAAGAACAGACACCAAAGCACCATTTCGCAGTAAAAACGCAACCAAGAAATCCACCAAGAATCAAATGTACCAGTCAGGTAGGGTTTCATTAGCTAGTAACTAAGAATGGATGTTGGCAAACCCCACACTCGATGGTCTCTGAACCAGAACTCGGAACTTGAACCTACATCAAATATGAATAGCTGTTCAGGTAAAAATCATCGAGCATGTAACAAGCCACAAAATACAAAGGTAAAGAAGAATTTGAACCTGCAAATGAACGGTGCAAGTTGGGCAAGCAACCTCTTTCATCCGTCTTCCAGAACCTTCTGATCTCGACCCTGAAAAAAGGCGGGGTACTAATCTTATAGCTAGCTGTGCACTTACAATAACATAAGCATATAAACCTACAGCTAAGACGTGGTAAAGACTTTAGTCCATAAACATTATGAGAAGTTCCAAGCATCACATTCGACAAAACTTAAAAGCTTATAACAGAAAACTAAATCATAATGATATCTTGTATGACACCAAGAAAGAGTGTTAAGTCAAGGATATCAAGCCTGGAGATGACCATCCTACATGTTAGACCAAATATTCTGCCCAGAATAAGCCGAACGATTCACTAATTTTCTGAATTAAGACAACCTACAATCAGCTCTATTTATAGTATAATATCCCTAAAACAAGCTACTTGGATCATAAATATATGTAAACAAATTGATCAACCAATCTTATCAATCTTTCCAGTCATTAATAGACATCCAAAAGGAAAGAGATTTGCTCCGACGTCCTTCACAGGAAGGCACCTTGGTGGCCTAGTCCAAATACTGAGTTTTTGTCATTAGGGGAAGAGATTTACACCCAAGAATAAGAAGAATAGGAAACTGAAAACCAAGTCCGAAAACAGCAGGAGGGCAAACCAATTGTTTGAGCATAAATATATCAGAAGCTGCTGTATACAATTCAACTGTAAATTTTACCTGATGACACTTTGCAGCTTCTCTCCATCTCCTCCTGTAAAATGAATTTTTTTAGGATGAACATCATAAGACCACGATCAGGAGCAAGTCCGAAAGAGAAGTGCAAAACAAACAAATGACTGTTTGACATAAATTTTACCACATGGACCAATCAAGATAATTTAAAACAAATAGAGCCTAATGATAAATCTTAAAGGGTAAACTATGATGGCATGAAATTCTGCATTACTCCTCACAAGTAAAAGAAAAATACTTCTGCATTAACTGTATAAAATCATGAAAATGATCATTCCTCTAGACAAGAAACACATAAAAAGAGGAAACTTGTGCAAGAAGCTTTATTGCACGTCACCTGAAGTTTCTTAGCAAGATCCTCATGACTTTGCAGGATGGTTGATCTGCTAGCAGTTTCCTTAGCACTGTTCAATCGTCGAGTAACTTCAGCCTACAAACATATTGAAGAGACACAATTTTCTTTAAAAAAATGTAAGTTCTAAGACCACAGAAAAAAACACAATATTGTCTGTTCTAAGCACTGCTGTAAACCACAGCTATGCTCCTAAAATTGTGCAAGAGCAGAGTGCTATATTTACTGTTTATACATACCAAGCATCGATCACAAACTCTTACAACAGGAGCATTCTCATCAGCATTCAGAGCAGTTCTACCCTGCGTGCACTTGTCGCAAAATATATCTCCACAATTCCTGCAATGATGCTGACAATAGGTACCAGTGTGTCATTCACATGTGCAACTTAGATGCATAATTATCTTTTATCTGTTTAAATTCAGATAATGCACATAAGCATAGGAGAGGACAGAGCACACAATAACTCAAGCCAAAACAGTATGAAGATGGAAAGGGCAGAACTTTAATTAGACATACCCTCCGGACAAAAGCACCGAAATCTGTTCCACAAGCTGTGCATTTTGATGTTGCTTCATCAGGGACCTATTGATATTTGACCATATTTACATAAGAAGCTGGAATTCAATCTCTTGGATACAATATGGTAGAAAAACTCAGGAAAAAACATTATTATCTAATAACTAGCAGACTTATCAATTTTTCTTTGATTCCGGTGTCTGAGAAAATGGACAAAGCAAAGGGAAATCGCAAAATTGTAGCATTGATACAAAACAAAAATGCAGCATATTTACCCAGTGATCTTTCTCCTCGTTGACAGGTTTTATCTTATTTATGAGCTCAACAAAACCTTTCTTCTTCTCTGCAGGTTGTTCAGCAATCTTTGCATATTCAGTAGAACGTGTTCTTCCACTCATCTCTTTATACTGCAATTTCAAAAAAGCAAGCATCTTATAAAAATAACTGCATCCACAGTATTCTGCTTACTGTTTCATATAGGGGGAAAACCAAATAACAAAAACACAGTTTACAAAATGATTCCAGTGACCGGTGCCAAAGACAGACCAAAAACACCTGGCAACTTAAAAATTTACAAACCTGTGCAATTGCAGCAGTAACAGTATCCAAAAGTGTTGTTGTTGTATAGCTATTAGATTTCAATCTGATGCGCCTTGATTCAATATCCACAGAACTTTTTGACCAGAAAGCAAATATTGATGGTTCAATGGCCTACACAGATAACAAATAAATCAGTGAGCAAAACATAAATAAATAACAGATATACATGCACAAATCAAGATCAAAGAATTACACACAATAATGAGCATCTTATCCTACAAACTCCTGTCAAGAACTCATCCTTGTAGAAGCATTGAATACCTATACTGCTAGCATGACCATCTGTACTCAAATTCCTCAATTTATCCAAATCATAGGCATGGCCTATTCACATTGTTCATTAATACTCCAAAATTGTAAAGATGTTTAGTATTAGATCACAGCTGCGGTCTACACAACCACCGTGAACAGAAAATCAACAACACCTTACACCATCGTTAAGCTTCTTAAGAACAGTTAATTGGTCTCTAAAAGCATTTGACATAATCGAGCATACATCATGAATTACAATACTTCCACCCAAATTCAACACCACTATATCAAAGGCTAAGGATAAGCCAAATCATACCTCACATCTCGTTATTGTGTCAAGAAGATAAATTCTCAATGTGCGGTTGGTACTTGGGTCCAGCATACGAATTCCATCTAAGCCAATCTGAAAGAAAATAAACCTTAGGTTAAATTTTTCATGATGCTGAATAGTGAATATGAATAACAATGAAAAGGTAAATTCTACAATACCACTGTGCAGCATAGTTCAATCCCAGAGAATCTATAATCTACTACAATCAAGTATTCCTCATATGGTAAGTGTTTTCAATGTTTAACCTGTACTAACTATATCCTGTACACAATAGTTTAATCATTTAAGGGCTACTTTAAGCTCCAAACCTGGCAAAGAACATCCATGGTGCTCTGCCCGCCACTTTCTGCCAACAGCTTCACCCTAAACTTCGGAACCCCGCCCTCCTGCTGCGCGTCTGTCTTAGGCACAGCCCTCACAACCTTCAATGACGAACTTCTCGGCCGCTCTTTCCCTGTGGACGAAGGAGAGGACTGCCCAATTGGCCTCCCAAAATCATCGAAGGCAGTAGACCATGTTGAAGAATTCGGAGCGGTACCCCTAGCTCCATACGGCTCATTACTCCCCCTATAAGCATAAACCCCTTCATTGCCACCGTAGGGGCTATCATTCCCGTAGCCGCTCTCAGTTCGCTTGCCATACGTTTCAGCTCCCAAATCCGACCTGCTCCGGCTCAAATTCACGTCGTAATTATCGTACTGAGGCTCATAATAGAGATTTTTATTCAGCTGAGAGTACTGGGCAGGTGGCTGAACCGACGGGTAGTGCGAATTGGAGGAAACGGGAGGATTGTGGCTGGGGTTTGATGCATAATTCGGCGTCGGCTGATCGTAATACGGCGGCGGTTGCGATTGCGGTTGGGCGGGCGGCTGGTAGGGGCCGTGAGCTTCGAATTGCGGGAAGGTATAGGCGGGCTGCGGTTGCGAGTAGGAGGTGGCGGCGGGGAGGGGATCCGGATTCTGGGGCAAGGGAGGGTAATTGTGTTGGTAGGTCGAGTAATCGGCGGCGGGAGGCGGCGGAGGAGGGGCGTATGCGTTGGCGGAGAAGGGCGGGGCGGAGGCGGCAGAGTAGGAAGGAGGGGCGGGGTAGAGATGATCCACGGGGTTGGGGTTGGGGTTCGGATTGGGAGTAGGGTTTTGGGTTTGAGGGTAGTTCTGGTGGTGGTAGTAGGCGGCGGAGGAGTAGTCGGCGTTGTGCATTTCGACCGCCGGTGATTCGATTTTGACTTTTCCCTTCGCGGTGATGATAATTGTAGAGAGAGAGAGAGAGAGAGAGAGATGAATGTTTTGTCAGCACAGCAATGACTATGAGCGGCTTATATGCAAGTAAACAACGTTTTTAAAAGTACAACACGCTTTTTCAGAGGGAATTTTTGCCAACTGGCCCGGCCCAAATCGAAGCATCAAGGCCCAAATTTCTTAGTAGTAACACAAACATGTTAATTATGTGAGATCTTGAGCACGCATACTACATTTATGTACTCCCTCCGTCCCGATCGTATCGTATCGCTTAATTATTCAATTGAACCGGGACGGACGGAGTAAATACATTGAGATTTGTCAGCATTAGCTTCCGTTTGCATTCAAATGGGAAATGTGTCTACTTTTTATGTCAACACAAAACAGTAAAATTATAGTCTCTGCTGCTGCTACTGCAGTAAGTAAACAGAGATGCATACATTACAACTACTCTCTCTCTCTCTCTCCTCTGCCCTTCATATCTATTACTGTCAGTTTCACAAACTGCATTTTAATTTTCTTTTTGCACACAAAATCCCCCTTGAAAAATCAAATCATCCCTGCTCTGATCCAAATCAGGAAACACCATTAATCACTCCCTTTCAGCTTAATCAAAACAAACAAAAACAAGATTCTTCACCCCTTTTTGGTCAACATCTCTACAACAATTCAAGAAAATTGTTTAGGGTAAAAGAACTTGCATTCTTGCCTCCTTGGGAGATTTGCAGAGGGGGCAGTGGTTCAAGAATGGCTCACAAGATTTGCAGCAGCAGATGTGCCTGCAGGGGAAGAACACTACGGTGGAGGTTCCAGCGTGGCAGGTCTTGCAGTTCATGTTTCTCTCTCCTGGTGAGGGAGGGTGGCAGAATGAGGCGGCATCGTCTGCTCCTCGCTCTCTGGCCTGCCTGAGGCGGCTGCTGAGCTCTGCTGCGGTGGCTTCTCTCTCCTTGGCAGCTCTTTCCCATGCGGCGGCCTCCATTTCCGCCGCCGTGAGGAAGTGCTGGAGCTCTCTTGTCCTGATTCTTGCGGTGGCGATCTCTTCGTCTTTCTGCTTCATTACGGCATTGATTCTTGATTCGTATTCCTGCATTGTAACCGTACGTTTCCGAGCTTCTTCTTCGAGGATCGATCGTCTCAGTCTGTTATTCTGTTGTAACCAAAACCATCAGAAACTCTCTCTCTCTCTCTCTCTATATATGAATAAGAACTGTGAATATTCAAGAAAGATGGGATCTTGGAGCTGGGTTTTACCTGGAGGTGGAGGAAACTGTCCATTTCCACATTCTGGTTATGAATCTCGGAGGAGAGAGAATGCATGATCTCGTGAGGGAGAGATCCGAAGCAAGAAGATGATGAAGAAGAAGAAGCGACAAGGCTTTCAAGAGAATCCACACAAGGGGGAACCTCCAAACTCTGGTGTTGAAGATTCTGAGATTCTTGAATGCAGAAACCGTCTTCTCCAACCCAAAAGAACGAGCCCAGAAAGCAATCTTGCGAAGAAAGTTGATCAAAATCCATTCCCCCTAAGCATGCATTTTCAGCCATGGCTGCAGCAAAAGAACTAAGGAAAAAAAAGCAAGAAAAAAGAAAGAGAAGCAAACGAAACCCTTTACTCAGTCATCACTTTCCCAACACATCAAATGCTAGAAATGGTGAGCATGCAAGGGAACAAGCGGGAGTAGGTTAAAAGCTAGTGATATTCATTTTCTTGCAACTTCACAGCATAACTCTCTCTCTCTCTCTCTCTCTCTCTCTCTCTCTCTCTCTCTGGAGTCTTGATAAGTGATGATATGTTGGTTTGAGGAGGTTTTTATATGCAAAGAAGGGAGAGGGAACTCTTTTTGCAGGGCTAGATAAAGCGGTACAGCAAAAAAGGGGAAATGGGATTAACTCCAAAAGGGTGAAATATGAGAAAATTTGCATCAGAGGGATTATGTATGAGGTAATTAAGAGAGAGAGGGGGGGGGGGGGGGGGGGAAGAAAGTAGCTTTATTGGGATTCTTTTCTTGCAGAAAAGGCTTTTGATTAAGAGAGGGAGAGAGAGAGAGAAAAGGTGGGGGGGATTGATAACGTGGGAAACTTACACATGCAGAAGCAGATTAGGTATAGTAAAGAGGGGGACGTAGACATGCAGATTTGGTGATAGAATGGCGCAGTCGTCGAAAAGAAAGTACAATGGAAAAAGGCCCAACCCACCTTCATACTCTTTACAACACTGTTGCTCCCATTCTCTCTCTCTCTCTCTCTCACTCACTCTCTCCCCTTTTTCTTTTTGAAGTTATGGCATGTGTTAGTGGCCATGGATGGTAGCAATAGCATGGAAGTAATGAACGTTAGTACATGAATGTACCATGTTACATTGCATTTCAAACACAAAAGGGCCCTGGGTAGGAAAGAATAATGTTCTAGTTTCTACATTGTAATCGAACTTTTCAATAACTCGACTATACAGAGGTTAATATCCGTTTTAGGTGTCGATTGAGCCGAATCAACTAGGGCCTAGCTTGCACAATAGAGTCGAGGCATCAGGCACGGCATACCCAACTCAAGTCCGACAATCGAGCGGTCGGGCTTTGAGCAATGTTCTTGAAAGGAAAAAAAAAAAAATTGGCAAATATGTGTCCCCTTTAAGCTAATTTTCAATATATCATGAGTTTGGGCCAATGTTTTAGAACCCGGACCGGACCGCCCGGTCCGACCGGGAACCGGACCTGGTACCGGTCCGGTCAGAGCATTAACCCGGCAGAAGCAGGGAACCGGCATTGGACCGGGAAAACCCGGGTTGACCCGGCTGAACCGCCGAACCGGGGGCGCCGGGGCTGGTTCTGAAAACCGGCCGGGTCATTTTTTTTACAAAAATTTCAAAATTTTTAATGTGTGTATGAGGAATTGAACCCATGACCTCCTAATCCCATTCCAATGTCTTTTCCATCCCACTACTTTTAATACATTGTATTGTTTTGCTTAACTTTATTTAAAGATATAAATTATTTCGATACACAAAAATTTATCATACAATTACTTAATACAACAAATACGTTAAATATATCTCATATTTGTATCATTTTAGTAAGAAATTTGAATTAAATCTTATTAATAGTATTTTTATCGAAAATAAAATACGTAAAATAACTACTTTTTATTATTTAGAGCTTTAACTAGTAAATTAAACATAAGATATTATAATTGTTATTGGAAAAATATATTTGTTTATATTTTATGAATTTCTATTACTACTAAACCTATGAAATTAGTAAAAAATTAATAATTATAATATATTTATATTTATTTATTATTTAATTAATGAACGGTTCAACCCCAGGTTCAACCGGTTCAACCAATTGACCCGTGACCCGGAGGTCTCGCCGGGTCGACCTCCGGGCCGGGTTTTAAAACATTGGTTTGGGCTATAATGAGTGAGGGGTACATTGGGAACATGAGGCCCGGTCCAAATCCGACCCGCTATAGTTATAATTTTGATCAATCCATTGGCTTCGCGTGCAATTAAACCAAATAAAAATTGATGAATTGGATCTCGCCAAACGTGGCCCAGTGAGCCTTCATCCCGGCCATTTGGGCTTTCGGATTTGTTAGCCAAGCCCAACCTTACAAGGCTCTAATTTTTTTCGTTTTTAAAGGAGGATCGATAATTGTTTCCGATTCCTCCTCCGTAATGACTACTTGAACCACTGACCATCTAATTTGGAGGTGAAATATTATACCAACTGAGCTGCCATGTATCGTCATTTCGCTGAAATAGGCACACCTTATATAACTTTTGTGTCTTAGTATACCTTTATGCAAGCGTTAGGTGCTAGTCAGATGGTAAATGAAGATTAATGCTTAGGCAGACAGAAGGGGCTTGAACAGGTTAAAATTGTAATGATTATAAGTTTCAATATCGGGTTGGTGAGGTGTCGTTTATAATCTAAACTACTTAATAATTAATCAGGCAGTGGATGCCTACTAGTGCCTAAGTGAGAATAGGTCGAGATCTTTACAAAAACTAGTTTAACGACACTAATCAGGGAAAGCATATAGTAAAATACAGTTGTTAGTTTAATAATACTAGTATACTCCCTTCGTTCTACCCAGTTTAACGTGTTACATTATTTCATATCTCACGTATATTTATGTAACTCGTTAAATTGGAGACGCCAGAGGGAGGATGTACTTATTGATAAGGATTATAATTAGCTTAACATGCTACAACTTTCCAACTAGAAGTTATTCATTCCAAATTAATTAATCCTTGGCTAATAAATTATCAATAAACAATTTTAAATTTGTTTTATTTTCCTTTTTGAATAAATTTGAAATTTTAAAATTGGGCCACGAAAAGTTTCCAAATTTGGCTCCAGATTTCAGCACGGGGTCAATAGCATAATTAGAGAAGAGTCAAAGGACCAAACTGCAAATCTCCGAAACCGCGTTAAGTCGGTCACGCCTCCCTCTATAAATAGACCCCTCCAGCCCTCAATAGCCACATTCCGCGGCTTAGAACTTTTTTTTGCCCTCTTTCGCTGCCGAAACCCTAACCCTAGGGAAACCAGAGATCTCCGCCTCCCCGTCGCCTAGATCCGTTATTCGCCTGAGTTTCTTGTCTTAAATCTTGAGAAGAAACCCTTCTCTTTGCTTCTAGTGGGGATTTTTTTTAGGGTTACGGGGTTAAATTTTCGGTTTCGATCTCCGATTCGAGATGTCTCGGTGCTTTCCGTACCCACCACCGGGGTATGCTTTGAGCAGCGCCACGAAAGAGGCCTTGATCGAATCGATTAAGGTTTGTTGAACCGAGTACCTTGATTGATTTATTCATGAGCATGAGTCCTCATCGATGTAAATTAATTGAATCGTGGTGGGTGTTTTTCTGTACGGATCCGATGTGAAAAACTTTTTAAGAAACCGTTGCGGTCTGAGATTTGGTTGTTTATTTGGTTTCCGAGTACCCGTATGTATTTGGCAAAAATGTTTTTCTTCGTAGAGATGGGGATTTACAGCTTCGACGATGGGTTAGATTTCTTATGAAGGGGGAAATTGTTTCTATAAAAAAGATCCCTAATAAAATCAAATTAAACTGAAATCTGAACTAATTTTCAATGATACCATTTGATCTCTCTCTTGGCTCTTTGGTTGTTTCCTACTCCTCTTTGGTTGTTTCCTACTCCTGTTTGAGTCTTTCTTGATTCTTTGATAGCGGGTTAGATAGCATGAAGTTGCTTGTTCATTTGAATAGATATGGCGCTGATTAAGCTTCTTCGCCTTGAGACGGTTATGATTGTGAGATTACCAGAGTTTATATTAGCTAAATAAGGGCCCCGATAAACACGAGATTTATAGTTTGACTAAATCAAACTTAAAAGATTATGAGATGATATCAAACAATAGCTAATACTTTGAGATAGTTTCAGTGTTAAGTTAGATCTGTTTGCTGAATGTGTTAGTTTTTGTTCCTTGTCTTTGATGTGTTTTTTTAATCGAATGTGGTGTTTGTATTAAGTAATGAGAAATAGCACACATTAAATTATGGGGTAATTTCCGGTAACTGAGCAATTGTATGCTCTATATGCAGTCTTGTATTTCTGTTCTTGAAATCCATTTGTTATATGTTGAGAACTCATTTGTCCCTTGACTAAACAGCAGCGCTTGTAATTTTATAACAGTTTTGGTAGAAATTGTATATTTGTATCGATGTAGTTACTGATTGTTAGGATTAATGTCTTTAAATGTAACATGAGATGCATGATCATCTCTGGGTGTTATGTGGTGGTTGCATAAGTGAAACTATGCTGGGTATCTGTTCGTGTTCTGGGCCGTGTCACATTGGCTCATCATTGGCATCAGTTTCTAAATATGTCATTTTGGTGCTCTAAAGTTCCAAAAGGATAAGGTGAAAGCTGAGGAACATAAGAAGGACAAGAAAAGGGAGAAAAAGGAGAGAAGGAAAGAGAAGAAAGATAAGAGTGATAAGAAGGAGAAGAAAGATAAGAAAAGTCAGATCAAGGACTCTTCTGATGCTGCTGCCCAGAGTCTTCTTGGTAGCAAATTGGGGGCAGACGCCAAAGTTGACTTTTCACAAAAGGAATCCAAAGCTGATTCGGAACAGCTAGAACGCAGTAGTCTCACAGAGGAGCATGCCAAGCCTGTTTGCTTACGAGTTCCGAGCTCTTCCTCCGACAGCACAGAAAATAGCAACAAGAGGAAGAGGCAACCTTCCCCTGTTGATGTTAGCCGTGGTCATGGTAAGCAATTGCTTACACTATCAATTTCTCAATTCTATTCTTGTAATTGTCATCATTTCTAATTTGTATTTGTCTATCAGGTAAGATTATCCGTATACGGCTTTCTTCGAAGAAGCACAATCAATCTGATTCCACAGTGATTGAGGAGAAACATTGCTCTACATCTGGCAGAGCACTTGTTCCTCCCCAACTCGAGAATGAAATTGCTCCTAGACTAAGAAGTGAAGGTTTTTGCTCCACATCAGGGTCAACAGGCAATGGAGGGCAGAGTCTTGTTTTTAAAACTGGTGGAGAGCGATTCCACATTGCCTCGAAGCAGATCGAGACTGCTTCTCCTCCTCTGTTGGAAGCTAAAGCTTTGTCTAGGGTTATGACTGCAATGGAGAAAGAGGCCCTGCTATACCGGAATCTCATTGAGAACTGGGTTCCACCCCAAATGAATGATCTGTGTGCTGAAACCGGTGACGAAGATTGGCTATTTGGGAGCAAGAACAAAAAAGCAGAAGTGTCCGAGTCGAGAAAGATCTGCAGAGATGAAAGCTCGTTCTCGTGCTCCAACTCCAACACCTCTTCGTTGTGGCCTCGTGCTCAATATTTGCCAGAAGTCGACTTGTATGCACTACCCTACACTGTCCCCTTTTGATTTTGTAGCCGATTAGGATTTTTGTAGTCTATTCTCCTTGTGGGAGATAGTTTTTCCATCCGCTGCGGATTTTTTAGATGAGTTCATTCTTAGAGGAAGGTGATGTATTAACGCGAATTTACAATTGTAAATAAACATAGATACGTATTCGATACTTATTTAGTATTCTCATTAAATTCTTGTACTAAGAAAGGCTAAAAAAAAAACACACAGAGAAAATGCTAACAAAAAATAAGCGAAAAACTTGAATCTTGATTCGTGTAAATTATGAAGTTAAATAAAAACAAGTTCTTTCTAAATTCTAAGTAGTCCCTTTGTTTTTTTTTGACGTGTCTCGTTTCTTTTTGTTGCGGTAAAAAAAAGATATACATAAATTTATATATATATAAAAAAATCTTTCATAACGAGATTGGAATTGGATGCCTTCGATCGGAGAAACAAATAAAAATTAGAGCATGACGGAGTGCACCCCTGGCTATTCCATTTGAGAGAGAGAGAGAGAGAGAGAGAGAGAGAGAGAGGGAAATGATGATGTTAAACGGAATCGAAGACGAAGAAAAATGGCTGGCCGAAGGCATCGCCGGAATTCAGCACAACGCGTTCTACTTGCATCAAGCTTTGGTATATCCCAATTGAATTTTAATTCAGTTTTACAGTTCGACATCCCTAAATTATCGAACTCAAGCAGCTGAATCGTGATTCGGGTTTGTTATCTTATTTTAGGACTCGAATAATCTCCGGGAAGCACTCAAATACTCGGCGCAATTGCTATCGGAGCTACGAACTTCGAGGCTGTCGCCGCACAAATATTATGAGCTCTGTAAAGTTCTTCATTCCATTTCTAAGTAATTCATCGGTACATGTTAACTGCTGTATATGAAAAACTGAGGTTTTGGCTTTGAGTTTTGATGATCTTGTGGAATTTGCATTCTGTGTTAGATATGCGGGCTTTTGACGAATTGAGAAGGCTGGAGATTTTCTTTAAAGAAGAAGATCGGCACGGCTGTCCGGTGGTTGACCTGTACGAACTGGTCCAGCATGCCGGAAACATCTTACCTAGATTGTAAGTTTTTGTGATTTTCAGCAGTAATTTTAGTCATTAATAACTTAGTTTGCCTACCAACATTCATTCATGATACCGATGCGAGTGCACAACTATTGCTTGCTTTACTACTCATTCAATGCCAATTATGCCTGTAAAAAGTATGGATGCTTTTCGATACCATATTGACAAAGTTCTGCTGGTGTCAATGTATGCTTTGGATAATAGATGAGAAGGCACGCAATTGCTTATTGCCTGTTAAAATCAATGGTCTTTAGTTTTTATTAGAAGTACCTTGGTTGCAGCAGATAGATGTAGAATTAATTCTTATGCACTATTGTACATGTTAGTGCAGATCTTGTGTCTTGAGGACATTGCCAACGGTTTTGGACTTAAGGCAGCTCAATAGACGATAGATTGAATTTCATATATATTGTAACAATTGGAATCTGTTTTCTTCATACTGTTGAACAACCAAATACTATAGGCTCGGTTGATGCATTTTATTTATCTTTGATTCTGTCACTATGTAGATATCTGCTATGCACAGTTGGATCTGTATATATAAAGTCCAAGGAGGCTCCTGCAAAGGATATTCTCAAGGATCTTGTTGAAATGTGTCGTGCTGTTCAACATCCCATCCGCGGGCTTTTCTTAAGAAGTTATCTTGCTCAAATTAGTAGAGATAAGCTTCCAGATATTGGTTCAGAGTATGAAGGGTAATGCAACTATTGCAAGAATAATGTCATCAGTATTAATTATTGGTGGAATAGCCTTTTGGATTGTCCATGTTGCTGTTGTCCTGTTCTACTTGTTTTTTAGTAAGTGAGCCAACCATTTTTTTTCCCTCCCCATTTAATAGTGAAGGTGATACCGTCATGGAGGCTGTGGAATTTGTGCTGCAGAATTTCATAGAGATGAATAAACTATGGGTTCGGATGCAGCATCAGGTTTGTGGAAATTCTCTGAGAATTCTTGTTTAGCTTTTACTTCTAACATTAATGGTATCTGCAAACTTGCATGCACAAAGAGAAATATATCATGAGGGCATATTTGGGTATGCAGTAATTTTGATGCTTATGATGTACATATTTGCTTCGGTGATCCGACTTTGGGTTTTCTTTTGGGATTTTGGTTTGCAGGGACCTCATAGGGAGAATGAGAAACTTGAAAAGGAGCGAAACGAATTGCGTGACCTCGTAATGCCAATGCTGCCTGAAAAAAATCAATCAAGTCGTAAACATATAACACTTCTGATCCATTGCTCTGTTTTTTAGGTGGGGAAGAATTTGCACGTCCTGAGTCAGATAGAAGGTATTGACCTTGAAATGTATAGAGAGACTGTTCTTCCTAGAGTTTTGGAGCAGGTTGGTGATCTGACTTGCTGCATATGTTCTTGAGAGGATCTTAAATGTCATAGGCTTTCCTCTGTACACGTTTTAAAAGTGTTTGTGACAGATTGTGAATTGTAAGGATGAACTCGCCCAATATTATTTGATGGACTGCATAATTCAAGTCTTTCCAGATGAGTATCACTTGCAGACCCTTGAGACGTTATTGAGTGCCTGCCCCCAACTTCAAGTGAGTTACTCCTATTAAACTTGCAATGACTGTTTGATGCATTGCTGCATTATCTTAGTTAACATGGCTGCTAAGTAGAGAGCAGTAGCAGTCTAATTGGTCATTATAACAATATACATTTTCTTGAAGTACTTTTCGAAAGCATTACAATGACTGAACTTCCACTGGCCCTCAAATGCACACCATGCTTCGTGCATATAATAGAGGGTCAGTTTTCTTTGTTAGGCCTGTTGGGCTCAAATGTTCATTTACTGCCAAACTGCTGTTTCAACTTTATGCACATTTGAAACCTAGGGTAGATGAGTTTTCTGGACGAGAAGTTTGCATTCTTATAAGTAGTTCTATTCAGCCTGCTAGTTGTATTCAGTTTGTATATTTTCCGTCATCCGTACTCTCCTAGCATTTGCTGCAAATAATCTGTGCATCTCTGGTATCTGTGATTTGATTTGCAGCCTACGGTTGACCTGAAAACAGTATTATCCCAACTGATGGAGAGGTTGTCAAACTATGCTTCTCTGAATCCTGAAGTGAGTCATTTACTCACTAATTGATAACAAATCTATCATGTTCTTATTTTGACTCTTGTCCCCTTATAGTTGTTACCAGAATTCTTACAAGTTGAAGCATTTGCGAAGCTGAGCAATGCAATTGGAAAGGTACAGTTGCGCTTCTTACATTACATATAGCTCCTGAGAATTGAATTTATGTTGAAAATGCAAATGTGCGGTGTTTGTAATGTCTCATTAAATGGTGCATATGCTCTTTTGGGTTGTCTAAAGATAAGCCAATAGTAATATCTCAAATCTGTCTCACGACTCATCATTCAGTGTCAGATGACAGATATGATTTTACATGTGTGCTAAATTAGATACGTTTCAGTATGATTTGATAGATCATGTGAAAGATTAGGTAATCTTCGAAGAATAACAGATCATGTGAAAGATTAGGTAATCTTCGAAATTCTGATACTTGCAATTCCACTCCATTTTGTAAATAGTGTTTTAAGTATATTATTTGTTATATAAGCAATAAGTGTGGCGGTGAAAAAGAAATATATAGTCTATATCATAACACAAAATGAATATATATGCCCTTCACAATGCAAATTTATGATTGTCCATAAAGATTAAATACCCTAAAGCATCCAATTAGCCCCCCCAACTTCATGCAGCTATCTTCTCTCACTAGTATATACCTGCACGTCATACTGCAGTAAGCTATTTAGTTCTGAATCTACTGATGTCAATTTTTGGATTCCCCATGAAATATTGACCATGTCTATCATGTCACTGTCATCTTCTATCATGGTATCAATTTTCAAGTTGTTTATTTGGACGGAAAGCTAATCGTTTTTTAGGAAATCAGTTCTTATAGTTTCATATTACTAGAATGGTTTTTTATGCAGGTCATCGAAGCGCAAGTTGATATGCCTGTTGTTGGAGCGATTGCTTTATACGTTTCTCTTCTGACTTTCACTCTTCGTGTACATCCAGATAGGCTGGATTATGTGGATCAAGTGCTGGTATACTTCAATTTTTTGAGCTAACGATACAAAAGTTCCATGTCAGCATTTTGTTGATAGCCAGATCTATATATGCATCTGCTATTCTTAAGAAATTATTATTTCTTAGTAACCAGAAAAAGACAGAAAAATAAGAGTGACAATCTGTACATACACATCGTTATTTATTGTGCACATATATATGAAATTCACAAGAATGGTAGAACATGATCTATTAACCCCCATAGCCAAAATGCAGTAATCTGAAAGAGTTACTTTTGATTACTTTCTATCTTCTCTTTTTTTAAGGGAGCATGTGTCAAAATATTAGCCGGAAAACCAAAGCTTGAAGATAGTAAAGCAACAAAACAAGTTGTCGCCCTTCTGAGTGCTCCTCTTGATAAATACGATGACATCGTCACAGCTCTTACTCTTTCTAATTATCCTCGCGTAATGGATCATCTTGATGCTGGAACGAATCAAATCATGGCTATGGTTATCATCCGAAGCATTATGAAAAACAAAACCTGTGTTTCAACTTCCGACAAGGTATATTCCTGCTCAATCTTCTTTTAGCATTGGTATCCCTACTTGACATAAATCGAACATAAATTTGTGTGGCAGGTTGAAGTACTATTTGAACTGATAAAAGGGCTTATAAAGGATTTGGAAGGGATTTCAACAGATGAGGTACATTAGAAACTTGTCACCAATTGCTCTAATAAAAAGAACCTAATTGTGTGAGAGAAATCTGTTTTTTATTAGTCTGCTTGTGTTCATTATCTTTTCTTTCCAGTTTGCACTCATGTATATTATCCATGTTTCATGTTATGACCAATAGCTTGATGAAGAGGATTTCAATGAGGAGCAAAATTCTGTTGCATGCCTCATGCACATGTTGCATAATGATGACCCAGAGGAGATGTTAAAGGTAATTCACCTTGGTACTACAGATAGTTATGCTTAGATTATATTCGTAGATAGTGAAATATGCTAAACATCTTTGCATAAATGGCTTCATATGTTACCACACTTATCATTGAAAGTAAATATGGCGGTTGATGTTATTCCACCTCGATCCAAAAGGACCTCAGAGGGAGATCTTTAAATGGGGGAAGACTGGCTTGCTTCGGTAGGCTGTTATTTTGTTTCTTGAGAAAGTCATCTTGTTTCTCGAGTAATGTGCAAGTGCTAGGAAACCACTTTTAGTTATTTATAATGGATGAAGTTAGCCAAACAAGGAGATGAGGGAAATAAGGATAATGAGGTTGCCTGAGTGCTGTGTAGACTATCAGAAGGCTAAGAAGAAGGATATTAGAACAGGATTACAATCTCTCACATCAAATTTTGATGCGGCCCAGCATATCATCGAGGTGTTGTGCGCATAAGTTGAGTGTGTGAGCATTGGCTTGACAATCTTAAACTTACTTTCGCTAAAAAATTATGCAGTACACAGTAATATTACCGGTTTATGCCACTTACTACTTTTCTACTATCACATTGTCCTGTTTATATACTTATTGTAAATTTTGCATTTCTTTCTATTCAATAGATAATATGTACTGTGTGGAAGCATGTAACATCTGGAGGTCCAAAACGACTGCCCTTCACGGTCCCATCGCTTGTTTTCTCTACCCTCAAGGTACGTTGGTTCCAGGTTGGGATTGCATATATTATTGGAGAGTGTGGTAGATCATAGGGAAGAGTTGGAATAAATACATGATCTTTATAATGTGCTTTTCTGGATAATCCTGAAAGCTTCAGCAGCCTATATGCAAAAGAAGAGCAAAGGCTGTATAACCCATATTTCTCCCAGCTATTTGATATCAGCTTCAAGCTTAACAATTAACATCATACATCATTTTTTAGCCTTTAACTTTCGTAAATTACTCTGATTATATGATCTCACTGATTCCTATTATCCCTGTGTTCAAAACTTCAAATAGCATGTTTGGACTACTCACAAGTCACAAAAGGAAAAGGAAGAAAAATAGCATGGTTGGAAATTATATGGCTAAGATAAGAGCCAAAATGGTTACTTGTATGTTCGTCCTTGATTGTTTATGCAGTCATCTAACATGTCTAAAATCCATGTAGCTTTCCGTACTGAAGCATTTAGGCACTAAACCTCTCTATTTGATTTTTGGACATTGAATGACTTATTTTGGATCACTGATAAGTGATGACATTAGATATAGTTACAATAGGTCATAATAGCCTGTTTGAGTCATTTAGTAATATTTCTCTTGCATAAAAGTTATGTCAGCTGTTCTGTTCATTTATTTTACCCACAAACCAAGCAAGATAATTTCACACTCTTGATGTGCTTTGCTGGGTTAGTTGGTGAGAAGACTGCAAGGCCAAGATGGAGACGTCGGTGGAGAAGAAGTTCCAGCCACCCCTAAAAAAATATTTCAGCTCCTGAATCAGGTAACAAAGGTTCACCCTTCAGAATTTTTGAACTCAGATTCTATGCGAGCCAACTTGGTTTAAAAGAAAGTTGATCCTGGTTTCATGAGAATCTTTTCCAAACTTTTGCTGTGTAATTCTAATGCCTTTCATCCGATCAATTGGTCACCATCTGCAGATTTAACTAATTAACACTGGCAAAAATATATATGCAAGATCGCATGGACAAAAATATCCCCCTTTGATATCAATATTTGATTTATAGTGTGCATGAAGAACTGCTTATCCATATTCTCTATTATGCATGTCTATCAAATTAGTATTTTTAGTAAAGCTGGAAGCATCACTATTACAACATCCAAGTTTTATATACTTTATCTTCTTCTGCACATGACGATATCTATTTGTGAAACTCCCCATCAACTGTTGAACTGTGGATCCTGAGCAGAAGTATATTCGTTTTATTTATTGTAGATTATTGAGGCTCTTTCAGTGGTTCCAGCACCTGAATTGGCTTTAAGGCTTTACTTGCAATGTGCAGAGGTAACAAAATTTAAAAGTATTTTTGCTCCGCTGAAAACTTGTTGGTGCATCAGTTAGGCCGGTACTAGCATGTTGACTAGAGGTCAAACGTGCGAATATGTGGGTCTGAATGTCATTTTCAATTTCTTTATTGTCGTTTGAGAATTATTTTGTGCAGGCAGCTATGCGGATTGATAAGAATTTCTTTCTTTGCATACCTTTGGACATTTTATTTGCAGGCAGCTAATGACTGCGACCTTGAGCCGGTGGCATATGATTTTTTCACACAGGCCTTTGTCCTTTATGAGGAAGAAGTTGCGGTAAGTATTAACTATATTTTCTGAGCTCATGAAAATCACATTACTTTCTTCAGATCAAGTAATTGTATTCTAAGTAACTCCTGTTATAATATTCAATACTTTCCAGGATTCTAAAGCCCAGGTGACTGCGATTCACCTAATAATAGGGACTCTGCAGAGAATGAATGTATTTGGTGTTGAGAATAGAGATACCTTAACTCATAAAGCCACAGGGGTAACTTTATTGTCTTTCTGAAGTGCATATCTTTTTCGATAATCATTCGTTTGCTGCGGTCCGGACTCATTATCTTTTACTTTCAGTACTCAGCGAAACTTCTAAAGAAGCCGGATCAGTGCAGAGCAGTTTATGCATGTTCACATCTTTTCTGGGTTGATGATCAGGATGGCATCAAAGATGGAGAAAGGTAGCTTTACAATTTTCGAGAAGTGTTTGTAACAATGATGCTTTGAAACGTATGAATAAAAACGCATGGCATGTTAATCTTCCTAATTGGCAGGGTTCTGCTCTGCTTGAAGCGTTCATTAAGGATTGCCAATGCTGCTCAGCAGATGACAAATGTTACCAGGGGTAGTAGTGGACCTGTAACTCTCTTCGTCGAGATACTGAACAAGTTAGTTATTCAAACTCTTCGAATCTACAGCAGCCTGTTTCTCCCCATTGATGTTTTTGTTATTCATTCTTTTGTTTGTTCATTGATATGATTCAGGTACCTATATTTCTTCGAGAAGGGAAACCCTCAGATTACAACTTCCGTTATTCAGGGGCTAATAGAACTAATTAAAACCGAGATGCTGAGTGACAGTGCAACTGCCAGTACTGTATCAGACGCATTCTTCACAAGCACCTTGCGTTATATTCAATTCCAGAAACAAAAGGGAGGCGCTATGGGGGAAAAGTACGATTCCATTAAGTTGTGACAAGTTGATGCTTTTTATGAAATGCCATTGTTTTCCACACGAGTCGTGGAGTTGGATTTGGGACTCAGGAGGACGAAGCTACAAATGATTTTCACTTCTTAGTCGCCTATGGGGACTCTGAACTGTATATTTACAATGCTGATCCTTCCGATGAGGAGAAGTTCTTTCGAATTTTGGATCTTGATCTCATCCCACACACACCGGGAGGTGGACTGCTTGGAAAATGCGTGCATATCCTCTGTATTATTCGCTTTAAGTCAGTTGTAACCTTAATGATGAGATCTCAGATAAGTGCCGCGAGCAGTGGCCTACATCACTCGGGTCGCTTATATTGTGTATAAGATACTACTGTACATTCATTTGTTCGTAGATGAAATACTTGATACTCAAAACATCTGGATGATATCTGATAAGATGTTCGTTTCGACCATCAGATTTGATTTTTCGTTCAATACTTGGTTGTTTAAGTCAAATGCACGATAAAGCAGCAACGAGGAAGGGTATATGTAACACCGGATTAATGGAGACAACTACGATGTGCACGACTGATATAAACGGGACCATTACATAATGTCAAATAAGCATATAGAGTAAGATAGAATGAGAAGAAAGGAGATACATGAGTGAACAATAGGTACAGTAACATTAGGTGTTGTGTTATATTAATGGTAACGACACATCTCGTAAAAATGCTATCTAATCCACGTTACAAGATGGAGCAGCTTCTGTGTCCCTTCTTTTTCTTCTTCTGCTTTGGTGGCTGCAATACTATCTTAATGGCAGCATCGAACACGGCCTTCACATTCTGCACCGAACCACACAAAGCAAATCCTACTATGAGAAACCATTTACCTGACTAACTTCTACCTTCAATCAGACAAAGAATTCACCTGTTGTGATTTTGAACTGCACTCGATGTATGCAGGAGCTCCGACAAGTTTCTTGAGTTCTTCCCCCTAAATGAGAAGTCGTGGTAAAGCAACGAGTGGAGCAAAAGATGGAATGGAATGACGAACATTTAGAAATTGGTAATCACTCTTTTTACCTGAGCTGTACTTATTGGAACTGCTCCAGGATGATCAACGAAGAACTGCTTATCATCTCTAAGATCTGCACGTAAAAAGGGTCGTTTAATTCGAACAAACTCAGTAACTTCTAACAATAAACAACTCCTCTAAAGAAGGCAAGCTATATTGTCTGCTCATTATAGCATTAGATGCTTCATATAAGGAAACCAATGTCTTACCAAGCTTCGTCCCAACGAGAATAATTGGAACACCGGGTGCATAATGCCTCAACTCTGGAATCCACTAACAAATACATAAAAGGATAAAAGGATAAGAAACATGGCATAAAGACTACTCATTGTACAAAACGGATCGAAAAACAGCTAGAGAGAGCCATCTCCCCATTTCTAACCTTCTTTGCAATATTTTCGTAGCTGGCCTTGCTAATGAGAGAAAAGGCTAGAAGGAAAACATCTGCTCCGCGATAGCTCAATGGTCTCAATCTATTATAATCCTCCTGACCTGATCAATCCATAAAGCCGAAGCTATAAAAGGCTTGAAGACAAGACAATGTTATAGCAAACGAGACATGGTCGAAAGGAATTACCAGCAGTATCCCAGAGTCCTAGGTTTACAGTATTACCATCCACAACAACATTAGCACTGAAGTTATCAAATACAGTTGGGACATAATCCTGCATTACAAGGCGAAATCGGGATGAGAAATCCAAGTGTATATCAAACATTAGGAGGTCTACCTCTACTCAATCAGACTCACAAAACATCAAAATCTTGATAAAACTACATAACATGGATACAACATCTACCTATTACATAACAGATTACACAATGCAAATGGTTCCTTATTCAATCATAAGCAAGAAAAGGAAGGAATCATCAAAAGGGCACTACACAGAAACTAACCAGAGATGGTAATAGGAGAAGAAATATGAAAATGCCAACAATTTACCATTTCCAAGAAAGAAGATATTATGCAACAAGAATTGAAATAACCATGAATTAGGAGCAAAAGATGAAATCTTGAACAAAACCCTCCAAAGAAATCTGAAATAATGTTATGGAAAACAGAAAAGAAGAAGAAAAAAACAATAAACAGACCGTAGGAAATGTGTTGCTGGTGTAAGAAATTAACATGCAAGTTTTGCCAACAGCTCCATCACCCACAGTCACACACTTGATGAATCTTGTGGCACTCATTTTTCCAAATTCCCACCACTATCAGTTTTTCCAGCAAGCTTAACAAAATAAAATCAAGAAAATCTCTCGAAACTAAAACTTTAGAAAGAATGGTTGTGTAGTGTAGTTCGCTCCGCTGGCTAAAACTAAAAGGGAATGGCTTTATTACAGCTTTCTACTCTCACACCAATCTTTGTCTTAGATTGGGGGTGGGGGGTGGGGTGGGTTGAAGCATCTTTCTTCAATTTCCTTTTCTTTTCTTTTCTTCAAATACTCTCTTCTACGTTGGATAATTGGATTGGTTGCCAAAAATTCAGAACTAATTGACACTAGTATTTATTTTGAGCTAACCATCCATTCTTGCAATTATTGACACATTTTAACAATTTTAAAATTTCCAAGAGAGAGAGAGAGAGGGAGAGATGTAGTTTAGAACGTTAGAGCATCTCCAACCCATACTCTTAAATGGAGTATTACTTCATTTTGAAGTACGGAGGGCATTCCAACCGTACTCTATTTTACAGCAAGAGTATAGAGTATTGAACAGTAAAACTCTATATATGGAGTTTTACTGTTCAATACTTCATACTCTATTTTCACTATTTGAACAATATTAAACTATATAAAAAAAAATTAACTACATTTCATTAATATAATTTGATTTATAATTTATTGTATTGTATATTTTATTTATAACTAAATTTTATAATTTTTATTTAATTTAACACATTTAATTTTATATAAATAAAAAATTAGCAATCCACAATATACTTAAATTATGTTATTTAAGATACAATTTAATTAATTATTTAATATTTATGATACATTAGAAAATGTTAATTATGTAAAATAAATGAAAAACTACAAATAGAGTATATATATAAAGTACGTGGTTGGAATGAATTTCTAAAATAGAGTATGTCATACTTTATTTTGAAGTGTAGCATACTGCAAAATAGAGTATAGGGTTGGAGATGGTCTTAGGCATTTAAAATTTGAATCCGGCAAACTTGGGAAGGAGAAGTTAAATGGAACAATAGTACTATTAACAAAATTTTACTAGGAGAAAATACTACTATTACTCCCTCCGTTCTGCTCCATTTGGTCTGCTCTATTATTTTATACCACACATCTATTCACTCTATAGGTCAAATGGAGCGGAACGGATGAAGTATTATTTAAAAAGAAGGCCTTTAATTGATGAAGTGAGCACATGGGATGGGAGGGATGAAGCTTAAGTCCAAAAACCCCATGTGCATTGAGTCACCAAACCTCTACCTACTTTGTTTAATTATAATTTGTTAATTTTGGATGATTAACCTATTAATAATCTTGACGAGATTCCATTGGCTATACACCTTTTTAGACAGCCCACCTACAACGTGTGAGATATGGTACACCACTTACACTTAGTGGTCCTAATTCATATCTTCTATTCATTTCATTCACTTCCCATTTTTTAACTTATTATTAATCATATATATACAAATTCATCATTTCCTACGTGACAAAATACTATAAACTCTTACATTTATTATTATTTTTTTTCATTTCGTTGAGTAAATAGAATTACAAAAATAAATCGAATTGGGCCTGGCCCGAACACCCGAGCCCACTTGACTTGATTAGCAAAAGCCCATTAATCTATAGTCTATTGGGCTAAAGCCAGCCCAATAAAAGCCACCACATGGGCCCACTTCGATTATCATAACTTTCCCACAAAAATATAGCATCGATCAATACCCAGAATTATTCAAGTGCAGGGTATGTGGAAGATGGAAAACCCATGAAATTTTACTTTTTTGACAGTAAAAAGTAAAAAAATCAGAATATATATTATCTAGAGGTAAAAATGATGGTAGTAAGAATGAAGGTGGTGAAGTTAAATCAAGAAGCATGAGTAGTGGAATCATCGGAGGTAGATTTGGGCGTAGCACACAGCGCCAACCAGCTTTCATCACCACTTTCCCATCCCAATCTGTTTCCACCAACCTGCTCAACAATTTCAAATAATTATACATATTTCAAGATCGATTTATAAAAAAAAAATAATAATCTTTTTCAATATTTATTAAGAATTATTGAAAGATTGCTTACCGGTGGCTTTGTTTCATCAACATTGATTGGGACGTCGTTCAGGTTGACTAAAGGGGAGGAGGTGTTGGTGGTGGAGACTTTGACTGTGACTGCTCTTTTTTCAGCAAGAGGCTTCACTATGGAGGGTGGTGGTGGTGGTGGTGGTGGATGGTATTGAGGATAGTGGGGGGCGGCGCCGCCGACGTAGGGAAGCTGAGGTGGGATGGCGGTGGAGGAAACGGAAGGAGGGGTGGGAACCTCAACTTGGACATGCAAGAAAGTGGTGGAGGCATCAATGCTGCTGGTGTTGCTGGTTTCTTTGACCATGTTTGGCCACAGGAAAGTGCCCTGTGGCTTGCAGATTCTGAACCCACTCTTTAGCCTTTCTATCTTGGCTGCTTTTGCCTCGAGTTTTAATGCTTTCCCCTCCACAGTTAATGCCGCTGCATCTTGTACTTGCTGCTGTTCTTTGCTGCCCTCTCTCTCCACTGCTGCTGCTGCTGCTGCTGCTTTCTCTCTCTTCAGATGAGCATCTGTTGCTAGCATTAATGAAGACCCTGTGTGTGCTGTTTCTGCCATTTTTGGGGATAGCTTTTCAAATTTTCCCTGTTTCAAAGATTTCCATGAGTGTGAAACCACTGCTCAATTCCTTATTTAGCAAATGGGATGCTGAAAACCAAGTCTAACACTATATATTACAGAAGAACAGGAAACTAAAGCAATAAATTATGATCCTAATTTGGAGATTCAAATGGTTTTGAATTTAATCAACCAACTCATAGCAGCAACTCATATAACTCAACTCATAAATGGTGACTCAAAGCATTAATGTGGAACTCTACCTCTATCTCTTTCACAAATTCAGAGATGGTCATCAATTGTTCCTTGTACTTTTCCTGAAAAAGCCATGATATTCATGAAAATTTAGCACAGTTTACACAGAGATAACACATTAAATGATCAAGTTATTGAAGATGATCAAGCTTTTGGCTTATAATCATACCACTGAAACATGTACATGTCCAAAATCTCGTTTCGAGGATTCAAACGAAGCAGCAAGCTGATCAAGCTTTTGACTTATATCACAATGGTTTGATTCTACTGTGGTTGCTTGATTTTCTTGCTGCCTTCTCTTGGAAGAAATTTCATCAATCTCCCTACATACAGTCCCATTAATCAAAATCAGTGATTTGTAAACCACAAACAAAGCTAAAAGTACTGCATTATTTTGATTCAATACTGTATAGGGTATGCATATATCACCTCCTCAACATCCCAACTTCCTCCTCCAACTGCCTCCTAGTTGCCATCAACTCCAAATTTCTGTTAACAGATTGAATATTATCTTTTACAAGAATAGGAGGAAAGATATATATAATCTGTACCAAGAAACAAAAATGTAACATTTCCCACCTTTTTATTTTTGAAACATCATCCTTAAGCTGCTTTAACTCTCTAGCACAAATAGGGTCTTGAGTAGGGGAATCACCAGGTTTCCAACCCGGTGGTGGGACCCAATAAGGGTCAGTTACCCCAGCATCCTTCCTTATGTTAACAAGCTGAGCATTTTCCAACCAATACTCCATTGCTCCGTCGGGATTGTGCCGCCGCCGGAACCTCTCTTGGCTGCCTGGAGCAAGTTTTCCTGCCATATGCTTGAGGAGGTGATCAAGGAGACCCGTATCACCTATCTTCTTTCTTGCTTCTGCTCTCAACTGAGGCCTCAAGATCGGTTTTTCAGCTGTTGCTCCCTTTGATTTCATCACCTCCAGAAGATTTTTCTCAGCAAGCTTGTACCTTCACAATTTCTTGATATGATCAATAAAAGCTACCAGATTAAAGCAATTGAAACAGCCAGATATGATAGAAACATATATACCTTTCAGAAGACCAACGATCTTTAGGATCTCTTTGAATGTGTAATTCCCTTGATCTCTTACTGGCTTTGTATTTCCTGATTGGATTCTTCTTCTGCGTTTGCTTTTGCTTTTTGATTTCAACCTTTGGTTTCTTGAGGTTCCTTGCACCCAAATTTCTGAAAGAGTACCGCTTTCTTTTCAAGCTGTCATTAGTCTGCTTAACTTTGATCTTCACATCTTCCTCCTCCTCTTCTTCTTCATCTTCTTCCTCCTCCTCATCCTCTTCCTCATCTTCTTCTTCTTCTGCTGCTGCTGCTGCATTTGCTTCATCTTCACCATTTTCCATATCCTCATCTTTCTCACCACCATCACCTTCTTCATCGCCACAAGTAGCTTCCAATCCCATCTGGGATTCCTCAACTCCATTCACAAAGCTTGAAGACGAGTTCTGACCATTAAAAACATCACTTCCATCATTCTCCTTATGCCTACCCAAATACTTAACTTGCCTCCTAATCCCCCATGTCACCATCCCACTTCCCTTGAGAGCCTCAGACAGAAAACTGCTTCCTTTCCTATTTCCAGCACTGCAAGAACCAAGTAACCAAAAAGCTAGCAAACTCTTCTGCTCCGAGAAAACCTCAGCCGCCACCGTTCTAATCAGCACTCTCGATGCCAGAGCTAAACCCATCACAAACTTCTCATCCAAAGCTGGGTGCGACTCTCTTGAGCTATAGTTGAAGAATGCTCTCAGGGACTCCATGCTTGGAAACCTCACTGCCACATTCAGCTCCGTCCTCTCACATACCTTAAAGTTCGAAAACACATTACTCATTAATTTTAGCTGAAACTGAAATAACAAGTTTTAGGGTGAAATTTAGGTTCTTGCCATGGCAACTCGAATGGACCGGAGCTGGGTCGGGGTTCTCGGGGGTAAATGAGTGTGATCGATCTCGTAAAGATAGCCCTCTTTGATATTTGCTTGGATCTGATCATCTCCATCATTTGGAATCAAGAACTGGCCATCTGCATATAAACAAACATACATGTTATTCATTTCAGTCACCCTATAGTTGTCTGATCAGCATAAAGGCACAGGCACGTTTAAATTATGAAGTTGGAGATAACCATAAAGTACTGAGTGAGGCAACTGGCGCTGCTCTGCCGCAGAAACGCTGCCTTCCACCGCCTGATCCATTTCCTGCTTCAAAACTACTAATGTTTAGTCCGTTTTTTTTCCCCAAAAAAAACGGGGTTTTTAAGGGGAAAAGAATAATTTTAATCAAGAATTTGGATATGATTTGTCTAGTCTGTATATGTTAGGCACTCATGCGTTTAGCAAAGACGAATCATGATGGGAAAAATGAAGATTTGGCCTTCATTTCATGAATCTTAGTAACAGTGATAATGGGTGCACACATGCAAGAGTACACACGCTTATTCGATTTCAAGCAAAAACAAAAATGATTGAATATTGTCGAAAAGATTACTAATTTTGAGAGCGCGTGAGATAATATGTGAGACACAGATAACAGACAGAAAGCGCTATTTTCTGCTGCACATCCATGCTCTGTGAATTGACAGGTTAGAGAGAGAGAGAGAGAGAGAGGTACTGTGTGTGTGTGTGTGTGTGTGTGAGTGAGAGAGAGAGAGAGAGAGAGAGAGAGAGAGAGAGAGAGAGAGAGAGAACCATGCTAGGCTGATGAGCTTTCTTTGAGCGTTTTCTGTAGTAGGTTTCGATCACCATTGTCTATCAAGAACCTGCACAAAAACAAGTTAAAATCAAGAGAGAAACTGCAACTAATAGAAATAAACTGGAGATCGGAAAATAAGCTGCGGTTTTTATTGAGGAAGAACAGTCAAAAGGAGAGATAAAAGCAAGAACTAAACTCAGTTGGCAACTTAGGGTTTCTGGAAATGAGAAATCTGTTCGGAGAAACAACATTTTCCATAAATAGTAAACAATTTAATGCAGCGGCTGCAACCAGAAACTTCATACTACTCTTATAGAAACCGCAGCAGACAATCGATCGGGGATAATAATTATGTGCCCTAAAAAAATCGAACAGTACAACACTCCATGCAGCACGTATCATACAGTTACAGTGAGAGAGAAACCATAAAGCTGGAAAATCTGAAAACATGAAGATATGTTTTTTGTGCTTCACAGATTCAAATCAAACCCAGAAGAAAATCCGAACTGGCCTATGAACTGATGAGGATTCAAAAAATATAGCATAGAAAAATTGAGTAAATTGCAGGAAAATGTTTTTTGATTCTCGATGAGGAGATTTCCGGATGAAGAAGAATTGTAACGACTTCAAAAATATCTACTTCTAACCAACGAGAAAACCGCGAGAGAGAGATGAGAGAGGAAAACATGAAACTGCGCGCAGTGAACTCGAAGATCCATCGACGGATGAATCAAGAATCCATTTTTGGATGCAGAAACGGAAGAGATCGAAAATTTTAGGATCAAAACGTAAAGACGCAACCGCAGAAAGCCCTAGCTAGCTAGCTTCTTAACGGAAAACATGTAGACTAACTCCATTTCATTTGAGGGGGGAGAAATGAAGTTCCTGGAGTTGAATCAGTGCTGAGATCCAAAGATCATACCTTCTACTTGAATAATCTGAGGAGAATCGCACAAACTGGAGAGAAATTCTTGAACGAGTGCAACTCAGAAGCGAAGAACATGAAAAAAATGGAGGAAAAAGTAGAGAACTGAAGCTGCGAATGTGAGATTTAGGGATTGGGAAAAATGTTTGAGAAGAAGAGAAGGGATGAGAAACGGAAAGAGGTGAGAAATGGATTGAGCTGAGGATTCAGTATAGTATAAATGGCACTTCACGCACTGCACACTCCAGCAGCACCGGCATCTAGAGAGAGAGAGAGATGGTCCCCCAACAACCCCCAACCACGTGAAATGACACTTGTGCCCCTAATACTGTATCACCTCATGCACGTACGTACGTACGTACAAATGTTTAAATGGGCTGGGCTTCTTCTATGATTTTTGGGCCGGGCCGAATTTGTGAGGTTGGGCTGGGCTAGTCCAGTTAACTTAACATCTCCCTTTCAGCCCATAGCATCTCATGATTTTCTCAACATGATCGTAATTCGTTCGTTTCATTTTACTTGACATGTTTTTCTTTATAGAATGGAAGGTTGCGATCCGTAACATTCTATGCTTGATATTAACCTCAATTGTGCTGTTTGACATTCTGACTACACATATACAAATTGCTCCTTTTGCAAACTTGGATTAACACTTAATTGGTAATGTGAAGATACAAATGTGAAATACTTTCTCCGTCTCATTATTTTTATCTCATTTATTGAATATGTATAATGTATGAAACAATAAAGTGGTGAGACTCAAGTATTAACTCCGAACAAACTTTTACCCAACCATTTAAAAGAAAAAAAATGAAATCATAGGAGCCCAAATAATCCACCAAAGGAGCAATATACATACTCCGTACGTTCCATTTTATTTGGTTTCATTTTATTCGGAATGTCCCACTTTAATTGATTTGTTTTCTAAAATGGAAAGGGTTAACTCTTCCTTTTCAATATTGACCCTTTACATTTCACTTTTAACACTACGTCCAAAATCCCATGCCGAAATGACAACTGAGACGGAGGGAGTAGTACTTAAATTGATGGTGGGCTTTCCAGAGATTCGGCTGAACCCAGTGGGCCCAGAAACGGATTGCCCCAGCCCATGAATATTCCTTTTTATTTATTTTTTATAGAAGCCCAAATAATTAATGGGCTGAATTATTTCGATAGATTAGAAATTAGCTTGAAATTATTCAAGGAGATTATTATTACTAAAGAAGTAGTAATACATAATTTACATGTTCTTCAATTGAAATACAACTAAGTTCGAACAATTGCTTCATATTTAAAGAGCAATTACATAAATAAAATTACACATTTTATATATATTTAAAAAAAAAAAAAGGTAGTATTAATTCAGATCTCAAAGGGATCTAACACCTAAAAATTACAGAAAATGAAATGAAGAATTATTGTTTTACACCCCATTTCATAAAACTCATGGGATGCCCACAATTACTCTTCTCAATACAAACCATACATCGATCGAGAGAGAGAGAGAGAGAGGAGAGTCATGCGTGCATTATATTCACCGCAGGCGAAGAAGTCGGCGGAGATCGTCGGTGGCGCCGGCATCCACGCCGGCGGCAGCCTCCGCCGTGCAGCTGAGCTTCGGCCTCATCGAGAAGCTCGGCAGAGGGAGGCTGCTCGGCGGCGGGGAGACGGTGAACACAGCCGAACCGGAAAAAATGTCGAGCTGCTCCACCACCGACCTCAAACTCTCACACCTCCTCGCACCGCCGCCGCCGCTGGGCGAAACATCAACATCCCTCGATTTCCTCGGCGATCTCTTGTGGCCTTTCTGGGGCGATCTCGGCTTCTTCGAACCACCGCCTACTTTCTTGCTCGGAGGAGAGCACGAAGCGCTCCGCCGTGGGGCGGCGGCCGGGAGCGGGAGCAGCGGCGGCTGTGAGAATTGACGGAGTGGGTAGGATGGGAAGGATGGATACAGAAACGGCGCCGGCGCCGCCGCCGGAGGCTGCAGAAGCCCGGTTGAGCTGAATCTCGAATAAACTACCATCGGATTTTGGTGGAATTTTTTGGAATTATTTTTGTATGGAGAAATCGATCGATCCATAGCTCCATGCACCATAACCTCCATCAAAAATATTAATTAAAATCAAGAAAAATCTATAAAAAGAAAAAAGAAAATGAAGAGAAAATTAATTTAGGCAAATGATCTGAATAAAAAAAAAGAGATCGAGAGCCGTTCCAAAATTAATAACATCAAAATATATATCTATTTTACAATAATCGAAGTATAAAAAATCATGAAAATTTTGATTAAATAAAAAAAGAAAAGTTATGGATTTTTTGTTAATGGAATTGAGTAGCTAAGAACATTCTTGAAGCTAGAGAGGGAGAAGCTCATTATATAGAAGGCCATAATCCTCCAACGGCTATTTTATTTCAATATTTTATTTAATCACGTATTAGTAAATAGTAATTAGTTAATTAACTAATTAATTAATGTATGAATTCCTAATTTTACCGACAACGGTAGACGGTCGGCCGATGCAAGATTTTTCGACGATTTTTTCGGTAATTTAATTTATTTTCTTTTCGCATTATTTTTAACGATGCAAATAATATTAATATTAAACGAGGTAGGGCGGCAGCCGCCGAAAGCGTATTGGCCGTTGGATCACGAAGGAGCCGTTGTCGCGACGGTAGCCGTTGATCAGGTTCCTCGAGGGACGTGCGATGAGGGGTTTAGGCAAAGCAAAGTAAGTTACAATTATGAATAAAGTTAGGAATTAATTGTTTTAATATTCTCATTTCATGCTAAAATAGGTTACGTGGTACTCCCTCCGGTCTTTTACAGTTGAGTCACTTTCCCGATTGGGCCGGTCTCTCCTAGTTGAGTCGTTTCCTTTTTGGGTAAAAATTAAGTATTAAACACACAACTAATTGTACCCCTTATTTTACTTAATTAACATACTAATTACGCCTCAATTTCTCAATTTCTCCATTATCGTCATTGCCGTCTCTCTCGAAATAATTTTAAATTAATTTAAAATAAATCCAGAAAAGTTTTAATTTTATAAAAAAAAAATCCAAAAAAGTTTTTTATTTAATTTTAAACATCAACAATAATTTTATAAAAAAAAAATCCAGAAAATTTTAAATTTATTTAAAATAAATCCAGAAAAGTTTTAATTTTATAAAAAAAAAATCCAGATGAGTTTTTTATTTTAATTTTAAACATCAACAATAATTTTATAAAAAAAAAAAATCCAGAAAATTTTAAATTAATTTAAAATAAATCCAGAAAAGTTTTAATTTTATATTAACAAAAATCCATAAAAGTTTTTTATTTTAATTTTAAACATCAACAATAATTTTATTAAAAAAAATTCCAGAAAATTTTAAATTAATTTAAAATAAATCCAGAAAAGTTTTAATTTTATAAAAAAAAATCCAGAAAAAGTTTTTTATTTTAATTTTAAACATCAACAATAATTTTATAAAAAAAAAAATCCAGAAAATTTTAAATTAATTTAAAATAAACTGAAAAACAAAAAAAAATATTAATTAATAAAAAACATCTTTTTTATTAATTAAAACAACTCTTCTCAATTATAAACATAATCTCATTCTCTTCTCAATTACCAAACATACTTAAAGTACTAAACAACTCTTCTTAATTCCCGTGTCGAAAAGTTTCGACTCAACTGTAAAAGACCGGAGGGAGTAGTATTTATGAGGTTAAAGTCAAACAATGATTTTATAAAATTAATACTCCATCCGTCCTATTTTAGTAATCGTGTTATTTTTCAGTACGAGATTTTAAAAGTGAAAATAAAACTAGTGAAATGTGACGACTTAAAATAGTAAACAAAAGTAACGAAATGGGACAGAGCCAATATATTTTCTCCCATTTAATCTATATAGTATATGTGTATGTAGTTTATTTTATTTTGAGGAAATTCAAAGCTGCATGCATGCATGCAAATTTAATGAAATTTAAATTCAAAAATTCTGAAAAAATGTTGGTCCATATATATTAATATTGACGATGACTTTGAATGAATCTTTTCCGTGTAGAAGAGGGGAGGTGTGTGATAAATTTAGGACCGCCGAAAGTTTATTTTCTTTCCCTCTATACTACGCTATTCAGCTTGCTGCCACAATGAAATTCATCGTCTGAATTTCTAGCTCCGTCCCTGTTGATCGAGACTGCATCAACCTTCGTTTGATTATTAAATTATATCTTCAATTGCTTTCCACTGGGAATAAACATCCATGTGAAATGATAATTTCCCCTATAATCATTGCAACCAATCTAATGTATACTATTGATCAAGACTTAGCAACCAAGAAAAGAGAGAATCGAAACATGTTTGCATATTTTTGGTCGAAATCGTAATTTACCATTTGTATCAATCAATTAAAAGATATGCTTAATTATTAATTAAACATTGTGCTAAAAATAATTAATCCCCAACATGCATTAGCTGTAAATTAATATTACAGGGAAGGTGCTTCGATCATAGAAGCAAAGTATTTATTTAATTGTGGTCGGTGCATGATACATCATCACCTATCTTAATTATTAATCATGATTAATTAAACCCAATGAAATACCAGAAATTGGAACAGATATTTCGCATCTCGTCAACTCTTCCACTATTATTCTATTTTAACTAATTAATCATGATTAATATACTAAGTTATGTCTCCTGTTTTGTCAGTAGCAGACATGATGCATATAATTGCATTTTATTTTATTTTATTTTATTTTATTTATTTACTCATTTATTGTAATTACACTAATACTGCAAAATAAACCAGCCCAATCCAATGTTTAAATGGGCCCACAAAATGAATAAAGTTGGGCCTTAATTTTAGTATCCCAGCCCAATCCAATATTTCAATGGGCCCCAAAAATATGGATAAGTTCGGGCCTAAAATATTACTAGCCCGGCCCATTCGAAATTTACATGGGCTTTAAATTTGGGCTAAAATTGCCATTTCTATTTTTTTTTAAAGGTAACAGGGGCCTATTTTGAGTGGTAGGAACCACCACCTTTCTAACAGGGTAGGGGTAAAATGGTAATCTCAATGGGCGCAGAATCCAAAGAATCCCGATTAGGCAGATTCATGGTGGGGCCCATATATTAACCAATAGAATTAGGCCTTTAATTTATAGCCAAATCCAAAACTCCCAACGCATGGGGGGCCGGCGCGAAACCAATGCGTTACTCTACTCACACACACTCTCCCATGGCTGCCGACATGCACGCGCCCCCTCACGCGCCCCGTTCCTCCTCCTTTGCGAGAGAGGAAAGGCCGTTACATGTGGATCCAAATGGGGTCGTTGAATGCTACGGGACGAAGATATTTTGCCCCCGCCATTAACATTTCTTCCTTTAATTCCTCCCCTCTCAATTAATTGCTTCCCTCTAATCACTTTTTTTGTCTTCTTCACTCTTTCCTTCCTTGATTCCGTTTCTTGTTTCCTGTTGCACCTTTTTTTGTTTCTTCTTCCATTGGAGGTGGATCGTTGCGCTGTGACGAGGGCGGTTTATTGAATTTGAGTACCTTTTTTTTTGAGCTGATCTGTTGGTATGGGGATTATCGATCGATCTGCATCTTCAAATTGTTGATTAGAATCGTTGGGAGTGGTTTTGGAAGGGATTTTGAAATGGGTATCATAAGCACGATTTTGGGGGTTTTTGGGTTCGGAATTGGAATCAGCATTGGGCTGGTGATTGGATACTTTGTGTTCATCTACTCTCAGCCAACTGATGTGAAGGTCTGTTTCTTCTTCTTCATGCTCTGTGTATCTGTGTTCTGGGTGGCGTTGAGTTTATTGAGGAATTTGAGTTTCGTGAAGTATGCGTTCATAATCCCTTTCACTATAGGTAGTTGCTTTTGCTTGTTTGTTGGGTTTGCTTTTTGAATTTTGTTTCATTTTTAGTCACTACGGTATCCTGTTATTTAGCTGCATTAGTGATGCAGTGAAGGGACAGTTTCGATGATAGGAAATGTTCATGTTAACCTGAATCTGGGTCTGCAGCTGTATCTGCAATTCCGTGGCTGAGAACCTCCCCACCTGGCGTCGTTTTGTCTTTGTTATGTTGTTTGGAAGTAGATTCTTAGGGATAGATGCTTAAGGTTTTGCACGAAGCTATGACACTGTAAATTGCATTGCGTAACGTTGAAATGAGACTAGTTTCTTGTGTTTGAGAAAGGACTGTGAGAGGTCGCTCTGATATTTTGTCTTGTTTGACTGGGTGTAATATTTTGCTATGACATCATTCCTTGCCTTCTCCATCTCCATTTTTTTTAAAGTAGACTGGATTGATTCGTTATGAGTTATAAAGCATTACATATCAGTCTTTCTGCTGAAGAGTAGTTAAGAGTAACCATGCTTATGTTGAGGAAACATGGTTTGAAGGTGCACAAAATGACATAATTTAGAGGCATAACATTCAGAATGAGCACCTGTCGCTGCGTGGGGGAGTTTCTTTCTTATATGAATTGATATCTGAACTCTTTGTAAGGAACTATATCTGGAGTGTAGAAACATGGGAGTCTAGAATTAAGCTGTTGCATTGCAGAAATTCGATTCTCATTTAGTAATAACTGCTGTTGTGATCCTACTAACTAGTTCCTTTCTTAAAATATACTAGACATTTCAATAGATAGTTATAAAGCACATAGCAGATTTTTCTTTTGACGGATAAGTAAGGACGTAACTGATTTAGATGGTGGCATTCATGTGTTCGCACATATATACCATATTTCACCGAATAAGGGTACACACAAGTTATTAACATAATTTACAAAATGCATGATCTGCAGGATCCTGAATTACAACCATTATTGGAGAAAGATTCTAAAAGCCTTGAACATCTGCTTCCGGAGATACCATTTTGGATTAAAAATCCAGATTATGAACGAGTGAGTTCCAATTACTTTGGTCTGGCAAAATTCAAGTAGTAGAATATATAAAATTTTATCTAGCAGATCGCTCATCTTTCCTCATTTTAAATTGTATCTCTGCAGATTGATTGGCTGAACAAATTCATCGAATATACGTGGCCTTATTTAGATAAGGTACGCTTCTTAACAATCTCATGGGAAATAGGTAGCTGAACAGAGAGATTCCGTTGTGCTTTAGCTTTGACTTTATGCTTGGAATGGAATATTGACATTCTGATCTCTTCAGGCAATCTGCAAGATGGTAAAGCAAATAGCCGCACCCATCATAGCTGAGCAAATTCCCAAATACAAAGTTGATTCAGTTGACTTTGAGACACTAACTCTGGGCTGCCTGCCCCCTACTTTCCAAGGTTTTACTATTATTTATGTTTTCACTTACGGCTATGTCTAAGTTGTTAGGTTAATGTTTGAACTACCGATAATTTTGGTAAATACGGCTTTGTCCTCCTGAGTAATATGAACTATAACTATTATTTCTGTTAGTTGTGCAAGAACCGAGTGTATTGTGTGTTTGTATACTCAAGTGGCGGTTGTTACTTGACATCTACTAAGGGCACCTGTAATATTTATGCCTAAGAATTTTCATTCATAATGCAGCAAATTTGGCTCTGCTTTTTGAGTAATGACAATGTTATTCTGGTTACTAAAACAATAGTATTAATTTACCATATGATGCCAGGAATGAAAGTCTACAACACTGAGGAAAAGGAATTGATTATGGAACTAGGGTTGAAGTGGGCAGCTAACCCCAATATCCTTGTTGCTGCGAAAGCATTTGGTCTGAGGGCTACCGTCCAGGTACTGCTATGGAGTACATGGTTATGTCACAACTTGAAGTCTTTTTTTGAAGTCTCTACTTTCTATTTATTTTCCTCACAATCAGCTTCTTATGTATGTATTATATATAATGTAGCCTGCATTTCATGTCTGATTGTTTTGCTTTGTTTTTTTGAGAGTTTCAGGTGGTCGATTTGCAAGTATTTGCTTGTCCACGAATCACATTGAAGCCGCTGGTGCCAAGTTTCCCGTGTTTTGCTAATATATTCGTTTCTCTAATGGAGAAGGTGAGTATTGGATACATTCTTAGAACAGAGAGCTACTCATTTTCGTTTGTTGGGAAAGTGCGACGATATGCTATAAAATTTGCCAATTATATGAAATTTGGGAACTGTTGAATACCGAAGTACATTTATTGGTAGGTCCATATGATTCATTTTATTTAACTCTCTTGTAGCCTCATGTTGATTTTGGAGTGAAGCTGCTAGGGGCTGATGCTATGTCCATTCCTGGGGTCTACAGCAAAGTGCAGGTATTGCAAAGCAAACTCTGAAGTCTGAACTGGTGTTTTCGATGAAAAGAATGGCTTATGCATCTTGTTCAGTGATTTGATAAATGGCTTCCTGTTACGTTTTTCACGTCGAATATTTTTTGCTTCTTCAGGAAATTATCAAAGATCAGGTGGCAAACATGTATTTGTGGCCAAAACGGCTTGAAGTTCAGATAATGGACCCCTCAAAGTAAGCTAAAATGCTTTTCTTCCTTCCAATTTATATCCAACTAAAGGAAACTTGACAATTCCTAATCATATTCTGGTCTCATTTTGACAGAGCAATGAAGAAACCAGTCGGAATTCTTACTGTAAAAGTTGTCAGAGCTATAAAACTAAAAAAGAAGGATCTGTTAGGTGCATCCGACCCTTATGTCAAGCTACGCATCGGAGATGATAAGCTTCCACATAAGAAAACAACCGTAAAGCATAAGAACCTGAACCCTGAATGGAATGAAGAGTTCACATTTGTGGTGAAGGACCCCGAAACTCAAGTTCTAGAGCTAGACGTCTATGATTGGGAACAGGTACTATTCTTTTCTCTTTTTCGTTCACTTTTGAACAGAAGCATGAGGCGTGTTAAATTCATATAGCTACATCAATACGATTGAAGATTGCATTGAATCTGAATCTTGGTGTAGGTTGGAACACATGACAAAATGGGATTAAACGTAATCCGAATAAAAGATCTGACTCCTGAGGAGCCAAAAACTCTCACTCTCGATCTTCTAAAAAATCTGAATCCAAGTGATGCTCAGAATGAGAAGTCGAGAGGGCAGATTGTAGTTGAAGCGAATTACAAACCTTTCAAGGATGACCAGATTCCAAGCAATGTTGAAGATTCGGAAGGGGTGCAGAAGGCTCCTGAAGGAACTCCAGATGGTGGTGGCTTGCTGGTCATTGTAGTCCACGAAGCTCAAGATTTGGAAGGGAAGAACCATACAAATCCTTCAGTACGTTTACTGTTCCGTGGTGAGGAACGGAAAACTAAGGTGAATCCCATAGCCTCAAAAGTTTCCAATAAATAGAAACTGTCACTTACCATCTTTCAACATTCACTTTCTTTTGCCAAATTACATGTACTTTATTCATCGATTCATATAATTATTCGCTTATTGCACAAATTCTGTAGGTTGTGAAGAAAAATAGAGATCCAAGATGGGAAGAGGAGTTCCAATTCACTCTGGATGAGCCTCCGACCAACGACAGAGTTCATGTTGAGGTCATTAGTACTTCAAAGAGGATGGGCCTGATACATCCCAAGGTACGCTCTTTTATCTCTTTGATACACATCTAACTTACAAGCATCGATTATACTGAGCTATAGATTAGATCCAAAATGCATAGTAATGTGTATAGGATGACCCGACTTCATTATGTTCGTTTCTTGAAACACTTTTTCTTAATCATAGGAAATTTTGGGCTACGTTGATATACAACTATCGGACGTTGTGAACAATAAGCGGATCAACGAGAGGTACCATCTGATCGACTCGAAGAACGGTAGGCTTCAGGTTGAGATGCAGTGGAGAACTGCCGGTTGAGGCGTTTCACAGCAGGGACACATACATTGCTTGCTTGATTGATTTGTGAAAAATTGTAATATGAAAATGTAGCTACTGCTAATCTTTTAATACCTTTTTCTGAATTCAAATATTTTTTCTTTTATGATTGATAATAATAAGATGGTACAGTACTACTTTGCTGATTTCTTCTTTTTTTTTTTTTTTGTTGATTTTTTTTTTTTTTTTGGAATTAGAAACATAGAAAAAAGAGCTTATTATCACTCTCAATCTAATCTAAAATCTAATCTTCTGCATGCATGCAGTCGTCAGGTTCTTCAATTAACACTTGCACCAAATACTCTACCTATAAACCTATCAATCTATCAAATTTATATCTGATTGAAATGACATTTATTTTTTAGGTTTATTTTCCAAAATCTGCAGTCCTAAATCACATGCCTCATAATCATTTCTTCAACAATACTCCCTCCAACTATCTATCTGCTACAATCCATTCACTTGTTCTATATTTATACACCCGACATGATTCGAATTCCCGACGTTCTGAGTTACTATACTATCACCGTTTTTTCAGCATCTCCTAAAATGCTACCTACCAAAAAAACTGGGCATATTCATAATTCTCGACGTTCAGAGTTATTATAAAAAAAGAAAATAAAAGGAGGGTCAAATATTCACATATGTAATGGGCATCTGCTCCACACCCACAACTGCAATAGGCCTATGAACATCGTTCAAATTGGACAAATTTACTTTGGAACAAATGTGCAAACATCTTTATTCTCACATCAATTTCTTTATAATTATAGAAAGTATTCTTGTGAAATTCACTCCACCAAAAAACTTTATTATTGGAATGTGAATCTGTTCTGCATGGATAGTGGATTTATGTTGAGGTGAAGGAATATATGCTGCCTTTTTTCTACACACAATTTTATCCTTTCAAATTTTCCCCTTTGATAAATTAGTACCAATTCTCTCTCAAAAAGTCACCTTTATCAAACTGTTTAATCCCATTTACATTATTTTAAAGGCTAACCTTTATAAATGTCCACCCTTGATTTTTTTATGTACTCTATACGTCATATTTTCACTAATCACGTTTCTTTTCGACTCGAGATTTTAAACTCGTAAGCACCGAATGAGTAATTCATTTACTATCTAGAAAAAATATTTTGTTAATTTTTTTTTTTAAAAAAAAAGGAAAAATGGTGGAAGAAGTTACCTTAGGGAAAAGTCTAGTAGCTGAGAAATAGGTAGGCCCCAAAGTCAGAGAGATTTTGATTGGTTCGAAGACAAAAAAAAAACAAAAAAAAAAAGAAATTAAAAATAAAAAGAAGAGTAGACTTTGAGGTTACAACCAAAATAGAGTCAGAGGGTACTTTTGTCTTTTCAAGGTAAATACAGGCCCGGCCCTTTAGCCCTTCCCCACATTCGCGCCTATCCTTTGTCGGAAAAGAACAAAAGCCTTTTTCTCAATCGGGCTGGCCCGGGACCAAACGACGCCGTGCGGAGACGTGCCACGTCATCCGTACGGCTAAGAGGAGGAGTGATAATTTCACGCCGCCGTCACACACTGACTCCTACGGCCCTTTAGGCTTTGAATTTATGGGCCTTAGCCTGCACTTCTTTTTTTGCCTTTTTTCATTATTTTTTTTCTTCATCTGTAGCAAGTATATTCTCCCATTTACGGTAATAAATCAAATTTAGTCGATTTCACATATGGATTGGGCTTGCTAGTAGGTAGAAAATCACTCAACGGTGTTGGTATATAAAACATGAACGGAGTATACACAAAAGTCTGATATCAAAAAATTTGAATCATTCAGGCTCGATTGAAAGTCTAATGGAGCTCATTATACTATTCATATAGTCGTAGTCTCATTGTACTAATCATCCGTAGTCATGTTTTCACGAACTGAACATGACCGACATATACGTTTTTCTTATTTTTTCGGTATGTGCTTGTGTTGATTTCACAAGAAGTTGGCTTCCCAAACCATTAGCCAACCATCTCCCATATTATTCATTGCAACATATGAAAAACAAAATTTAATTAAAAATCCCAAAAAAAAAAGAAAAAGAAAAAAGAAAAGAAATGATTTAACGGCCCACTAACAGTCGTGAGAAGCAGCAGCAGTAGATATGCTGCAGTAGAAGAATCTGACTTAACAGATTCACATGCCGCCACCCTATTTTTCACTATTTATTACACTTTCTATTTCTAATTTTAATTCCATTTTAATTAATTTCAACTGCATATATAAATCTCTCTCTATTTCGTACGAATTTCTCAAAACACAATTCAAAAATTATGAAAAGCTCTGTAATTTTTCTCGTCGTCATCGTTTTCCCCACTGTTTTCCTCCATGCACAGTCCGATCTCGACGCACTATTGAAGCTCAAGTCCTCCTTAATCGGGCCCTCGGGCTCGGGCCTCGATGATTGGGCCGCGCCGCACTCTCCCTCTCCTTCCGCCCACTGCTCCTTCTCCGGCGTCAAATGCGACGGCGACGGCCGCGTCACGTCGCTCAACGTCACCGCCGTTCCGCTCCTCGGCACTCTTTCGCCGGAGATCGGGATGCTGGAGAGGCTCGAGGAGCTGATACTCACCATCGCCAACCTCACCGGGCCACTGCCGGTTGAAATGTCGAATTTGTCCTTGTTGAAGCATGTAAACCTCAGCTGGAACGCCTTCAATGGCACGTTTCCGGCGGAGATGGTGCTGAACTTCGCGGAGCTGGAGGTGTTCGACGTTTATAATAACAATTTCACGGGGTACCTGCCGACGGAGTTCGTGGAGTTGAAGAAGTTGAGGTATCTGGCGCTCGGAGGGAACTATTTCGCCGGAAGTATACCGGAAATCTACTCGGAATTCGAGAGCCTCACGTATTTGGCGCTGCGGGGGAACAGCTTGACGGGGAGGATTCCGGCGGGATTGGCTGCGATTCCGAATCTGGAGGAGCTGTTGCTTGGATATTACAACGCGTACGAAGGCGGAATCCCGCCGGAGTTCGGCTCCATCTCTACTCTGAAACTGCTCGACCTCGGCTCCTGCAACCTCACCGGCGAGATTCCGGCGAGCCTCGGGAATCTCAAGCATTTGCACACTCTCTTCCTCCAGGTGCATGATCATTAATTTTACATGGAATTATTCCGATTATTCAATCTCTTAACGTTTTTATATTAATTGTTGTATCGTAGTTCAATAATCTCACCGGCCAAATTCCGCCGGAGCTTTCGACGATGACGAGCCTCATGTCTCTGGATCTCTCCATCAACAATCTCTCCGGCCGAATTCCGGAGAGTTTCGCTGAGCTGAGGAATCTGACACTGTTGAACTTGTTCCAGAACAAATTCGAAGGCCCCCTACCTGCCTTCATCGGCGATCTTCCCAACCTCGAGGTTTTGCAGATTTGGAACAACAATTTCACCCTCGGATTGCCGGAGAATCTCGGACGGAACGGCCGGCTCTTCCTTCTCGACGTTACGAAGAATCATCTCACCGGAACCATACCCAAGGACTTATGCAGGGGAGGGAGATTGAAAACTTTGATTTTAATGGAGAATTATTTCTTCGGGCCTTTGCCTCAAGAGTTGGGGGAATGCAAATCGCTGTGGAGGATAAGAATCAGGAAGAATTTCCTCAACGGAACGATTCCGGCAGGTTTTTTCCGGCTGCCGCTGCTGGACATGCTGGAGCTGAACGATAATTTCTTCTCCGGCGACCTGCCGGAGGAGATGAACTCCGACAAATTAGGGATCCTGACGCTGTCCAACAACTGGATCACGGGGAAGATTCCTCCGGCGATTGCGAATCTGCCGAACCTCGTGGATTTATCTCTCGACATGAACAGATTCTCCGGCGAGATTCCGCCGGAGATTTTCGATCTGAAGAAGCTCTCGAAGCTGAACTTGAGCGCGAACGCCTTGACCGGCGATATTCCGGCGTCCATTTCTGGGAGCTCTCATGTAGCATTCATCGATTTGAGCAATAACGAATTGCGTGGAGGAATTCCTCATAGCGTTTCGTTGATTCAGAATCTGAATCTCCTCAACCTATCGAATAATCGACTCGACGGCGAAATCCCATCAGAAATCGGTCTGATGAAAAGCTTAACTGTTCTAGATCTTTCCTACAACGACTTCTCCGGCAGGATTCCGGACACCGGCCTCTTGAAAGTTCTCGATCATCGGTTTTTTGCTGGCAATCCGAACCTCTGCTCTCCTCGAGCCACCTTCTGCGCTTCAGCTTCGACTCCATCGCGAAGTTCTCACAAGCGGCATGCTTCAAACATGGCGATCGTGATCATAGTACTTGTCACTGCCCTGTTATTGCTCTCTGCTGCTTACTTCATGTTCAGGAGGCGGCGATCGGAGAAGCCGAAGCTCACTGCATTTCAGAGACTGGACTTGAGGACCGAGGACGTGCTCGAATGCTTGAAGGAGGAGAACATAATCGGGAGAGGCGGAGCTGGAGTCGTCTACAGAGGATCGATGCCTAACGGGATTGACATCGCCATCAAGCGCTTAACTGGACGCGCTAACAGCTGCAACGACCACGGATTCAAGGCGGAGATTCAAACTCTGGGATCGATCAGGCACAGGAACATCGTTCGTCTCTTAGGATTCGTGTCGAATAGGGACGGGAACCTGTTGTTGTACGAGTTCATGTCGCATGGGAGCTTAGGAGAGATGCTTCATGGATCCAAGGGAGTTCATTTGCAGTGGGAATCGAGGTATCGGATTGCAGTCGAAGCTGCTAAAGGGCTGTGTTATCTGCATCATGATTGCTCGCCTTCGATTATCCATAGAGACGTGAAGTCGAACAACATTTTGCTCGATTCCGATTACGAGGCTCACGTTGCCGATTTCGGTTTGGCTAAGTTCTTTCATGACCCTGGTGCTTCTGAGTGTATGTCCTCCGTTGCTGGCTCCTATGGCTACATTGCCCCTGGTAAATTACTATTCTGTTCTCAAATTATATGAGAGTATTATTTGATGGTAACATTTCTATTAAAAAATATTCAAAAGAATTTATGTTTATTATGTCTTGGATCAGAATATGCATACACATTGAAAGTAGACCAGAAGAGCGACGTGTACAGCTTTGGTGTCGTGCTTCTCGAACTGATCACGGGCAGGAAGCCGGTGGGGGACTTTGGAGAAGGCGTGGACATTGTGAGATGGGTGTTCAAGACGAGGTCGGAGCTCTCACAGCCGTCTGATGCAGCCATTGTTCTGGAAGTGATCGACTCCCGGCTGACCGGCTACCCTCTGGCAGGGGTGGTAAACTTGTTCAGGATCGCGATGATGTGTGTCGAGGACGAGAGCTCCGCTCGTCCCACCATGCGAGAGGTCGTTCACTTGCTCACGAATCCGCCGCCGGCTGCCTCGAACCTCATCACTCTCTGATGCTGCCATCCTCACACGCTCGTCTTCAATTTTTTGGGAAAATAAGCTTGCTTGATTGCAGGCTTTAGATGCAGTGTTTATATATGAATGTGTAGAAATGAAATAAGATGATTGCTAGACCGGTTTGATGAATTCTGAGTGTGTAATATATTTTGCTTATTTAGTAGTTGTGGTTGGAATTTAGGGTTGTAGCTGAGTCGAGTCGAGTAGTGGCGTGCTCAAGCCTAGCTCGTTTTTTCACATAAAATGCTAAAGTTCGATCATGGGCTTCATAATAGGTTCACTGAGCATGCCTATACGAAGCTTGTGAACAAGCTCGATTATATACTATCCGAATATGTTCGTGAGTAAAGCCGAGTACCCTGATTATCGAGCCGAATTTGAGCTTGATAAAATTATCGAGTCGAACTTGAACCTAAAATATCCGAACTTACACATTACGATCATAACCCGACCCGGTAAAGATCCGATTACTGGGGTTTTTTTGGCTCTTCTTATATTTGAATTCCCCCCATTAATTCAAATTCCGAAAAAGTAAACGTCTCTTCCAATCGTCGAAAATGGAGGTGAATTCTCCTCCGCCGTGTCCCGCCACCGTCACCGTCCGCCGCAATCCTCCTCGGAAAGCACGCGCCACTCCTATGTCTGCCGTTCCCCTCCGTCAACCGCTCTCTTCGCCCTCTGTTTCGCGAGACATTTTTGCCGCTAAGATCACTCCGAACCCTACTGATGCCGATTGTGGTAAAACCGATACTGCGGCGACAAGTCTCCCTGAAAACCTCAAGGTTTTCTTAAGAATCCGCCCCCCTACTATTCAGAAGATCAGTAGAACTTTAGCTGAATCGAAGAACGCATGGCCGAAAACCTCGAAACTTAAGAGCAATCCAAGGCTGAAGGCGAAGAAGAGCAGTGAGATATGCGTGCAGGTGAACGAGGATCTGCGTTCCGTCACAGTTTCGACTCCTCCGCCGCTGCAAGAGATGAAGAGGATCAAGTCGGAAGTATATGAAGGGTTTTCGCATGTGTTCTCTACTGAATCCTCTCAGGTTAATATCGCTCTCAAGCTATGATCTATTCTTCTTTGTTTACAGCAATAGTAGCTAAACTGATGTATTTCCATTTTATTTTTTGTAGAATGATGTGTACGAGGAAATGGTGAAGCCTTTAGTTGAAGATTTTTTGAAGGGGAAGAGTGGGATGTTGGCCGCCTTGGGACCTAGTGGATCGGGGAAAACTCACACCGTCTTTGGAACTGCTCGTGAACCTGGTATGGTACCACTTGCCTTTCGTCGCATTTTCAGTGAAGATGAGAGCAGCGCAGCTCAAGTATCTAGGTAAACTTCTAAATCAGTGAACTCATTTTTAGTCATAAAAGAGGACTATAAAATGTACTGTATTCGAGGTTCCTGTAAAATGTTGTGTACAATATAAAACATGAGTTATTGCTTACTAATTTCTGGTGCATAATGTGAGCAGGGTGGTCTATCTGTCAATGTTTGAGATATCTTCAGAGAGAGGAAAGAGTGAGAAAATGATTGACTTGCTACATGATGGAGGTGATGTCAGCATGCAACATTTGGTTATCAAGGGACTTCAAGAGGTTATTTCTGGGGATAATTGTTTCCCACATCATTTCAGTTTTCACTAACTAATAGTAACTGGTTTCTTATATTTACCCTGAAATGAATCTTAGAGTTATTGACAACATAATCATTTTGGGTTGTATTGAATAGGCGGTTGTTGACAATGCTCAGCAAGCTGAGTCTCTGATCGCACGTGGAATGCTGAAACGAGCAACAGCCATGACAAATTCAAATAGTCAGTCAAGGTATGAGGAAGCAAGAATGTCAGCTGACTATATCATGTTTGATGCACTTAACACTGCTGACTTTATTTTCGCACCAAAGTCAATTATTTAGGCATAACGGTTGTTCTCTTTTGTTTGGATGATGGCCGTAATTCTTGTAGTCGTTCACAATGCATCATTAATATACGGTGTGGTTCTAAGCAAGCAAATGAAGAAGTTGATGGCAATGCAAGCAGCACTATGTTGACGATTGTAGATCTTGCTGGAGCAGAGAGGGAAAAAAGGACTGGAAATCAGGTATACTGTTACTTCAATTGGTAAATTCCATTAAAGTGTTGTATCTTTGTAAACAACTTGTGGTATGAAGTGTATACACCTCAAACAAATATTAATGCAAATGATATGGTTCTCTTATTGTTTTGCAGGGGGCTAGATTACTTGAAAGCAATTTCATCAACAATACATCAATGGTGTTTGGGCAATGCTTGAGGGTACAAAAGAATATTGAATCCTAGATTCCTAGTTACTCTTATATTGCTGTTATACACTGATACTTATTCCTTGACCTCTAACATGACATGCATTGGATGAACGTATTTTCGGCAGTAAAATCTCATTCTCTAGTCATTAAACTTTATTCCTTACTTTCAGTCACTATTGGAGCACCAGAAGAATCGTAGTAAAACACTACAGAAGCACTACAAGAACTCCTTGGTATTCTTAGCTACTTTGCTGTCAATTTCTCTTTAAACTATATAATCGCATAATTTTGTCTCTAAAATCTGCTTAATAAATTCACCTGCACTGGTCTATTTTGATCAGCTAACCAGATATTTACGAGACTTTCTGGAAGGCAGGAAGAGGATGATGTTGGTAAGCTTGCTCTTTCAGTTTTGCAGCATTTGTTGTTTTTATATTGTTTGTCATAAAGTGTAAAATCCTGCCTGCAGATTCTAACAGTCAAACCAGGAGTAGAAGATTATCTTGATACATCTTTCCTGTTGAGGCAGGCTTCACCATTTGCAAAAATAAAGTAAGCATTCCATTTGATCATTACCTTCCTTGGACTTTCCTCAAAAGTCAAAATAGTTACCATATAATGGAATTAATGTAGGTTTAAAACAGTTGAAGAGCCAGTAAATTTGACCAACAAGAGGCCCAACCAAGCATTACCTCAAGCAGGACAACTTAAGAAAATGAAGTTTGGCAACAATGAAATTTCGTTGGTATAGCATTCACAGAATATTCAAACTAACAAGCAACACATGATTTCAATTTTTTGACATAAAGCTTTTACTGCATCAGTTATTTGATTAATTTCAAACATACTTTTAAACCTATTCCATCTTTCTGAAGGTATCTTCTCTATCTAGATTGACCTTTTTCCTGATATCTTTCAGATTGATGAAGGAAAATCTGACAGATGTTTCACCCAAAATTTGCATGAAGGTTGTTATATATATATATGTTTTCTCTGGTGACATTTACTCCATTTGTATCATGCTGCAATTTTTGGTACTATCCCTTGTATTATGTCTTCTTTTCATGTTGAAAATTCCTAATATGGTTGTGTATTTTTCTTACAGAGATTTCTGAAAAGGAAATTGAGGTTTGCGTTGATCAAAGCATTCAAGGCATGCATGATGAAAACATAAATGAAATCCATGCTCTATCAAATGGGTTTTCTGCATTGGGAATTCAAGAGAAATTGTTGCTAAAGAGAAATGACAGCGAGCTTAAGGTTAAAAAGGACAGAGAATACAAAATCATGCTAGGATTTTCGAAAGCCTTGTGGAATGTTCTGAAACAGTACAAGGAAAAACTTCAGGTAATAGTTATTCCCTTGGTAAGGTAAGTGATAGTGTGCTTTGTTATGTCATGTTTGGGTTATTATTTATGCATTTTGTACTTTCTAAAATGCGATTTGTTTCTGTAACATTTCATAATATATCTCAAATTCTTGATAGGGGGTAGAAACAGAAAACTGCCATCTCGCGGACAGCTTAGCTCATGAAAAGGCAAGAAACCTGGATCTTACTTATGAACTTACCAAAGAAAAGAGGAGGATCTTGGATCTGGAAAATGAGGTTAAGGAGTTGAAGTGTAGATGTACTTGTTCTACTGAATCTTCTTCTGATGTCTTTCAAGTGTCAACACATGGTTCCAATTTTGATCCAATGGCTGAAACTCCAGAGGTAACGCAAGATTTAAAACCTCCCTTGTCTCTGTACTTGTATTTCTTCTTTGTTTCAAGTTTATGAGAGAAATGTGAAAAATTTCTCTCTCAGTGCCTTCTCATAGACTTTGAAGGTGTTGAGAGGGGTGGTATTACTTCAGATACTATCAAGTTTTTGAAACTGCAGTGTTTGTGAAAATAGTATCAAAATAGTGTTTGTGCATAATGTACTCAATGAATTTATGAATTTGTTCAAAATTCCTTTGTGGAGTTTCCATATGTTATCAAAGACATTCAGCGATTTCTTCTTTCCTCCTTTGCAAATTCTATCCAGGTGACGTCAGAAATTGTATCTCCTTCACCGAGAGGTTTGGAAAAGACTGAAAATGAGGAAGTAGCTGATCCCATAGTAAGCTATCACTATATCTATTTAGTACCACCTTATAGTATTATTCTTCATTAGATATTCAAATTGTTATGTTAATGGCCAGGCTAGAGATTCAGATGGAGACGACGAGCAACACCACCAGGTATATATTTTACACAACTCCTTACTCTTTTCTTCCCCTAGAACTTTTGATGGGTAAGATTCTCCTCTAGTTGTATAGTTCAGGTTGTTTATAATGATACACTTATTTGTTATTGCTTACGTCAGCAACTTGAAGGCCTCTTGGAAAGTAGTGATGCTACTGAAAATTCAAAGGGTTCCACACCTACAAGCAAAGTTGACACTTGCTCCAAAATTGAGGTTCTTTCAGCTAGTAAGAACAGTTCCGAAGAATTAGTTTGCTGTGGGGATATGGCCTTAGTGGATATCCCTGCCTCAAGTGATGCGGCTACTGAGTCTATAAGTATGCCCCTCCATATTGTGGGAGATATGAAGAATTTGGAATCAGATAGCGAATGCTCACTTGACAGATCCTGTCTTGCGGCCTCTCTTGAATGTGAAAGCAATAGAAAGAAAGAGGGCACGGTTAGTTGATGCTTTAAGTGTTTACATGTTATCATAACCATATTTTACTTTATTTATGAATCTGTTTGACTAGATGCCTTTACTTTGGAAAATGTTACATGATTGTTTGTCGAGTTGTATAGCTGTTTGGTTGAAATAGCTATCAGAGATTAATATTCTGGATTTGTGTCTTTTCCAACAGCCAATGCTTAGCCTTTGCTTACCATGGGGGACATTTACGAGAATTTTCTTCCGCTGCATTCATTAGTCAAAAGAAAGGTGTAATAGCAATGACAATATATCTATTCTACTCTTAACAGTTTATCGTAGCTATTCCTGTTGCAAATTCACAAAGGATATCTTTAAAGGTGTTGTTATAGGATGTTACTCCAAATTCATGATGGAGAACGTTTTAGTGAACGTGGGGGAATAGAGGATTAAACCTTAAATTCTCCATCAACAAATGCATTATTGTATTACTAGCATCTGACAGAGTAGAGAAAACACAAGAAGGCCTGTACCTCCACCATTCCTAAACTAATCATTTATAGCTTCCCAATAGATCTGCTGCATTTCCATCTTTTCTCCTTAAATATTAACCAAACTCTGTAGATTCCCTTAAATGGGCATCCATGTTTTTATATGCTTCTGAAGTATGTGGGTGTATATTACTTGCAGCAAGACAAGTCATTGCTTGGATGAAATTTATGCGTGTGTGGTCATATTCGTCATCTCTGAATTGATCATCAGTCAATCATTATATGCTCGCCTACATATTCGTGTCATGTAGTGAGCACAATGAAATACAAATTGTATTGGTTACTGTTGTCCACGTTTCAATATAGGAAAATATTTGTACTATACAGCAAATGGACCTGATTGATTTGGTGTGCATGCTTGGTACTTGAATGAACTTCAGAGTCAATTGCTTCAGTCTCACTATTGCCAGTATAAATTTGATCCTTTTTATGCAAGGAAAACAACTCATATCTAACTTGTTGACTTCGGGATTTGTTAAAAGGGATTTATTTTTTCATTCATGCTGGTGCTGTTTTTTTGGCTTTCTTGGAATTAAAATGAAGAAAGCAAGCACACTGATACTCTTCCCTAATTTGGCAGCAGCTGGAACCCCTAGGTACGATACAAGCAAAAGAAGGACTTGATGCACAAAACGACGACCCGAAATTGGTGCCTAAAGCTGCACCTCGCAGCAACCAGCTACCAGAGAAACCAAGAAGGTAATTGATGATTGATTTGTTAGAAGTTCTTGCTTCACTTAGCAGCAAGTTTTCTACTTCCGATAACTCATCTATCACTTTTGCCAATTATCCAGGAGGCTGCAACCAGTTTCGTCTATATTGTTAAAGGATCTCAACTTGTTGGACATCAAAGATGAAAATGACAAGCCAAAGGTGAGATTTTAACTGTTTGCATTGAAAAAAAGCATCCATCTCTTAGCATGAATGCATGGTGGTTTTCTTCATCTTTAAAAGTATTATAGTTCTGAGTACGTTTCAATTAGCAGACACATAGTTGTGTCGAAGGATATTTGTTTCTTATTTTGTATGACTATGATTGATGAAAGCTTCGACAACCGGTTTCACTTCAGGGAGGCAAGGGAGGGAAGAGAGGAGCAGCAGATGAAAAGAGCAGAACACAAGGCAGCCTATCTCTCCTTAATTTGCTTACAAGTAAGCTTGATCGATGAGAAACTCGCCTTCTCTAATTCTTTGCTGTATATGATCTTCTTGTACAGGCATATGTTGGAAACATCTGTTGTTTGAAGCCTCGAAAGTCACTCTTCACCTGCTAACAGATCATTTTGTCTCGTAAAAATCACGTTTTTTCGTAATTTCATTCCCCCCCCCCCCCCCCCCCCTCTGGAAAAACACAATACTGATGGTTCTTTTGCTGTAAGAACTCGCTTCGTATATTGATGAAGTTAGTTTTTATACCTTTTTTTTAATATATATATATATATATATTTTAGAAACGTATTGTTTCAAAAAGAGGAGGCGATTCCGAAAGAAACTTAGAAACTTTAGTTTAACAAACTCTGCATTTTGTAAAATTTTCACTATATTTGACTTTGTACTTGAAGTATTACACGTGTTGCCAAAACACAGAACACTATTTATTCCCTCTTAATCAATTGTAACATTACCTTTGTTTTTTCCGAATTGTAGGACCCAACACAAGCACTTGTGTTTATGTTGATTTGAAAGATGGCAACGGCTAATAAATTCATCAATAATTATCATTATTTACCGTTTTTACAGAAAATCGTGTTGAAACGAATGTGCATAATTAAGATGGACGGAAGGAATTGCATGTAAATTGATTGAACATATAGTCCATTCTGAGATATGATTAGTGCATGAGTTAACCAATAACAATCAATTATTATAGCTTAAGTACTTTTCATCCTTTTCTAATTAGAGAAATCTTATCTCTTTTTTTTTTTTTAGCTGAACATTTTTATAGTATTCGGAAAATTCTCTGACAAATTAGAGAGAGAGAGAGAGAGTGAGAGAGAGAGAGTGGACGACCTATTCTAAGTTCACTGCTTCTTCATTGTTTCATTAATAACAATAAATAAATAACTAAATCGAACGTGATGACGATTTTAAATCACGGCAAAAATAAATGAATTACTAGTTTTTAATTTTTCTCCTTTCTTTTAAAATATAGTTATTTAGGGAGTATCAATTATTCAATGGAGAAATTAACACGTGTCTACGGCGTGATGTTCTAAGATCATTCCCTAAATATAGAATAAAAAAATTAAATAATCAACTAATCATAGTTTTCTAAAGTTAATTATCACTCAATAAAGTTATATTATTATAAAACTTATTATTTATACAAACTATTGCAAACATGAGAATAATCCACGTAATATTTCCCTTTAAGAATTAGGAATAATACACATAGTTATGCAATGATTCAAGTTTCTATCCATTTATGAGAAAATAAATATTTTACCAACTTAATTGTACCCTTTTCTCATTTTCATAGTACCTTCTTCACACAATGTACCCCTTTCATCTATTGTACAATTCTACGTAAATGGATACGAAACGAAACTCAGTTGTTAGGACGAGCATATTGTGAAGTAAAAATTTTGTAATTAGTGCATTAAACTAAGAAAAAACAATAGTATAATATGCTTATAAAAGCACATAGTTCCCTCTCCTTTTCTCAAAAGGTCATTATAGAAATACCCAAACTTGTTGATTTGGACACTTTATTTTGTTTGTTTTTGCAGTCTAATTCATTTCTTGTCCTCCCCCTCTCTTTGGTGTGGTAGGCTATCCCCACCCACCTCATTTCTTTATTACTACTATTTTTTTTTTCAATCGTAACGGGTCGGGTCGGGTCGGGTCGGGTCGACCGTACCTGCAATCTAACCTCTCGTATCGGGCCGGACCTTCCCATAATAGGGCAAGATAGTCATATTAGAGAATACGTTATTAGAATACTCCTTATGCTCATAAAACTTACGCATTTGATCATTTTCCTGATTATCGGCGGACAACGTATCGTACATGGACCTCATATCCACAATTCTGATTCTACCTTCAAAACTCAAAATCAATTCCATTTTAACACTTATTTCACTTCAACATCCACTCGTTACAAAAACTAAAACTTTTGTCGAAATAGTATAATACTACTATTTAGTAAGCTTGATTAAGTTAAGTTGACCAATTAATTAAAAATTTGATACTAGCATTATAAAGAAAGTGTTAATGGGCCGAAACGCGGAAGGGGTAGAGAGAGAGAGAAAGTCACGCGCGGCGCACGTGTTGAATACCCACTTGTGAACTAAAACTGACCAACAAATTCAGTGGGAGAAGAGAAAGAAGAAGGAAGAAGAATTACATATTCATTTTTTCAAACAAAAATACTTACAACAATAAATAAATAAATAGGGTTTTTTCCATAACCAATTTTCTTTATTTCCTTTTTGACCTTTTTTATTTCCTCAAATTTTCGGATTATTATTCATTTTTTATATTCGGAATAAGATAAATTTCGGGGCGTTCAAACTTCTGGGAAATTGGAGCTTTTTTGGTTGAACTTTGAAGTTGAAGGAGGAGCTCGAGCCTTTTTTTTTTTTTTTTTCAATCGTGATTTTTTTCCCGAGTTCGCGAGGGATTAAGGTATGTATAACTTCGTTTCTATCCTTGATTGTTTTTTTTTTTATAGAGAAAAATTCAGCGAAGATTTTTTCTGGATTTAAGCGTTTTTAATTTGCTTTTTCGCTGCATTAATTACCGTAATTTCAATCTAATCCCTAGGTTTTGTGCTTTATTAATTGCAGATTTATGTTTGCGCTCTCTGTTTTCTGAAGAGGTTGATTGCTGATGCCAAGGTATGAAATTTTGTAATCTAGGGTTTGGTTCGGTATCGTGTGTGTCTGAGTGGGGTGTGTGTTTTAATTTTCGTCTATGGTATTCAATTCTTGTGTTTGATGTTGCAAAAGCCCTAGATTTGGTAATTGTGATTGTTTTGTTTTTCGATTTTGAGGAATTGTAGTATTTGTTGAACTTGCTAAGTTCATTTCTATTTGCTGCCAAGCTCTTTTTGTGCGAGAGAATTTTTTTGCCTGTTCAATCAGGCATAATTGGATTTGATCATGGCCCTTTTCTCTATTACCTTCAGAATTCACTTAGTTGTAAGATGGATTTGCTGTTCTGGATCACCGGGGCGTTTTTTTTAATCGTGAATTTTATCCAAACAGCTGTGCATACCGTGAGGCTTCTTTCTGTGACTTCCAAACTACAAATGCTGACTAATTCCTGTGTGCATCTATGGTGTTTCTGCTTCTAAAATTTGAAAATCCCTATCTTCTACCAGTCACCTTGCTATTGCTTAGCATGAAACCGGGCATACTGATGCTTGATGCTACTTTTTGGATGATGACACAAAAGTTCAAATGATGCAGTTGATGTATAGTATTTTACTTTATTGTATTTTAGATAGATATGGTGACAGAATGTGGAAAAGGGCACACTGGTGTAGAATAAATGTAGCCTTCTATGACGCGCAATAAATGTATGTGATACTTATTAAATACTGTTGATACAATTTGTTCTTCTCATCTTGTTCCAATTTTGTATTGAGATCGGGGGCATGTCTCATGGTAGTATAGTTGCAAGTCAGTATTGCTGAGTCAGGTGCTTACCGAAGATAAGAAATACAGACATTAAAAGTAGATATGGATATCCAGATTTTAAAAGCCAGTTATAGATCTTAGCATTGTACTTTGGTTGATTGGAACTTGCAATCTGATAGTTTCAATTATGAGATTGAAATACATGTTTCTGACCAAATGTAGAACAACTTTTGCAGGGGTCTGAACCAAGAGGCGGTATGAAATTACAATAGTCTGTTGTGGTTGTAGCTCCTCAGAGATTATGACACTAGACGACTTCTTCACATTGACTGAGATGAATAATGGGCTTGCAGCCCCTTCTCGTGTCAGGGAACTTGTGGCTGTCATGGAGAAAGAAAGAAATTGTGCTGCAAAGAATACAGCTGACTCAACTAGGCAGTGGTCTGCAGTTGCAAGTACTATAGTTGCCACTGAGAATAAGGAGTGTCTGGACCTTTTCCTTCAGTTAGATGGCCTCGGTTTCATCTCTAAGTGGTTAAAGGATGCCCAGAAGCTTGATGATGACACAAGCAGCAGCTTTGTGGAAGAATCAATTACCCATTTGCTGCGAGCACTTGAAAAGTTGGATGTCGACCATGAAAAACGGCTTGCTTCTGGAATCTTGGATACTGTTCAGAATCTCCTTGTGCACAAGAATTCCAGTGTTCAAGATAAAGCTCGAGCACTGTTTGAAAGCTGGAAAACAAAGACAGACAGCTCAACCTCTGTTTCTGATGTTGATAAAACTGGAGCTTCAACTGTTGATGAGCCTAAAAAGAGTGATGGCGTAGAGAGAGTTGTAGGGCATTCAGAATCTCCCCTGAGAGATGCTTCAGTCTGCCAAGAAAATCCTGTTAACACAAAGGATCATGAATTGTTATTAGATAATCCAGTCCTCTCCACAAGTTCTAATGCTCTTACTTCTGAAAAAGTTGAAAGCGCTAACGATTCGGACAAAAGTTCAAATCTCCCAGCTGGGGATGAAGGATCATTAGACCGAGTTAACTCTGCATCCTTACAAAAATCTTCAGTGGAGCCTCCTCCATGCCAACCGGAGAACTCTACCTCGGAACCACGTGTGGCAGCTGCTCCTGGCCATGATGCTGCTGCCACTCAGAGAGAGATAAATGACTCAGAGTCATCTATCTATACTAAGCAGACTGTGAAGGGGGAGAGTTTTTCAGATAAAGTGGGATTGCTTGAGACATCACTAGGCAGATCTCTTTCTTCAAGTTCCCTTGTGAAGGAAATGAAAACTGTTGCCGGAAGTCCACAGAAGAACTCCACGACTGTGGAAAAGAACTCAGTTAATGAAGGTTTTTCGTGTATTGACTCGACGGAGATGGACTCTAATGCAAATGGTGTCAAGAAAGAAGGAGATGGTCCAAATCAATACGTACCTTCAAGAGCATTCATTGTTAAAGCAGGTGGTAATAGTAATCATCATATGTTGCCAAGGTCCTCAAGTGAGAAAAGTTGGGGAAATTCTAAGGATTTGGCAACTTTTCTGTCAGGGACTGAGAATAAAGGAAAGGTTAGCACACCTGGCCTGCAAGTAAGAGAGAAGGACAGAGCAAATAATTTTACTTTCGGCAGAAATCTAATGGATAGGGGACCTGATCGAGCTGGCAAGAAATCTGATGTTGAAATAGACTATGGAATAGTAGATCCTCTTGAATATGCTATGCAAGTGGCCATGGAGGTCGAGAGGGAAGCTGTAGATGATAGAGAACGAAGTTGTGGCTCATCAGGGAAATTACCGGAAGGTAATACTCGGCAACCGAGAAGCCCAGAGTCTGTAAGTCAAAAACAAACCCATTCCAGTGAGGGCTCGCCTAAGGAGGGGGCAAATGAGCCAAATGTATCAGATGAATCTTCACCCACGCAAGAAGAATCTGCAACTAGCTCTGGTCACCAAGATGTGGATCAGACGAATGGCACACAAGATATGGCAACCTCTCAAGTCACTGAGGTGGCTCAAGAAGAAACGAATCAAGAGAAAGGCCGTTGTAAATTTGACCTGAATGAAGAAGTTTGTTCAGAAGATCCAGATCGTACTGAGAATCAATTATTTGCACCTGTCTCTGTTGTCTCCGCTTCAAGAGCTGCAGCAGCTCCTGGACAACCTGGAGCTCCTTTGCAATTCGAGGGGAATCTTGGCTGGAAAGGATCAGCTGTAACAAGTGCCTTCCGCCCAGCTTCACCGCGTCGAATGAAGGAAAGTGACAAGGAGCCTTCAACTGGGGGAAGTAGTAGCAGTTCAAAGCAACGTCATGGATTTCTCGATTTTGATCTGAATGTGACCGACAGCGTTGACCTTAAAGCAGGAGACTGGACAGCAGATAAGCATGTTCAGTTGTATTCTACAGTTGCTTCTGGGGAATCTTCAGCTGAAACAAGCTCCAGAAGATCTGAACATCTTGCACTGGATTTGAACCACTCAAGTGAAGATGGTGCTCCTTTATTAGATTGGCGAATAGGGCAATTCTTTCCCCAACGTCAGCAGCAAATGCCATCAAAGCAGCCTACGAGGAATATTGATTTGAATGATCAGCCGAATTTCCTCAATGAGTCTTCTGTTACTACCTATCTAAGTCCAGCATCTCAAACTTTCAGTGTCTCTGGAGGTATCAAGTCAGATGACTCCGTGATATCCATTATGGGAAAGAGAGTTGAAGTCAACAGGAAAGACTTTGTTTCTCAAATTCCTCAACTAGCAAACGGGAGGGCCCCGGAGCTTCATTTTGACGCTAATATGGGGAGAACAGGTAACCTTTTGGGCATTGGATCTGGACCTTCATATTCCAATACACCCGGTTACGGTTACAATAATTTTCCACCTGGGCCTCCTATGCATTTTCCCTCGGCTATCTATGGATCTGGAGGACCAGTTCCTTACATGGTGGATTCGAGAGGACAACCTGTTTTCCCACAGATCGTGGGTTCTTCTTCAGCTTTGCCACCTGCATTCTCTCAACCACCATTTCTGGTAAACATGAATACCTCAAATCCTTCAAATGGGGTTGGACCTTCGAGAAGCAGTTTTGATCTCAATTCTGGAATGTTAATGGAAAGTGGAAGTAAAGACCCTGCAGGATTTGGACTCTTCTTAAACTCAGCTCAAGTCAGGTCCGTGGAGGAGCAGTCGAGACCCAACTCTCAACCCACGATGAATTCAGTTTTCAGTGGGAAGAGAAAAGAACCAGAAAACGGATGGGAGCATTATCCTTTCAGACATTGCACACCACCGTGGAAACAAAGTTGATTTATGTGGTCATTAGGAGAAAGAGAGAGAAAAGGTTAGTGTTTTCGTATGACATTAGTTTTACCCGAGTAAGAGAATCCATATGGCGTAGCTGGAGAAAAAGGGTTTCTCGAAACCAAATAATGGCGGGAAATGCAGGTGTAATTTGATCTTCTAGAGTTCAGCTAGAGGAGAGAAATACAGGGACTAGGTCTAAAGTTGTTTTCCCTTTTCTTTTTTAATTTTTACGTTTCTTTTTTTCGTGGTGTTTTACGTTTGATGGAAGGAAGCACAGGGAACTTGTGATATAGTGATAGTAGAACTGATCTCTTACATTCCAATGGAACTTAGGACAGGCTCTTTACATATATAGTAAGTAAGCAGGTTCTCATATTCATGTCACTTTGTATAAGATATTATTCTGGAGCTGTAAATAATTGCTGGTTTTGTCTTTATTTATTTATAATCCCTCTGTCTTTAACATTGTTCCTTCTCTTTCCAGTATTTGAATATACTATATATGTCCTGTTGGGGAAATGATTTTATGATTTTCGATTTTACGAATGTTGTGCAGGAATATTATTCGGTGTTGAGGGTCGAGAACCTTCGAAACGTGATTTATACATCAACATATGTACTGATATGAAGCCTCTTTTTTCTGGCTATACCTGTATTTACTTGTAACTCGTGATTAGTAGTATTAAAATTGAAAAATAATGGATGGAACAAGACTACAAGGGAAATTCAGCGGTAGAATCTGAATTAGAATTTGATGTAAAGCAAAACGTGCAACTTCATTTCCGATTGCTTGTCCCAGAAAATAAATATACTCAAAATTTGATACGACGACGATCAAGAAAAATTTCGGCTGCTTTAAGAATTTGGCATGCTCGGTCTTTGGAACAATGGAATGCTGGGAATTTCAGCTCTGGAAGTTGGATTCGTGACTTCCGCATTCAGATGCCTTGTAGATGGAGCAAGATGGCAATATCTCGAGACTTCAAACCCTTATAACCTACCGCCGCTTGTATCTGCAGAGTAGTAGAAAACACCGTTATGTTTCAAATGTAAGTCAGTATGCATAAAGAAAATCCATAAATGGCCAATGACGAATGATAGTATATATTACCGTGACTTGCTCTTGAATGCAGATTTCTTCTTTGCACCAGCAGCTTTAAGGGTTCTTTTCTGCCTTTTCTCACTCATGTCATCCTTGAATAGTTCCTGCATCTCATCCGTTCTTGATTGAGTTGCTTGGGTGGGACGCTTGGGATTTTTGGCGTTTTTCTTCACAATCTTGCCAGCATCAACAGCCTTTCTTGCAGCCTTTACTGCTTTTGCTCTTCGATAAGCAACATCAACAAGAGAAATTCCTTCTTTCCCTTTATCCTTTTTCGCTCCCTGGTCATTTCAGATATGAGACCATTTGTAAAGTATATATGGATGTTGCTAAAACCATATGTAAAATCTCCAAATTCAAAGAAACATTTAGACGAAAAAAAATAATTACTAGAAACTGGTCATTATGATGACTAAATCATGCGAACCAGATGATTCACTTGTTAAATATTGATATTACGGAGCATGTGATAATAAAACCAAAGAGTACGAAAACATACCTTGACATTATGATCATCGTCATCATCCTCTAACATCTCTCTAGCCGCTTCCAATTTCCTTCGTTTCTTCCTTGGCAAGTTTTTCTGTCAGAAAAAGGAGCTTTCGATGAATCAATATTCTCAGACAACAATATCAATCTACAAGTATGGTATGCGAACCTCGCGCTCCCGCTTTCTCTTTTCTTTCATCTTCACGTCCTCTGCTTCTTCTGCACTAATTGTTTTGCTTCCAGAATCTGTTCTGTTATCCAAAGATTCCTAATACATAATATACAAAGATTCTCTAATTTAGAAGACCTGTTTTGAGCCATGAGAACAATAAGATAAACAGGAAGGTACTAACTAAATAGGCAAGGCCAATCCTCTATACCTCAAGCTAACACTACCAACTGGCCCTATCAGTCAAAATTAATTTTGAAAATAAAAACCTTCACCACACTGTGAGAGAAATTAAACACAAAACATAGATGAAACTTACCTTAGCGGCCTTTGCGTTAAGTTTCTTTTCCTTTTCCGTAACAAACCACGTTCTTTTAGGACGTGAATAAATTTCATCTCTGTGTGCGATCAAATTTTCCGCCTGCAAGACAAGAATTACATGCATTACAGATTTGGAATAGACTGTACGACTGGGGGGTCACACAAGTAATTTGCAATAGACTTGCAATACATATAATATTGTTTGTTATGCTAAAAATGTTCAGTTTCTTCTGTAAACAACATATGTACTTTCTATATCATGTTTGATTGTGGCTGATCCGTATGGATTCTACGTATTCGCCATATGTTTCACTCACAATCAAAATACACGAGGGATGAAATTTATGTGATAAAGTGTCACTAGCACCAAAATAAGCTCTATATAATTATGAATTCACACAAAAACCGTAAAACAAGAACCTTTGTAGCCTCCATTTCAGCTTTTCTTAGTGCCATCTCTTCCCTGCAACAATCAAGGACAATGTATCTTGGTGAATATCTCGTTCCGTTAGGAGAACCAGACAGCAACATCAATCAATTACCTTTCTTCTTGAAAAATTGATGACACTTGATCCTCCATTTGCTCAATTATTTCAGACCACTTCTGTATTGATTGTTCGGCGACAATTCGGCTCCTCAACCTCGAACCAACTCTTTTAACCTATCATATTGACTCAAGAGTTAACTAATCACATGATACAACAATGCCATTAGCTTATGGTCATTTCTTGGATGTTTTCATTGGAAATTATATCTCAAAATAGAAAGAAGATCCCTGATCACCCAATAACAATTACATTAAAAGATGGATCAAAACATATACATGGCCAGAAATGTGCAAAATCATGATGCATAAGCCAATAGACTACATGAATATATTACTAGAAGATTAGATAATCCACATCCTAAGATGATAAATAAAACAGCAAAGGGTACCCAATTATAATATATCATAACCCAGAATTGATAAAACGACTTAACGAGAAATAATCAGAAATTAGAATGCTTACAATAGCTTTTAGGAGAGACCGATCTTCATCAGAAACAAAAGTAACAGCATATCCTTCTCTGCCAGCTCTGGCAGTACGACCCACTCGATGGACATAACTGCAGGGATAAAAAATTTAAAACCCAAGACAAAGCTTTTGAGAGGAATGATAAAGTTAAGATGAGAAAAACTATCCAAAACATGGAAAAAATTGTAGGAGAAATAAAATTGAACTAAGTGCTAAATAAGTAAAAAATTCATCCTCAAACCAATCAAGGGAAAGCAATAATTACCTTGTAAGGTCTCGTGGACATGCAAAATTAATGACTGTCCTAACACCAATAATATCAAGACCCTGCAAACAAGATATGAATGTGTCTCAACAATCACAATCTTATAAATTTTATGGACGATAGTCTTAATCCCGCTTTTGAATAGTTATATTTTATACTTACACGAGCAGCAACATCTGTTGCAATTAGAAAATCAACCTGCTGCTTTCTGAAAAGCTCCAATGCCTGTAGAATCACGTGTACAAGCTTCAATATATAGAAGGAAACACATTCACAAAATCAGAGGATATGGTGATGTTAGAGGTACTTACATCCAGACGCTGTGCCTGGGTAAGGTCTCCGTGAAGCTCAGCTGCTTTAAACCCAGCTAAGCCAAATAGAATTTTCAATCTATGAGCTGCCTTTTTGGTACCACTGAAAGTAGGATGTAAATTTTTAGATGCCATCCGAGAACATTGCTCAGGTCATCACTATGCATGATAAAATATAATAATAGAAAACCCTGGCTCAGCTTTCATCTTATAATACTGCCCTTTTGCATCTGCAATATAAGTTGCTCAACTAAAATAATGCACATAGTGTGTGTGTGTGTGTGTGTGTGCGTGTGTGTGTGTGTGCGCGCGCGCGCGTGTGTGTGCACTGACTGAAATTGAATTCATTACTCCAACTAGCTTGCTTGATTCCAAGCAAATCAATGCCTCAGTGTAGAGTGACATTTTTATTAGTGACACTTAAAGTGAATAAAAGTTAAGAGTGTAAACTGAAAACATGATTCTATCTCACGACAAAGTGGAATTTGGGATGAACACCTGAAAATAATCACTTTAGATGTAAAGGTCTTGGAGCATAAGGCAAGCAGAACTGCTTCCTGATTTCCTTCACGCATTCGGCGTATGCGAACAACCCTGCATAGGAGATACAATTTTGTTACAGTTTATGTTGGGAGGAAGAGAACTAGTCACAGGCTTCAAAAAGCATCCCCTGGTCCCAATGAAAAAAAAACACAAATACTGAAGTAGAAATAATGACCCACTCTTCAGTTAATGCTGCCGGTCGCTTTGCTGATGGATCAGCTGACAAGCGTAATGGGTTATTCAGGGAGAGTTTGATAAGCTCGTCAACTTTCTCAGTCATAGTTGCAGAAAATAACATGGTCTGTCTCCTTTTAGAACATAATTTTACCTGAAAAGCAATAACAAGTTATCTAAGAAGATGTCCAGAACATAATTTTCAAATTTGGTAAACAAGAATGATAGTTGAGAATAAATTGGATCCAGAAATCACAAAAATAAATAATGGAAAAAGAGCAGCTCAAAGAATAAGGTCAGTTTCGTCAAGTGTTTGGTGCTTAGTATCATTAGAACCAAATAAGAACAGAACTATAATCCTCCAAATATAAATATAAAAGTAAAGAAGCATGGAAAATGTACCAGTTCACTAATTTCGGCACTAAATCCAAGCTCAAGAAGCCGATCAGCTTCATCAAGTATCAAAACAGCGAGCTCGTCCAGATGTACTGACATAGAGTTACGCAAGTGGTCAATCATACGTCCAGGAGTTGCAACAACTATATCCGGCATTTTTCTTAAATCAGCTTCTTGCACCTAATATTGTACACTACATGTTAATCAACGACGATTTGCAGAAACTGCCAGCCATAAGAGTTGTATGCATAAATGCCTTTCATAAATACAAACGCCTATTAAATCTCATGTCTACCCTGGGGAAGAAACATATTTAGTTCCTCAAGTTACATGTGAGGCTGAATAGGTTAGACTTGACCAAATAAAATATTGTGGCAGTAATACCTTCGTTGAAAGGCCACCGACAATCAAGCAGCAACTGATGCCTTTTATAAATTGAGCAAGTTTACCAATCATACTATGAATCCTGAAAAATCAAAAGCATATATCATGTAAAACATCATAACTGCTGAAAAGTTAGGATTAGAAAGACACATATAGAATTCAAATGATTATCAAAATAAAACGGTTGATGATCATAGTCTCAAAACTGATGGCAGCATCAAGTAGAGGATATGAGTTAAGTAACTAGCAAACTTCGTTGAATCGAAGAAAAACTTACTGAACAGCCAACTCCCTCGTAGGTGTAAGGATTAGAACTCTAACAGCTGGTCTGTTCTTTGGCCTGTACAGAAGCCTCTCCAGTGTTGGTAAAGCAAACGCAGCTGTCTGAAGATGATTGCAAATATATATTCATCAATCCTACAGTAAACAATCTCACTTAAACAAATCTAAAATTCAAACAAAGTAGATATACCTTTCCAGATCCAGTCATAGCACTCCCGCATATATCACGTCCACTTAAGGCCAGCGGTATACATGCAGCCTACCGAAAAGCATCCATTAAATCATCGCCTAATCAAATAGAAACAGGTGATATCTAAACTGAATGACTTTAACTCGAATACCTGAATCGGAGTGGGCTTAGTATAGCCCAAAGCTTCACACGCCCGAAGCAATGGCCTGGAGAGATGAAGGTCCAGAAACGAGTTAGCATTGAACGACACACCTTCCACAGACGAAAAGAACGGCTTCGCATCATTGCCGCTCGTTGTTGGCACGTCGTCCTCCTCCTCGGACCTATACTCCTGCACCAAAGAATCAACCACCGAACTCAATCAATCGCCATTTCCACAAAAGCCCCATGGTTCCAGTTCCAGTTCCAGCTCAACATCAACCATAAGAAAGCATTACTTGGATCTGGGGCTCGGCGTCCGACTCCTCCTCGGAGTCACCATCTCCAGCGGGAGCGATAGGTTGCCGCTCGAGAGCTTTACTGATTTTGTAGTCAACCGAGGTGGTGCTCCGCCGCGAGTGCTCGTCGGCGAGCGTCTCGGTGTAGTGGGAGAAGTCCCAGGGAGATTGCGTTTTCTGGTTCTTCCGGACTATAACTTCGTCGTCGGAAGCCTCCGCTCCGTCATCGCCTTCTTCCTCCGCCTCGCTCTCGGAGTTGTGGTCGATTTCCTCATCGCTGGGCGGCTCGAAAACGAATTTCTCCATTGGAGGTGAGACTTCAGAGCTGCAGTTGAACGATTACGGAAGAAGGGTTTAGGAATTAGCACTGCAAAAATTGCGAGGGTTTATGATTTGGGCGCAAAATACTTGTCCGAAAATTTATTAATGGGCCGTCTCAAGAGAGCCCATAGGCCCGAAATGCCTTAATTGGGCCTCACCAAGAAAAGCCCATAGGCCCGATATGATTTAATTGGGGTCTAAGCAAGAAAAGCTCATGGGCTTAAAATGACAAAATTGGGCCTAGAGTTTCCATATTATTACAAGCGAGGCCCGGCTGGATTTCAGTGAAACAGCACCGGGGAAATGGCTCACTTACTGCGGCCGTTCTTTCAGTGGCCACGGTGGCGCCACCGTTGCTCCGCCGTCTCGCAGCTCCTTAGCCTCCACTCGTCCCAGGCACGCGCCGCCACTAGCCTTCCTTTCTTCGCTCTCTACCCCGCCGCGCGCCGCCAAGCTCATTTCCGCGCACGCGCGCCGAAATTGCGCGATGTTCCTCCGCTAGCTGAAGCTAACGAGAGCGGCGACGAATCGTCTGATGAAGGCGATGTGAGGAAGAGCCGGAACGCGAAAAAGCGTGAGGCGCGGCGCGCCGTTCGCTGGGGTATGGAGCTGGCCACCTTCTCCCCGGGCCAAATCAAGCGCATTCTCAGGTGAATTTGCAATTTTTGTATTCAAATTCGCTGCAGTGTTTGCGTAGGAGAAGCTGGGCATTTGTCACTGTTAATCTTTCCTTGAATCCTCTTCTTTTCCTTGTCCACTTTGGCAGAGTGGCTGATCTTGACGAAGATGTGTTTGATGCAATAATGGTAGTGAAGGTGATTATTCATGTCCTATCCCTTTGTTGGATAGTTACTCATTTATCTAATTGGATTACTTTGATTCATTTGAAATGTTTTGGTGAGCTGAAGAAGATAAGGTGTTTGATCTTTTGTCACAGAGATTCGGCCGTGATGTTCGGGAAGGAAAGCGCAGACAATATAATTATATAGGTAAGAGAGGGAAGCGAAAACATGTGCATTGTCTTCCATAATATGAAGTTTAACTGATTGGCGTTCCTATCTTTCCTGAAGCAATTAGCATTAAAACGTTTGAATTCTGTTCCCAATGATATAGCAACCTGGTTTTAATCTGAACTAGGAAAATTTCTTGAAGAAGTCAAAAAAATGCTTTGTATAGTAATTGGGAAATAGTTCAGTTTGTGGATCGACGGATTTGTTTATTTCGTATGCAACATTTGATCCCTCCTCATTTGTTTTGCTTTACTTCTGTGATGGAAAATGGTTGATGATTTTTGTTGTCTCTTGAACAGAACAGATTTTGATCTCCATAGTCGTGATTTTTATTTGTTCTTTTGTGTAAATATGCTCATAATACAATTGATGGAAATGGTAGGAAGACTGCTACGGGAAGTGCAGCCTGAATTAATGGATGGTTTAATTCAGGCGACAAAAGATGGAGACCAGAGTAAGTTTCAAGAGTTGTCAGGTACAAAATTGGCAATTGACGATGAAGAAGAGTCGGAAGAAGAAATTGCAGAGGAGGAAGAAGAGGAGGTAAGAATAGACGTGACTCTAATCCTTGTAGCTTTCTAACAATCCTTTCCTGCATGCATCTTTAAGCTATCTAATCTGAAACCAAAATATGGTCTGTAGTTCTAACCAGTGTAATCATATTTATATGTTCTCTGTAATAATACTTGTAGAGTGTGACCAAATAAGCTCAGGAGTTCTGTCTGGTAGATTTCGAATTCTTGCTATTGTTTTTATGTAAACCAAATAAGCTCAGGACCATTATACACCTCTCGTGTATGGCTGTTCCCCTGATATTTTCTTTGACGTTGAAGTTTGAGAAATCTTCTAGTGCTAGATCTTAGATGTCTGATAACTTGGTCCAATAGCACAAACAGTTACCTAAACTATGACAAACGTATCAAGTCAAGTAACATTTTTATTGAATGGGTATTCACCTTATATTCTGTAACTAATTGGGTACTCCACCAGTACTTTGAATCAAATTGGCCGCTAGCAAAGTATGCTTGTCAATATGTATTTAATACCGCGTGTTTACTACAGAACATTATATTCTATTACTGTCTTGCTTCCCAGGATTACACAAATATGGCTGTTGTGACCAGATGGTTTGATGGCCTTATTAGCAAGGATATTGACATTACCAATGAGATCTATTCACTTCGCGAGGTGGACTTTGATCGCCAGGTCAGTTGGTTAAAGACTATGCTTGCAGTCATTTGCTTGAAAAGCACTAACCCGATAATATATTCTCTCACAATTGCTTCCACTATAAGCCTACAACACGACAATGCATATTACCAATTCCGAGTTTATTCCTCAGTACACCCACATTTTCCAGTTCAATTTATTCTCATGTTCTTCTCCCGAAGATGCTCATGTACATAGGAGGCTATTCACATGATCCAGTACCTCGACATAACTGTAGAGGCTCATTTCTCTTGAAGTTTCTAATACCTATTTATCAGTAGTTTTAGAAGTCAACCTTGGTCTGTCGACTCTGTCCATGTTTGTCAACAACGACCACCACCTTGTCATTCTTCCCTATCAAATTAGCTTGAGAAAGGGTAACATTCTTCGTTGCATTTGGCTCAATTATCATATCAAAACTTCCTACAAAATGCTTTCGAGATTTGTTTCCCAATTCTTAGATTAGAACTATGCTGCAAAATAAACCAACTCCCAGATTTAGCATATATAATTCATCTACCCCAAAACCAATAGCTTTCTTCAATACATTGATCTGCCACTAATAATTTATAGTGTACCGTTCTTATTTTCATATTAGGAAAGCTTTCTTCAGTACATTGATCTGCCACTAATAATTTATAGTGTACCGTTCTTATTTTCATATTAGGAACTTCGACAATTGGTTAGGAAAGTGCAATCTGCATCAGAAGTGGAAGCCGGGTTAGAGGAGACGGAAAAAGCAGGTGCTGCTACTGCTGCTGCAAATGCACGAAAGTCTCTTACTCGTTTCCTCCGAGTTGTAGCAGATCAACTGCCAGCTGAATAGAGTGCAGCAGTCCAACCCTCTGTATCACTATAGGTATGTGTACAATTTATATCTGTTTTTTGGAGATGGATGAAAGTAATAACATTCGTTATCTTGCCTATTTATTGATAAAAGATTAACAGTAGAAGAGGTAGTTTCTAGTTAGCACTGTACTGCATTGTAGCTGCAAGAGATAAACGTCCGTGCTTTAAATGTGGTATGTTTCTCGTCAATGTTTTAAAATTCAGACCGGAGATCGAAGACCTCATTTCCCGGTTCAACAAGACAGTGTAAATCAAGATTTTATATTTCTAAGTTTGATCAATAAAGGCAGCCCTATAATAATGCACATTTTGGCTGCTCCAAGTTGTGGGTCAACTTGTTTGAAATACTACTATTATTGTACTTGATTGTATGTCCCTTTCGTGGTAGAACCAATTGCATGTCCCTATCCCCTCCCCTAAACAATACAAAAATGGTGCGTCGGGCTAGCGGCAGGGGATTATGTTTTAAGGCCAAACGTCTCGAGTTTGAGTACTCCGTATATTCATATGTCTTGGAGTCTATTGAACTGATGTTTTCTGGTGACAACTTATATGGAAATATGGTATGAAAAGTATTCACTCACCACCGTGTGAGGTTGCATACGTGTTACTCCTTTCGTCTACAAAATACTTTTTATGAGTTCGTTGTAAAAAAATATCTTGCAATCATAATATCTCAATTTATTGAAAAATATCATTCTAAGATGTCATCATTTTTAATTTGACTGCTGTCAACATACACAACCAATTTTCAAGGGGTCATGAATCTAACATCCATAAATATTAAATAGTTCTTCAAATAATTTTTTTTTTTTCCCCTCCAAATTAAAAAAAAATCCAAACATTTGTTTCTTTTTTATAGATTTTTTTTTTTCATATTTACTGTACATAAACAAGACTCCTTTAATTTACTATACTTTACCAAATTAGAGAAATAAATACTACAGTAATATTTTTTTAATTGTGACGTAATTACCCAACTCTAATAGGAATTAGATTCGATTGATATTTGAGGGCCAAGCCCAGTGGGAACGATTGGATAAGAGTAGGGCCGCCATACGCAAGCCATGGCATCATATGGGCTTGTTCATACTACTCCTTTCGTCTCTCGTCTAAGTATGTACGAGTCTACGGGATGATTTCATTTTTGGTACGTTTTTCATATAGATGTAATTATTACCCTAATTAGAAACACATTTCCATCAACCCTTCCAAATTTTGATTATTAATTAAGTTATAGTTAATTTAGAAAATCGTGCAAGACATCTTTAGCTATTAGTGAATATAGTTTTCGCTCCTGATTATATCTCGTTTTATAAAATTAAATGCGACTAAGCATACTTCCACGTTATCTGTTTGTTATTTAATTGGAATGAATAATTTTGCTGTAAAGCATATATGTCACTAATATTTGTCGTTTAAACAACATTAGAAAAATAGAATTATGCTACGAGTTAAAGTTAGGTAACTTTGCATATATATCTTAAATTAATTAATCAAATGGAATTGGAGAATGATAAGACAAATTCTAAACGACAATCTCTTTTCTTGCATGTGATTTAATTTTATTATAAGTTATCATGGTACGATCAGTGTTTTTTTTTTCCTTTAACTTTTATATTTAATAATCATTTTTATAATTTTTATTCCACTCCTATTAAAATAAAAATAAATTAAAAAAAAAAATAGAGAAACATATCAAAGCGTGGGATTTAGAGAATGCTGAATAATAAGCGTTATATGATCCTTTTCGATTTTCGAATATATCATAAACGAACTCATAGAAAGTACGTAAATCTATATTTTAACGAGAACAAATTTAAATCGGGACACTTGCGAAACCAAAGGAGCAGTGATTAATCATTTACAACGTGCGATTTGACCCTGATTCAACCTTATTACAATATATATTTTCAATGCAGTCAAGTTTTACTAATTATTGAGTCTTATTTCTTCGTCCATGCTACTAGTAAAATAAATCAATAGCAACAAGATAAAATTAAAAAAAATGATAAGCAACGATTTTGGTCGTCCATTTTAATCTAACCTTGTCTATTAATTATTCCCTATTTACATACACTTTGGCATTTGTTGCACCTATTTGAAATTCGAGTAACGTTTCCTTACTCACTGCGTGCACGTTTAACGTGACTACCGCTGATGTGACAGTGTTATTATTTCCTATTTTAAGGGGTTATTGTATATATTTAATCATTTCATTGATAAAGAAAATGTCACGACATCCGTCAACACATTGAAAATGTCTACGGTGGATAGGGGAGCATTCCTCTTTGAAATTAAAAGTAAACAAGTGCATAAAAGTAAAAGTAGTTTAGAAATTATATTTTTCCTTTATCATAGGTTGATTATTCAAAGGCTATAGTATTGAAAATACTAAACTTCATAATCAAGCCTAACGGTTCAACGAACATTGTCCATTGTCCATTTTAGGTTGGAAATAATGCTCACAATTTTCAAAGATGATCAAATTTTGGTAAATACTAGTCTCAACTTACATTTGAAGCTTCCTAAAGTTGTGTGTTATCTATAAACAATCGAATCTTAAGTGATCGGGGAAATATGTTATACATTACAAACCGTAAAATAAAATTTATAATTCAACCTAAGAGGGATATAACGTACACAGACAGCGTAAAATACGTAATACATGCAAAAGCTCAATTCACGACAATACAACGAGCTCTCAAACTATCAACATGGCTAGCCTGAACTTGACGGGCTTTTAGTTAAAAGATTGTTGGTGAGGTATGAACCAAAATACAATCGGACCTAAATATATATGTAGTTCGGCCCAACTAAAAAGTAGGTTAGTCCGTCAAAACATGCCTACTCAAACGTTTATTTTTAATTTATCTTAGTATATAATATAACTAGTTAAATTTGAAACTTCATTAAATTTTTTTAAACATAATTTAACCATTATTAAAATTAAAAAAAATAAAAATGAAAAGGTGATATTAGTAGTTAGTTGATTGTTTATGGACTAGAATATTTCAAAGTTTTCAAAGTTTTCAACCCAACACTAAATATTTGCAAATGGAAGAGCCTTTTTGTCAACTGGCTTAATGGGCCCACACAAATACACCTTCACCTCACCTCTATATATACCTCCACCACCCTCTTAGCCCACAAACCCTCTCCCCCCCTCTCTTCCCTTCTTCTTCTTCTTCTTCTTCTTCTTCTTCTTCTTCACGAAAATGGCAAAGCTTCACCTCCATCTCTTGTTTCTAATTGTCTGCAATTCCTTCATAGCAGGTATAATTCAAATCGATCGCATTCATTTTCATCTTCAACCTAAATCTGTATCGGTTTCTGACATTTTTGTTTGAATTTTTTTGTGTTTCAGAGGTTTATTCGACGGCCACATTCACATTAGTGAACAAATGCAAGTACACGGTGTGGCCGGGGATACTGTCAAACGCCGGAATCGCGCCGCTCCCAACCACCGGCTTCGCGCTGCAGACCGGCGAATCCAGGATCATCAACGCGCCGTCGAACTGGGGAGGACGATTCTGGGGGCGGACGCACTGCGCGGAGGATTCCGCCGGGAAATTCAGCTGCGTGACAGGCGATTGCGGCTCCGGGAAGGTGGAATGCTCCGGCGCAGGCGCCACGCCGCCAGCGACGCTGGCGGAGTTCACTCTCGACGGCGACGGCGGTAAGGACTTCTACGATCTCAGCCTCGTCGACGGCTACAACCTCCCGATGCTGGTGGTGCCGCAGGGCGGTACCGGCGTCAACTGCTCGAAGGCCGAGTGCGTGACGGATCTGAACGACAGCTGCCCGTCCGAGCTGCGCGTGGCCGGCGGCGACGGCGGAGCCGGCGTCGCGTGCAAGAGCGCGTGCGAGGCGTTCGGCAGCGAGCAGTACTGCTGCAGCGGCGCGTACGGCACACCTTCCGCGTGCAAGCCGACGCAGTACTCGCAGGCGTTCAAGAGCGCGTGCCCTCAAGCGTACAGCTACGCGTACGATGACCTCACCAGCACCTTCACCTGCATCGGCGCCGACTACATCCTAACCTTCTGCCCCTCGCCTAACACCAGGTAAATTTACCAAACTACCCCCCATGCACTCATCCCTTTGCTTCACCGAAAATGCACCGCCCCTTTTCCAATAACCGAAAATAATTAAAAAAAAAAAAAAAATCTACGTTACATAATCGTGAGAGGGAAGCAATAATGATGATAATAAATATTATAAATAATTCCATTTTCTAATCAATTATTTAACGCCAGGCTGTGAAAATTCCATAGCCGATTTTCATCGAAGCCACAATTATATATTCATACTCTGATATAGAATAATCGGATTGGTTAAAATAATCAAATCACAGTCAGTGTCTACTTATAAACATGGAAGTCAAAAAAATCAAACGCTAGTTGACAGATTTGGTCATGTTTCATAGTCAGCTGGTGAAATCCTTGCTAAATGCAGTATTTTTTCACCTTTTTTTTTTGGTGTGAAATTACTGGTGTTGATTGATAAAAATATCTACGTACATCGTAGTTGCTTGCATTTTTGTGTTGGAATCTCCACATCTCAAAATTGGCGAGTTGCGTAAAAAACAGCAAAATTTGTGCCGTTAGTCTAACGGTCGGTTCTGACGGAATGACAGCCAGCCAATAGGAGACAAACACGTAGCTGTCATGTCACGGCTCTAAAAGCTACTGCCGTCTGTAAAATAATGCACTTTTATTCTTTTTCCGTTAGTGGAGTGACCTTTAATTGAGTTTCTTTTAATCTGTGTCGCTACAATTAGCCAAAATTTTAAGGCGGCAAACAAGGGTGCTAATTTTCTTTACTTTTCTTTCTGCAGTCAAAAATCGTCGTCCGGTTCCGGCGGCGGGCAGGATGCGGCGGCGGGCGGCGGCAGCGGAGGATCAGCGTTCGACGGGAGCATGGTGTACGAAGGTGCGCTGGAGGTGAGCGGTGCGCCGTCCACGTGGGCGCACGTGATGGTGGTGGCCGTCGCCGTCGTGGCGGTAGTGTGGCGTCTTTTCTGAAAATATTTAAATATATTTTCTCAAAAGGCTTGGGCCCCACTTATCTCATCGTCGTCGGGTATCGCTCGTGGGCCCGGTTCTAAATACGGGTAGGGGCTCGGTCGCACTCATGTCGGCCCATTTGCGTGGGCCCATGTGACGATGAAATGAGTCATTCGATACCAACCGCTTTCAATAATTCAACCCAAAAACACAAAAAATCAAATCTCGTTAAAAAAAGAAAAAGAAAAGGTGAAAGGGAAAGGGAAAGGGAAAGGAAAGAGTAGTGTAGTTTTGGAGGATTAGTAAGTAGGGCTAAGAGCAACGCTCACCACAGAGGGGGATTATTTTTAATACATTTTGGTGGTTGGGGGGTATATTATTTTTTTATTTAAATTGGGGTTACAGATTGATTTCTATTCATTTAGGAAAATCGAATATTATTATTACGATATTTGTAGTGTAGGACTTCTTTTAGCTTGTATTCGCTGGGCTGCGAAGTATAAGAGGAAGATTTACTACTTTAGTCCCGTTGATCAATCGAATAAAGCTCGAGTTCGTTTTGCTCTTAAAATTGTTCTGTAATTTGCAATCATGTTGATACACATCATCGAGAATCGAGATCACCAATTATTATACTTGGAAGGAAGTGGTGGAACGTGGCACATTCTGTTATGTTTCTAGCACATAGTAAGTGACAAATAATTCATATAGTGTTGAATTATTTTGTCATGGACATGTCAATACAAATGAGCATATAGTACATACAATATGTGGAAGCCGGTCTAATTGCTGTTTGTTGTGTCTCTGATCTTGGTGGTTGGCTTCTTTTCTTGGGCTGTTGCGGCATCTCTCCTTTCCTCCTTTGCTTTGCTTTATTGTGTGTTCTTATGGGTACTGCTTGTACCAAGAGTTGTGTTTTAATTTAATAAAATTTCTTTGCTTGATAAAAAAAAATTACATACAATAATGCATTGTCGCCCAATTAAAATTAGATTCATATCGTTAATTAGGTAAATCAACTGTTTGCCGTTAAGCAAATCAGAGCTCACAATCATACATTATGAATTAATTAATTTGCGTGCACGTTACATTTTCTATCATATCGTACAAAATTCGAGTCATTATTGATCGTACTATACTTCTTTCGTCTTATTTTACTCGACCTAAATTACTAGCAATAAGTCCATCTATGTACTCCCTCCGTCCCCTAATAAGTATCCCGAGCCGTCAAAACGCAATAATCAAGAAAGTGTGAAATTTTACCATATTAACCCCTAATCATTACATAGAAAATTGAAAAAGTAAAAAAGTGTAATTATAATAGGGGTAAAATTGGTAGTTTAGATAAAATTTTACATTAAAATATGTGATAGGACACTTATTAGGGGATAAAAATTTTGGCGGCTCGGGACACTTATTAGGGGACGGAGGGAGTACATTGGAGCAATCTAAGGTTTAATTCGTACTTGAATTGAATATTTTAATTTGAAACTCTCTCTTTTATTTATCGATTAGGATGAATCTGATTTTGCCACGTGTGCGTGGCGATGATTCCTAGGCCACTCTAGTGACACGTGGATCTAATTTGGATATACGCAAATCAAATCACCCACCCACAGTTTTGTAAAAATCCCTCAAAAAAAGCCCAAAAAGAAAAGGAAAAACAGAGAGAGAAAAAAAGAAGAAGAAGAAAAAATCTTCACCGGCAACAATTAAATCCCCACCCACCACCAACCTAAATCAATCCCTCGCATTGAATTGAGAAACTGAGATCGAGATTACGCACCGATGCTCTAGAAGATTCCGCGGAATGACGATTTCGAACGCGGTGGGGGGCAATTTGACGACGATCTACCTAGTTGTTATCGCCGCGATGAAGGCCTACGGCCTGGCCGTGGGGCGGAGCTACGGCAGCGGCTACGTCCTCGTCCTCTCCACGGCGGTGGTGGCCGCCATCCTCATGGCCACCCTCGTCTGGGACGTCTCCCGGAAGGCCACGCAGGCGCTCATGGCGCGCGATCAGGCGCACGAGTTCTGCCGCGGCGGCATCTGCTGGCACGGCGTCGCCGCCAAGTCGCCGGCGTCTGAGGTCCGCTTCCGCCTCCCTCACCACCACCACATTTGATCCAACAAAAGGTATCGAGGTAATGCGGTTGAATTAATTGGAGGAATTTTGCAGGAGAATTTCTAGGGCTTTTGATTATTGTGTAAGCATATATATGTATGTATCTATGTATGTATGTGTGTGTGTATATACCGGTGGAAATATATATAGAAATTAATACCTTCGCCTCTGCTTTTCTTCACGCCATTTTTTTTTTTGCGAAATTCTTACGAACGAGTAAAGAAAATTTCTGCAGAATTGAAGTAAGAAAAGCAGAAATAAATAACAGAAATCGATTATGCTCAACTCAATAGATTTCTCGTGATTTTATTTAGCTCGAGCTCGAAGTATTAAATTGAAAATGGTTGTTTGAAAATATAAACATTTTTCTCCAGAAAAGGAAAAACACTTTGGGCCTCTAATAGATTACTCTTAATGGGCTTTGTCGGGCCCAAAAATGTGGGCTTCTCGGCCCAAATAAGTTTGGTAGAAAATCCTATTGAAGGCTTCTCGGCCCATTTCGTACAGCACAGTACCAACTTTTAGTTGTTTATATTTTGGAATAATAGTTACCTACCTTGAGTTAGGAGAATAATTTGGGAACATTCTACAACACTAACCGTAATTGAGAATCCTTTTATTTCAGATTCTTTTTACCTTCCAAAATATACTACTATTTGATTTGAAATACAGCAAATTGGATAAATAAAACTGGACTAGTTGTAATGTGTGTCACAAATTTTCATAATTAACATTGGAAAGCAGAAAATAAATGTTCAGCTTGCTACGTTGCTCGCATGAATATAAATCGGATTAGTATTTCATTCTATCCAATCCAGATAAAAAATAGATTAGAGCAGAAAAAAAGGCACAAATTACAAATCTATTCGTCCAAAATCAAATATATTAGCGAATCTTCATTGCTTATGCGTCCAGCTATATGTACAAAATCGGGAGATTTTTCGTCGCCGATTCCGTTACCAGCACTGGTCGGTCTCCCAGGACCGGCCGGCGGCGGAGTAACCAGAGGGCGAGGGGCGGCGCCGCCGCCAGGACAGGGAGTTGTCGTAGTCCGCGCGCTTCTCCGGATCGGAGAGGGTGGAGTACGCCGCGTGCACTCGCATGAACTCGTCGCCGGCGCCGCTCGCGACGTCGGGGTGCAGAGTCCGCGCCAGCCTCCGGTAGGCCGACTTGATCTCCTGCCCCGTCGCGCCGACCTCGAGCCCTAGCACGTCGTAGCAGGACGCCGCCGGGGAGGCGGTCTGCGCCCTCTCCGCGGTAGCGTAGCCGGCGGAGACGCGGATCGAGCTCCGGAGAGCCACCGGAGAATACTGCTGCGGCGGAGGAACGGCGCAGAACTGGCGGGAAAATAGCTGGTTGGGGAGGGAAAAGGAAGTGGAAGCCATTGGAGGAGGAAATCAAGTGCGGTGATTTGATTTGTGAAGAGGAGTTTGAAATTGGAAGTGAAGAATGAATATACTGCGTTTTGGTGGAAAGGGGGCGAATATATATAGTAGGAAAAGTGCTCGGTTATTTATTTATTTAATTCTAACGGAATTATTATTCTTAAATCACAATTAAAACTAAATTGATGAGTTATTTATTTATTAAGAATCAAAAAAGGAAAAATGGGGGTGGGACCACAGGTGATGAGCTGGCAAGGTGTACTGGGTTGCGCTTATCCATATGTTTGTATGTGGATAAAATGCTGACTCGATTATTATTTAAGGCCAACGCTCACTCATCAAATTTGGAAACATTGAAAAATTAAAAGGTTGTAATTTTTCAAAAAATCATAATGGTGCTTATCTTGGTTTCCATATATAGAACTTTGTTGATATCCAAATTTGAACGGTTAATTTTACTAAAATCTACGGCTAATATTAACCGTGTACTGAAGCACATAAGTATGAAAATACTAATTTACTCATGATATTTTACTATGAAATAAATATGCTACAAGTTTAAGTAAGATTACGTGTATATTTGAGTATAATTGTAGTATATTGTTTTATACGTTTTCACTTATTCGTAAACCAAGATTTATTCAGTAACAATTGAAACAATACCAATCATTTTAGTTCATTCCTATCTTGCAAAGATGATGGATAAGTGCGAAAATTACTAATAAAACAACTTGACCTTCCCACTAGGTTTCAAGATATTTTCGGGTCTTCTCGTGACGTAGGTTATGAATTTTGCTTTCTTTATTTATAAGCTCAACTACTATAGTCTTGGAATTCAATATTGCACTTAATTCCCTAACCTTAGTGTAACAATAAACTAAAACGTAAGTGGTGAGCATGAAAAATGTTCGTTTTTGCTTTCGGTACATTTTCCGGATAAGTATATACACATCCCTTTCATATTTATGTATCAAGCATAACATCAATTGGTACCAACTGTTATAACAAATTGCTGCACATGCTAATTATTAATGGCCGACTTCGTTAAACGCTGTTCTTACGTTCTTCCTACAATACTTCCAACCTCCCATGGGACGCATGAAACCGTGTACGTGTTCCCAGAATTTAATGATGTTTGGCATAGATAATTATTGGACCCAAGTCAAAACAATTTAAATAATTGAAATCACCGCCAAAAACCAATCTAAAAACAACGATTAGCTAGCAATTAGTAGTAGTATTGTAGTGCATGTGGGAGATGTCAGAAACTAAACCGTGTGCACACACAGTTTCTCGCCAATAGATCAATTGCCCAATTTTCGCTGCATTATACTCCTCCGTTCACAACCAGGTGACTTAGCGCACCTGGCCACCGAGCTCCTCTTTTGAATGAGTGGACTTGAGTTCGATCCCTTATGGGAGCGAATTTGGGAGATATAAGGTGGACTTGAAGATTTTCTAGGAGTTTGAGAGCTTGGCGGTACTAACATCTAATCTAACAACTTAAATTGCTCGATAAAAAAAAAAAATACTCCTCCGTTCACAATCATTAGATTCTTTAACCTTTTAGCTAGTTTTTCGATTATATTGTCCGGTTTATAAGTGGAATTCATGGCATATATGCCAAATTTACGCGGATAGTTTTTGAGATTATAACGACCCATTCAGCAAATTACAAGTGTAATGGTTACATATTAATTAATGTAAAAGTTTATGAAATCGAGAGGTAATTTTAACCCTAAAGAATGGGAGGAGATATCGAAAAATGAGTAACGCAAGGGGCGGCGGGGAACATACAATTCTGCCCCCTGTTTCTCTTGTAGCCATAGGGAATCTAACTAAACAGTTAGAGCCCAGGACGGTAATATATTTTAAGCTTCAAGCATCAGGTGTCGTACCGCCACGCATCGGAATCTTATTCCGTCCCCTTATTATTGAGTCCTTTTCTATTCAAATTTAATTTATTATTATTCTCCGATCAAAAATATTTTCGTATTAGACCTTAATTTTCTTTGAAATAGATGTTTGGTAAGGTGTAAGGTATTTTGCATACTCGATTTTTTGATTCTATTGGTTCAGTAGTTGCTGTATTATTGTGGAGGGGTTGATCCAAAGTGTTGACTTTCCTTTGATTAATTAGTAACGGCTGGAAAAGTGGGACCGCCCAGCAAATTGTCTCCATGTCGATCATACGTTTACTTTGTTTACTTTGGAGTTAATAAAATACTACTAGGCTAGATTCGGATAACATACACATACGTACTCAATAAACAATTCCCATAAAAATAAAAGATCACTGATTGTGGGCCCACGCTGCATGTGCGTTCAAATTTCACTATGCTTGTCGTGATTCGGAACCATGTGACATGGCCCTTCTCTCCTAGTCGGAGTGGGAGGGGGAGAGAGAGACCAATTCTTATTATCCTTTCTTTGCTTGTGAAAGGGAAATGCATATTATCCTTTTGTTATCGACGTTTTCTTCGTTCAAGACTGAAGCTTTGAACATTATTATATAAGCAAGATGCAACGTATAATGTTCTCTCCCATTCTACTAAGTATGCACATTTTATTATCTTAGTAAACTCAGTCGTCCGTGTACGTACTCAAAAAAATTGGAGGGAGTATAAATCTAGAACTACTAATAGAAACAGAATTTCAAAATCTCCCCCAATAAATTCCAGGAACTAAATATTTAGATACATAAAATTTTCATACTACTATATTAATACCAGGATATAAGATATTTCTCACAATATGGCTATATACAACATGGGCGCCAAGATTTTATATATATTTGAACAAAATGAAACAAAAGAATGGATTGTTTATGTGCACCTGTTCATGAGTTCTTCCCTGGGAACAGAAAAGGATGAATCTAAGCCATCTAATATATCCAAATCGTGGACCGTATGTTGCTCCATTCCTCGTCGCGGAGAACTGCCCATGCTCCTGCTTACTGCCCATATCCTGTTCTTCTTGCTCTTTGCTACTGTGAATTCCTGGCTTTTGCTCAGCCCGGGGTTGAGGTGAGGCCTCTTGATGACCTCTTCTAATAGATTTCTGTCCTCCGACGAGAGTTGAGATTTATGGGAATTGGTGTTGTTGGAGTTTATTTCAATGTTGATGTTTGATCCTTTGCGGGTGGGGGAGCGCTGAGGCAGAGCCTTGATTCCGTTATCTCTGTACCTTACTAGGCTTACTAGACGGTGAAGCCAGCTCACCAGCTCGAGGATGCAGGAGTCCACCTTGCGTTTTTCAGCATGATATAGCGTCTGGAGGCGAATCAGGTTACTGGGTGTTGTGGTTTTCTTCCCGAATTCATTGCTGTGAGAAGCAACGTGCAAGGATTAAAACTCTTCTCGATAGGATGTTGAGATTCAAGAGGTATATTTATAGATAAAGATTAAGATACTGACCCGTTGTTGGCCCACTCTCCAACCCATCCAAAACCTTGATGTGCCCTGTTAGAAGTTGAAAGGAAATTATGTTATTTCATCTGTAAGATTAAAGTCAGAACAATGAAGATAAGACGAAGTTCGCTATTATAAATCTGCCATACTTCGTAGTATCTGTTGCTACAGGGACAAGCCACTGGAGAGATTTTTCCATTTCATCCTTGATTTGACGGACAGTGAGCTGCAATGAGGCATGGTGAAGTAGTTCAATTTAGGACAACCGAGAAATAGGAAAGGGTGAAAATGGAGAAGTTGTCCGAATCTAGGTATTGATGATCCACATACTGACAAATGGAATTTGAAAACAGGAATAGAGACAGAGAACATACCTCTTCGTTAACGTCAGTCTGCAGCCGCGAGCGAAGAGCAGCTTTGACAGTTTGTGGCAATCCATTATACAGAGTATCTCTCATATTTGGGGGAAGAGAAGTAGGGCGTGATGCCTTCAATGAATTCAATTGAAGGGAAATATCAGTATTAAAAGTAAAGCCATTACTAGATATGAAATAACAGAAGTCTTCATTTTACTCACAACGTTGTCAATCTGAGTGATTAAGTTAGCATAATGTAAAGCAAGACCAGCAACACCTAGTCTCTCCGGCTTATTGTTAACCTTTCCAGCTTGTGACAAACCTGACATATAAAAGGATAAAGATTAAAAAGCCAGAACTAAACAGAAAGTCCATTCCTATCAGAACCAAAAATTGGTATGGATACATGACTCTTGCGAGAAAATTATGTTCCTCAGATCACCACTTCTATTAACTAATGATAAAGACGTAACTGAATTGAGCAAGCACGGAAAAATGTCAAATTTTGGTATGGGTATATGGAGAAAAGGATTAATTATCTATGCAATATCAGCACACAGGAAAAGATGGCGAGGAAGTAGTTTAGCAGAAAATTTTCTGCACAATGTAAAATTAACAAGTCTCTAAAAAGTGAGCTGTTTACTATAAAATAATCAAAATTTTCAAGGGAGCATAAGATTCATGAAATAGATGTTCAGTCAACAAAAGAACTACATGGATAGCATTGGTTTGCAATTTACAAAGTTTTGAGCAGTGATGATGGCATTACTCAGAAACATCAAGATTTCGGACATGCTGAATTAACCCACAAGAAAGAGTTGAGATACATAACAAAATCTCCCAGAGAAGGTTAGCAAACACAAATGACTACAAAAATCATTGACAATCTGACTTGCTTTTGTTATTTATGACTAACAAAACATGATGATCTCTAGATACATTGCTATCCCCCTTCTCTTTATATGGGAGAAGACAAGCACAGGATGATGGAGAATGTGTAGAACGTATACTTACCACTATCTCCAAATACTGCTGGAATTTCCTGATGAATGAATGTAACTATGTCAACAAGCTTCTCCACTACCTATGCATGAAAGAGACGTGAAGTTTGAATCAGTAATAAACATCAAAACATAGAAACTTAAGCTCTACCACAGCTATATAATCAATCAGATTATCCAAAAACATTGATGTTAATGCATTTTTCGACAAATTGAGTGCTAGAGCTTATAAATCAATTTGTTTCTAGGTTTCACTTGTTAACAAGATCATCCATGATTCTGAATCATTTTTTGTAAGAGTACTTCATAATATTAGTTCTTCGACATGTTGGAATCATTTTCACGATGACAGCTAGTCAGTTAAAGTGTGAGAACATACCTGCTCTAAGCTTTTAGACCATAGAGATTTCTTTTTCAAGCTCCTTACGATTTTTCGTTGATGTTTTACCTCACTCTGTAACATCGCCAGACTTTCTCCTATAATAACAGAAACATATGCAACATAGTTATATAAATTTCTAAGTTAAGAGAAAATAGTTTAACCATAATAACATGATAATAGAAAGGGCATGCACATATAATTTGGTTCCAGAGTTCTAAAAAAATCAACCAAATTATAAAATTCAACAACGACGATCTTCTAGTTACAATAAAGAGCTCGCACATATACCGGCGATCAGCTCAAAGAAGCTTGAATATTACATCCTTTTACTACTAGTGCAGAATTAGCATAGCAGGCATACATAATAGATCCTTCAAATATAAATATTATACAGGTACGGAGAAACATCCTGTATCATAGTTGGTGCACAATTCATAAGGCTCCATAAAGAGTACATTTCTTAGACATGCCACTGAAAGATAAATGGTTGGGCACCAAAGAGATCATGACAAGATTCTCATACAAGAAAGCAAAAGGGTAACCAAATTACATACAAATCAGAGAATTGTAGAAAGGATGCCAAATAAATATTGATGCAATAGGACTCCTAATTATGATGCAGTTTCATATAGTAGAAAACATCACAAACCTTTTCGAGGAAGATGTAATGAATCAACTTCGTCCAGCTTCCTCTGATAATCTTGCTCAAAACGATCCAAAGCATGGAACTCATGATACAACTCCTGCATTAACTTTTCATTAAAAGCAGTCGCAGGAACCAACTTTCTAATACATTAAAAGAAAGTGTGATAGCACTAATTAGTTGCATCAGTCACTAAAGAACATACAGGTTTTGGTTTTAATTTATTTAAGTCTAATTCATCAATCATGTTTGAATCTCTAGGGAGGAAAACACTTATTTAGCTCAGTGAAGTACAAGCCCATTTGACATGCAAGACAGCTCTTTTGGAAGAATACTTGGTTATGTTTTTGAAACAGAAAAAGGAATAGCGGAGATAAAATTTGAATAGAAACTCGCCTCCTCAGAAACGAATTAGCATACCAGTTACCACATAGTTCCAATATCACTCCTAAGAAATGTCAACTCCGCTATATCCTTAAACTTTCAGCTATGTGGAAGACCATAAGCTTTCAAACTATTTACGTAAATGTTGGCAGAATGCAATACCCTTGGTGTGATAGTCATCAGCATCTCAGCAGATACCACAATATATTTGAGAGAGAAGAACAATGACAAAAAGAGCAGTGAATATAACCCATTAAAATGCAACCAATATTACTATGAACCAAGAATGTGGTCTAACTTACAGATGTATGCTGGGCCAAAGTGGTCAGTTCTTGCATAGTCATTTCTGCATCTTCTCTTAGTTGTTTATTGATATCAGTATCTGAGTCCAACCTAACAAGACAGAAGGTGTTAACATCACATCCTCAGGACACAAAATAATAGACATGTGATAACTTGAATAGCCACTTACTTCGAAAAAAATCTATCCAGATTGTGCCATTGTGGGTCTTTACACAGATTTCCAAATCTGATGACCTCACGAGAGAATACTTCAAACTCTTCCCTAGACAAGCATAAAAGATAATTAGCAAATAGAAAACCAAACAAAAAACTTTTAGACAGGCAAAATATTAGGTAGAGATGCAAACACACACATGCACATGGGTGTGTCTGTGTGTAGAGAGAGAGAGAGAGAGAGGGAGTGGCAGTGATTATTGTAAGCAAGAATGAATGGTGTAAATCGTGCAAATAATACCTTTTGTCGGAAGCAGCAATCCTTAGAAGTTCCTCCATATCAGTAGAAACCAGCTTCCGCACACCTTCTGAATTCAAAACTTCTTTTTTCAGGAACTGGACATTTTCTTCAGACAAAGACTGCAACAGGTTTGCACCTTTGGCTATGGTATTGGCAACTTCAAATGCTAATATAGATATTCTATTTCCCCTTGAAGTCACACCAGTAGTAAATCCACCCGAATTCAAGTTGGTCATGCTGCTGCCTAGAGTATCTAGAACCTCCACTGCTTTCTCTAGACCTACTATGCCCGCCTTCCCAAGGAACGATGTCACTTGAGGTGTCTAGCATAAGAAAAAAACTGGAGTTAATAATAGAGCGAAATCTAGTGAAGCATGCAGCTCAGTTGCTATAGATTCTATTTACAGAAAATAACTAAACCAAATCGAAAAATGAATCACAACTCTGCTTTAAGAGAACAATGTATCTCTAAAGAAAGACCAACAGGCCAAAAGGTATTGCAGCAATCTATCTTCACTCATGATGTACTATAACATGGAACAAAATATGATAGAGGGGTTGTATGCCCACAGCTCCGGGGAGTTCTCCAAATGTTCCGACGATCATTTGTATACCCTGAGCTGAACCATAAAACTGAAGGAACTCCAGGAAGAGCTCATCACAACTCTTAAATTCAGCTCGCTCAAAACAATAAGGGACATAGCAAATCAAGATAGCAGCAATTGCACTATTTCTCATATTTTTTCTTCTCCTTTCTTCCTGCATATGCTCTGCACATTTTGCAAAAAGTAGAACAGAAACGACTGATCGCGGAAATATATCTGAAAAGCCTTGCATAAGTCTTTCTTCTTTCTCGGGACACTAAATAATTCACCACCAGACAGACTAACATGCTCCGCAACACGCATCGGTTTCCAGATCCTCCCCTTTCCTATAGCATAATCTATCACTTATTCGTCTCCCCTACTGACGAAACAAGCTCAATCAACACTATTCTAGTTTACCTCTTCACAAAGACGTTCACAAATCACGACTGCACACAATTCCTCAACCAAGTTGAGCAAAAACATACAACTAAAGCTTCCATTACCGCATTCTTGCTTCTGAAATTACTCACTTCCCCACAAACACCTTCAAACTAAATCCAAACAACCGAAAACTAAAAACACGAAAAACACATTCAACATTTACAAACCAAGCATTACATATACCTTATAAGCCGACGTCCTCGCCGGCGTCGACGACTTCAATTCCGAGGACATCGACGGGAACAGCTCGCCGGAATCAAACAATCCACGCGGCGCCTTCTTAAACTCATCGACTTCACCAGGAAACGAGAACTCATCATCATCATCTTCATTCCTCCTCTTCTGCTTCCCGAAGCTCCCGACCGATTTCAGCTTCCCCGAAAACCCCGAACTCTTCACATGCTCAACATCCACATGCCTCCTATTCCTACGAACAGTTCCTCCCGAGCAAACCCCTCCCATACTGCAAACGACGACTCCACACCACACCACACCACACCTGTTCACACAAGCTCAAACGCATCAAACTGCAAAATCTCCACAAACAGAATCCAAAAACTTCACCAAACTTGAAAAAAAACATCAATCATACCTGCACGAACAATGGCTCAGCAGAAATCGGAAGTCGAGAGGTGAATCAACGAATCGGTAAAAGCGCGTAGAATGGGATCGGGTTGAGATCGGATTTGATTAAACAAAACAGAATTCATTGAATTTAAGGGGAAAGGAAGAATGCCAAGGAAAAAGGACACGAAACACGGGGTCAGCAGTAGTGAACTCTTGACTTTTTTTTTTTTTTGCCAGAACGGATTTTTTTAATTTTTTTTTATTAATCTTTATAAAAGTAATTTTTTTAATGGAAATAAATACTTTGTCAATTTCATGGAAAATGGGGGAAATTTCCAATCTGAATGAAGGAAAGTACAATTACAAGTTACGATTTTTGTTGTCAAGTTGAATCAAGAGAGTCCCCGCCGGTTGCTGTCGCTGTCGGTCGTTCAAGGATTTTTCGGTTGACTATTCTGCCCCTTCGTGTTACGAACAACTTTTACCGTAGTAAATATGTCGAGATAATCACGCCTAAACAAATGTGGATGGAGTATCAAAGTGTAATTAGTATGTTCAATTTCAACAAATCCATTAAATTAGGACACATGCAAATAAAGTAAAATATTCGTGTTTTGTTGAAAATCACTACTTATAATTACTCCTACTATGACGTGTACTTTTTTCGGTCAAAATTTGCAACATTATATAACTACTTATATAAAGATTACTTCATAGAGGTAAAAATTACTAACACCTACTATAATTTTGACTTTTAAACTTTTTAACTCGTGGCTAATCATTATTAATATTATCTAAACGAGCCAATGAGCGGCTGACAGGTCAGGGCTTTCGGCGACCAAATCCCAGGGGCATAAGAGTCATTGCTCAGAGGTGGGGCCTAGCTTTGAATTGAAATGGTCAGAATAAATAAGTAAATGAAGAATTTGTTTAAATAGTGTGAGAAATGGGGAAAGTGAATTAGCGTTTGCCGTAAGGTAGCTGCAACGCCGACGTGGCGTTTTCCCATTGGTGAACAGGTGGCGAGTGTTCGAGTTTCAACTCGCCGGGTCCACTCGGCACGCCAAGCATCTCTTACATTCACATTCGTTTTGGAGCTACCTAAGTTTGTGCTCTAATTAGATTTGATTAAGCTTTCAATCTCACAACTTTATGTACAATTTGTGTTGGACTATGTGTCCCCCCATTTACTTGTAGGAAATCCACACTTGTTCAACCTTATTTGCAATAACTTTATTTACTGGTTTACATATTCAAACGACTAAGGAACTTCGTTATTCAGACGAGATAAGTTGATTATTGAAAAATGTTGTTTGGATAGTGTCTGATGGTGATAAGCATTTCGTTAAATGAATCATCGATCACATAATTCTACGATCAAACACGTTTCAGATGTTGTTCGAATCTACCATTCAAGATATCTATTTACTGCATATCCAATAAAAAGGTTCGATAATCGTCAAGTTAGGAAGGTGTTTACCTTCATCCTACAACTCGTTATCCAACTGCAAACATTGATATGTATGTACCAACTCTAATTGACGTGACCATATTCGAAATCACCTAAACAAAATGCATAAATAGTCACGGGAATGAGTCTCGAAAGTTCCTACTCAAATCTCCAACGAACTATATATTAAAATCGAAATAGAAGGAACTCCGACGCTCAAGTGTTTTTTCATTCCACCTAAAAAAAAAAAAAAACCTAATTCCATCATGGATCGGGATCGAAATTATCCACAACCCATGCTAGAATTTTATACCACTCCGGTCCCCTATACTTGACTCATTTGCTTTTTGACTTTTCGGCACGCATTTCCACCGAGACGTAGTACGGGTTTTACGATATAATTTTGAAATATCATTTCTTTTACGAGATACTACGAGTACTACGTCTCGGTGGAAATGCGTGCCGAAAAGTCAAAAAACAAATGAGTTAAGTATAGGGGACCGGAGTGGTAATAACCAACTGTTCGATTTTTTTGGGCTGGGCTTTACAGCCTCTAATCTACGATCCAATCCCATCACTGATTTGGTGAAATTTTCGACCGCCATTGTTGCCGTTTCCCGCCAAAAAAAAGCCCGATGCTGCCATATTCTTCTTCTTCCCACCTCTCGATCAGCGATTGATCTTCGACAATTCAAAAGTCCAGGCGATGTCGCTGTCGATACGTTTCTTTAATCTCTCCAGTCAATTGACGATACCAATGATTGAGCCTTCAAAAATGAATAAAAAATTCAGGCAGTCGTCATTCGCCACGCGATTGGCGGAGTCCACGCCTAATCTCAAGGCTAATTCTATCGCCGGCCGAAGCCGGCCGTCGTTTTCTCGCGCACTGGGAATTGGTAAACAGCTTCTGCTAAATCCAAATAATTACGTTATAATATTGCTATTTTTATATTCAAAAATATCATCGAAGCGTTGTTTTTTGCTCTTGGTACGCAGGAGGGAGACAATCTAACGGATTTGTCGTTATCGGTGTTAGATCCAATCGTCGGTTGCGTAAACCTGCTGTTTGTTTGCTGGAATAAGTTGAAGATGGAGATGCTCTTACCATTTCAACACCTTTCGGATTCCCAGTGTGCAAGCTATTGCTTCAAATTCTGCAGCTACTGTTCTTCACTCTAGTTGCTCGGTTAACAGAGGTAGCTGGCTGATTATAGTTTTTTCAATATGATTACGTTTTTTCGTTTGATTACTTACCTCATTGAAATGAGCCACTGTTAATTGATTGTTTGTGTTGCACACTGCATCTGCTCCTTCATCATGAGTTCTATACGCAGTTTGGATCAATATTTCGGTGAATACTATTCTTTTGTACAGTCATGTGTTATAAGCTATTTGTTTTTCACTAATTTGAGCGACTGTGATTTGTTCTGCTTAAAAGTTATGATACCATGGTTCTCATAATTAGTGTTGTTCATGGATTTTCCGTACTGAAATTTATACGAGTAGGTGGTCTGAATACCATTCCTGATTGATCTATTTTATTTGGCTATTCGACAGGACGCGTAGTGATGGATTCTTGAAGTGCTCTGCATCGTCTTCCTGAAAGAGGTAAAAGGAGTAGGAAGAATGGCTGGTAGCTATAGGTTTAAAATGGAACAAAGTGACATAGCTGGATCACTATTCTCCACCGTTGGCAGTTTCATTCAAGATAGACTAATAAACAAAGAGCAAAGGCTCCGGCACAAGGAGCAATGTGCAGAGAGATTAGCAGCTGAAAATGGAAGCCCTCACGACGAAAAAGAAGTCTGCTACTCAGATCAAGCAGTTTTAGCAAATCTTGATTGGGGGATTGATGCACTCGAAGAGGCAATAAACACATCAAATATGGAAACTAAAATGGCACGTTTGGATTATGCCGAGAAGATGCTTCAAGTCTGTGCCATGCTAAATTCGTCTCATGAAACAGCGGGTGTCCCAAACTCTTACCTCTCAGCTTGGGCGTATTTGAATCTATCATACTTGTGGAAGTTGAGAAACGATAGTAACAATGCGGTGCTTCACATACTCGAAATGTTTATCATCGACCCTTTCTTCTCACGTATCGATTTCGCTCCTGAGCTCTGGAAATCGATTTTCTTACCACATATGAGCTCCATTCTTGGGTGGTACACTGAGGAGAGGAAAAGAATATTCATGGATTCAATTCCAGATTCTTCTGACCTTTCCTTCACGGTGGACTTTGAAGAATCTTTACTTTTATCTGTGAGGCCCGAGCAAGGAGAGAAGATTCAACAATTGGAGCAGGTTTATGGTCAATCTTTGGATAACAATACAAGGCTATATGCAAAGTATTATAAAGAATGTATGAACTATGATTCTGCCACTAGTAGGAGGATGATTCCTATGTTTCCGATTGCAGAGCCTCCAATGACTCCTCTTCACGATTTTAGCAGTCGTTCAATTCCAGATTATGTAAAATTTGGTCCCATTTTGCCCAAGAGTGCTGGTTTTGCACTCAAAGCTAAGACAAGGTATATTTACATTTAGGCTTCTATGTTACTTTGAGACTGACTGAAAAAGTCTGTCGACGTCACATACTCATTTTCTGTTATCTTCAATTAGAACAAAGGCAGCCTCTACCTCAGAAAATGTAGAAGACTCTGCAGCATGGGATGTTGTGGTAAGGCCGTTGTGAATTATGATAAACCTTTTACTCTAAGGGAGTGTTTACTGTTGATGATAAGATTAAAAGATTATATGCTAATCTACCATATACCTTGATGGATTGATTGATGTTGAACTTTTGATCTGATCATCTAATCCTCCAAATATTCAATACTATATCAATCTAAGTACTATCATGCTTATCCAACTTGTGTACTTGTCTTCTGTAATGGATATGATTTTCTTGTGCGTTCTCATTCTCAGGAAGAAATCCCGGAGGATTGTGAAGATTCTGGTGATGATTCAAATGGATATATGGACGAAAGATCAAATGAAACTATACCTATCAGCTTTCTGGCAGAAAAGGATGATGACATTGTGTCAGTTTTGAGTAGCAGAAGCAACAGATCAAACAAGGAAGTGGAGACGGTATCAAGTAGGCAAAGCGTAAGAGCTATGAGTCAAAGACAATCTCCTCATAATAGCTCTCCATCAGATTCTCCTACAACTCCTTGCTCAAGGAATTCATCTCCAAAATCAGTTAAAAGTTCGGGACAAATACAAACATCTATGCTCCGCCTCCTTTCAACGCGTGCAATGGAATCAGTTTCCAACTCTGCGCCTATTTCACCATTTGCAACAAATGATAACTCGAGCATTAGCTCAACCGAGACTGATGAAGAAACGACAGTATGTTTCATACCTCATCTTACTTCAAACTTATTTCTTATTTTCTGTCCTTACACTGAAAGTGAAATAGACAAGCAGGAACATATCAATTCCCCAAGGGAGGGCACTCTTCATCCTCGATATGGCCGACAATCGCTTCCAAAGAGGTTGAAATGCTGATAACTTCTTTAAGTTATTTATAACTCTGCATATGCATCAAGAAATACTGATTCATTTCCTTTTCTGTTCTTGAATTCAAGTCCTCTTAATCAGGGTGATGATGGAAGCTTAAGCTACATATCCTCTCCAGCATCTGAGATGTTGACTCCTAAATCAAGGCCACCAAAGGACTTTGTATGCCCTATAACTGGCCAGATTTTTATTGATCCTGTTACACTGGAGACAGGTCAAACGTACGAAAGAAAAGCCATTCAAGAATGGATGAGTAGAGGAAATACAACATGTCCTATCACAAGGCAACCTCTATCCGCAGCTTCACTACCCAAAACCAATTATGTTTTGAAGAGGTTAATTACCTCTTGGAAAGATCAGCACCCTGAACTTGCTCAGGAATTTTCATGCACTGATACACCGAGAAATTATTTAAGCAACGACATTCCTCAAGAATCTGTACTATCTCAGGCATCTTCTCTTCCAAACATGAGAAGTGAAGTTGATAATAAGCCTCAAAGATTCACAAGAGCTGCACTATCAACATCACCAACTAGTGTAATATCTCAAACTTCTAATGAAGCAGTGATCAATGCGTTGAAGCCTTATATTCTCTGTCTTTGCAATTCTGAGGACTTGCAAGAATGCGAAGCTGCTGTTCTGGAAATAGTGAAAATTTGGACAGACTCCAATGTGGGCTCTGGAATACACTCTTATCTATCTTCACCAACTATAGTAAACGGACTTCTTGAAATACTGTCTGCATCTTTTAATAAAGATGTGCTCAGAACAACCATATATATTCTGTCACAGTTGATATTTGCTGATGATCGTGTTTCCGATCTACTTACAAATATTGACTCTGACTTCTATTGCTTGGCTGATTTACTAAGAAAAGGTCTTGCTGAAGCAGCAGTTCTTGTGTACCTACTCAGACCATCGTTCTCGCAGCTTTCTTCACATAATTTGATAACCACTCTTCTCAATATAATTTCTAAGAAAAGTGAAGATCATTTTGGTTATCAATATGCTTTAGCTCCTAAAGATGCTGCTATATCTTTGCTTGAAGAAATTGTTGTTGGTGGAGATGAGAGTGATAGATCACATAGTGCAATGACAGTGATAAAAGAGAATGGTATTCCTGCTTTGCTGAACTGCCTTAATAGGTTGGATGGAAGACAAGCAATTCTGTCGATTCTTTTATGCTGCATCAGAATTGATACAACATGCAAGACTACTGTAGCAAGCAAAATTGAGCTTTCTCCTATTCTTGAATTATTCCATGGCGGAAATGATTGTGTGAGAGGAATATGTATAGAGTTTCTCTGCGAGTTGGTTCAGATGGGCAGGTATACCACAATTTTCACTCCTGCACTTCAAGTTCTGTACTAGTATTTTATGTAATGTTGCTGTGTTGGTCAGCTTGTACATCTTACTTCGGCCCTTTTTAATTTATATAAGACAGATATATTTGCTCCATCTAAATTTTGATATCCATTCCTTCCCATATACACTATCATTAAATTTATGTGAGTTTTTTCTCCTGTACTAAAGGAGAGCATTCAGCAACCAGATTTTGCAATTAATAAAGGATGAAGGAACGTTCAGCACTATGCACACTCTTTTGGTTTATCTACCAATGTCTCCAATGGTGCAGAAACCTGCCATTGCCACCCTTCTTCTTCAGCTCGACCTGCTGGTTTGTTTTCGTTCATGTAAATCAAGGTTAACTTATTCAAGTAATCTGTTACAAATGGCAGTTCTGATTTAGCGTTGTTCATCTTAGGCTGCTCCTCGGAAGATGAGCATCTATAGAGAAGAAGCCATGGAAGCATTGTTAGAAGCTCTTCAAAGAAAAGATTTCCCGTCATCTCAAGTTATGGCTCTTGGGACACTGCAATCTCTTTCAGGACATTTCAGCGGTTCTAGGAAGACATACATGGAATGTTGGTTGCTTAAGATTGCAGGATTTGACCAACCTTACAATGCTATGATGAGAGGGGAAGAAACAAAGACCAACGAAACGGATTTTGCTGATATGGTAAGAAATAGGGTAGTTTCTTGACTAGCTTATTATCATCTTTACGAAATTCATTTGCTATGGTGTTTGGAAATTATTCTGAAAATATGCATATACTTAGAAAGAAGAAGAGAAAGCAGCGAGGGCCTGGGAGAAGAGGATGGCGTTTGTACTCTCAAACCATGAGAAAGGGTTGATTTTTAAAGCTCTAGAGGAATGCTTAACGAGTAATTCAATAGAGATTGCGAAGTCTAGCCTTGTTGTGGCTACATGGCTTGTGCACATGCTCTATAGTTTTCCAGATTGTGGCATAAGAGACGTTGCCCGAAAATTGTTACTTGAAAAGTTCATCAGTGTGCTACAATCTTCAAAGAATCTTGAGGAGAAGATACTGGCTGCCCTTGCTCTCAGAGGATTTATCAGCGAACAAGGTAAGTTATCAATTGATAATTAGGTTTTGAAGAATGAAAATTATAAAAGTTTAATGACTAAAAACTACTTGTTCATGCATAAGGAGGACTGAATGATGTGGGCGTGTATGCTAAAAGCATATGGAAGACGCTTAGGAGGCTTAAGAAGAGTTGTACAGTGGTCCATGATATAATGAAAGCACTAATGAACTTGCCCTATATGGATGCAGTAAGTCGTGTATTATTTTGGATTGGGTGCAAATGGGTAATAAACCCAAAATATACAATAAATTATATACTTAAAGTGAAACATACTCTTATTTCTTGCAGGCAGAGCTATGGTCCTGTGTTGAAGGTCCTGAGTTGGATATGACCATGAACGGAGAAATCCTATCGATGCTTCATATTAGAAATCGCCTGATAAGCAGCCACTCTGATGGGACTATAAAGGTAAAAATGCATGCGTTTCATGCAACATTGATTACTCATTTACATTGTTAGTGCAACTATGCAGTTCTTGCCTGTTGAAATGAATGACTGTATCTCCACATGCAGTGATTTATTACTGCCTTTCTTGAATTTTGTTTGAAATTATACCTCCTGGACTTAGGTATGGGACACTGGGAAAAGGACTCCACGGCTGATGCAAGAGGCTCGTGAGCACACGAAGGCTGTTACGTGCCTTTACGTTCCTCCTTCAGGCGACAAGTTATATAGCGGATCTTTAGACAAAACCATCAGAGTAAGGCCCTATCTTTAAGCTCTAATTCTGAAATTGGAAGCTTGAATCTTCTAAGTAGCAACACTTTATCCATAGTATCTAGTATCTAGGTCAGATCTTCATGGCAAACCATAACCCTATAATATTTTTCCAGTACCAGAAGTGAATGTTCGGTGAATTCCAATATGTGCTCAAACATTAACAAATACTAAAACTTATCATATCTTCTAAAGCACCAAATACAAGTTACTGATCATCCAGTACCAAGAATCTTATTTGACTTCTACTTAAACAGGTTTGGACAATCAGACAGGAGGAAATTCATTGTGTTCAGGTTCATGATGTGAGGGAGGCAGTGCTGGCTCTGGCAGCCAATGCTAGTGTGGCCTGTTTCTCATCTCAAGGAAATGGAGTTAAGGTTGTGAGCTCGAACCAACTATAATAATTGCCACCATTTACATAAGGGTTGATTGTCGATTATATTTTGACCTCTGGTGCTTTTATAAAAAATATTCCGACCTTTGCAAAATAACCATATAGCACCTTTCCTTACAAAAATGTCAGACACCGTTGGGAAGCTCTGAATTTTTTTTATGAAAGAGCCAAAGGCTGGGATAGAGCCTATAATCAACCCTTTCATATAATCAAATTTGATTAGTTAACACTTTCTATAGGTTTATAACTGGTCAGGTGTTCCAAAAAGCATTAGCTTCAACAACAAAGTCAAGTGCCTCCAACTAGAAGGCGATAAGCTTTACTGTGGTTGTTCTGGTTACTCTATCCAGGTATAAATTCCCAGTCATATTCACTTTTGGATTCGATCAGTTTTTCTTTGTTCGTTTCCTTTTTTCTCATACCAAATCGAGTTGTTTTTAAAAATCATGACGACGATAAACAGGAGGTAGATCTAAGAACACATACGTCATCAGCATTCTACTCTGGAGCCAAGAAGCTATTAGGCAAACAAACAATGCACTCCTTACAAATCCAAGACGGGCTGTTGTATGCCGGTGGATCATCTGTTGATGGTATCGCAGGAAAGGTAAACCATCTATTGAAAGGGTTGATTGCACTTATAAACCCGGTGTGTTACCTGTAAATAGATTATTGAAAAGTGTCGTTTCCCGTTGCACCAGGTGTTCAAACTGTCGAGCAGAGCGGTCGTTGGAACTTTGGCAACCGGTTTAGACGTGCAACAATGCAGTGTGAACAATGACTTCATATTTACAGCCACAAAATGTGGCATCATTGAAGTGTGGCTTAAAGAAAGAGTCACAAAGATTGCTTACATCAAAATGGGAACAACAGGCCATACAAGAATGACATCCATCGCATCCGACGCCGACGGCCATAAGCTTTTTGCTGGAACTTCGGACGGGAGAATTCAGGTAAATTTTCGCCTATCTTTATACATGTAACCTTTTTTTTTTGTTAAAAATAATCCATACTTAAAATTTGATTTTAATTAATCACATATGTCTGTGTTGTGGGCAGGTTTGGAGTTTGGAATAACAAAGCAGCTACTTCAGTTAAAGGTTACATGTTTGTTAACTCAACATTTAGTTTATTTTAGCCAAAGGTTCCATGTTCGAGCTCGAGCTCGAGCTCAAGCTAAATACTCGAAGCTTGAGATCTGTCAAGCCCTCGAATTCATTTTCATAACAGATTTCAGTCAAACGACTCATTTCGTTATTTTTGTTGGATGTTTTCCTCATGAACGGTCGGACGAGATTTGTAGAGAAAATCCATCTGAATTGGTACACGAGGAAAGGGTTTCATATAGGGTGCTGCATTCATCCCAAAGGCAATTGTATGATATGCCAAGAGTCAAACTTCAGCCCCATTACATTTAGAGAGAGAAACACTACACGTGGTTCAACCAACCCACCAAAATCCATTTAAATATGAATCAGATTAGAAGGAAAAAAACGATGGAGCTTCATCATTTGGGCTCCCAAATTCTAATAAACAAGCACAGATGAGAGAGAGAGGAGAAGAGCATTCCATAATGAACTGACGAGCAAAGAGCTGTGGTCGATAGGAGTATACAGTTTTCACCGTTATTTAAAGAGATGAGAGTGGCGCGTTACTGAATTAGGGTTTTCCATTTTCCTTGTGCAACTCCTTTTTTGCCCTTCGAGCCTTACATTTGAGTTCAAATATTTGAAGTATTTCGATATTTTCCACCCAAAGCGTGACATTCAACACTTCCTAATTGGAACTAAGTAAATGCGTAGGAGCAACTAGCAAGACATATATATCTTGTAACAACAAGTCATAAAACTAGGCTGGTTGCCCAACAAGCTAGTCATGAAAACGATGGTTTTCATTCAAACTTTGCCTAAATTAATTTCAACTTGATAAGAACAAGATTCAACTCGATTTAAAATACTTGAAAATTTGATGGACTTGAGCAAACAGGATAGACTACTATCGATTTTAAACATATACCATTAAATAAAATAAAAATGTTTATTCGATTTATCATTTACGATCTTTTCTCATTTTTAGACGTGGACCTCACTCATCATCCATCAACACCTCCACCAACTGGGCTTACATTTGGGCCTTACTCAGAGCTATGAATATCGCTGTTACGAAGGCGCTTGGCCCAAAATCTATAACGGCCCAATTTTATTGTTTCTTCGTTAGGCGTCCCTGCTTCACTGATCAGAACCCCAGTTTCTCAGCTCCCCCGCTAAACCGCCGGAGCCATGGCGATCGACACCGTGCCGCCGCTCATCGCCGCCCAAATCAACTATCTCGTCAGCCACTGCTCTTTCTCCGTTAAGGTAAGCATCTCGCTGTTCTTAAAAAGCACAAAATGTAGGCGCATTTTTGTCCAGAAGTAAACGGCCGAGCGGCGCCTGCTTCTCCACCATTTCTTACGTAGAAAAATTGGAGTCGTCTTTAATTATGTAAAGCGTTTATTCAGCTAGAAGATGAAATGGTGTTACAGGTTGAGCAAATGTGGTCGGGATGCAAAAACCCTAACCTTCTTGATCGATTTACGCTAGCTATCCCGTACTGCCTTGACTATATAAGATGTGAGTGTTCTTCTTTTGATTGCATGTTCGTTTCGGCGTTTCGTGTATTGTGGTTGGATTCTGTTTGTATGTGTTCGTGCATAGTATATGTAGAGAGAGATTTGAATTCGATTGTTCCGATTGTTGAAATCAGGGGATGTTATATTCAATGCTATGTATCCGTTGGCGGCTCCTGATGTGATCTTTGGACCTGAGGATGAAAGTTTCCAGCCGTATGCTGGTGGCAATGGAAAATCTAGTAAGAATACCTTGGCCAACTGGAACAGTAGGGATCCGTCGCAGCTGCATTCTCTTATTGTCGAGCTGAGGTGAAGGACTTTTCTCTACATCTCAATGCAATGCTAGTTTAATTATGAGGTGTTCGTCTCATTTTCTGAATTGATGTTGTAGGGATGCATATATGGCATATCAGAGGAGACAGATAGGAGAGGTTGATGATGAGAGAGTGAAATTTGAAATCAGTACTATGATTTCAAGAGAGGTTAGCTTTAATGAATTTTGGCGTTGGAAGAAAAGGTTTACCATATTTAAGCCTGCTATATATGCTTTCAGGATTACATGTAGTGTCTGGTCTCTCTGACCCTGTGATGCATTTGGCTTTCTTTGTTCTTCATTTGCATGTAATTTTGTGTTCTTCTATTGCAACTCAAAGTTATGTTCTGTTCTTTTGCCGTTCATGGTCAATTAGGAATTTAATATGAGATGCTTTACGTAGTTGCTGTCCTATAATTTAAAGACGTATAGCCTTATAATTGAGTGCTTTGCTCCTTTTACCTTCTGTATGAACTTGTTGTTATTTTACTGTATGCATGTCTTAACCTGGAATGCAGGGCTGTATTCTCAGCATTTAGGCCTTTTCATTACCTTGCCCACCATACCAATTTGAAGCTTGTAATCATCCATTTGATTGTGATGGATGAAAATGATTTGAGTCATAACTGTGAAATATGAATGTCTGTAAAGGATATCATTTCTATTGGCTTCATGTATTTTCAATAATGTGCTGTTATTTCTGTTGGTGGAATCAATTTGCGCTTATAAATTTTATGGAGCCCTCCTTGTTTTGTTGATAGTTTGTTTTGGACACTGTTACAGTGGCTCCTAATTGGTTGCTCTTCTGAATGCATCTCTTCTTTGCTTGTTTTTACTTGAAGTGTTTCCATGTCCAACAAATACTAATTATTTCCATTATTTTACAGGGAATTGAAATGTATATGAGTTCAGGGACTGACAAGGTAACACAAGATGATAGATGTGTCTGGGACCTAGCATGACATTTTTCTCTTTCTTGTATCATTTGAGAATCTTATATTGATACAAAACCTCTAACATCGGTAGTGGTATTTTTTCCATTTGATTGTAGTGTAGCCAGAAGAGGTTAAATTTGCAGTGCCTTTAATGGATATGGATTTAAATAGATTGGTTCCTGGATCCACCTGGAGACATCCACAGAAAATACACTTACAGGTTAGTAAGGGTAAAAATGGTTGCCCTTAAACATCTAGTAAGTAGAAGAAATGATACAGTACGTTTAAGTATTTCAGTTGCAGAATAATGTATACGCTATTGACATGATAAAGGAATAATCAGATAAAGGCCTTATGTTGGCTGCTTCAATTTTATTCCTTTCCCTTAGCAATGCTAAAGAAAAGGGGTAGAGAGAAAAGGTAAAGCCATATAGTCTCTGTTGTTACTGGTGGGAAAAATAGAGAAGAAAATGTGTCATAGGGCTTATTTATGATACACAGAGGCTACAGCATCAGCAATCAGTACATATAGAGATAACTGGTGGTTTCAAGATACACTGTAGACCATGCAACTCACAGACTCACACTTTTGTTTTCTTGAACTAATTATATTTAGCCTTCTTGCTTTTATTGACCAAAATCGAATTCATAATGTTCACTTCACAGGTTATATTTCCAGTTGGCAAAAAGTATTTGAATGCTCCACCTCCACGTTTAAAGTTGATTTCTTCTCCGGAAATGAAAGCTTTATTTTCTACTGAAGATTTTAAACTTCCTGCTTGGATTGATGGCATGTAAGTTTATTTCCTTCTTGCTGAGTATATATTCTTTTTAGTTAGATAATTTTTGGTATAAAACACTGACCTTTCTCTGAGCTAGTTACCTTTGTGCTGTCCTGTGTCTGTGTTTAATCTGCTTGTACTTTTTTAGGTGCACTGCTGAATATCTTCCAAATTTGGAACAGATGGTGATATCACAGGTTTTGCTGCACTTTTTTCTTCTCTAATGTTTTACTAACATAATATTGGTGCTGCAAGTAAGTATAGCAGGTTGTTATACCATTTGACTGTTACATACTTCCTTTCTCTCTGATAGATTAAAGATGCAGTCTCATCCATTGAAGCAAGAAGGAAGTTTATTCAGTCCTTGGTACCTCATCTCGGAAGACCTGTAGAAGCTGATCCGGTTCGCCTTGATTACCTTGATCAATGGAACTTCTTACTGTTGATTTTTATTTAGCATCAGGGTTCGTATTCATATTTAATGACCAGGTCTGCTTTTGTCCAGGTCTTTTGCAGGAAAGCGACGTTCCTCTGTTCATCAGGAGTGTTCAATTTTCTGGTAGCATACTCTTGCACACTCTATACTTCTGTTTTACGTTGAATGTTTTATGATGCTTATCATATTCACCTAGACTCTATACTTTCTGCAACCAATCTTTATCTTCCATGTATCATCTACATATCTCTAGGATGCGATGAAGGATTACCACCCTTCTTATTGTTGATTGTTCGGGAATTGATGGATTTTTTGTTCTTTGGACCTTGTCCTGTCAGGTTCATTTCATTCTCCCTCTTCAGTTCCCAAAGCAGCAACCAGCTTTAGTACTTCAGAGTTCTCAGGCAAGAATCTCTCCGATCACAGTAGTACCCAGTGTATCTTTCTGTTGTTTTAGACGGCTATATAAGATTGTATGCAGTGTCCACCTTTCCATTTACCTGTCATGCATTTGTCATTTGGCATAATCCAGTCAATATTTATATCCGTGCAATAAACTGATGGTGCTAGCTTGCGAATTGCAGCATTTCAATCCACACGGTGCGCCTGTCAAGTCACATAATCTAACAGAATATCCATGGAGTCCGAGATGGACCCCGTCAGAGAAGGCTGAACGGATCTTGTAAGTAATGTTTCTGAAGAACAAACCTTTTAGGGGGTTATTTTTACGCCATGATAAGTTGATAACTGAGACAGATATAGGCTAACCCACCACATAGTCTGATGGATCGATCAATCTCCGTCTTTGATCATCTATTCCTTCATATACATAATCATATGTATTGCCTCCTTCGTCCCTAACCCATTCTAGAGTGTTCTTGTTAACGCTTATGCAAGTTTATCGTTGCAGTGAATTTCTGGCAGACGAGGCATTGAATTTCAAGAAGTATTGCAATCAGTTGAATCAACAATGACTGGATACTTCCACCGCCTCTTCTTTTGCATCTGTCTACTGATCAAAGCAGTCTTGTACCATACACCCGTTCTTCGTCTCCGTAGCTTCAGACGGTAATCCGATTGTAATATTCGTAATCATGTATCTTTCTATACTGTATTTCCTATATGCTTCATGAGCAACACAATTATGAAGAAAGTGGTATGTACCTAATCATCAGATCAGCTAGCAATAACTTTTGAAGAAATTGCTTTTTGAGGAATTGAGATGATGTAGCCGAAAGAAACCCACCTGAACTAGCCTCTATTGTCTACTCCCTCGTTTTTTCTAACATGACTCGGTATAAAATCATAAAACACGTCACGTCTGGAAAAAAAAAAAAAAAATAGAGGGAGTAGCCGAAAGAAATCTTGTGTTAGTTTGATTTCTGGGCATTGTCCCCATTTCTCTAATTTAGTCTAACTGGACATTTTTCAAAAAAAAAAAAAAACATTATATTTTTCTAAATTAATTATTCTCATACATAAATAAAATTTATTGGTGTGTGGTAAATAATAGCACATGATTAAATTAAAAAAAATGCATATTTATCGAACAGCATTTTATTTTTTAATCCAAAATTAAGGGAGAGGAGAGGACAGATCACAGTGGAGATTTATATAATTAAAAATTAGGAAGAAATTGTCCGTAAACGGAAGTAGAATGAAACGGCCAAACGGGGTAGATCGGAGATGAGATCGCGAGATTTTTTTAATTGTATAGGGAGCAATAATTATTGTGGCGAAATTACAGATCTCACCCCACCGTCAGCAGCTGCAAGAAGCCCATTAAATATGTACCGCGACACAGCGTATCCCACCTCCCGGAGTGGGCCCCACGCCAGCGGTTCGATTGTCCTCATTCATCCAGTGAGAAGTTCCCTCCAGTTCCTCCCCTCGCAAAACCCCTTGCAACTGCCCGCACCACGTCTTTGATTCACTGGAGAGAAAATCACGCACCCTTCTCTTCTCTCTCTCTTCAAATATCTCCCTCCCATTCCTCTCCCCTCACCTCTCTCTCTCTCTCCCTCCCCATAGACGACAACTACCCAGTGAGAGAGAAAACACACACACACTCTCACTCATTCACTCGCATACACACACACTATGAGGGAGATCCTGCACATTCAGGGCGGCCAATGCGGCAACCAAATCGGTTCCAAGTTCTGGGAGGTGATTTGCGACGAGCACGGCGTCGATCCCACCGGAAGGTACAAGGGCGACGGCTCCGAATCCGACACTCAGTTGGAGCGGATCAACGTCTACTTCAATGAGGCTTCCGGCGGCAGGTACGTACCACGCGCCGTCCTCATGGATCTGGAGCCTGGAACCATGGATTCTATCAGATCCGGTCCCTACGGCCAGATCTTCCGCCCCGACAATTTCGTCTTCGGCCAGTCCGGCGCCGGCAACAATTGGGCGAAAGGTCATTACACTGAGGGAGCCGAGCTCATTGACTCAGTCCTCGATGTTGTCAGGAAGGAAGCCGAGAACTGCGATTGCTTGCAAGGTTTTGAGATTTGGATTTTTAGTTTTACTTTTCGATTTTTGCTTATCGCTTTTGAGAGTGTCGGCCAATGACTGTTTATATGCTATGTGACTGTGCTTGCTTGGTTTGAGTGTCGCTCTGTTTTTGCTAAATCTGTTTTGGTTTCGGTTCATTTCTTCAATTGTTTAGTTCTATTCTATGAGTTCTCTTTGCTGTTTTGTTGAATATTTCGTTTAGTTGAGTTTCAGAATGCGATTGCTCGAGAGAGTAATCAAATCTCCTGATGCTTATTTCGGTTGGTTGAAATCTAACATCTGTAAATTGTGATCCAATCAAATGCTGCTTGACTGATGATCTCTGTGAACTATGTTGTCGGTTCTGCTGTGCACATACTTCGAATGAAACTCTTTCAAGCTTTAGATTCACATTGTGTATGGGTCGATTAGGTTATCTGAGACGGATTATAATGTCGTACTGGATTAGGGAGATCTAAGTTCGATGATTAGATGATCAGCGAACTTGATTTTGCATATTTGAATTTGTTCTTAAGCTAATCGTGGCGATTCACTTACCATGCCTTGTGATTTCCTGGATTTATGATGTTGATTCGATATATACGATGAAGCATGAGGCGTTATTTTAATGAAGACTTCATAAATATTTACTGCTTGATTCGTTATTATCATGCCTGCTAATCATATTCATAACACTTTTCACTGGTTGTGGCAATTATTAGGAATTGGAAGGTACTTTGCACTAATTTTGGTAAAACTGTTGCACCTACCAGATGGAGTACTTGCTTTTTTCCTGTCTCAACTCCTTTTCCCTTTTCTTACTTTGTTAATAAGATTTATGTTTTGGGGCTTTATGGTCAATCATTGATCATCCAAGAGATGTCCTGTCACTATTTTCTTATTATTCAAAACCATACATTGATTATGAGTGAATTCTTCATATTCTTGGTGATTACGATAACCATTTATTGAAGATCTGTTTCGGTTACCATTTATTGGATTTCCTATTTTTGCAGAATATTTAACTTTTAGTGATTTTCGTGTTAACCTCATCATTTTATCGGGTGTACATAGCTTTCAGGGTCTACTGTTTTGTTGACCTAATGATTCATTTAGTAAATCAAATGAAAACACTATAAATGTTTCTATTGTGGCATACTGAAACGACATACTTCTACTTCCTTAATGATTTATATCTTTTTGTTTAAAACAAAATCATAACCAAATCTTTCTTGCCTTCAATTTTACCAGGATTTCAGGTTTGTCACTCACTGGGAGGAGGCACAGGTTCTGGTATGGGTACCCTTTTGATCTCAAAGATCAGGGAGGAATACCCAGACAGAATGATGCTCACTTTCTCTGTTTTCCCTTCACCAAAGGTCTCTGACACTGTTGTTGAACCATATAACGCCACACTCTCAGTGCACCAGTTGGTTGAGAATGCAGATGAATGCATGGTCCTTGATAACGAGGCTCTCTATGATATCTGTTTCAGGACTTTGAAGCTCAGCACCCCAAGCTGTGAGTCACTTATTATGCATGCATATATGAAACAACATTACAACATCAAACTTTCGAGAGTAATCTAATGAGTTATCTTTCCTTTGTTTAACTATTGCAGTTGGTGACTTGAACCATTTGATCTCTGCAACAATGAGTGGTGTGACCTGTTGTCTGAGATTCCCCGGTCAGCTGAACTCTGACCTGAGGAAGCTGGCGGTGAATCTGATTCCATTCCCTCGTCTCCACTTCTTCATGGTGGGATTTGCTCCCCTCACCTCACGTGGATCGCAGCACTACATTTCTCTTACTGTCCCTGAGCTAACCCAACAAATGTGGGACTCCAAGAACATGATGTGCGCTGCTGATCCTCGCCATGGACGCTACTTGACCGCATCTGCCATGTTCAGAGGCAAGATGAGCACGAAAGAAGTGGACGAACAGATGCTTAATGTGCAGAACAAGAACTCTTCTTACTTTGTTGAGTGGATCCCGAACAACGTGAAGTCCAGCGTCTGTGATATTCCACCCACCGGGCTGAAGATGTCTTCCACTTTTGTGGGTAACTCGACTTCGATCCAAGAGATGTTCCGAAGGGTGAGCGAGCAATTCACTGCCATGTTCAGGCGCAAGGCTTTCTTGCATTGGTACACCGGTGAAGGTATGGACGAGATGGAGTTCACTGAAGCTGAGAGCAACATGAACGACTTGGTGGCCGAGTACCAGCAGTACCAGGATGCGACTGCAGACGAGGAAGAGGATTACGAAGAAGACGGTGCTGAGGAAGAGCAGTATGAAGGCTAAAAACAGAAGAGAAGATTGACTGCTGCTCCCTTCTTTCTCTTTTTTGCTGCTTTTGTGTGTGTTGCCCAGATCTTGTATTATCTCCTTCATTTTTCTTCTGTGCCTTTGAACTTAGCTTTTATTATTACTTACAGTTTGTTGGTATTAAAACATTCACGTGCATTTGTTTGCTTGGTATCAAAGACATTGCTTTGTTTATGCTGTGTTATGAAATTTCCTTTTATTCGTATAATTTCATTTTAATCAATTTTTTTATAAAAGTATTTTATTGTTTTATTTGTAGTTAATTTCAAGAGTATTAACAAATTGTGTGAATGCTAATCATTAGTGAAACACTTACTGTATAGTATAGTAAAACCGACACAATTATGAAACCTTATCGTATTTGTCGATTAGTTGAATCTTCACATGAAAAATCAACAGTCATTTTCGATGATCACTAGAGCTGAGCTACCCATCACTCCGATTATTATTATCCAATAAAATGCAGCTAAAAGTTTGAATGCTAAAAATACTAGTAAAATCATAAAATGTTGTGATAAAATCGAAAAAAGTCCTCACCACAATTGCTGAAGAATCTCGATTTCAACCTATAAATTCTATTACTAAAAAAAAAAAAAAAAAACTAACTTACACTTGCTGAATAATATTACTATCACCTAAAATCTCAAACAAATAATTATTTGAAAAAAGAAGAAAGAAAAAGAAGAAGCTAGTATCTGGTTCTTGGGAATTTAAAAACAGAAGAAGCACTACTACTCCTCGCAGACTTAGACTTAACCCTAATTATATCCATTCTCCTCCTCCTGGCTTCCGCTGATCTAGCCCGTCTATTACAAATCCAATCCAACGGCTGATCTCTCTCCATCTCAACCAGTACTACATTCAGATCTGGGATCTCAATGGGCCCCACAGCCACTTGGTTGATTGATCCATTCCCATAATACGCCCAGTGGAATTGATAGATCCCCGCCGTCCGATCCTCTCCCACGTCCATGCCACTTCCCGGTTTTGGCTCTTCTTTTCTTGGGCGAGAATTTAATGCCTGCAAACCGAATCGATCAACATTTTCGAAACAAATATACTCTCTCTACGTCCCAAACGAAACGAACCACTTCTCGTGTTTGCTATATGTACATCATTTAGAGAGAGAGAGAGAGAGAGGGATATGGAAGGAAAATGAGTAGTACCTCTTGCTTCATTGCCTTGAGTTGAGAATTGTAGGCGATCAACTTGTTATGATACTTGCTCACGTTTTCAATCTCCTGTACCAATGCAATCAATCGCAACTAACTTAATTCAATCAAGTCAAAATGGGATTATTAATTTATAGTAATATTAATATAAGGTTTGATAACACTCATTTAAGCAGTTGGTTAATTAATGAATAACACCACTAATTATCCATATAAATAAATAAATAATCACGAACTCACCCCTCTAAGCAAATCCCTGCGCTCGCTTAATTCCTCAATCATCTCAACATACTCTTTCCTTAACTGCAAACACTGACTGAGTTATGATAATTCTACCAAGATTTACAACAACGAATAATGGAAAAAACAAAAACTGATTAGCGCACCTTATTTTTGGAAGTTTTCTTAGAGAGGTGTTTGGACTTGTGGTCGTCGGATTCACTAGGCGCGAAGCACAGCGGAGTGACGGGGCTGGCGGTGGCGGCGGCGGCGGCATCCATTATCTCCGCCTTCTTGTCTTGTTCGACGTCGTTTTTCTGATATGCCTCCTCCGATCTAGATCTCCTTTTCTTCCTGCCCCATTTGAGACCAACCGACCCGTATTCTAGGCTCCGAATCGTGGTAGCAATGTGCAGCAGAATTTGAGCGACATGGATTTCGTCGCGCGTGAGCAGAGAGCTCTGTTCTTCGCTTCTGCTGGTTGCAGAGTGATGTAGCATCCTGTGTTTTCGGCTTTGTACGCAGTTCAACACGCTCTAGTCGAAGAAATTGCAGAGTGGAGATGGAGAATTTGCATAGAGTGAGGGAGGAGGGGAGGGGAGGGGAATGAGAGAGAAAGAGAAGGCCGCGTGGAGAGGAGTGGGGGTTTCTTTCTTAAGGGGAGAGAGGGGAGGTGCTGATGCCACGTGCCACTCCACTAGAGATGGAGGGTCACCTAGGGTTTTTATTGCCAATAATCATTTCTAATTATTTTTATACTAATTATTTTGTTTTTTCATTTCACGTATTATGATGATTTTATTTTTTTGGATGATTTATGTATTGTTAATGTTAATACTTAGTGCTTTTATCCATTGTCTTCAATATAATCACTATTTTCAATTTCCATTATTTCATTGATTTTTTAGTACCGCTAGAAATATAGTCCCGGTCACTTCGTTCCTAACTGCCACATAATTTATCAAGAGTGTCGTATGGAAAGATTGTCAATTATGTAGATAAGATATGTTTATGATTCCGTTCAGGGACGAATTGCACGATCGTCCCCTACCCAAGGGTTCACTCGTGCATTGGAGTATAACCCGAGAATTTGTAGGGTAAACCTATGTACAAGACAACTTTAACATACATACTACTCCATTTTAACATGTTTTGGAGCTTCAATTCCAAATTCATGACTAATTTCACATATTAATTTTTTTTAAAAAAAAAAAATCCCATTTTGGGCCAATCCTTCATTTGTTGGGCTATTTGCTTCGAACTAGTTGGGCCCAAATTACCTCTTTTATAAGTCTATATTTGGGCTAATCCACAAATCTCAATAGTAATGAAAGAAGAGAGTGAAAGTAATAATTAAAAGAAGTTCTTCCCTTAAAAGATGAGGCTCCAAGTTATGAGGTTGAAAATGAATAAAGATTCATTACATCAAGAGAGAGAGAGAGAGAGAGAGAAGATGAGAATAAGTAGTTACCTAGCTGCATAAGATGCTATGCTTTTTGTTTCTTCTGCTTTCTACAGGACAGTACAAAATCATCATCACTGTCTTCCTCATCAGAGTCTTGCTTGCTCTTTCGTTTCCTCGATTGCTGCTTGGATGCATTCGAATCTGGTGTCCTTTTCTGGGTGGTTGATGCTGCTTTGCTCGATGATTTCTTTTCAACACTGAAACCATCACCTTTCTTCTTGACAGTGACGACGGTCTTCATTGGTGAACTGAGTTTCTGCTGTTGTGCCTTCTTTTGTTTTCTGTCGAAGACCTTCTTGGCTTCCTCCTTTGGAAGCAAACCGGACTCCATCATCCTAATACACAAGGGAAATTTTAACGAGGAAAGAACTAACAGAAAAATTTTCCAACTACAAATGAATTCTATTTGTTAATACAAGAGAGAGGTGTAATGTTACCAGCTCGATAACGAGGTTCATTGTTCACATTATTCTATCACTTTCACCTCAAACAATGATAGTTACATAACTAAAATTTGGGTGATGATAAAACAATATTTCGGCTCGAATTGGATCTTGATTGGCAGAAACTTTGGAAGCTCAATGATACAGATAATAGTCATTTACACCCGGAACAAAACTAATGAGTTCATGCCGATTCAGCCTAGCATTCAGACCCATGAACTATTTCACAAGATTTGAATACACAATAAAACCAAACTCTAAACATTAGAAGCAATTAAGCATCGATTCGTGCAGGTGCAATTCATGAATCATAGGCTGCTAAAATACATCATAGACACTCATATACTAGCATCTCCATCATAGATAGACACTAAAAGCAAACGGACCCCAAGCCAAATCAATCTGTTGAAGCAAAGTAAATTCCGGATACCAAAATTTTCTCGGCATATATGCCAGGATTCAAAGTAATTGAGCAATCACAGGCTGCAAGTCTACTGAAACATGACCAAGCAATCACATCCTCTTAAACCAAGTTACACTAAGGAATCGGAAGAACCAGAGCTATGATAATAGTAAATTAGTGAAGAAGTACGAATCGAAATCTAGAACTCTAAGAATTTGCAAATAGTCAGTATGAAACATTTATAAGGACACTATACCATAATTGTTCACACATCAGCTCCACTACATGCAAGTTCAGTCCAGGATAGTCATGCTATACAACTCGATAACAATGGAAGTAAACGTTCCTTCAGACAACTAACGACAAACTCAGCAACGAACTAGTGAAAGATAAGTCTGCTTCTCTAGAGCCAAACTATAATGGATCATGTTATAGAAAGAAAGCATACCATATTGCAGCCATCTCACTAGCTGCCACTTGCTTGTGCAGAGTTTCATAGAAAATTCTCAACGGATCTCTCTGCAACATAATTCATACTAAATTCATCAATGAAAACTCTCTTTCGAAGCATGATAGGTTAAAATATACATAAAGATTCAAAAATTATATGAACAAACACACACAAAAACACAGAGAGAGAGAGAGAGAGAGAGAGAGCTCACTTCCTCAGGAGGGTCCCTCTTTTGACCGGGCAAATCGAACACTTTCTTCTCTCTCTTCTTAACATCCTTACTCTCACCACCTTTGCCTCCATTCTTCGCCTTGGGCGTTACTTCCTCTTCTTTCTTCCGCTTCTTCTGCACCTTCACACAACAAATCCCACCATATATCACAACACGAGAACCCCAACGAAACAGCGGAGAGGAAAATGCAATGCTTAATTCAAAAAGAAGCCACGAACAAAGAAAATTCACCTTAGCAGCAGTCTTTTTGGGAGGCTTATTCGAGGTCGGCTCTTCGAAATCATCATCGTCTTCCTCCTTCTTCAATTTGGCCTTGAGTTTGGCGGCGGCATTGGGCGATTTCTTCTTGCGGTTGCCGAAAGCCGACGCTAAGCTCTGCTCGTCTTCGTCGTCCTCAGCTTCTTCCTTCTTCACCTGCTTCGAATCTCCCTCCGGCATATTTCCCTAATTCCAAACCTCAGTATTTTCTACGATTTCTGGGCAACAATTTTAGGAGGGTTTCTCTCTCTCTCTCTCTCTCTCCCTTTTCTTCTTCTCTGGTTTTTGGAGGGGGATTTTGCTGCAATTTTTCAAGAATTTAATAAATACTGGGCTTCTAAGCATTCAAGCCCGATGGGCCCACTTCACTGATTCTAATTGGGCCCGGCCCATTTCATCAACGAGCGCCCGGCCCAATGGGCCCAACTTCGAAAGTTATACCTCAAAATAATAATAATAATAATAATAATAATAATAATAATAATAATAATAATAATAATAATAATAATAATAATAATAATAATAATAGTATGATGTTACATATTCGGAAATATTACCAAATTAGGAAAGTGCATAATTTGATTTGGCATAATTAATTATGGCCGTGGATAAATAATTCTACGAATATATTCTTTTCTTAGTGTTGTAATCGAATGGAACTTATGCTAAAAGCACCATCTTTTTATACACTCCTTCTATCTACTTCTATAGCTAATCCAGAGAGAGAGAGAGAGATGGGTTGGTTTGCGAGAGAAAGAAGGGGTGTAAGCTGGAAAGAGCAGACGCTGGAGTCACTGGCGGCGCCGCCGCTGCCGCTGGTGGCGTTTCTTGGGCTGTTTTTCATGGTTTTGTATTTTGCGACGTATTCGGAGATGCAGGAGAAGATGGAGAGGAGCAAGATGGGCTTCAGATTCGGCCTGCTCCTGCTGCCGGTGGTGGGGATCGCGGTGGTCAACGTCATCGTGCTCCACCGCCGGTGGTGGTGCTCCGCCCCCGGAGTGTCGTCGGGTGAGGGAGGGTCGCCGTGGGTTTTGTTGGTGGTGGTGGCGCTGCTGCTTGTCATGGTTCATTATCACTCCTCCTTCCAATCTTGGTTTCGATCATTTTAGTTTTTATTTACGATTAGTGCTTTTATTGCATGGGTTTGATTTGAGAGAATGTTGTTTAAGTGGCGTATACATATATATCCTGAATGTATTTGATCCGTACAAGTGGTGACTCATGTAAATCGGGACGAATAGAGTGCTAAGAGTGGTGAATGAGATTAATTAATTAGAGGAATCGAGTGAGCTATGTACAATATGATAGTTTTAGAGCGACGAGACTACATGTAATATAAAAATTATTGAATTAACGATAAATAAACAAGCAATGTGGAGACTAAAGAGCTGTCAAAATCACGGACTAGACTAATCCGGCCCGAGCCCAGTGGTCTTTGGGCCAAAATATGTATAACCCGGTCCGACCCAAAAATCTATCGGGCCTAAAATATCCAAACCCAATCTTGCCTATTTAATGCAAATTCCTTCGGGCGGGCCGGGTTTGCCCTAGCCTATTGGGCTTTTAATACTCTCTGGTCAGTTTAACCCGGCTTATAATAGGATCGGACCTCCCTTTCTTGAGCCCAACCCGGACCCGCCCATCAGGCTGGGCGAGCCAGGCCTATTTTTGAATGTTATTGTAGTGATTGCCTTCTTAAAATGTTTTTTAAAAAAAAAAAATTACAAAATAATCTCAGTAATTAAAATAAAATATTCAAGAAAGTCTCTCTCTCTAAAGTCTAAACTACTCCCTTCGTCCCATTTATAATGACGCTTTTGCTTTTTGACTTTTTCCGGTACGCGTTTCCACCGAGACGTAGTACGGGTTTACGATATAATTTTTGAAATATTATTTCTTTTACGGGATATCTCGAGTGTCGTAGTATCCCGTAAAAGAAATAATATTTCAAAATTATATCATAAAACCCGCACTACGTCTCGACGAAAACGCGTGCCGGAAAAAGTTAAAAAGCAAATGGGACGGGGGAGTACTCCTTTTAGGCGTTAGTGTTGACTCATATTTCGTGAAGTCCACTTCAAAACACAAGCAAATCCAAGAGTAGTTTAGTCTTACTACTGTTTATTAAAATTTTTAAAAAGAACAAAACCAAGACTAACCCAGAGAAAAAGTTTGTTTGAATATGCAGGCCTTGCTCCCCACGCCCTCAAATATTTATAAATACATCTTCAGTTCATTCAATTCCTCCAAACACTTAAATATAAACACTAATAGTCATTTCTTCAACTTCTTTGATAGACTAGTATATAATCAATTAAGCATGTCGGCAGTTTCTGGGCTAGCTGAAGTGTATGTGATGAAGAAGCTTCACAAAGAGAAGATGATGATGAAGAACCAAATCGAATTATCAGTTGATGATGATCCCCTCAAATCTACTCCTCATCAACAAATCAAAGATAAAAGCTGCTGCTTTTCTTTCTTCAACTCCAAGAAAGTTTACTCAAAGACGACGACAACTGCCTCAGAACATTCTTAATCAATCGAGAGCTTATTCAGAAGGATGTGCATATTCACCATAATCGAAGGGAGTATGTAACTCGATGTCCATTGGTCCTTAATTTATATATGCTCGATTAGAACAAGTGACAACTTAATTCATGTACGACAACAACCACTAGTGTTTATTCGACTCGTTAATTTATATATGCTAGCTCGATTTATCTATTTGATAAACACGGTTTTTCAATGTATTTTATATATTTTTGGATTGCAATGTTGGATAGAATTGATAGTTTTCAATGCAATAATTGGTTAAATCTATCATTGTGATCCAAATGAAGTGTTTGATCAATTTCTTGTTCGGAATATAGGTTTTGAATGACTTTGGAACCTAACATGGTTTAAGCGGTTATGGAGAGTCAAGAAATCGAGAGAATCCGAAGAAACGAGCAAAATATGCTTTGATGTTGCTGAGCATGGCCCACGCGTTCAGAAGCACGGACCGTGCGTTAAGATGCACCAGAAGCACGGACCGTGCGTTCGTGCCGAGAGAAATGTAAATTCTTGAACAAGTGAAGCACGGACCGTGCGTTACGATGCACCAGAAGCACGGACCGTGCGTCAACACTGAGAAAGTCGCGATTTCAGCTGCACAAACCTAATTTTGACGGGCCTATAAAAGGGAGAAAACGGGACTGAGTTCGAGAGTCGCCCTACGCCGTAAAGAACGAAGGAACAAAAGGAAGAAAGGGGGGATTCGAGCTTCTATGCTCCAAGGAGGAGGATTTCATCCACAAATTTGGAGTATCTTTAGCTTATGTTCTTCATTGTGTTGTTTATATGCTTTTGTATGGATATGAGTAGCTAAACTCTTAGATTCTAGGGCTGTATGAACCCTATGGATTGGGTATGATTATATAAGTTGATTTTCTTCCTTTCTCATGGTGTTTATGCATTTCATTGGGCTATTGATATGTGTGGATGATTGGCCATCATTTATGCTTATGTGTTGATGAATCTAGATTCGAGAGAACGTGGTTTATCGATATGGTAGAATGAATGCATAACATTTATCGTTTACTAGACCGAAAGGTTGGTAGAGGTGTGTGAGGAGATATTAATCCAAGGAAATCGGGAGTTAGTCGATTATTCGGAGACCGAAAGGGTATGAATGTCGGCTAATCTACATATCTAGCGCTACCCGAGAGGGAGGTTAGGTTGAATCTAGTGATTACTCTTACACTTATGAGAATTTAAATGGTTGAAAAGAATTTGTATGGTTTGCCCATGATATAGAGGGATTACATGCTCTAGGATCGTTTCTCTTTATTTGGTTATTAAGTGTTTGTTTTCGTCTATTGTTATTAATCATTGTTTGATCGCACTTGTGTTTTTATGCTTGGTTTAGTTGTTAGTAGAATACCACCACCCACCTTATTTTGATTCCGTCTAGATAACGTGATTGTGTGTTGTGTAGTACTCAATTGTTCGATCAATTCGATCTCTGTGGATACGATACTCTTGCTTGCCATTACCTACACCTACACCGTGCACTTGCGGTTTTGTAGTTAAAGAGAATAGCGAACAAGTTTTTGGCGCCGTTGCCGGGGATTGAAAATGATTGAATTTATTTGATATTACTGATATATACGAAGCGTTAATTTAGACATTATTTTCGGTACTCTTGTTATATATAGTATTTGTTTGTTGGTTTCTAAAAATTTTCTTTTGTTCTTAGGTGGTGTATGAACACACGCTCAAAAGGTTTACCTTTACAGAGCTTAGACCCTGAGATCGAAGCCACCTGTCGCAAAAGAAATTCAGTGAATCGACGCCGTCAAAGACAAATGGCGGGAGCAGAGGAAAATCCAATGATTCAACAGCTTCTACAACAATTAGAAGCTCTTCAAATGCGAGTTGCGGAACAAGAAAATCAGAATCATCAACGTCCGATCAGAGACATGTTCCAGCCAATTCCGAACAGAAACATTGGAGCAAACTATGGTCCGGCCATCCCAGCAAACACTTTCGAGATAAAATCTGGAATAATCAACATGGTCCAGCAGAACCAATTTGGGGGAGGAGCCAATGAAGATCCAAATGCGCACTTGGTGCATTTTCTTGAAATATGTGGTACAACAAAGATCAATGGAGTCCCTGAGGATGCTTTCCGACTGAGATTATTTCCATTCTCCCTCAGGGATAGAGCAAAAATGTGGCATACCTCTTTACCTGAAGGAACTGCAACCACATGGGAGGATATGAGCCATAAATTCCTTCAAAAGTTCTTTCCGCCTAGCATGACGATGAAGCTTCGAACTGAAATTTCACAATATAAACAGTTGGATGGAGAAGCTTTGCACGAGACATGGGAAAGGTTCAAAGAACTCCTACGAAGATGTCCTCAACATGGCTATTCAACCGATCACCAAATTTGTTATTTTTATAATGGATTGAATGGCCACTTGAAGACACTTGTTGATGCTTCAGCCGGTGGTGCTTTGTTGGGAAAAGGTTCTGAATTTGCTTTGCAAATGATTGAAGAGATGGCTTCAAACAGTTCTCAATGGCCGGTGGAGAGGTCATTGTATCGAAAGGTCGCATCAGTAGCCGAAACCAGTGAAGCCAATAATCCGTTAGCTGCTATCGCTACTCAATTGGCGGCCCTTACTGCTAAGATGGACTCGATCCATGGTGTTTATCCGGAGCAAAGTGTTGAAGACGTCAACTACTTAAATCAGAGGAACTTCAACAACTACCGGAATAATCAAGGAGGTGGCCAATACAATTCTGGGATGAGAAATCATCCAAACTTCTCGTATGCCAATCCGGCAAATGCTCTACAACCTCCTGCTGATTTTTCTGTGACGAATGGAGTGATCAAGGAGCCCAAGACGCTCACTATGGAGGAAATGTTCAAAGCCTTCATGGGGAAGACTCAAGGATTCATCGAGTCTAGCACTTCAAGGATGGATAAAATAGAGGCTCAAGTAGCACAATCTTCTAGTGCTATTGGAAATCAATTGAAAATGTTGGAGCAACAAATTGGCCAAATGGCCACTGCCATTGCAAATCAACATCAAAAAGGAAAGTTTCCAAGTACTACCGAAGTGAATCCAAAAGAGCAATGCAAAGCCATTCGTCTAAGGAGTGGTACTCAATACAAAGAACCTGATATGCCGGTCGAAAAAGAAGATGGAATCGGAGAAGAAAATGGTCAAAAAGAGGAAGAAAAGGAGAGTGAAAACGAAAAGATTCTTGAATCAGTGACTCCTCAGGTTCCAAATCAAAACAAGCCTCTTCCATTTCCTCAACAATTCCATAAAAAGAAGATGGATGACAAATACGCAAAATTTCTTGAAATCTTCAAGAAAGTTCACATTAATATCCCACTTGTTGAAGCTCTACAACAAATGCCGAGCTACGCAAAATTCCTCAAGCAGGTCGTGGCCAAGAAGATAAAGTGGGGTGATTATGAGACTGTGAATTTGACTGAGGAATGCAGTGCAGTCATCCAAAAGAAGATGCCGGTGAAGAGAAGGGATCCCGGAAGTTTTACCATTTCTTGTATCATTGGTGGGCATACCTTTGGTAAAGTTCTGTGTGATCTAGGGGCAAGCATAAACTTGATGCCCCTCTCAATCTTTAAGAAGCTGGAAATCGGAGAAATAAAGCCCACCACCATTGCCCTTCAGATGGCGGATCGATCTTTGACATACCCCAGAGGTATTGTCGAGGATGTTTTAGTTCGGGTGGAAGACTTTATTTTCCCAGCAGATTTTGTGGTGCTTGATATGGAGGAAGACAAAGATGTTCCGTTAATTCTAGGAAGACCATTCCTTGCAACGGGGAGAGCTCTAATTGATGTCCAAAACGGAGATCTCACCTTGAGGGTCAACGATGAGCAAATCACTTTCTCAATCTATCAAGCAATGAAAAGACCCGATGAGGAAGATGAAATGAACGAGTGCAAAGTGATCAACATAGTTGACGCATGTTTTGAAAATAATATGCTCTCTCCCTCGGATCAAGATCCTTTGGATCTTTGTTTGAAAGAATCCCTTTTCTCTTCCTCTGATTTTGATTCGAATGATTTATCTTTACTTGAATGTATTCATACTTTGGACTCTATGCAGGAAATTCCAAGAGAACGAGTTGCATTCTTGGAATTGAGGAACGAAGAAGAAGGGAATGAAGCCCGATCCGAGAGGAAAATAAAACCTGCACCTGTTCTTGAATTGAAACCATTACCGGACCACTTGAAGTATGCCTACTTGGAGGAAAATGAAACGTATCCGGTAATCATTTCTGCTCATCTTTCGAATTCTGAGGTGGATAGATTATTAAGAGTTTTGAGAACTTACAAATCTACCATAGGATGGACTATAGATGACATAAAAGGAATAAGCCCTACTGTTTGCATGCATAGGATTTTACTTGAGGATGAATTTAAGCCTAAAGTCCAATGTCAGAGACGATTAAATCCTATAATGCAAGAGGTAGTTAGGAAAGAAGTTTTAAAATTGTTGGATGCAGGCATGATTTTTGCCATTTCTGATAGTGAGTGGGTAAGCCCCACTCAAGTTGTTGCTAAAAAGGGGGGTGTCACTGTGATCAAAGATGATAAAAATGAGCTAATTGCTACGAGGCTAGTCACAGGGTGGCGTGTGTGTATTGATTATCGTGCTTTGAATGCTGCCACACGAAAAGATCATTTTCCCCTACCATTTATTGATCAAATGCTAGACAGATTGGCAGGTTATGAATTTTATTGCTTTCTCGATGGTTACTCTGGGTATAATCAGATCATGATTGCCCCAGAAGATCAAGAGAAAACAGCCTTTACATGCCCTTATGGTGTTTTTGCGTATCGTAGAATGCCGTTTGGATTATGTAATGCTCCAGCAACATTTCAGAGATGCATGATGTCAATTTTTCATGGTTTGATTGAAAGTATAATGGAGGTGTTTATGGATGACTTTTCTGTATTCGGAACCTCTTTTGATAATTGCTTATTGAATCTAACAAAAGTGTTGCAGAGATGTCAAGAAACTAACCTTGTATTAAATTGGGAGAAATGCCATTTCATGGTACGAGAAGGAATCGTTCTTGGACATCGAGTTTCATCTGCAGGTTTGGAAGTTGACAGGGCCAAAATTGTGGCAATCGAAAAATTGCCGCCCCCCACGAATGTCAAATCTGTAAGAAGTTTCCTTGGCCATGCAGGTTTTTATAGAAGGTTTATCCGTGATTTTTCAAAAATTACAAAACCTTTATGTCATTTACTTGAGAAGGAAACTGCATTTGATTTTAGTGCCGAGTGTTTGCAGGCATTTGAGACCTTGAAGACAGCACTTGTGAGTGCCCCTGTGTTAATCACACCGGATTGGACACAACCATTTGAATTAATGTGTGATGCTAGTGATGTGGCAATTGGTGCAGCCTTGGGACAGAAAAGAGACAAGTTGTTTCGTGTGATCTATTACGCAAGCAAAACTCTGGATCCGGCTCAAACCAATTATACGACTACCGAGAGGGAGCTCTTATCTGTTGTGTATGCATTCGATAAATTCCGACAATACCTTATCGGAACAAAAACCATTGTGTACACAGATCACGCAGCCATTCGCCACCTCTTTGCCAAGAAAGATGCAAAGCCTCGCCTAATTCGGTGGATTTTATTGCTCCAAGAATTTGATATGGAAATCCGAGATAGACGGGGCTGCGAAAATGTGGTCGCTGACCATCTCTCCCGTCTCGAACAACCTGTTGAAGGAGAAGATCCCAAGTTGCCCGTAAAAGAAACATTTCCAGATGAACAAGTGCTACAAATCAAATCAACCACAGCTTGGTATGCCGACATTGTCAATTTCATTGTGTCCGGTGTTCTTCCACCAGATTTATCTTCTTACCAGAAGAAGAAGTTCTTTTATGATGCAAAATTCTATATGTGGGAGGATCCGTACCTCTATCGGCGATGCTCAGATTCTATTGTGAGACGATGCGTGCCTCAAGATGAGTGGGATGCAATTATTCGTCATTGTCATTCTATGCCTAGTGGTGGACATTTTGGTGCAAATCGGACTGCCATGAAGATTCTCCAAAGTGGTTTCTATTGGAAATCCATTTATGCCGATTGCTACAATTTTGTACGCACTTGTGATCGTTGCCAACGAATGGGCAACATTTCAAAAAGGGATGAAATGCCACTAACTTCTATTGTGGAAGTAGAGTTGTTCGATGTCTGGGGGATCGATTTTATGGGGCCATTTCCAAGCTCTTCTGGTTTTCAATACATTCTCCTAGCGGTGGATTATGTCTCTCGGTGGGTTGAAGCAATTCCGACTCAAGCCAATGATGCTAAGACTGTTTTGAAATTCTTGCAAAAGCACATTCTTACACGTTTCGGTTGTCCAAGGGCCTTACTGAGTGATGGAGGCTCTCATTTTTGCAACAAATGGATGGCAAGCTTATTGGCTCGAAATGGAGTCAAACATCGAATCACAACAGCTTATCATCCCCAAGCTAATGGGCAAGCCGAATTGGCTAATCGGGAAATAAAGCAAGTGCTTGAGAAGACCGTGGCAAACCGAAAGGATTGGGCTTCTCACCTCGATGAAGCATTGTGGGCCTACAGAACGGCGTACAAAACACCTTTGGGAATGTCGCCGTATCAACTTGTCTTCGGAAAATCATGCCATTTGCCGGTCGAAATCGAGCACAAGGCATTTTGGGCTGTAAAGAAGATCAATTTTGACTTCAAAGCATCTGGGGAGAAGCGAATTCTTCAACTCAATGAGCTCGATGAATTTCGAACAAAGGCTTATGAAAGTTCTCGTCTCTACAAGGAGCGCACCAAGAAGTTTCACGACAAATTCATACGAAAGAGGGAATTCTCTCCGGGTGAAAGTGTGCTCTTATTCAACTCACGACTCCGACTTTTTCCCGGAAAATTGAAATCAAGGTGGTCAGGACCTTATTCAATTGTGGAAGTTTTTGATAATGGAGTGGTCGAATTGGTTGCAAAAGACGGAAGCACATTCAAGGTCAATGGGCAGAGAATCAAAGCCTATTACAGCCCGGAGCAGCTCAAGGAGGTGTTCGCCATTTACTTGGCGGACAATTGATCACAAAAATCATGTCTAGCTACGGACAATAAACGAAGCGCTTGCTTGGGAGGCAACCCAAGAGTTTTAGAGTTTTACTTTTTCTATTTTTGTTGTTTTTCAGCTTTTATTTCATTGTTCTAATGTTACTTTGTGATTATGAAGGAAAAAGGAAAGAAGGAGATTGGAAAAGGGGAATTTGAATGCTGAGCATGGCCCATGCTTCAAGAGTGGCACAAAGGCACGGCCCATGCTCACGAGCCGAAGCTGACCCGAAGTTTTTTTTCAACAGAAGCACGGACCGTGCTCAGGAAACCAACACAACGCACGGACCGTGCGTAAGAGCCGAAGCTGCAGCCAACAAATCACCCACCATCTCCATGATGGATCGGTACCCCAAGTTTCACACTCTTTTCGTTCTAAACTTGTTCGTGGCTGGTAAGCTTTCGAACAAGTTTGGGGGGAGAGTATCGTGTGAAACTTGTTTCTATTATTATCTAGTTTACGTATTTACTTTTAGTACTATATGTTTATGCTTTTAGTTTGAATTATGAACTGTTATTATGTAGTAGGATTTTTTTTTATGTATTTTGGCATGATGGTTGTTTTCCTCCTTCCCGTGGAGTTATTTTTGAACTCATATCATGATTAGTGTTGATGGATGATTTTTGTTGATGATGATGTGTTCGTTTTGTATTTCAAAAATGTGGGTTTGAGCAAAATAAAGCATGAATTATGTTTGCAAATTGATGAATTGCATGGTTACCTCAAAAGTTTGTTTTTGACCTGTGAGATATTTGAGCCTTTGACTAAATATTTTCATGCACAGTCATTCTCTTTCTTGAGAGACATTAAACATGCATTGTTATCTCTAGAACTTGCTTTGGATTCTGTGTCGAGACTACGTCAGTGTGCTATAAACTTGAAAATGATTTGAGGCCATCTTTGTTAGCCAATTTAACCTTTGAATTGTCCCTCATTTGAATAATTCCTTAGTCAGCCATTTTGAGCCTAAAATCCATTTCTTTGATATGCCGACAATGGGGGGAAGGAGAACTAGTACAATAGAATTGGTTGTGGAGCAAAAGAATGTGTTGGATACATAAATTTTTCGAGCTAGAATATCAAGAATGTTTGTAATGATTGTTTAAACTCATATTCTTCTTGAGAATTCCTCTTCAAAAAAAAAAAAAAAAAAAAAAAAAAAAAAGGAAAAGGAAAAGAAATTGGTGAAAAAGGAAGAGGAAGATGAGAATATGTGTTATAAGATTTTTGTAAGGTGCTATCATACAAATAGTTTCTTGGGACATAGTTCTGTATCTTAGCTTATGAACAAGAGGGTGGAAGAAGACATAGTCTTATGGAGTTATGAAAAATAAAAGGTGGTGATCAAAACTATGAGCTAGTTCAGTCGAGATTTTTAGCTAATTTTGGGTTTAGTCACTTAGCCAAACATCCCCACCTTAACCAAAAAGCCAACATTACAACCTAATTCAAGTCCTCATTGATTCTTGTTTTAAGTGCACAAATTGTAGTGGAGATATTAGACAATAAGCAAGCTTATGGTAGGTAGCATTGTTTTGTTTGAATTGAGCGAAAACAGTTTTACTACATGCACATGAGAGAAGAGTGATACACTTATCTTGTGAGAATCATTCTTTTGAGGTTCATAGACATGTTAGTAATCGAAATGCAAAAATTTTGATTATGCTTGAATTGCTCATTTCAAAACTTTTCTTCTGTCTGAAACAAGAACCATCCTTCTGACATTTCTCTAAATTAGAGTTCCAAAAATTTCTCTTTTCTTTATTTGTTCAAGGACGAACAATGGTTCAAGTTTGGGGGAGTTGATAAACACGGTTTTTCAATGTATTTTATATATTTTTGGATTGCAATGTTGGATAGAATTGATAGTTTTCAATGCAATAATTGGTTAAATCTATCATTGTGATCCAAATGAAGTGTTTGATCAATTTCTTGTTCGGAATATAGGTTTTGAATGACTTTGGAACCTAACATGGTTTAAGCGGTTATGGAGAGTCAAGAAATCGAGAGAATCCGAAGAAACGAGCAAAATATGCTTTGATGTTGCTGAGCATGGCCCACGCGTTCAGAAGCACGGACCGTGCGTTAAGATGCACCAGAAGCACGGACCGTGCGTTCGTGCCGAGAGAAATGTAAATTCTTGAACAAGTGAAGCACGGACCGTGCGTTACGATGCACCAGAAGCACGGACCGTGCGTCAACACTGAGAAAGTCGCGATTTCAGCTGCACAAACCTAATTTTGACGGGCCTATAAAAGGGAGAAAACGGGACTGAGTTCGAGAGTCGCCCTACGCCGTAAAGAACGAAGGAACAAAAGGAAGAAAGGGGGGATTCGAGCTTCTATGCTCCAAGGAGGAGGATTTCATCCACAAATTTGGAGTATCTTTAGCTTATGTTCTTCATTGTGTTGTTTATATGCTTTTGTATGGATATGAGTAGCTAAACTCTTAGATTCTAGGGCTGTATGAACCCTATGGATTGGGTATGATTATATAAGTTGATTTTCTTCCTTTCTCATGGTGTTTATGCATTTCATTGGGCTATTGATATGTGTGGATGATTGGCCATCATTTATGCTTATGTGTTGATGAATCTAGATTCGAGAGAACGTGGTTTATCGATATGGTAGAATGAATGCATAACATTTATCGTTTACTAGACCGAAAGGTTGGTAGAGGTGTGTGAGGAGATATTAATCCAAGGAAATCGGGAGTTAGTCGATTATTCGGAGACCGAAAGGGTATGAATGTCGGCTAATCTACATATCTAGCGCTACCCGAGAGGGAGGTTAGGTTGAATCTAGTGATTACTCTTACACTTATGAGAATTTAAATGGTTGAAAAGAATTTGTATGGTTTGCCCATGATATAGAGGGATTACATGCTCTAGGATCGTTTCTCTTTATTTGGTTATTAAGTGTTTGTTTTCGTCTATTGTTATTAATCATTGTTTGATCGCACTTGTGTTTTTATGCTTGGTTTAGTTGTTAGTAGAATACCACCACCCACCTTATTTTGATTCCGTCTAGATAACGTGATTGTGTGTTGTGTAGTACTCAATTGTTCGATCAATTCGATCTCTGTGGATACGATACTCTTGCTTGCCATTACCTACACCTACACCGTGCACTTGCGGTTTTGTAGTTAAAGAGAATAGCGAACAAGTTTTTGGCGCCGTTGCCGGGGATTGAAAATGATTGAATTTATTTGATATTACTGATATATACGAAGCGTTAATTTAGACATTATTTTCGGTACTCTTGTTATATATAGTATTTGTTTGTTGGTTTCTAAAAATTTTCTTTTGTTCTTAGGTGGTGTATGAACACACGCTCAAAAGGTTTACCTTTACAGAGCTTAGACCCTGAGATCGAAGCCACCTGTCGCAAAAGAAATTCAGTGAATCGACGCCGTCAAAGACAAATGGCGGGAGCAGAGGAAAATCCAATGATTCAACAGCTTCTACAACAATTAGAAGCTCTTCAAATGCGAGTTGCGGAACAAGAAAATCAGAATCATCAACGTCCGATCAGAGACATGTTCCAGCCAATTCCGAACAGAAACATTGGAGCAAACTATGGTCCGGCCATCCCAGCAAACACTTTCGAGATAAAATCTGGAATAATCAACATGGTCCAGCAGAACCAATTTGGGGGAGGAGCCAATGAAGATCCAAATGCGCACTTGGTGCATTTTCTTGAAATATGTGGTACAACAAAGATCAATGGAGTCCCTGAGGATGCTTTCCGACTGAGATTATTTCCATTCTCCCTCAGGGATAGAGCAAAAATGTGGCATACCTCTTTACCTGAAGGAACTGCAACCACATGGGAGGATATGAGCCATAAATTCCTTCAAAAGTTCTTTCCGCCTAGCATGACGATGAAGCTTCGAACTGAAATTTCACAATATAAACAGTTGGATGGAGAAGCTTTGCACGAGACATGGGAAAGGTTCAAAGAACTCCTACGAAGATGTCCTCAACATGGCTATTCAACCGATCACCAAATTTGTTATTTTTATAATGGATTGAATGGCCACTTGAAGACACTTGTTGATGCTTCAGCCGGTGGTGCTTTGTTGGGAAAAGGTTCTGAATTTGCTTTGCAAATGATTGAAGAGATGGCTTCAAACAGTTCTCAATGGCCGGTGGAGAGGTCATTGTATCGAAAGGTCGCATCAGTAGCCGAAACCAGTGAAGCCAATAATCCGTTAGCTGCTATCGCTACTCAATTGGCGGCCCTTACTGCTAAGATGGACTCGATCCATGGTGTTTATCCGGAGCAAAGTGTTGAAGACGTCAACTACTTAAATCAGAGGAACTTCAACAACTACCGGAATAATCAAGGAGGTGGCCAATACAATTCTGGGATGAGAAATCATCCAAACTTCTCGTATGCCAATCCGGCAAATGCTCTACAACCTCCTGCTGATTTTTCTGTGACGAATGGAGTGATCAAGGAGCCCAAGACGCTCACTATGGAGGAAATGTTCAAAGCCTTCATGGGGAAGACTCAAGGATTCATCGAGTCTAGCACTTCAAGGATGGATAAAATAGAGGCTCAAGTAGCACAATCTTCTAGTGCTATTGGAAATCAATTGAAAATGTTGGAGCAACAAATTGGCCAAATGGCCACTGCCATTGCAAATCAACATCAAAAAGGAAAGTTTCCAAGTACTACCGAAGTGAATCCAAAAGAGCAATGCAAAGCCATTCGTCTAAGGAGTGGTACTCAATACAAAGAACCTGATATGCCGGTCGAAAAAGAAGATGGAATCGGAGAAGAAAATGGTCAAAAAGAGGAAGAAAAGGAGAGTGAAAACGAAAAGATTCTTGAATCAGTGACTCCTCAGGTTCCAAATCAAAACAAGCCTCTTCCATTTCCTCAACAATTCCATAAAAAGAAGATGGATGACAAATACGCAAAATTTCTTGAAATCTTCAAGAAAGTTCACATTAATATCCCACTTGTTGAAGCTCTACAACAAATGCCGAGCTACGCAAAATTCCTCAAGCAGGTCGTGGCCAAGAAGATAAAGTGGGGTGATTATGAGACTGTGAATTTGACTGAGGAATGCAGTGCAGTCATCCAAAAGAAGATGCCGGTGAAGAGAAGGGATCCCGGAAGTTTTACCATTTCTTGTATCATTGGTGGGCATACCTTTGGTAAAGTTCTGTGTGATCTAGGGGCAAGCATAAACTTGATGCCCCTCTCAATCTTTAAGAAGCTGGAAATCGGAGAAATAAAGCCCACCACCATTGCCCTTCAGATGGCGGATCGATCTTTGACATACCCCAGAGGTATTGTCGAGGATGTTTTAGTTCGGGTGGAAGACTTTATTTTCCCAGCAGATTTTGTGGTGCTTGATATGGAGGAAGACAAAGATGTTCCGTTAATTCTAGGAAGACCATTCCTTGCAACGGGGAGAGCTCTAATTGATGTCCAAAACGGAGATCTCACCTTGAGGGTCAACGATGAGCAAATCACTTTCTCAATCTATCAAGCAATGAAAAGACCCGATGAGGAAGATGAAATGAACGAGTGCAAAGTGATCAACATAGTTGACGCATGTTTTGAAAATAATATGCTCTCTCCCTCGGATCAAGATCCTTTGGATCTTTGTTTGAAAGAATCCCTTTTCTCTTCCTCTGATTTTGATTCGAATGATTTATCTTTACTTGAATGTATTCATACTTTGGACTCTATGCAGGAAATTCCAAGAGAACGAGTTGCATTCTTGGAATTGAGGAACGAAGAAGAAGGGAATGAAGCCCGATCCGAGAGGAAAATAAAACCTGCACCTGTTCTTGAATTGAAACCATTACCGGACCACTTGAAGTATGCCTACTTGGAGGAAAATGAAACGTATCCGGTAATCATTTCTGCTCATCTTTCGAATTCTGAGGTGGATAGATTATTAAGAGTTTTGAGAACTTACAAATCTACCATAGGATGGACTATAGATGACATAAAAGGAATAAGCCCTACTGTTTGCATGCATAGGATTTTACTTGAGGATGAATTTAAGCCTAAAGTCCAATGTCAGAGACGATTAAATCCTATAATGCAAGAGGTAGTTAGGAAAGAAGTTTTAAAATTGTTGGATGCAGGCATGATTTTTGCCATTTCTGATAGTGAGTGGGTAAGCCCCACTCAAGTTGTTGCTAAAAAGGGGGGTGTCACTGTGATCAAAGATGATAAAAATGAGCTAATTGCTACGAGGCTAGTCACAGGGTGGCGTGTGTGTATTGATTATCGTGCTTTGAATGCTGCCACACGAAAAGATCATTTTCCCCTACCATTTATTGATCAAATGCTAGACAGATTGGCAGGTTATGAATTTTATTGCTTTCTCGATGGTTACTCTGGGTATAATCAGATCATGATTGCCCCAGAAGATCAAGAGAAAACAGCCTTTACATGCCCTTATGGTGTTTTTGCGTATCGTAGAATGCCGTTTGGATTATGTAATGCTCCAGCAACATTTCAGAGATGCATGATGTCAATTTTTCATGGTTTGATTGAAAGTATAATGGAGGTGTTTATGGATGACTTTTCTGTATTCGGAACCTCTTTTGATAATTGCTTATTGAATCTAACAAAAGTGTTGCAGAGATGTCAAGAAACTAACCTTGTATTAAATTGGGAGAAATGCCATTTCATGGTACGAGAAGGAATCGTTCTTGGACATCGAGTTTCATCTGCAGGTTTGGAAGTTGACAGGGCCAAAATTGTGGCAATCGAAAAATTGCCGCCCCCCACGAATGTCAAATCTGTAAGAAGTTTCCTTGGCCATGCAGGTTTTTATAGAAGGTTTATCCGTGATTTTTCAAAAATTACAAAACCTTTATGTCATTTACTTGAGAAGGAAACTGCATTTGATTTTAGTGCCGAGTGTTTGCAGGCATTTGAGACCTTGAAGACAGCACTTGTGAGTGCCCCTGTGTTAATCACACCGGATTGGACACAACCATTTGAATTAATGTGTGATGCTAGTGATGTGGCAATTGGTGCAGCCTTGGGACAGAAAAGAGACAAGTTGTTTCGTGTGATCTATTACGCAAGCAAAACTCTGGATCCGGCTCAAACCAATTATACGACTACCGAGAGGGAGCTCTTATCTGTTGTGTATGCATTCGATAAATTCCGACAATACCTTATCGGAACAAAAACCATTGTGTACACAGATCACGCAGCCATTCGCCACCTCTTTGCCAAGAAAGATGCAAAGCCTCGCCTAATTCGGTGGATTTTATTGCTCCAAGAATTTGATATGGAAATCCGAGATAGACGGGGCTGCGAAAATGTGGTCGCTGACCATCTCTCCCGTCTCGAACAACCTGTTGAAGGAGAAGATCCCAAGTTGCCCGTAAAAGAAACATTTCCAGATGAACAAGTGCTACAAATCAAATCAACCACAGCTTGGTATGCCGACATTGTCAATTTCATTGTGTCCGGTGTTCTTCCACCAGATTTATCTTCTTACCAGAAGAAGAAGTTCTTTTATGATGCAAAATTCTATATGTGGGAGGATCCGTACCTCTATCGGCGATGCTCAGATTCTATTGTGAGACGATGCGTGCCTCAAGATGAGTGGGATGCAATTATTCGTCATTGTCATTCTATGCCTAGTGGTGGACATTTTGGTGCAAATCGGACTGCCATGAAGATTCTCCAAAGTGGTTTCTATTGGAAATCCATTTATGCCGATTGCTACAATTTTGTACGCACTTGTGATCGTTGCCAACGAATGGGCAACATTTCAAAAAGGGATGAAATGCCACTAACTTCTATTGTGGAAGTAGAGTTGTTCGATGTCTGGGGGATCGATTTTATGGGGCCATTTCCAAGCTCTTCTGGTTTTCAATACATTCTCCTAGCGGTGGATTATGTCTCTCGGTGGGTTGAAGCAATTCCGACTCAAGCCAATGATGCTAAGACTGTTTTGAAATTCTTGCAAAAGCACATTCTTACACGTTTCGGTTGTCCAAGGGCCTTACTGAGTGATGGAGGCTCTCATTTTTGCAACAAATGGATGGCAAGCTTATTGGCTCGAAATGGAGTCAAACATCGAATCACAACAGCTTATCATCCCCAAGCTAATGGGCAAGCCGAATTGGCTAATCGGGAAATAAAGCAAGTGCTTGAGAAGACCGTGGCAAACCGAAAGGATTGGGCTTCTCACCTCGATGAAGCATTGTGGGCCTACAGAACGGCGTACAAAACACCTTTGGGAATGTCGCCGTATCAACTTGTCTTCGGAAAATCATGCCATTTGCCGGTCGAAATCGAGCACAAGGCATTTTGGGCTGTAAAGAAGATCAATTTTGACTTCAAAGCATCTGGGGAGAAGCGAATTCTTCAACTCAATGAGCTCGATGAATTTCGAACAAAGGCTTATGAAAGTTCTCGTCTCTACAAGGAGCGCACCAAGAAGTTTCACGACAAATTCATACGAAAGAGGGAATTCTCTCCGGGTGAAAGTGTGCTCTTATTCAACTCACGACTCCGACTTTTTCCCGGAAAATTGAAATCAAGGTGGTCAGGACCTTATTCAATTGTGGAAGTTTTTGATAATGGAGTGGTCGAATTGGTTGCAAAAGACGGAAGCACATTCAAGGTCAATGGGCAGAGAATCAAAGCCTATTACAGCCCGGAGCAGCTCAAGGAGGTGTTCGCCATTTACTTGGCGGACAATTGATCACAAAAATCATGTCTAGCTACGGACAATAAACGAAGCGCTTGCTTGGGAGGCAACCCAAGAGTTTTAGAGTTTTACTTTTTCTATTTTTGTTGTTTTTCAGCTTTTATTTCATTGTTCTAATGTTACTTTGTGATTATGAAGGAAAAAGGAAAGAAGGAGATTGGAAAAGGGGAATTTGAATGCTGAGCATGGCCCATGCTTCAAGAGTGGCACAAAGGCACGGCCCATGCTCACGAGCCGAAGCTGACCCGAAGTTTTTTTTCAACAGAAGCACGGACCGTGCTCAGGAAACCAACACAACGCACGGACCGTGCGTAAGAGCCGAAGCTGCAGCCAACAAATCACCCACCATCTCCATGATGGATCGGTACCCCAAGTTTCACACTCTTTTCGTTCTAAACTTGTTCGTGGCTGGTAAGCTTTCGAACAAGTTTGGGGGGAGAGTATCGTGTGAAACTTGTTTCTATTATTATCTAGTTTACGTATTTACTTTTAGTACTATATGTTTATGCTTTTAGTTTGAATTATGAACTGTTATTATGTAGTAGGATTTTTTTTTATGTATTTTGGCATGATGGTTGTTTTCCTCCTTCCCGTGGAGTTATTTTTGAACTCATATCATGATTAGTGTTGATGGATGATTTTTGTTGATGATGATGTGTTCGTTTTGTATTTCAAAAATGTGGGTTTGAGCAAAATAAAGCATGAATTATGTTTGCAAATTGATGAATTGCATGGTTACCTCAAAAGTTTGTTTTTGACCTGTGAGATATTTGAGCCTTTGACTAAATATTTTCATGCACAGTCATTCTCTTTCTTGAGAGACATTAAACATGCATTGTTATCTCTAGAACTTGCTTTGGATTCTGTGTCGAGACTACGTCAGTGTGCTATAAACTTGAAAATGATTTGAGGCCATCTTTGTTAGCCAATTTAACCTTTGAATTGTCCCTCATTTGAATAATTCCTTAGTCAGCCATTTTGAGCCTAAAATCCATTTCTTTGATATGCCGACAATGGGGGGAAGGAGAACTAGTACAATAGAATTGGTTGTGGAGCAAAAGAATGTGTTGGATACATAAATTTTTCGAGCTAGAATATCAAGAATGTTTGTAATGATTGTTTAAACTCATATTCTTCTTGAGAATTCCTCTTCAAAAAAAAAAAAAAAAAAAAAAAAAAAAAAGGAAAAGGAAAAGAAATTGGTGAAAAAGGAAGAGGAAGATGAGAATATGTGTTATAAGATTTTTGTAAGGTGCTATCATACAAATAGTTTCTTGGGACATAGTTCTGTATCTTAGCTTATGAACAAGAGGGTGGAAGAAGACATAGTCTTATGGAGTTATGAAAAATAAAAGGTGGTGATCAAAACTATGAGCTAGTTCAGTCGAGATTTTTAGCTAATTTTGGGTTTAGTCACTTAGCCAAACATCCCCACCTTAACCAAAAAGCCAACATTACAACCTAATTCAAGTCCTCATTGATTCTTGTTTTAAGTGCACAAATTGTAGTGGAGATATTAGACAATAAGCAAGCTTATGGTAGGTAGCATTGTTTTGTTTGAATTGAGCGAAAACAGTTTTACTACATGCACATGAGAGAAGAGTGATACACTTATCTTGTGAGAATCATTCTTTTGAGGTTCATAGACATGTTAGTAATCGAAATGCAAAAATTTTGATTATGCTTGAATTGCTCATTTCAAAACTTTTCTTCTGTCTGAAACAAGAACCATCCTTCTGACATTTCTCTAAATTAGAGTTCCAAAAATTTCTCTTTTCTTTATTTGTTCAAGGACGAACAATGGTTCAAGTTTGGGGGAGTTGATAAACACGGTTTTTCAATGTATTTTATATATTTTTGGATTGCAATGTTGGATAGAATTGATAGTTTTCAATGCAATAATTGGTTAAATCTATCATTGTGATCCAAATGAAGTGTTTGATCAATTTCTTGTTCGGAATATAGGTTTTGAATGACTTTGGAACCTAACATGGTTTAAGCGGTTATGGAGAGTCAAGAAATCGAGAGAATCCGAAGAAACGAGCAAAATATGCTTTGATGTTGCTGAGCATGGCCCACGCGTTCAGAAGCACGGACCGTGCGTTAAGATGCACCAGAAGCACGGACCGTGCGTTCGTGCCGAGAGAAATGTAAATTCTTGAACAAGTGAAGCACGGACCGTGCGTTACGATGCACCAGAAGCACGGACCGTGCGTCAACACTGAGAAAGTCGCGATTTCAGCTGCACAAACCTAATTTTGACGGGCCTATAAAAGGGAGAAAACGGGACTGAGTTCGAGAGTCGCCCTACGCCGTAAAGAACGAAGGAACAAAAGGAAGAAAGGGGGGATTCGAGCTTCTATGCTCCAAGGAGGAGGATTTCATCCACAAATTTGGAGTATCTTTAGCTTATGTTCTTCATTGTGTTGTTTATATGCTTTTGTATGGATATGAGTAGCTAAACTCTTAGATTCTAGGGCTGTATGAACCCTATGGATTGGGTATGATTATATAAGTTGATTTTCTTCCTTTCTCATGGTGTTTATGCATTTCATTGGGCTATTGATATGTGTGGATGATTGGCCATCATTTATGCTTATGTGTTGATGAATCTAGATTCGAGAGAACGTGGTTTATCGATATGGTAGAATGAATGCATAACATTTATCGTTTACTAGACCGAAAGGTTGGTAGAGGTGTGTGAGGAGATATTAATCCAAGGAAATCGGGAGTTAGTCGATTATTCGGAGACCGAAAGGGTATGAATGTCGGCTAATCTACATATCTAGCGCTACCCGAGAGGGAGGTTAGGTTGAATCTAGTGATTACTCTTACACTTATGAGAATTTAAATGGTTGAAAAGAATTTGTATGGTTTGCCCATGATATAGAGGGATTACATGCTCTAGGATCGTTTCTCTTTATTTGGTTATTAAGTGTTTGTTTTCGTCTATTGTTATTAATCATTGTTTGATCGCACTTGTGTTTTTATGCTTGGTTTAGTTGTTAGTAGAATACCACCACCCACCTTATTTTGATTCCGTCTAGATAACGTGATTGTGTGTTGTGTAGTACTCAATTGTTCGATCAATTCGATCTCTGTGGATACGATACTCTTGCTTGCCATTACCTACACCTACACCGTGCACTTGCGGTTTTGTAGTTAAAGAGAATAGCGAACACTATTATATTATACAAAGAAAAAATAGTACATATATATACAAAAGCAGAGATAAACAAGCAACATTACTCCATAAATCTCATTATATAACATCGGAAGACAAAATATGCAAATCACCAAACAAATTAAAACCAAGGAAAAAAAAGTAATAATAATAAAAAAGAATGTAACATTCACTTAGCATATCATATACTACTATATGTATATATAGTAAATGGAAAAACAATTATTCATTGATTTTGTTCTCTTCTTGATTAATTCCTCTTATTATACATATATATCCATAAAGAATATATACATACACATCAAGCAAGAATCTCTTCAAGGCTTTTGCAGGACTTAACCTTAGTAGTGCTATCTTGGAGCAGCTTCGACTTGTTCTGGCTGTCGATTTTCCTGAGTCGAGCGAGCTCCAGGTCGTTGTTCATCTTCCGCTTGTACATCTCCATGAACGTGATCGGCTCCTCCATCACGGCCTTCTCGTGCTCTCTGATCTTCAACGGGTAGACTATGGCATTGGGGGCAGGATTCAAGAATGTTGCTACCGATAACCGGTTGCTTTTCGAGTTCACAGCCGCTTGATGGTCCGCGTTCTTGAACCTCCCGTTGCTCAAGTACTGCATCAAAGTCGTTATCAGTGAGGGTTGTGAGCGGGTGTCTGCCTCTAGGCGGGGCGAAAATGTGAGTGTATTGAATTTCGAAAGGACGAATAAAATGCGTTAGAAATTGAAAGATGAGCTTTAATTATGGTTACAAAAAGTTTGGTACGTGAAGGAAATAATGCAATTTGATACTTATATAGGAGTGGGATCGGACCACATTTTACCTAATTACATGCATATGTCAATTAACCATAAATTATTAAAGAAAAATAATAAATTAATGAGAGAAGACATTATTAATGTTATAATATATGATTTTTTTTTAGTATATAGTATTGCAATAATATGAAGCCAAACAATTTTCATGAATAATAGAGGAGGAAATGAGGTGAATTTACTTACATGCCCATAGTCACCGAGGTTAATGACGAAAGCGCCCTTGACCGGTTGAACCGTGATCCAAGTGTCGCCCCCGTCCCGGGTCGCCTGAAGACCGCCCACTTGGTCTTGGAGCAGTAGGGTTATGAGACCTGGATCCGTGTGGCGCTTGAGGCCCAAGGTGAGATCCGGCTGGGGGCATTTTGGGTAGAAATTGACAACAATTTTTTGATCCATATCCACACATGCTTTAGAGAGGGCATCCTTTTCAAGGTCCATCGCTTCCGAAAGAATCTCCAGCAGTCTGCAGCCCAGCCCCATCACCTGCTCGCTGTACTTCTCCGTCACTCCCCGCCACTCGCTCGGCGTGTCGGGCCACCGTGAGTAGTCCCGGGCCGCCACCGGGTACGAAAAGTACGTCACGATCTCGCGCCAGTCTTGCACCACTTCTCCCTTTATATATCCAACCATACATATCAGGTATATATAACATAATGAAACGAGACAAACGAAATGGAACGAACAACGCATGGTGTTACATAGGAATTCCATGCATGTACATAATGAATTGAATCTAAGGTTGTGATATTGATTTAATTTTAGGTGTTCATTGTATACCCTAAAATCCAAAGGTAAAAAACACTATAAACCCTAAAAGGCTAAGAAAATATTCCATCCGTCTCTTAAACCGAGAAAGAAAATAATGTCTAAAGATTATGAACACATCGAGGAAATTAAATTAACAGTATAGTACCTGAAGGTGACTGGAGACGATGAAGCCTCCTTTCTTTCCGCCGCTCATATCGAACCTAAGCTTCTCCTTCGCCGGCAAGGCGAAGAACTCTCTTGCCAACCTACTCATCATGTCCACCAGCTTCAGCTCGACGCCATGATCAACCACCTGAAAGATACCCCAATCCTCACACGCCGACACCACCCTCCTCCGCACCTCCGCCTTATCTCCGTCGAGCGATATCACCGGGATTTCGTCGCTGAACTTGTCGTAGGCCACCTTAGGCCGCTCGTCCTCGTCTCTGATGAACTTGGGGTGGAGGCGGTTGTCCCTCGCTCCTTCGCTAAGCGGTATTTTCGACGTCGGAGCCATTTTGATCGCTGCTAATATACTCTGAATCGGTAAATCTAGCTCAATTTTCCCATTTATGAAGATAGTCACTGGAATTTTATACGAAACGCAAAACGTGATATTTTTCCATCGCACCTAACTTTCTTGGCACTTAACTTTCAACTTCTTCGATAGTTGAGAATAAAAAAACTTCTTCGATAGTTATATATATTGTTGAATTATTAATATATTATTATAATAGTATAATATTATAGTATAAGATAGAGAAACATACAGTCCTATTTATTTGGGATCCAATCAGGAATAAATCTTGAACATGTCCTGCCTCAATGTTTTTGGATTTTTTTTTTTATTTTTTTTTTCAAATTTTATATAAATAATTTCTTAATATATACCGGATCTCAGCCTAATTTTAAGCTTAGACATTTTCTTTTCTTTTTTTCCTTTTCTTTTTTGTGTATATAAATCACTTGTTTTGTAGCATGTCCTCTCAAAGCAAAAAAGAAAAGAATGTTTATTAATCAATGTAGTAATTGTGTAGTTTTGAATGTGACATATGCTCGTGGAATTAGAGTAAGTACGGTTTTTATTCCCTCCCTAAACTATGTAGTAGAATTCATACATGATTAAGTTTCGAGACCATAGGTTTCGAATTCGAACTAATTGTTGCACGACTTTTAAATTTCTGGTTAATGATTTAAAAACCAATCTTCGAGAACACTATAGTAGTAGTAATTTGTAAATGAAGGGAAGAAAAATAAAAGTGTTTGACATTCCTGGTGGGTGGCATGCATGCCTTCTGAACCAACCCTAAAGGCCTACTTGATTACTACTATACTGTATATTAATATTCATATTCATATTAATATTCAAACACGTAATTTCATTTTAATTATAAATAATTTGTTTTTTATTTTCCAATTTTCCTATCTAACTTTGGGTAGGTGTCAACTTAAGATTGCTCACTGCTTCATTAATTCAAATGACTATAGTTTAATTAATTGTACCATTTTTATTCATTCTTGGTTTTAGGTTAGGACCATTATATTTAGTTTAATTAATTGTACCATTTTTATTCACTGCTTCATTAATTCAAATGACTATAGTTTAATTAATTGTACGAACGAGACGTCTTGATGCGAGTGTTAGTGTGAAAATGTTGTACTAAACTTTTATCGATTTTGGGGCATGTACAGGGTGGGCGCCCGATCGTGAGAATTCAAACTAATAATCTCGATGTTTAACTCAATTGAGTTAATCTATACACCCACCGGTCAATATATGGCCTATTCATGTTACGAAAAGCAGATCGAAATAGTATATCTTCGTGAGAAATCACTTATTCCATAGACGAATGATTGTCGAGTATTAATAACATTTCCAAAACAAACGATTCTAAACGAGTTTAATTTATGATATAAACTAATTAAAGACTGTTGCTACTTCACCCACCTGTCTTCACCAAGAAACGACGATGAAAACGAATGAAAAAATAGCTGTCTTTCCACATCCATCAATCATTAACTAAACCCATGAACAATGTTTGACCCTTTTTTGCTTTGTTTTTTTCTTTTTTCTTTTTTTTTTCCTGCGATTTCCATCCCTCCACGTCACCACATTACATTCATATTACTACTATTATAGGCTACACCAATCATATTCATGGAGGCGAATTGAATCACTTAACATTTCCGTGTATATTCGTATTCATCATGCATGCATCTCATATCGCATCGACGGAAAAGAAAATCTCGATCAGGCCGTATAAACCCCCTTCGCCCCGGGACGGGTGGAGTATGATTTTGTTAATGACACTATTCACTATTTACACGTGACAAACCGATGATTTAATGAATGATTTCGAAAGAAAATTTGTTTGGTGTGTGTATATACCAATATACGTACACTACCTCATTCAACTAAGAGATCGAAGTTGAACGTTGAGTGATAGCTACATATAGAAAGTTAGGTGAAATCGAAGCCGTGATGACGTCATCCCACTTGCTAAATTTGTATAAGAGTCGTGACAAAATAAATAAAAAGGACACATCATCCTTAATTAGGCCAAAAAATTTAATAGCATGGCTCCTTCGGGAATTTCGGTTGCCGAGGATAACTGCCTCCACCCGAGATTCATCAGAGATGAGGACGAGAGGCCGAAGGTGGCCTACGACGAGTTCAGCGACGACATTCCGGTGATATCGCTCGACAGAGAGAGGGCGGAGGTGCGGAGGAGGGTGGTGGCGGCGTGTGAGGATTGGGGTATCTTTCAAGTGGTTGATCATGGCGTCGACTTGACGGTCGTGGAGAAGATGAGTGCGTCGGCTCGGGCTTTTTTCGGTCTGGCGACGAAAGAGAAGCTTAGGTTTGATATGAGTGGTGGAAAGAAAGGCGGTTTCACTGTCTCTAGCCACCTTCAGGTTTCATTTTTATGTAACATAATTATGGGTTTCATTTGCCGCGTTTTATTATTTTATACCTCGTGTTAACATGCATGTTTGAATGAAGGGAGAAATGGTGCAAGACTGGCGCGAGATCGTGACGTACTTTTCGTACCCGGTGGCGGCCCGGGACTACTCGCGGTGGCCCGACACGCCGAGCGAGTGGCGGGGCGTGACGGAGAAGTACAGCGAGCAGGTGATGGGGCTGGGCTGCAGACTGCTGGAGATTCTTTCGGAAGCAATGGACCTTGAAAAGGATGCCCTCTCTAAAGCATGTGTGGATATGGATCAAAAAATTGTTGTCAATTTCTACCCAAAATGCCCCCAGCCCGATCTCACCTTGGGCCTCAAGCGCCACACGGATCCGGGTCTCATAACCCTACTGCTCCAAGACCAAGTGGGCGGCCTTCAGGCGACCCGGGACGGGGGCGACACGTGGATCACGGTTCAACCGGTCGAGGGCGCTTTCGTCATTAACCTCGGTGACTATGGGCATGTAAGTAAATTCACCTCTCTTTTTTTCCCCTCTGTTATACTAAAACAGTAACATATTATATATTCTTGAGCAGTACCTAAGCAATGGGAGGTTCAAGAATGCGGATCATCGAGCTGTAGTGAACTCAAAATGCAGCAGGCTATCGATTGCGACGTTCCAGAATCCATCCCCGGATGCAAAAGTTTACCCTCTCAAGATCAGGGAAGGCGAGGAGCCGGTGATGAAGGAGCCAGTCACGTTCTCAGAGATGTATAAGACGAAGATGAGCAACGATCTTGAGCTCGCACGCCTCAAGAACCTCTCGAAAGCAAAACAAGGACACGGACAAACCTAAACTCGACGCAAAGATCTCGATGAGATGCTTGCTTGATCATATTCTGCATCAGACTTTAGTGATGTTATTATAAAAGATTATGCCTTTATGGTGTACTTGTAGCAGTATTTATGTAATAATGTGGTTGAGTTTTAAAGCATTTCTTCTGAGTTGTGATGCAAATACAGTAAATTTGGGGGGGGGCAAAATAGGAATTGCATATATCAGAGAAGATGATTAACCACATGAAGTTGCTATATTACAGTGGGAAGAAAATGTTACAGTGGTGAAAGAAAGAATAATTACCCCACATGAAAATATGCACACAGCTGCTACACCTAGACCATCTACAGTTACTTAAATAACTAAATCACGAGCTGCGGGTGAAGGTCGAATTATTTATGAAGACGAAATCTTCAATTTGGGAACTTTGAAGGCGGAAGTGAACAGCTTGGGAGTATCTGGGATTGTGATGACATCGTCTGGTATTCTCTTCGAACTACTGCTGCTGCTGCCCTGGAAAATCCATGTCGAGAAATGAATCATTCTCCATTGGAACAAGTTCATGTAACAAGACATTGGGCATGATTCAGAGCTTGAAAAACATAGAACAAAATCGGATTGCAGGTAGTATGAGGATAAGTGCATGGATCACTAAGCAGCAAAGATGGGATCAAAAAGAGAGGATCACCTTCATCACGAGTTGCTTCCTAGGAGCCTTTCCTCCTGTTGACTTATGGGCATTTGGCCTCTTCCGAGTTGCCTGTAGAATTGCGACATATTAAGCATTAAATGTCATCATCATCAGATGTGGTAGTAAAACTTTAGGCATTGTACTCGGGAAAAGACTCTAAAACAGAATTAAGACTCTCATACTGCAACCAGCACTCACATACAGTGTGACACCATCAAACTAGCTGAGGATACGAAAAAAACAACATGCTTCCAAACTCATCAATTAAGTAAGAGCCAAGAGCCATGATACATTTGCAGAAACGAGGAAGCTTTGATCATCAACATACCTTCTCAGTAGTTTGTGAAATATCTGGCTCTATCTTCACTTTTTCAATGCTCTTGTTAGTGGTGCTACCACGCTTGCCTCGCCTCGAAGATGATGCAGCATTTGCCCTACAGGGGCGTAGTACTGGGGAAGCTGGCTCTGTTCTGGATTTCAAGCTTTCAATTTCCTTCATAAGTTTGAAGATTTCTTCATTTTTTTGTCTCGATTCAGATTCCATCATAGACACATTAGCCCTTAACTTTTCGTTCGATATTTGTAACTCATCTGCTCTGCTTGCAAGAATCTGCACCTTTTCGTTTGCTTTTTCAGCTTCATCACGTTTCTTCCTTAATTGTTCATTGAAGCTGGTCTCCATTTCTTTATACTGGTTCCAAACAAAACTCTTCTCGGCCAAGAGAGCTGAAATCTCAGAGTCCTTCTCCATTCTATATCGCTGAAATTCACTTTTCAGCTTCCTCACTTCATCTTGAAGTGCCTTCTTTCCCGAGCTTTCCCCTTTATTGCTAATATCAATTGATACATCCTGCATATTATGAGAAATTCAAATTTTTACAGATCTATATCATGGGAAAAACATTAGTCGAGTAAAAGGCGTAAACCATACAGTGTGCCCTGAACATTTCTTCACAAGATATTCACACCAATTTCTGAAGTCATCGATGTCATCCTCTGCGTTCTCTACATTTCACAGAAGATACGAAGATAAGATAAGATAAAGAATGAGTGAAAAATCATAATGCTCATTCACAAATGCTGTTCTACACAGCTTTAACGGGAGGGCGAAGAAGCATCTGATTACATATAGAGCATCTTCCCCCTTATGGCCTTATGGTATATGCTCAAATGAGAAATCGTTTTCGGAACACGAAAGAATATATAGCGAAACAGAAGTCCTATTCAACTCATCCAATCAATTCAAAACGGGAACCACTATGTTTCAAAAATTATCACACCTAGGAAATATTTCTTGCCCAATCTATAATCCCAATGAACTCAAACACTTCTTTCAAGGAAATATTTAATCACAATAAAGCAAAATTCACTTCTTTTTTTTTGGAAAAACACAAGAAAGATTAATTCTTTTTAATCTTGGACTTGATCGAATCAATTACTCCAAACAAATTCTCATCTTGCTATAATCCCAAAGTACAAATGCAGTAAACAAAAATTTGATAATATCTGTGTAGAGAAGAATACTAACCAAATCTATGCTTCAAAACGGAAGATTCCCGTTCCTTCAAACCCAGAACGAGTTCTGCTTTCAAGGATTTAACTTTCTGCTCCATTTTTAACTGCAACCAAAAATCCCCAATCATTGGCAATTCAACACAGTAAACCCTAGCGTGTCAAGGAGGAGATCAATTTTTTTACCTTGGAAATAACTCCGTTCAAATGTACAACTGTTTCTTCAAGAATCTGCCGATCGATCTGCTGATTGTGGCACATTTTCAACATCGCGTTGAAAATTTTATCCCATTTCTTTTCGCGGTCCGAAGCTTTGTCGGGGGACCGACGTTTCCCCATTGCAGAGTATGGCGAAATTACAGATGAATCGAGTACAGTCCTACGACGTTGAGTAGTATAAACCGAGAATAATACACCAAGAACTTGAGTCTCAAAACGATGAAGAAGCAGAGAGAGTGGAGAGGAGAGAGAGATGAGAGAGAAAGTAAACGTTGGGTCGAAAAAAATCCCAACGGTCGAAATTTTCCTATAGATATATGGGGGGGAGCGGCCCTTCATCAATTCAATTTCAGGTGGCGGGGGTAGAAATGACTTTTCACGTACACTCTTGTGGCATGGGCCTTACTTTTGAGGCATGAATGAGCAAACCGGGCCAGACTAATGGGCCACTTGGGCCTTCGGCCCCAGCCCAGAGAAGTAAAGCTTTTGGCCATATATCGCTGCCCATTGGGCCAGGAAGAATTTTCAGACTGCGAACAAATGATAAGTTACTCCTCTTATCTGTACTGATTTTTATCTTTGTCCGAACACGACACCGTTTTAGCAGCCACGTCATTTATAATTTTCCACGTTTAATTCATTGCTTATAAAAGTTCGGTAATAAGCCAAATCTTTTCCCAAACAAAACCCACAAAAATTAAAATCATTTATACTTTTATAGTGATAAATAGGCTATTATTAATTATTAAATTCATATAAAATGTTGGGAATATTTTTTTTAAAAAAGAAGCTTGTAATTTTCTTGGGAAAATGCAATTAATTAATTAATTAATTAAATTAGGTACGGAGAAAAGCATCGAAGTTACCGTGACAGAGACGTTCCAGAGGGGCGCAGCTGCACAAAATAAAATAAAAATCCAATGTGAAAAAAATGGGAAAAAAATCTAATTTCCATACATAATTTAAAGCAATTGTCCAAAAAAGGACAAAGTCGTTGGGGGATTTTCCCAATCCTGAGCTTCGGACTTTCCCACAAAATCCGACGTGGCGGTCACCTCTCGCTTTCGGTTAGGTGGGATCCTTACCGGCTTATCAAGTCCCCACCAAATTTCCAACCGGATATTCCGGTGCTCCCTCACCCTTTGTCCGTAATATTTGTGCACAATTTTCTTCGACGTGCAAGATATTTTGTTCGAATTTCACCGTCGAAACTTAGCTTAAATACATTACTTATTTCATTTCACTTTTGAATAGCTCGTTACAAATATTAAAACTCGTGTCGGAAAAACATGAGGATAGAATGAGTATAAATTATACCCTCCTTCGGCGCTCACACTTTCTTCTCTCCTCTCATTCAACACTTCTTAGTCTCTTTTCTAATTATATTTTTGACTAAAATCTTCAAACTTTCGCCCACCCCTGTTTAAAGGTAAGTTTCTCTCAGCCTTTTTTTCCTCCATTTTTCTTCTTCTTCCGGTATAAATGTTGGATAAACCAGTTCATATCTCTTCTTCCTTTCTACTGTCGAAATAGTATTATACACTATTGAAAGATTTGTGCATTATTAGGTGATGATAGTTTTGGATAAGTTTCCGATTCAGTTTATTAACAATCATGGAGTTGTTGTTGCCGACTAATTCTGCGCTGTTTTTTTGCTAAAAAAATTGCATTTTTAATTTTAAATCGAGCTCGTGTTCTTTGCTGCAAGCGATGGGCGGAGTATTTAAATCCTTAATTTAATGGAAAATTTTATAAAAAAATTTGAGGCGTGTGATCCATGCTCTATTTCATTACAATTATTGTGCATTTTCGTGTTATTTAAGGTGGTTGGATGAATGCCGCCTCTCTTCAATTTCATCCTGACCTAAGAAATTGATTTGACTGTTCATCGATTTCGAAGAGTTGACTTTTGGCCCTCTTTTGGCGCTTCTCGTGAGTTGTGATGTAGCGTTGCTTCCATCTGTTGCTAAATGATTTCGAAAGCATTGCTTTGACTTCAATTAATGGCGTTTTTTTTTTTTTTTTGAATTTTTTAGGATTTTTTTCCGGTTGTTATATATAGTTTGAGCTCAGATTTTCTGTTTTTCCTCAATCTGCAGATCTTTGTTTGGAGCTGAAACTCTTTGAGTTGATTACTGGAACTCGAGATGTCTCCGACTGTTGATGGTTCTCTGAATGGGAACACGAAACACAACGAACCGAGCTCGTCGATTTTCGAAATCGAGGAATCGGATTTGTCCCGGTTGTTGGAGAGGCCGAAGTCTGTGAACATAGAGAGGAAGAGGTCGTTTGATGAGAGATCCTTCAGCGAGCTGTCCATCTCGTCCCCGCCCCGGAGCTTTTACAAGAACGGCGAGAATTCGTCTCGTGTTTTCGACAACTTTGGGAGCCCTGGGAGGTCTGGAGTCAGCACTCCTAGATCCTTCAATTGCGTGGAGTCGCATCCGATTGTGTCCGAGGCGTGGGCGGCCTTGCAGCGTTCGATAGTCCATTTCAGGGATCAGCCTGTGGGGACCTTGGCTGCTCTTGATAACTCGACCGAAGAGCTGAATTATGATCAGGTGAAGAAGCTCTTTCATGATCTGCTGCTTTTTCGAGTATCGTTTTTTGATTAGAGATGACTTTCCTTTGATGTAATGTGGCCTCTTTGCATGATTTATGATGATGGTTTGATGGAATGCTTTATAATCTTTACTTGTTTTCTCTATATTTGTTAAGATCCATCGATCCCTTCGATTTAGAACATTTTGTTACTAAATTTGTTCTTCTTGGCATGTATAAATGATCCACTGATCTGTTTCTCTGATTTGTTTGCTTGTAATGGATCGAAGAGTTACGTGTATATCTTTTTGGTCGATGATGTATAAGTGTCGTTCCTGCACGGCTTCTACCAAGCTGATCTCGTATTCGTGTGGTACATATGTGATGCTATGTGGTCTTTGAGACTCTTGTGGTTCGATTAATGTTATCCGTCGTAGAAGCTAAAAGCTCGATTGGTTACAGGTGTTTGTGAGGGACTTCGTTCCGAGTGCTCTAGCCTTCTTGATGAACGGTGAACCCGAAATCGTCAAGAACTTTCTTATGAAGACTCTGCGCCTCCAATCATGGGAGAAGAAGGTGGATAATTTCACCCTCGGGGCTGGAGTGATGCCTGCGAGTTTTAAAGTGCTTCACGATCCGGTAAGGAACATTGATTCGATCATGGCTGACTTCGGTGAGTGTGCTATTGGTAGAGTGGCTCCGGTCGATTCTGGTTTCTGGTGGATCATTCTTCTACGAGCATATACAAAGTCGACTGGCGACAACACTTTGGCTGAGATGCCGGAATTCCAGAGGGGGATTAAATTGATTCTGGCGTTGTGCCTCTCGGAGGTCTATGATACGTTCCCGACCCTCTTGTGTGCTGATGGATGCAGTATGATTGATCGACGCATGGTATGTATTGTGATATCTTTCGACTTATATGCATCGTTTTTGAGACAAACTTGCGAATGATTTGATTTTTCGTGTTCGTCTTTTCAGGGAGTCTACGGCTATCCTATCGAGATACAGGCCTTGTTCTTCATGGCCTTGAGGTGTGCCCTGCACCTGCTCAAGAACGACGAGGAAGGGAAAGAATTCTACGACAGAGTCGTGAAACGACTCCACGCGCTGAGCTTCCACATGAGGAGTTACTTCTGGCTGGATATCAAGCAGCTCAACGACATCTACCGTTACAAGACTGAGGAGTACTCGCACACCGCTGTCAACAAGTTCAACGTGATGCCCGACTCCCTCCCCGATTGGGTGTTCGACTTCATGCCAACTCGCGGAGGTTACTTCATTGGGAACGTGAGCCCCGCCAGGATGGATTTCCGCTGGTTCTGCTTGGGTAACTGCGTCGCAATCTTGTCATCCCTGGCTACTCCGGAGCAAGCCTCAGCCATTATGGATCTCATCGAGTCACGCTGGGACGAGCTGGTTGGGGAAATGCCGTTGAAGATAACATATCCGGCCATGGAGAGCCACGAATGGAAGATCGTGACGGGCTGTGACCCGAAGAATACTAGCTGGAGCTATCATAATGGAGGTTCTTGGCCAGGTAATCAACTAGCTGTCTCTTGTCGTAGTATCTTTGTTAGGTGATGAATATTGAATGGATGTTCTAACGACTAACTACCAATGTTGGATGCAGTTCTTATATGGCTCCTGACTGCGGCTTGCATCAAGTCGGGACGGCCCCAGCTAGCCCGTCGAGCAATCGATCAACTGGAGACGAGGCTGTGTAAGGACCACTGGCCCGAGTACTACGACGGGAAGAACGGGCGTTACATGGGGAAGCAGGCACGGAAGAACCAGACATGGTCGATTGCAGGGTATCTGGTGGCGAAGATGATGCTCGAGGATCCGTCCCACCTCGGCATGATTTCGCTCGAAGAGGATAAGCTGATGAAGCCTCATATCAAGAGATCTGCCTCTTGGATGTGTTGACATCGATCCATCCCACTCTACTATCTCTATTTCTATTTCTGTTTCGTGCCTAATGTTGTATTCAATCGTGAATTTGAGGACTGCTCTCTGCTCGTTTTTTGTTTTCTGTGTCGACATGAAAGGCCGTTCCACGAAGGACTCGAAACTCTCGACGCTAGGCCAACGCACGCACTGTGCTCTGTTTTCTTTCTGTAACACGTTTTGTATGAATTCTTGACATGTATTCCTTCCTGGTTTTTGCATCTTCTTTTTTTATGTATTGGATTTGGGAAGTTGTGAGGAAAAAAAAAAGTGAAATGCAAATGTTTTTTGTATTTTTTTTAGTATTACATCAAAGTTTACAACTATATATACAACTACTCATATACATGAGATTGTTTTTTGTATTTTTGAATATTGGTTTTTTTTTTATTGATTGCCAAATTTACTTGCATAATTGCATTATTACTTAGCCTCAATTTTTTTAGTTATACTATTATTTTCAATCGAACAAAAAGCATTATATTTGGTTATATATTAATTTAACTTATAACCGAAAACTCCATTATTGCAAGAATTTATTAACACGTGATTAATTCAAGTAATGAGAATTTGATAAGAGACGGTGTCGTTTCATTGTAAAATTTATCCCTAAAGAAATTCAATGGAAGGTTAAAACAGTCAATTCACCTATCGAATATATAGTGGCGATTTATTAGGTCACATGATTCTCATGTCTACTTGCAGCGAAATTATACTAGTAACTGATCGATAATTATTAGTATTACACTTCTCCACAAAAAAAAATACCTACTGCTCCTCGCCACGTGACTTCCTCGTGGTAAAATGAGGATGTACACCTCCGTCTCAAACGAATACGCACCTTCCTCGTTCGCGTTTCGTTTGGAATAGAAGGAGTAGGATGGAGGGAGTATTTAATTAATTGAGTTGGTTTTAATTTACATCTTAAGCTTAATCCAGAATGGATACGAATAAGCTCCGAACTCCAGTGCAGGGAAAAGAGCAGTCGCCTACGTGGATGACACGTCGGACGCGGTGGTCCCCATCTTTAGGCGCATCCGACGGTTCTAAGGGCCCATCTGATCGCAGCCGTCCGATTTGCAGATGACGTCACTTGCGACAGTTATATAATGCGGCCGTTATTATTATTTTTTGTTAATTGCACTGATTCTCCAGTGGTTGAGTGCTCTCTCTCTCTCTCTCATCACCAAACACACAACGCACGCACTCAGCGTGAATTGCTGTTTCTCAGGCGAGGAGGTACTCTCTTGTTAGCAGTTCTTCTTTTTTCCTGCGAAAATTTTGAACTGGAAACAGAGCTCTTCCATTGATTGACTTGAATTGAATGAATTTTTGTGTGAGTTTTCTTCTTGGCTGGGAAAAAAAAAAGGTGTCTTGAAATGAAAGATCGAAGATTTCTCAATTGGGCTCTCCTTTTTGCAATTTTTTCTGGATTTTGATGTGTTGTTGAATGTTCAGTTTACTCCATTTCTTTCAGATTCGTAATAATGGCGGTCTGACTTCTGAGTCGAGCGAGCTAAGCTAGCATTAATGCACCAAGAAAAGGTGAAAGATCTCTCTCTCTCTCTCTCTCTCTCTCTCGTGGCGTGTTCATAGTCTCACCGAGTATTTCCCTTTTCTTCTTCTTCTTCCTCATAAATTCTCTTCACTGCCTCGGCTTTGTTCTTTTTGGTGGGACACTGAGTCTGAGAGAGAAAGCTGCGAGTTTTCGCGTGTGTGTGAGAGAGAGAGAAGAGAGAGAGAGAGAGTGAAATGAGTCGTTTTTATTGCGTGAAGAAGAACCTGATTCCCTCAACATCCCCCAAGTAAAAAGGACAACAACACTCACTTTCCTTTTCCCCCACCCTTCTTCCCTTTAACTCACTCACTCAATCAAATCAACAAACGATTCTTCTCATTTACCCAATCCACAAATCCCTCATTTCTCCCTTTTTTCTGCTCCTCAAATCTCCAGTTTTCCGAATTCTCTGTTCTCTCTCTCTCCTCTCTCTCTCTAGATAAGGACAAATGCGAGATTAAGTATTGTTGAGTCGGTTGCCATTGAGCAATTTTCTTGGTATGATCATCAAATTCGGCCCTGCATCTGCAGTGAAATGACCGAAACATCCTCCTCAACTTGCCATTTGAACTTGAAGGTACTAAACAACAAAAGGGCCATCCATGGATGCTTGTCCGTTTCTGGGCTATGATTTTTGTCCGATGATATGCTTTTGGTGTTATGCTATTTAGTTTTCTCAAGCTACGTGTCGCATTATATTCTCTCCCTCTCTCTCTCTATCTCTTGTTCTCTCTCTCCTGTTATCTTTATCTCTCGCCTTCCTTCATATTCTTGGAACCAGAGAGGATATTCTTGGCTGCAGTTTGAGCTGTGAAGAATTCTTGAAAAAATGGGCTCTGTTTCAGTTGCTGGTGAAGATGAATCCCAGCCCAGTACCAGTAATGCCAAAACGGTAAAAATCTTGAATTTACATTGTGATTATTCAATTATGAGAAATCAAGAGAGGTTTGAGTATGAAGCTGTTCTTGAAATCTTGCAGTTTCTTGGTGGAAGTGGTGGAGTTAACCATGCCTCGATTCCTCGGAAGCTTCGCTCTGGTTTGTGTTTGTGAATTTCTGTAATTTGATTTCTGTTTTGTTGGAAATTTTTTGATGATGGAGTTTCTCACTCATCTTTACTGGAGTTTCTCACTCATCTCCTTCCTCATGTGCTTTTTATGTTCCAAACTTTTTTCCCCTTTTTTGCTTTTCTGGCTTTTCCTTTTTGGCAGTGGGAGATTCTCTCTCTTGCTTTTACTTGAACTGCTGAAGAATGTACTCTGGAAACTGGAAATCATGTGATTTTTCTTTTTCTTTTTTTCTTTTTTTTTTTTTTTACAGTGGAGTAACTTTTAACACTTTTCATGTGGAGACTGACTGATTTCTTCATTTGGTTTACTTTTTTTGGTTCTCTTTTTTTCTGTTTCAAAGCTTATTTTGTTCTGCATTTGAAGCTTGGAAAGCGCTTTTATAGTTCTTGATTGATGGAGTTGGTTCTTTTGAGTGCATGAGAGTTTGTGTTTCTGGTAGCAGATGATGAATGCTTGAGTTTTTCTATTATTGTAGCTATAAAAAAGCGGGGCCGTGAATCCGTTACTTCGCCTTTGCTATTCTCGAGGAAGCAGCATGATTTGTCGATTACAGCTGATACAGTTCGAAAAATTGGTGCGAAGAAATCCAGACTGAATAAGGTTAGACACTGCAGTTCTGAGAGTTTGAGTTTGAGTTTTATGAAGTATTCACATTCTTATGGAATTACTTTCTCAGAAGAAGGGACACATCACCAAGGATGAGAAAGAAGTGGCCGAAACCTTATTTGCTTTGGCCGGTATGTTCTCCGACACTAACAAGGGTGATCAGCAAAAGATAGGCGACGAAAAACCAGAAATCAAACCTTCAGGTAGAGTAGAAGAAGGGATCTCAGTCGCTTCTTTCTGTATTGTATTTCCGTTTATGACTATATCCTCTCGTCTATTGCTTAACTATTCTAAATGTCTCTTTGAGCAGATACACATCCAACCCCACAAGAAGAGACTCAAAAAATTAGCTCAAACGTAAATCTTGAACACTCGTCCATTTTAGCTGGTTCGACAGCAGAACAAGTCATAAACCAAACTAAAGAAGCTCGTCAAGTGGAGCTGTTCTCTGGTAAGAAGGCGATGACCCCTAACGCTTCTGGAGGCCAATCTGATCTAAGTCCGGGTTCCATTTCAAGGTGAAGTAGAACTCTTGTTTCGTATCTAAAGCAATGTAGCTATTTTTGTTACTTATTCAGTCAATTATTTCTCTTGCAGAACACGAGTATCGATGCTTGACATGAACCAAAGTGTTGATCAGGAAATTTTCCTGGATCAGGTACGCTGAATATATATTTTAACATCGTTCCGTTCATTCAAAAACTGCTCCTAAGATGATGTTCTTGATATCTTTCAGGTTACAGCCTCCGGAATACAGTATGGCAAGAATTGTAGTTCCATCAGTGACAAACATAAGGGTAAGTTCTGTACATCTACATTAGTTTTGGTGCATAATTTATTTGTTCGTGTATTTATGGGGTGCGTAAACTTTCCAAATATAGATTTGTTTCTCCCACCCAACTTGACTGCAACCCGAGCTACGAGTTCTGAGAAACCCAAATCATGCCCAAGGTACAACCTTTGTTCTGTTTCATATATACTTCAAATTTGAGTTATTTATTATGTTTCTCATGAACTTAAATATTTCAAGATCATCCAGCGCCAGGAGCCGGGAAACGATATTTTCCTCTCAGCCTCGGGTTATTGAGAACAAAATTACTACCGGAGAGGTATGCTACTGCTGATTAAATATAGTGTTTGAATATATCATCGGTGTGAACGCAACAGGTTCATTAGGCCTTTTCATGATTCAGTATACTAGAGTTCCCACCAAATCGAACAAGTCGTGGAAGAGATGTTCGGCACACGTTTACATAAGTCGACTCATCAAAGTCCTGAAGTTATCCGAAGTAGAAGAAGGTTCACAAGTGAAGCCTACTCAACTAACAGCTTGTGGAGGTGCAGAGCTACAGTCTCATGTCAGAATAGATGGTCGAAACGAGGGAACACATTTTAGCGCTGTCGATGTTTTCCATGCTAAAAAAGATTCATCTGAAACCCAAAATGGTATATTTCATAAGAGGCCCATCCAAGATCATCAGACGGCTTCCGAGACCTCTGCCTTTTCTTCGAAGCAGGTGAGTTTCTTACGACTGATGCAATCAATCTATATGAGAATTTGGGAGTTATCTTAATGATAAGTTCTTGTAGGGATACGACTTTTTATCGTTGGGGACCCGTGAGAGTGCAAATAATAGAGCCGAGTGCTTTCTCGAGCCTCCTAAACAATACCATTTGCAATATATGCCTTCAGAAAACCAGTCCTCCATCCTTTGTTCACTTCCTCGGAATGGTTATTCTTCTTCATTGCAGAATCGTAATTCACCTTCGGAAGCACATCAGGTAACTCACAATGCATATTCTGAATGATGAAAATACCTGAGATCGTTGTTCCCGGTTGAATTACTATTATTTCAATACGAAAAAGAAACTGCCCAGGATTGCGATGATCGTAACATTTTAGATATGGTTAAAATTGCAGGTGCAGCTCTCTCAATATAACAGCAGCCTAGCTAACAGCAATTTCATGCAGCAAAAGTGGGCAGCTCAGCTTCAGACGCATTATAGCTCAGTGTCGAAAAACGGAGGAGTAGACTCTGCTGCGGTGCTGAACTATGCTCACTCTCTCTTCCCACACTTGCATGCAGCTCTAGGCTCCAAGTATCAACACCACCCACCTCCACATCACCAGCTCATGCTCATGAACGCATCTCTACCTCTTTCAAGTATGAAGCGACGTCAAAACCTTCCTCTGGGATTCGAGAGAAACGGAGGCATGCTCAACCCTGAAAGTACGGCACAGCTGCAACTGTCATGCAACCAGCACCTCTGAACGGTTAAATGGGTATATTATTGTCAATTATACTAACGAAGTCTCTTCATTCGTTCATTGTTTCCGTCCCCCCTTCTTCACGTTTTCGTTTGTTCGTTCGTTCTTTTATACTCTTAACAACTTTCGACCCTTAAATCTATGAACTTGAAGTCTAGAAGTACTACAGTCCTAGATTTACCATATGTTGAGTGTTATGTTCGATTTTCTGCTTGCTTTATTAGCCATTTTTAACTGAGGCTTGTAAATAAATTTGCTGGCTTTCCAGAAAATAAAATGAAAACTCATTTGTTATTACATTTATTTTATTTATTTATTTTGGGAACAATAATGTTATAGTTCAATAAATCACTAAAACAAAATTTGCACCTCACATTCAAGAAAATGTAACAATATCCTTCAGAGAAAAAAAATTTTAAAAAAATAAACAACAACGACGACGACGACCACGATGAAGACGATAAATTGGAAATCGAAATCAATGTTGATAGATGGAATTAGTAGCAGCCAAAAGAGCAGCTCCAATGGAAGAACCATCTTTAGAGTGCTGTACATGTACATTCTTTAACACCTCTTCTCCTAGAAGCTCAGTCACTGCATCTTGGAGGTGCCCTCTGTACTGAGGGTAATGCTCGTATAAGCCTCCGTCCATCGCCACCACCGTTCTCTTCCCAAAAACGGCACCTTTTGAATCCTCCTCCATCTTCTGGAGAATGCCGACTATTCCTGCACCAGCTAGCCTCCCTCCACGTTTGGCGATGGTGTCACACACGCCCACAACTAGCTTCCTCGACTTCAAGGTGGAATCAACCTGATATGTACCGAGTATGTGTTATGGTCATCATAGTCAATTGCAATCAATGAGTCAGGCAAGCGTATTGCTGTCGAAATCAGTCCGGCCCGTTTAGGCCATAGTAGTTTTGGCCGGACAAGATTTCAGCAGCCAAGTACTGTTTTTTCGTTTGGCCTGATAGGCTCGGGGCCAGGCTGGCCCCGTACTTTAACACCTCTAGTCGTGTGGGGTTGAGTAGCATAATGTGAGGTCCACTAATCAATAGGAAGTTTAACCTCTCAATTGATCAAAGATACAGAAATATATCTTATTATACTTTCAAATCAAGATATCTTAATCTTAGAGGCGGGATTGTATAATGTTATACCCCAGCCACGTCGTTGAGGATTGATCCAACGACTTCCAGATCCTTGGACGAGTCCCCCTGCATGCTGCATATATCCGGAGTCCTGAAAGAGTACATCTCCAAGTATGTTAAATTCGAGAATGATATTAGTACAAACCATCTTGTAAAACTTGGTGTTGAACAAATTAGCTAAGAGCAATTTATACCTGAGAGAAAATGGTGTCTTTAGCTTCTCTGGTACAGAGATGCCAAATAGTCGAGTATTTTCGGCCATTCTGTGCAGTACTCGTCTGACAATTTCGCCAAGATACATCCCGGAAATCGTTTTCTCAAATATCTGTGATTTCCATCACATTTGGCTATTCTCAAAAAACAATGAACAATGAAATGCACACAACAATACGAAGGAAAAATGGTGAAGTAGGCTTACCTGCTTCCCAGGATTGATACTCGCAGCATCCACTTCTCTGTCAAACTCAGTCAAAGGCAGCCCCCTCGAGAACGCCCCTCACTCCGTGTTTATAATCTAATCATGGTTCAAATTACATATGAACGAAGAGATAAAACGATTAGATGAAGATGAAATACTGTACACACCGTGGTTCCACTAGCTGAGTTCGGGGTGTGAAGCTTAGGAATGGCGTCCACAAGCTCCACGTAGGAGGCATTGGTTCCGGTTCCAAGAATGACGGAAACCATGACATCAGCATCCCAGTATCTAGCTCCAGCTAATGCTCCCACAGCATCATTCACCTAGCTTAAAATCACACTAAACAATGAGCAAGAATCTTGATTTTTAGGCCATCAGTACGACTTTAAGAAAGAAAATAGTACCAAGGCGGACACTCTCATATTCAGACCCTGCCTCTCCATCGCCTCATTCAACAAGGCCACTACATCTCTCCCTTCCTAAAGAGAAAACAATAATCATCTTGAAACGACAAGACCAATTATCGAAGCTGAGGGGCTTACAGAATGAAGGATAACTCACAGTTCCGGAAACTGCAAAGCCTTTCGTCCATTTGATGAGAATACCCGAGTTAATCGATGTTTGCTTCACTGCAAAAGAGAAAGTAAAACCTACTTCCCTTGTCCTTCCATGGGGTAACTCAAACTTCCCGCCTTCCTTGTCGACAAATTTTGCCAGACTAGATGCTATAAAATCGAAAAGCTCCTAAAAACCACGACCACGTACAGATTAACTCGGTATATTCGAAGAATATTTAGAAGCATTAAGCAAGGTCTAACCTAACAACCTCAGAGGTAGAAAACATCAGCTCCTGAGGGATAGTGTATTGCTCGAAATCTGTTGCCACCACCCTTTCTTCCTTCCCCCCTAGCTGCACTCTCACCACTCGGAAATTCGTACCGCCGAGATCCAGTGCATAGTACAATCCCTTTTCATCCCTTACAAGTTACAAACCATATATACAAATTGAAATTAGGATAAATGAGGATTTAGGCATATGCATTTTCACTTGTAATCTTGAATCTTGAATTTTCCTTGATTCTGCAAATGTGAAGATAAATGGCCCCTCCCCTTTCAAGATTTACTCATTTTCAGCTAAAATTGAAATGTCATTTATCAAACCTAATTCCATTCTAGAAAATCAAAAAACAGTAAAATAAAAACAATAAATATTGCGAGGGAAAATAGCCCACGCCATTCTCCTCAATTTCAGTAACACAGTAAATAATCACTACTTAGCTATGACACACACATAGAGAGAGAGAGAGAGAGAGAGAGAGAGAGTTCACATACCCAGTGGGCAGCGCGTCGACATAGCTGGGGATCATCTTGAGATCGCTGCCGCCGTCTTCCGCCAGGCCGGCCCGCATGTCGGCGGCCATGGAATCCGCCACGTGGCGCAGAACCGGCAAGGGGGTGGCGCAGTCCTTCTGCAACTTGGTGAGGATCGGAGATGCCGAGACTGAGGTGAACGACCCGGCCGTCATCGCCACTCTTGGCCGCCGCGCTCCGCCGCCGCCGTATTTGGCCGGATGCAGCGATCGGACGGCGCATGGGGTGGTGGTGGTGACCGACATTGCTGGTTTCCTGCTACGATCACGGAATGCGCGGGGGTAGAAAGGGAAAAAGGCAAAAAGAGTAGTAGAAGTAAAAGTTTACAGTAGTTGAGAAGTAGTTAAAATTCGTTGGGAGCAAATATAGCAGCACAACCAACAGTAGTACACGTGGCATTTTCATTTCTTGTTTACGATTACTGTTAATTTTTCTTCTTTTTTTTTATCGGGCAAATGTTAGTTGTTAGATTAAATGTTAGTACGTCAAGCTTCCAAACACTCCAAGAAAATCTCAAAGCCACCTTATATCTCCCACAAGGGAGGGATCGAACCCGAGTCACTCCTTCAAGGGAGGAGCCCGTTGGCCCAGGTGCGCTAAGACACCTGTTTGAAGATAACTATCTGAAATTAGTTACAGACAAGAAACTTTGTACGGTGGCGGATAATACAATGCACACAATAAATAATTTAAAATATTCCTTTACTATTTATTGATAATTGGTAATATCAAAGTTTAATTGAGGCGGATATTCGCATAATTAATTCCCTATTTACATGGGCTGGGCTGTCTTGTTTAATGGGCTTCTTTTAAATCTACGACTTGGCCCAAATTAACTACGTGGACCTACAAATAACTCAACCCATCTATTCGTTGAAGCCCCAATATGCCTTAGCATCAATTTTGAAATACTCCCTCGGTCCCTTTTATTAGTCACATTTACTTTCGGCACAAGGATAAAGTGAATGGAGCATATGTGGTTGTAGTTAATTATGAGAAGAGAGGGTGAATTGCGGTCAATTATTTTTTGTCATTTTAGGGAATGCAACTAATACACGGGACAAAAATAAAAATGCCAAATGAGACTAATAGAGAGGGACCGAAGAGTATATCAGTATTAAAAATGTTATCGCAAATTAAAGGAAAAATAAAAAAAATGTGCAAAGAAACATGAATGAAATTAGAACAAAAAGGGTCAACCGGTAGAAAAGGGAAGCAGCTCTACTCTACTCTGTAGACTAATTAATAAACGAGGGAGATTCCTCTCCCATTCAAAACCGCCTAACACTCTCTTCAAACTTCATTCTTGATTCAATTTTCTCAGGTAAAACCTCTAATTTTTTTTCTGTTCAAATCTATGGTGTTTGTGTGTGTAAGTAATGTTCGTGAAGAAAGGCCTGCTTGATTGATCGAGGATTAAGCAAGTGAGCTGTATCTTTCTTTTGTTTGAATGGGAAGATGAATTAGGGATTTCATTTTTCATTATTTCTTACTTGATATGCATTATTATCCGATAGGATTGAGAATTTGTGGAAATCGCAGAATTTGTTATGAGATTATGTGATTATTGATGTCCATACAGTTTGTTTTTGTTGAATAATGAGAGAAATGGTTACCGGTTTTACCCTGTTATGTAGTCTGTTCATCATATTATGTATTGTGAGTTCATGCTCGTCAAATTCTACCGTAGGATGACTTCGCTGGAAGAATTTGAAGGATTATGTTGATTGATTGTGTCTATAATACTCAAGTGCCTAAATTTTGTGTTAGAACAGTCCATGATGCAACGGGACTTCCATCCCGAAAAGAATTAGTTGAAGGATTGTTTCTCATTCTAGGGCCTAATTGTTCGTGCTGGTTTAAAAGGGGGACGTCTAATTTATCACATTAGTTTTACACTATCTCTTGTTGATGGCAATGTTTTGGACTTTCATTTTCTTTCTTATTCCACGGCACTTAATTTGGTTGTCAACCTGCTGGTCTGTGGTCGTAAATATGCCTATTCTGTGCATCCAATCTGTTTGAACTAGAATGATGATACATCACTAGACTAACGAGCTAGATAATGTAGCATCCAGAGGTATCACAGGTTGCATTTAAACAGTTCTTGTACTCTAATTTGCAGAAAAGTTTTAGTCATAGGAGACAGTGATTAAGAATTGTTGGTGCTTGTGCTAAAGTCGGACGAGTCGAGTTCAACAGGTGACATGGAAAGCAATCTGGTCCAACCATTTGTTGCAGCAGCTCTTTCGGCTGCAATTGCTTTTAGGTCATACAGAAAGAAGTCCCTCGACCTTTCTGGAGCCTTTTCTGGTTTTGCTGTCATGACAATTCATCTCGCAGTCAATTACCGGTATCTCTTCTCCTATATGTTTAGTAAACTTTTTAGCATGCATGTTGTTTGACTATAATCTCATATGGCATTTGCATTGTTTGCAGGTTTGGCGCTCTGCTACTTGGTTTCTATATGACTTCTTCAATGTTAACGAAAGTAGGAGAGGACAAAAAGAAGAAAGTTGATGCAGATTTTAAGGAGGGTGGTCAACGCAATTGGTATCATCCCTGGCTCTCTCAAAACAATATGTGCACATAAGTTGATGCTGATTAGTAGTACATCAATGGCTTCTGCCTTGTTCTTACATTTATATGACTCGGTATGAGTTTCTTTGCTCTAGAATTATTATGCAAGTTTAGCTTGGACGTGACCTGGCCAGTGGCCACTACTCTGAGTTGAGGAAATATAATTATCTTACCAAAACTCGATCTCTGGCTTAGTTCATTTTGTGATTTATATTTCACCATCCAAAAGTTACTTTTGACATATTTATGTCTGTTGCACGGTTGCACCTAGTTAATTTTATCAAAGTCTTTTCCTCGTCGGATGAAATTGTATTCTGTCTATTTCAACTAGTGAGCCAAAGCCTTCTAGATGATTTGTTAAGACTTTAATGACTTTGATCTGTCCCCTTTTACAGGATACAAGTTTTTTCTAATAGTGGTATCGCGACAATATTAGTCTTGTTTGCTTGGACACAGGCGGGCTCACAGGATTTCTGTCTAAATTCTAAAGAATCGCGTCTTATGACTTCTATAGCTGGTGGTATTATCGGTCACTATTGTTGCTCAAATGGAGATACATGGTCATCTGAGCTTGGGGTTCTCAGTGACGAGCAGCCACGACTTATCACAACTTTCAAGGTGGGATATGCTCTCCTATGATCGCTAGTATCAGTGATGCTTATTGTTCGAAATGCTTCCATTTTACCTCATTTTCTCTGTCTTGATTATGGTTCACAACTCCAGATGGTCCCTTCAATGTATTGATGTGAAAATATAATAATCTGCAATTATACGCTTTTGTTAGTGTGTATGTTTACCTTGGAAATTTTATGTCTCTATTAGAAATCTCACGTATCCAGGAGATTTGATGCCTATATTATATATTATTTCTAGTTTCTTACCCATTCGTTTGTTTCACCAGCCAGTTCGGAAGGGTACTAATGGTGGTGTGACAAAGGCGGGACTTCTTGCAGCTGCCGCTGCAGGCAGTTTACTTGGCCTTATTTTTGTTATCTTGGGATTTCTCACTACTAAGTGTGACTTCAACGTAGCTATGAAGCAGCTATTATTGATACCAGTTTCAGCTCTTTCTGGATTATGCGGAAGTATCATAGATTCTTTATTGGGAGCGACCCTCCAATACAGTGGTTTATGCAGTGTCCGAAATAAGGTGATACTTCATAACTTCAATTAAATGTTTTTATCCGATGAGGGGGTGCTTCTCCGAGTGATAGATTACATTGATGATCAATAATGATTTGAGTATGCAAAGCATTGCATGATTTAACTAGCTCAAAAATTGTGCATTTCATCGTAGTAATGCTCTGCATCTGATATTTTTAAAGTTATATTCGATCTTTACATAAGAATTCTGTGGGAAATCTAAAAGCGATCCTGAAATTGCAGGTTGTGAGCAAACCAGGCCCGACCGTGAAGAGGATCTCCGGTCTTAGCATACTGGACAATAATGCAGTAAATTTCGTCTCCATTCTGTTGATGAGTGCATTGACATCCATGGCCTGTTCTATCATTTTCTGAATCCAAGGCACCAACCGTACCTGTCCTCAAAATAAGGGGCATTCTCTGCGATATGAGGATTAGATTTAGCTCGTGAATTCCATGTTGTAACAAATAATTGGAGCACGAGACGATCTATACACATATAGAAGGATAGCTGCAATCCTGATGTAAGGAGGCCGATTCTTCGCAGTTCTTCTCTTCTATCAACTCATGTAGATGATCTTCTGTCACTTTATGTATCCCACATAAATTTCGACGAATAAACTTTATTTATTTTTATTGTATTTTATTTAGCAATGCACAGACTAGTCAAAAACTGCTCTATATATTTGTCTCTACTAAATTATATGAATCTTGGTTGCTATCGACAACGAAAGAAAAACAACACAGCTAATAAGTATACAATGTATATAGCTTAAAACCCCATCGTTCCCTCTCTTATCTATACTATTTTCTCAAAATCTTCGAGCAGGACTTGTGCTCGTGCTCGTGCTCTGCTCCGTCGATCTCATCCTGATCCAGTTTTCTTTTCCGAAGGCAGGAATAAACGGAGAGCGATGGGGCAGATGATTCCATCCGATCCGACACCATGTAGAGATTAGTGATATCTCTTAGAGGACTCCTCCATTCTCTCTTCTTTACTGCCACCATGCGTTTCCCATTCTTCTTAATCGGCCCGAGCTTCTTCGACTGCGATGGTAGCGGTGGGATGTTCTCCTTGTTGTCGTGCATCAATTCGTAAATCTTCTTCACGGCCATTGACGATGGTGATTTTGCAGAAATGAAGGTAGGTGGTGGAGGAAATTTTGGTTGGTGTTTGGAGTTTTATTGTCTGCATTTTTGGATATTTGGAGGGAATTCTTAAAAAAAATTAAAATTTGTTTAGAGAGATTTTGAGTTTTGTTAAAATTGAAATGCGAGTTTTTCGTTTTAAAATGGAGGGAGTTTTAATTTTGAGAGAAATTTTTAAATTTTTTATTTAAGTGGGGGGACAAATTGTAGCAACTAAAATTAATATTTGAGTATGAAATATTAGAAAGGACTTAAAATTATTTTTAAAAATTAATTATGACCTTTTTTTGCATTGTAATTGTAAATTCTCTATTTAATACTAAGGTTGGATTATGTGGAGGATTTTATGCTATATTTGTGTGGGAAATACACATGTATTAATCTATATTGTTCATCAAATACTAGAAAAATACATGTGGATTTTGCATACGATATTCCTATTTGTTTGTAATTTATTTTGTTAATTTAACCAATGTAATAAAAACACAATAGAACATAGTATTAATTAATTAATTAATTATAGGTGGCAAATAAAAAATACGTACAATGCAAGGGGGAATAAACTATATATAGCTTCAATAAAACACTCGATATATACATTCAGTTCGGTTAAGCTACTAATCTAACAACTAACCTCTCGATTTTTTATTTTTTTAAAAAAACTAAATTATTTAGAATTAAATAAATAAAAAGTTATAATAATAAAAGATAAGTAATAATTATTTTTATAAAGAAAAGAGGTGGAATGGAACCCAATAAAACTTGATGCTCAATCAAAATACATACCACATTTCTAGTGAAGTGGACGCGAAGAAACGAACCTCCTCCTTACTTAACATACTCCTACTCATTACATGCACCACCAAAATCCAACACACCAAATCAATACTCCTATTAATACTTCCTCTCTATTTTTTTAATCCTTTTTTTTTTTTTTTTGGGTTTATTTGCCAATTCCAAGTAGAAACTTAAGTGAAGTGACAATCGAGGTAAGAATCGAAGGTGGGGGATCGATCATGGCGGCTAGTAAGGCGGAGATCGACACGAGCGCCCCCTTCCGATCGGTGAAAGAGGCGGTGATGTTGTTCGGGGAGAGAGTTCTTGCAAGTGAGGTTTATGCTAACAAACTCAAAGAGGTGACCTCCCTTCACTTTGCTTAATTTTACCACCATCATCATAATCATGTTGAATATCAACCACGAATGATCGACACGTGTTATTAAACTAATTGTAAATTTACACGTCATCCATAAAATGCAATATACATAAGATATTCACACGAATCTGCAACAGATGATCATATATATCATAATACGAAATTAAGTTGTTATGCGCCACATTATATTTAGTACTACTAGCCAAGTAGTTGCAGGGCGAATACAGCGCTGATGTGGCAATGGCATGTGAGTTGGAGGCGACGAAGCAGCGCCTCGAGAAGGCGCGGCAAGAGAGCGACCACATGGCCCAATACCTCTCATCCCTAAGGCAAGAGCTCGACCAAACCAAGAGGGAGCTCCGCCAATTCAAAAGTCGCGCTTTCGACAAGCGCGACTTTGATTTAGAAACCGAACACCTCAAGTACATGGAGGAGGACTCCAAAGAGCACGTGACGAAATCCAACGACGATTGCAATAGTGAGAGAGTGGAGTTCCAAAGGAAGAAGTGCGTGACGTTCGCAAATCCTCCGATGGCGGCGCAAATGGTGATTCCGCCACCGCCTCAGGCGGCGGTGTTCCAGAGGCATCCGTCGCTTCGGAAGAAGAAGAAGAAGCCGCTCATCCCCTTCATCGGAGGCCTCTTCTCTAGGAAGAAAGGGAGCTCTGAGATTTCCTTTGCATGAATGAGAAATTAATTTGATAAAGAAATTTTCAATAATGGTGTATGTTTTTATTTTCTTTTTTGGAGTAATTATTTTTCTTAAACTGTACTTTTTTTGCATTTCATTTCATTTGACCCGTTTATCGAATGTATATGAGATATAAAATGATCGGGAAATACAATGTGTATGTTATATATATATTCTAACTTTTTCCTAATATTGCGCTTTTGCAAAGTAATATAGTATGATCGAAGAAACGAATAACTATTAACTAATTGGAGAAGAGGAAATGGATTCTTCAATGAGAAGTCATTTAATACTTTTATTATGCTTGAATTTTGCAGATGAGAACCTCTGTTCCGTTTTCCTCGATTATCTATACTTATAAATATTTATTTCATCGATATATATTGATCATAATAAAATATATTTATATATAGCATAATGCAATTCGAAGTGTGTGTAAATTTAAAACTCAAAAGGGAAAAAAAAGAAAGGAAGTAGTATTTATTCAAACAATAAAAACATCTGAATTTCTGGCAGTACTAGAAACTCCATCCTGAGACGACTTGTTGAAGAAGTCGATGCAATCGGCAATGGCTTCATTGTAGTGAGATGATGAGTAGTAATATGAGCTGCTGCATGACGTCTTCGGCGTCTCCGCCGCCCACTCGCACGATCTCCGCCTCGGCGCCGCCGCCTCCGTCGACCCTCCTCCGCTGCGGGGGAGGCCGCGGGGGAAGATCAGCCGCATCATTATCTTGCGGAATCGGTCTAGTAGTTTCATATCGAAGAAAGAAAATATTGAAACCCTAAGTAAATATTGTAGTATAAATTTGTGCAATTTGAGCAATCCTCATCAACTCCTATTCCTATATATATGTGATGAATATTAATTGTTAATTGTTTAATTTATGGGGAATTGAAGTGTAACACAATCATTTCTGTCGTATGGCGGAATAAAAGGAGTGGATTAGTATCTTAATTTTCTCAAAAAACATAGAATAAAAATGATGATTTGATGGTAGTTGATAAAGAAAAAGAAAAGGGAAAAGAAATATATATGTTGCCTAATGCATGTGATCAAATCATTTGCATGCACCTTTTTAGTAATAAATAGAGACACATAATTAGTGGAATGGAAGAACTCAATAAGAATTAATAACACAACTTAATTACCTCTCTAGCTATATATAATCATATAGAATAGTACTATAGCTTAAATTATGTTACTGTATCATGTAGTAAAATTCATAATGTATTTTGGGTGTTGATTATTTAACGACGAGTCTTGCTAGCTGCAACGGATACAATTTGTCGTTAATCTATTTAGCTATGATTTTTTCGTTTAAGTTTTAGCTACGGATTATTCCGTCTCTCTTTTCAAAATTTTAGTGTAGCTACTTTAGTTTATATGTGAATGAATAATTAAAACAAAACTATACATAATATATGGATTAGTTTATAGGGTTACAATGAGTTTGTCTCTTGTACATTCAACATGCTTAGAACACAACCCTTTTAATCTAAAGTGTGTGTTCACTATATTGATGGAGTAGTGCTGGCCTTTTCAGTTTGTTTTCAATTTTTAATCCATCATTTAATTCCCAAAATCCAATACAATTTAAAAGGGTTTCAAGTAATTATATCCATGTAAAAAATTGTATCAATTTTTATTTTTGTGTTAATTTTTTGTATTTTCATATCATTTTAGAATTATTTTTTAGCCACATGCATTTCAAACACTAGCTACACACCTCAATAATGGGTTGACTAATTATTGCAATTCTTTGAAGCTAATTAAGCATATGTTTGGAGTAATGCTTTTCCTTGGAAGTTGTAATTAATGTAGCATGAAGAAATCATTAGGCCAATGCCACATACCCTCTCTCCCCCTCAAGTATATTAGTATATAGAACCACTTCTATAATACATTGAATTGTACCAAGAATTCAAGTTTTTATTTAATAGTTTGTCCTCAACTAATAGTACTACAAATCATTAGCTACTTCTTGATCGAATCATTACAAGGAAATACCTTCGATAAAACATAGTATATCAAGAGAACTGATATACTAGTCACCTTTTATCGGTACTGCTCAAATGACATGAAAAAATTCTAACCTCGATCTATTTCCCCCCCTTTTCGACCCTACATAACCACACACATTATACCAAAACAATTGAAATATTATCATTATATCATTAATTTTCACTAACTCTTTATTGTTCTATTTTATTCACACACACACCCAAAAAAAAAAATGTTATGGACCAGGCCCAATAAATTGGGCCCAATTACATGCATGGAGCAGCCCAATGGATAAAATAAAATAAGGGTAATTCTATCCACAGCCACCAATATACTCCCACAGCCCCCTGATTATTTTAATAGTAAAAATAACAGTGAATGTACAATGATGTCCCTGCAGCCTCCAATTTTTTTTCCTCTCCGCTACCGTGATAGCATACACACAGCCCCTTTCAATCTCCATCATCTCTTTCAAATAATCTCCGCTCACAACATTGCCACTGACTGCAACCACAATTCTTCCCTAACGAGAAAAACCATTCATCTATGGCTATCCCACAAGACGGTTTTTGTTTCGATGCATATCCAATGAAGAACTGCACATATAGAATGCGAAGGATTGGTCAGCGGTGGTGGAGGAACAATTAATTTGTTTCGATTCATATCCAATGAAGAACTGCACATATAGAATGCGAAGGATTGGTCAACGGTGGTGGAGGAACAATTAATTTGTTTCGATTCATATCCAATGACGAACTGCACATATAGAATGCGAAGGATTTGTCGGCGGTGGTGGAGGAACAGTTAACTCTTTCTAGTAAATATTTTGATTATTAACATTAAAAAGTTCGAGGGTGGATGCGAAACGAACAACGCTAGTGAGGCGGCGATAATTTGAAATCAGGGCCGGACTTGTGTGAAGGCACACAAGGCAAGGGCCTAGGGCCCAAAACATTTTAGGGGCCCATTAACAATTATTTTCATATATACTATATGTATATGCCTTCTAAGTAATATTTATGATATATTTTTATATATAGGAGTAGAAACATCCCCTCTCAAAAAAGGAAAGAAAAAAGGAATTGCCATTATATATAGAACGTTTTTTAAGAAAATGTTTGAAGAGGGTCAATTATTTCTAGATATGCTTAAATCTCCTAAATCTCCTACAAGATTTTGTTAACCATATCAGTTTTGTATTGGCTAAAATGTATTTTTGAAGTTAAAATTTATTGAGACCTATTTACAATCAACTATGTTACGAGACAAGTTGAATGGATTGGATATGCAGCCGTTTGAAAGAAAAATAGTCTGATCAATTAGATTACACAAATTTTAATAAATATTTTTTCTTCCAAAACTACACGATGCGTTATAATTTGATAGCAAAAGAATCTTTTTTCTCCATTTCACGTTATTGATATTATATGTTGACATTTTTTTTTTCGTTATTAAGGGGCCCAATTTTTCGTTTTCGCCTCGGGCCTTGTGATGTACAGGACCGGCCCTGTTTGAAAATTTCAAGATGAAAATGGAGAACGAATTGAAAATTTAGAAATTTTAAAGCTTTGAGTTTGAAATAGTTTAATCTATTCGACGACTTCACGGCGATGGCGGTGACGGGGTTGTCATGGACGGCCGCCTGGCCGTGAAAATGGTGGTTGTAGCCTTGTTGGGGGGAGGGGCTGTGAAAATGGTGAGAGTCGTGTGATTTGAGTGGATGCAAGGATAAATATGTACATTCTTAAATACTCCTATTTATGTTTAATTAATTAAATGGGGGCTGTGGGGAGAAATATGGGGTTGTGGATAGAATTACCCTAAAATAATACTGTAATTTATAAAAGCCCAAAACTATTGGGCACATAAATGGTTGCTACGAACACATCACAGCCCATTTAGAAATTAATTTAAATTTGAATATCTTCTACAATTAAATAAAGAAAAATATAATAATAAAGTGTCAACTCATTGTTAATCTAATCCAATACAAATCGAATCTCAGTTGAAGCTATACTTATTTAAATGAGTAGTAAAGCTGGCGTCAATTAAAATAAACACTAACAATGATTTCACAATTAGTGAACCCAATACATCACATGACCAACTAATTCAAATAGTTTATGAGATAATATTTTTTTTTATTTCTTTTGAAAATTATTTTTATTATTTCAATTTGATTTGGTGTCTTAATGTTTCTGACTCAATAATTAATTTTCATGTATCTATTTATTTATCATGCTTATTGCAATTATTATTACTCGAAGACTACGACTTCCCCACTGAGTCAAAAGCCTCATTACAAGTTGTACTACTTTTTATTTTAATCCCTAATTATTATTTATATTTTTGCGTTTGTCCCAATAGCGCTCTCACGTGCTAGTAATAATCACCAATTAATTTCCCAATTGTGGAAGATTATACTATCTCGTTTCAACGAATTCGCCCCGTTTCTTATTTAGTTCAAAACGTGTCGAACTTACCATGTATTCAAAAAATTATCGACTTTGTACATGTATTAATCGGAGAAGGATGGGTAGATAGTAAAGGAACGACATAGTAATGGGCCAGTTAAAATCGTTGTACATATTTCCCAATCCTCAAAAACACTTATTAAGTTTATTTATTTCCAAGAAAATAAATAGAGAGTTGTTGCAATGAATTGCATTCAAAATGTCGATAAATTAAGGCCCCACGAGTTTGAATAATTAGGGGAATACGTCAGCCGATTATTCAGAATTAATTTCAACCAAACTATTGTACATTTCAATTATTGTCTCAGATATTTTTAATATAAAGTTCTATTTCTTTTATTTTAATTATGCTATTAAAATTAGGAGACATTCATGAATAAACAAACGCTACACTGAAAGCAAATAACACTAAAAATATTACTTGATTCTCATCCCCCAACAACTACACTATATAAAAAAATTGAATAATAATTAAAAGCCAACTAATTAAAACCCTTTCTTTAATCAATTTTCACGTTACAAATAATGCCCCACACTTATATCTTAACATTACTAATAAAAATCATTTTATACATCATCGCACATGATTTTTACTAGTAATACAGAAGTAAGAGAAGTAACAAAATTTGTTTTTCTTTTTTTAAGAAAAAAGAAAGGGGAGGGGCAAATTGGTAATTTCAAACCACCTAAGATTCGAGCGCTTTGTAGATGACGACGAAGCATGGCAGAATGGCCCTCGAGCTGAACACGCGGAGCTCCTCCATGTTCGAGTAAGCTCCGGCGCACCCCGCCACCGAGTCGAACTGTCCGCCGTCGGATTCCGCCGCCGCCTCCTCGGCGGGGAGCTTGACCCTGCCGGCGATGACGCGGCAGACGAGCATGGCGCGGCGCGCGCCGGATCCGGCGGCGGCGGCGGGGAGGAGGCAGTCGTGCGCGCGGCCGCTGCTGGCGGTGGTGCGGAGCCCGTTGATCCGGGCGGACTGGAAGCCGTGGCGGATGACGGTGCAGACGCCGCAGGCCGGGATGGCGCCGCAGAGGCTGGAGGCGCCGCGCGCGCCGAGGGCGCAGGTGAGGGAGGCGCAGTGGAAGCGGAGGAGCTCGTTGCCGTCGGCGGCGCACCGCGCGCTGCGCTTTCCGGCGGCCGCGGCGGTGGATCGGATCTTCACGGCGTCTCTGTAGTCCTCGAATCGCTGGATCGTGCGCTGCGTGTTGTGGACCTTGAGGATCCGCTCGATTTTGCAGATCGGGTTGTCCTTCTTCAACCAGCTCGATTTGAAAATTATCTCCACTATGTTTCTGCTTGAATCCTCCGGCCCCAGTTCCGACACTGTTTTTTCCCAATGAAATCACACAAGTTTAGCGGATCTACGGAGATACGAATCGTATTTTATCGACGGATAATTGTCACGGAACGATCTGAATATCCGACACTGATTTTTTTAAGAAATTAAATCAAACAAGTTTAGTGGATCTATGAGATACAGAGTATGAATCACATTGCAATTGCATGTATCCCCGGATGATTGACACGGAACGATCTGAATCGTCGCTCCGTTCGTCGGCTACGTACGGCATTATTATTAAATAACCGAGACGAATGGGAAGGCGCCACGTAATAGGGAAACAGTACATGCCGATGTTAAGAAAATGAAGTGGCAGAAGAGCAGGGTCGGTGCTCCAGAAAGGGAAGGCAAGGATTAATGGGAGTTTATTAATTTAATTAATCAAACATTAATCTACTTTAATTATTAGTACATCTTTTTGAAAAAAATAGTAATATATGAGTATTATGCTATTTTGCCTGCACTAAGAGGCTCAACTTCCTTAATCTCCTCTAACAATTAAAAAAAAAAAAAAGCAAAAAGAAAAAAGTTCTTCAATATATAAATCTAAAAATCAATGGACAAGAACCATTTTTTTAGGCATGCATGACATGTACTATAGTTTTTATTTTTGTAACTGATTAAATGTGAAACCAAAAATGGAATAAAAGGGACAGGAGAGTTGGTGGGGCATATCAAATGATGAAATTATTTTTACCAATAGTCAATAATCTTCTTTTCATATTCTGCTCAAATGATGGCAATAGGTAAAATGGTCTAAAATATTTAATAAAACTATAGTACTCATCATGAATGCTATCATAAATGGTAGTACTTTTTACTGGTATACACATCCTATATTGACCAAAATCATGTTAATTTTTTTTTTAAAACTCTAATTAAAATAAAATAAAAAATGAAGAAGATTAATTTTAATTAATTAATTAATTTAATTACCTGCATGCCTTACAGCTTGATGATGTTCCAGACTCTCAAGCTTGGGAAAAACCTCTCCACATTCAGAGCAAGCACATATGGTTGTTCTTGGGAATGGATACCTGCAATTTTTTCATCAATATTCTTTTTGTTAAATTGAAATTATAGTTAGTAATTTTGTACTTTTGTTGATTGAAATTTAATCATATGCTAATAGATAATCAGATGAGACGGAAGGAGTATAATATTACCGACTGGGGTCGACTATGGCGTGGCACTCGTAGCAGCCAGAGAGCTTCCGGAGCTGGATGCCGCGGGCGGCGGAGCACGAGACGGCGGCGGATCTAGTGGCGGAGCGCGACGACGGCGTTCCGTGGGCGGTCTTCTTGGAGAGGAGGCGGGTTTCCTGGCCGCTGAGGGTGCTTCCCTCCGGCGAGATGTCGGCGCGGTGGACGACCCTGGTGTTGGAGTGGGCCACGTCCCTGAAGGTACAAATGGAGGAGCAGGAGGTATAAGTACTACTGCTGCTGCTGGAGTAGTGTTGTTGCTTGGAGGGATCGTGGATTTTGGAGTCCGGGATTTGCTTGCAGGTTAGTAGGTTCTTGAACTGGTACCACGACGTCGACGGCGGCGCCGCCTTCTCCGCCGGCGGAGGCGGCGGCTGCGGCTGCGGCTGCTTCTTCTTCTTGCGCTTGGACGAGGTGGGGCCGGTTCGTTTCTTGGCGTCGTGAGACGGCTCGGGCAGGAAAGTTAGCAGCGCCATGAAAAGAAGTGCGAGGAATCGGAAGAAGAGTGCAGGTGAAGGAGTAGTATTAACTCTCTCTCTCATCAAGAGAACACGCACACACACACATACGCGCACTTTGAGAGAGAGAGAGAGAGAGGGGAAGAAGAAGAAGATTCTTTAATGGGGTGAGGGATCCAAGGTGTGTAAAGAAGATGGGGGGGGGGGGGGGGGGGGCTTTTTGGTACTTTTACATGCATGTTTATTTATCAATCTTAGCTTGTCAGAACTTACCACTAATTAAAAAATGATTAGTTGATCAACCCTCTATTAATCAAGTTCCTATATAGATCAATGATTATAGGCATGTTTCCATATTATGTGATGGCATCCCGACAGTTTGTTGTAATTTGTTACTACATCTCCTATAATATTACATGCAATACTCCAACATCGAACTGAAAATCGAATCGACATGACATCCGATCCTAATTTTGCAGTTAAACCACAGCAAAATTGGCCAAAACTGGACAAAATTGTTACCAAAATCACGATTGGATCAATCCCCTCTGTCCGATTCTTAAAATGCCGATTTTCATGCATGTTAATCAGGCCGACACTTTAAGTTTCACATACTAGTTTATATCTACTTCGAACCCTTGATTTTCGAATGTACATCATTTCAATTATAGAAAACATCTAGCTAGATTGGCAAAATTAATGAGATATGGGATATGGCGTGTTGCGTTGATTAAAATCAGACCAAAACGTAGTCTTGATTAAATAAACACCAACTATTTTAGAATAGACATATGTATGTATATAGTGTTGGAGAATGATTGATTCAATCCAAAATCAAGTTGAATTTTGACCACTAATTGATATCGAGGTGGGGGCGCTTGGCATTTTTCCATTTAATGATATGGCAAGATTTCATTCTCATGCATTCAATTTGATTAGTTTGGAGTAACAAATTAATGTCTGTATACACATCCATAAACATCAAACAGTTTGTTGATAATTGAAGGCAAACTAATCACGCAAGTGCGCTAGCTTTGTACGTGCATGTCGTGAACCGTCATCGCGATATAGTAGGGAAACGATAACGGTGGTCTGATTTGTACGAGCCAACTTATACTGAATCCAGTGGCGGATGCAGGATTTTCTATAAGGGGTGTCAAAGTTATAATAATAATAATAATAATAAAAATTGTAATAAAACATACTATTCGCATTCATCCTCTTCCTAAAATATGAGCCCTTGTTCTATTCGTCTCCAAACCAATTACTGCGAAGTGTGTTCGCATTGATTGGTAGCTGTGTAAACCTTGGGAAACGATCGGCTCGTTGTACTAACACACCTTTGGTCAGCCTAAATCGTTTTCAGGACAGTGGTCATAACCACATCTCAGCTATTCCTGAATTCCCCTTCATTTCCTCTTGTTGGCATTCTGTGAAACAGGTTCTAGGCGAAGAGATTACAAGTTCAAATTCATCCTTAAGCTTGGCATTTCGTCGAACATCTTATATGCGCTGAAGATTTCAACTATCTTCTCAATTTTCTCTTCATTGGTTCTAATACTCTCAATCTAAAACACACATGAATTCCTTCCCAGACTCCTAGTACCACCAAAATTGGGGGTTTGGTTATGTTTATCTCTATTTTGGCTAATTGCTTTGAATTGAAAATTGAACATGATAAGAAGAAATCATGTTGTGATTCAAATGGGCAAGAAACGAAAACCTACAATATCTTAGATAAGAGAAGAGGAAAGAAGATGGCAGAGCTTACCTTATTCCCTCGTCCAGAGTCAGAAGCGAAGAAGGAAGAACGAAGTTTGAAAAATCGGAGAAATCCCAATCTGCTAGCTAGCCGCGTTTTTTTTCAGAATTTTAGCAACTTAAATATAATTATGCATAATAATAATAATATTAGGGGTATAATATGTATTTCACAACAAAATTTAAGGGGTGTCAATTGACACCCCTTGGCCATAGGTCCGTCCGCCCCTGACTGAATCGAGTCAATTGTAACACTTACGAGATCATTATCAACGGTGACAACATGCCCACTTATTTTGGATCTACCCTAATTGTCTTAAATCATCTATTATCAACACATGGAGAGAGAGAGAGAGAGAGAGAGAGAGAGAGAGATGAGTGGAGAAGGAAGGGAAGGGAAAGAACTAAGAAGTGGGTGGAGATTCCGAGAGGAAGAAAAGGAGAAACAAAGAGCGCCAAAGGAATAGAGTGAAAAGGGACGGGTGAATGTGTATAAGTAAACCAACTCCTAACATTTTTATTTTATAGCGTTTATCTCTTTCTAATATCGAACATCGCCGACTTATCCACTCACATTTTCCTTCGGTGGGAGACTGACGTTTTTTTCGCGGGAGTAATTTTTAACTATTTATAAAATACTCATTCCGTTTCATTTTAATCGGTTTTTTTCATTTCGACGATCAAGTTTTAAGTGCCGTGTTAAACGTGAAAAGTAGAGATTCATATTGAAAAGAAAAGATTATACTTTTACATTAAAAAAAATTGATTGAAGTGGGACGTCCAATTAGAAAACGATAAATAATAAATGTAGTACTATATCGCTAAGAAACTTTTGTCCATTTGAAATTGGTTGGACTCTTTACATGTAAAGCCCGGTAATAGATGAGGCCCATTGATGAAACGGCGCCGTTTTGAGCTAACAACGCTACCCGTTTTGCTAGGGTTTTAGTTTCAAACTTTTGCGCCCAAATTCCAAAACCCTCGATTTCAAATTCCGCATAATTTATCCGCTAATCAGTGAAGGTTTGCTCCTTTTCTCTTGGAAAACGATCAATAACGCAACCGAAGCCATGGCGGCAAATAATTCAGAAGAAAAGTTGGGCGGGATTCAGAGCCGTAGAGTTACGTGGGAAGGGTGCAATGTGTTGCTCGACATCAACGATGGCGATCGAGTGCTTTTTGCTCGCCTTACTGCTGGCTCGTAAGCTTTCAATTGCATTTGGAGTACATTCGCTATGAAATATACTAGTACGAGTTACTCCAATTGTTCATGTTTGTTTTTTAAGGAAAATAAAGATTGGAGACAAGAATTGCTCTCTGCAGCCGTTGATTGGGTGTCCATTTGGGTCTTCATTTCAGGTGGATGTTGGCGCTGAGGGGTCCTTTCTATCTCCGATTATTCCAAATGCAGAAGGTATGCCTGTCTTTCAGTATGCGTTGATCGATATATTTAATTTTAGAAGTGGCAAAAGAGCTGTCCTGTCCACCTTATGGATGCAGTTTCGAAGTAATAGGAAGAAAATCAAGCTGGTTCATCGGTTAACGCAATGCAAAATTTGCTGGAATCCGTTTCTATTATGGTGCAGTTGTTACGTAGTTGTTTTTGTGTGTGTTTGTATAGGTTTTGTGTGGTTTCTCTATGCACGATTTGTGTTTGGATGATGTTAGAACTGGTAACCATAAAGTTATCCTTTCAGTAGTATGGTCCAAAAGAACAGGAAACTTGAGATTGTTTAAAATGCACAAGACTTTAAATGCCAAATCAATTTATTGAGAGGTAGTTCTGACTAGTTTTGCATCATGCGTTCCCTTTTGTCTGATCAGGTAATAATCTTGAAGAGAAATTGGATGACCAAACTGTGGATGAGTGCAGAGACAATCGTGCATTAGTTGATAATAACACAGCCCAGTCTCTCACGGGCGAAGACATAGATGACATGCGGAGGTAAAGTAGTCATGTTTTCTAGTTTAAGTTATACACACTGCCCTTTTACATCTAAATTTGACTTGTGATTTACATTCAGATAGGAGTTGGATCATTCTCTGTTTTGTACTGTAAGATTGCTTTGACTTGTGCATGTATGCATGAGGTCAGTAAATACATTGCTAACGATACCTTGTCATATTATACTCTCATTCTAATGGTGTCCTAGTTCATATTATATGCTGTTCATATTATTGATGAACTAACAAAAGCACCCAACGCTATTAGCAAAGAACTCTAGCACGCCTAAATTGCAGAAGATGACTGTCTCCTGTCCTTGATGACATCACTTTACTTACCTGTTTTCTTGCTTTTTGAACTCAAAGTGGGAAAATGTGGCATTAAAGTTGCATTTTGACATCACTTTGCTTACCAGTCAATAAAATACATTATTGCTTCTCTATTTTCTCCTTTTTATGTCTGAGCATTCTATATATATGCAGAAAGGGGGCAACTGGAGATGCAATAGTTCAGGCCCTTATTGCAAATAGTGCAACATTTGAAAAGAAAACAGCTTTCTCCCAGGTGCTTGATTGATATTATGCTAGAATATTTGACAAGCAAATGAAACTGATATCCTTCTATTTGCAGGAAAAGTACCGCATCAAAAAGCAGAAAAAATATGCGCCAAGGGTACTACTAAGACGTCCATTTGCGAGAAGGTTGATTTCATGCTTTGTCACCTTTTCTAGTGGGTTTAAGTGACTTATTGTTAGCAGTAGTATAAATTTTGTTTCTCATGCACATAGAGTGGGTGTAAGGTTACAATCCAATGATCTATATAGATATACTAAAACAAAAAAATTCTGCCACATTTCAATCGTTGATTATAAACTCAAACTTTGCCTAGCCAAGTACATATTTCCGGTGTTGAAATCTCATGCAAGGAACATGAATCCTGATTGATTCCGTGTTGCTTATCATGAAGTAATAAATATTTTTTTCATGCTATTTATTTTATTCGACCATTTTATCTTTATGTTCTACCCCTTTTCTTTGCAGCATCTGTGAAGCATACTTCAAGAAGCATGCTGAGAAAATTGGGTAAGTATCTTGCATCTAGTGATGACCAATTACTGCAGTTAGTTGAATTTATAACTGAATGCAATTTGTGATATTTGTTGATATCTTGTTTAAACTGCCAGTGTTTAGATGTCATTGCGAGGAATGTCTTTTATGATGTGTTTGCGCATGAGAAGAAGTTGCGTCAAAGTTCCACTTTATCCGTGCATTTTCATGTCTCTGCTGTTTGTACTTACAAATGTTAATTGATCTTTTGAGTGCCAGGTTTTTGCGAGTGGACACCTTGTCCCTTCTGCTTTCCATGGCTAATGTCACCGCTCACTCAAATGTACTTGTATTTGATATGCTTGAGGGTTTAGTAACTGGATCCGTTGCAGAGCGCTTGGGAGGTTAGATATTCCTTTTCAATTAAATTTGTTTCTTGTTTCTTTTTTTGACTCCCCTGCATTTTATATCAGAAAGGAATAGGACTGCAATCCCTTTAACCTACCTCTGAAATGATTATAAATATGGATGCTATCCATTTCAAGTCTCCGTTTCTAAGAAAGCGTGTGAATCCAGTTGTTACTGACATTAGCATTTTTTATGAGGAAATTGTTTTGTAAAAATTATGCTAAAATATACTACCAAACTGTATATCCATGTCTAGATACATATATAAAGATATGTCAAGTCCAGCGAGTTTCAGGGTGCTCCCAAATGAGATTTTGTCTATCTATTCGAACGTCCATTAAGTTGTGAGTTTTGTTATCTTTCCAGGAACGGGTTATGTATGCAATCCATATTACGGAACCACTCCATGTCCCATTAGTATCGTTCGGATGTTCAATTTCAGTGATGAGACTTGCAAGAGGTGGATATTTCTCTTTGAATCAAACCTAGTTAATTGTGTGACGATGCGATTCAATTAATATATGGCCTGTCATTCATGTTTCATCATTCATGTCAAGAATTATATCTTGCATTCTTTTTCGCCAGGATTCTACATGCTTCACTGACTGAGTTACGACCTACCACCAATAATGGCGAATCAACATCCACGGACCAACTTGTAGATGCTTGTACTATAGTAGAACAACAAAACGTGTGTAATGAGTCTCTCATCCTCTATCTATGTCATCATCTGTTTGAGCTGAAATTGATATGTTTCCTTTTTACAGAAGGATACCTTGCCCTCTTCTTCAGCTATAGATTTGGTTAATAAGGAGGAATACAGCAGTTCAAATATGGAAACTGACAATAACGTAGCTGCTTCCCCCAAAAGTGGTAAAAGTGTCAAGGCCGGTGAGAAGGCACCCCCAGAGGCTATTAAATCTTGGAAGGAAAACGGCTTTTCCAGGTTTTTGCTGTTTGTTCTTTAAATTCTGTGATGTGAAGCTATTCTGATTTCATATGCTAATTGTTTTCTTTTTACTACTATTAATTTTCAGTTTGATTATTGCTGCTCCAAACATGGATGCTTGGAGCATTGCAAAAGAACTGGTGCCACTTTTATCTTACTCAGCGCCGTTTGTGATTTATCATCAGTATCTTGAGGTAATCGTATCTTCATTTTTATTTTTGGGTGATGCTATTTGGCCATAATGTGGCCGGCCATAATTTAACTTTTTTTATTTTTTTAAGTATCGAATAATTTATATTTTTTTGCCAAACTTTTTTATATTATAAAAAACGCAAAAAGCGATGCTCCGTAATTTTTACGTATTTTTTAAAATTAACCCTTTAATTATTTGATTATTTTTACTATTTTAAAGAATTTGTTACCTTTTTATCTAGAAAAAAAGAGAAAAATATGTAAAATTTGTGGAAAAATTATTTTTAAATTAAAATATAAAAGTAATAAACTATAATTATCATTTACCATTTTAAAAATTACGTATATTATGAAAAATGTCGTTGTGTGGCCGGCCACATTATGGCCAAATAGCTTTATTGTTTATTTTTTTCCATTTCCAATCCTCTGTTGCAGTTTTTTATTCTTAGAGACTCGTGGTTCTGAAACCATCAATTTTTAGCCTTCTCTTTGCCTGCAAACATCTGGAGACAATTGTTTATTGCAAATGTGTCATAACTACATGTATCGTATAGCCTTTGTGATGATTCTATACATTTAATCTTCGTCTGGACTCTAATGATTTAATATTACTCATCTCCGTGCCTGTACATTTTCCACTCAATCAAACCACTATATGAGAAAGATGCTCATATGAAATCACTAAGCAGGATCAGAGTTCCCATACCTGTTTTTATCATCGCATACTTCGAATGAAAAATGAAATGACCTCAATCTTCTCATTGCAGCCTCTAGCTACATGCATGCACAATCTGCAGAGCAACAAAATGGCCATCAACATGCAAGTTTCAGAATCTTGGTTTCGTGAATATCAGGTTCGCCATCTTCATAACTCGTCTATTTATGGCATCGAACCCACACCTGTGATATATATCGAGTGTCATCTTATCGTTTCCTGAGATGCAGTCATAATCCCGTTGAATCAAATCTGCAGGTCCTTCCGTCAAGAACACACCCACATATGCAGATGAGCTCATCCGGCGGCTATCTGTTGAGCGGCACCCGAATAAGCGGCGGTGATCAAGCTTCTCCAGTTTAGGTTTCATCTCATCGTTCTCACATTTCAAGTAGTGCTTGAACTATTTATCGCTGAGAATAGTACCACATTGTAAAAGATTCTGTTGATGCCAATTTTGTAGTCTTCAATTTATTATTTTTATTCCATCCATAATACAATAGCTATAATCTGACCATGCAATTATTGTACGTGCTATAAAATAATAAAAACTTTTTACCGAATTTTTTCACGAAGGATTCGAATTCGGGATTTCAATCTCGAAACTTAAATCGCGACCGCTAGACCACCAATAATATGTCGTAATGCGATTAGTGGGCCCACCGGAGGCCCACTTTAATTTGGAAGAATAAATAAATTAGAAAGCCCATATTTTCGGCCCACAAAGAGAATTTGTACGAAAATAGAAAAAGGGCAATAGGCGGGCGGGCCCCACTCAATTCGAACGCACCGCCTCCCCTCCCGCTGTTTTACATTCCAAAACCCCCGCCCGGTAAACACTTCTCTCTCTCTCTCTCTCTCTCTTTCTCTCTCAAACCCCCTTTTCTCGCTCTAGAAACCCTCGTCGGAATTCGAATTCATGACATGTCGGCCTCCGGCGAGAATCTGGACCTGAATCTCAGCCTGAATCTGCCTCTATCTAGGTTGCATTTGGAGAAGCAGTCGCTGTCGCAGCCGACGCCGCTCCGCCTCCCGCGGCTGGATTATCTTCCGCCACCTTCCGCGACCGCCGCCAACTTCAGCGGAGTCTCTTCGGAGAAGTTTGTTGCTGAATGTAGCGGCGAGATGATCGCCCAGCAATCGCGCTCCCCGCTTCCATCGGCGCACTTGGCGCAGCCGCCTCGGAACAGTGCGGTTCGTTCTCTTCTTCATTTTTATCGCTGTACTAGTTTCGAGCGCTTGTTCACCATTTAATATAATCTCGTCGATGCTCCTGACGAACTACGTCCTTACTGAATTTATTGCGTATGTATAAAAATCTACGGCCGTTGCATTTGTTCTCAAGCAAGAGTTCAGGATCGTTCTGTCGATTGATTTTGTATGGATGTGTCTCTATCTCTATTTAGTACTGCGTTTATGTAGTTGTATCAACTCTTATATGTGAAGTGTGTATCTGTGATCTCTTGCGTGAAATTCTCATTGAGGTTTATTAGGTTTTGATTTCGCCTAGATCTCTACGCCTTATTCCTTTATTACTTTCCTTCTTAACGTTCAGTCCTTGTTTTTATGATTTTTTTTTTTTTTTTTTGATATTATATCTTCACATGGCTCAACAATCACATATAAGCATCTTTGGATCATGCACTGTTTGAATTATGTTTTTCTTGTCTGTAAACTTGAATAGATGCAAATACATTGCTATTTTAGGCCCCAAATCATGTAGTTATAACAGCATACTCATTAAATGATGCTGAAGGAATATAACATTGAATGCCACGCCCAAGCATATTGTATCCTGAGAAGCATAAATCTAGTATTTGTAGTGTCTTCCTAAGTTGTGCGTGCCTCTGAGAATTGAAGGTCATATAAATGGAAATATGTGCTATATGTAAAATCTTCTTCACCTACTTGCTTTACCTTAGCTATCAAGGAGATGCAGAGTGTCTGCGGGTCATAATTTCGATGCTTCACCTTAGAGTTATTACAAGTTATAGTAACACAAAGAATTCTGAAAGTGCAGCTTTTGCTTGAAATGGTGTCTGGACCTCTTAAAGTTTGTAACTATGGTGGAGGCTAAAGTTAGATATACATACGATGCATGATAGGAAGTTTGAGATTCCTTTGAACTATTTTAACAGCTTTTGTATATTATGCAGTTTCAAAGGTTGATTGCATATATTGTCTCTTTAAGTTTCTATAGTATGGATGTGATACCTCTGAACTATCTTCATGCAGCCAAATGAAGTTGGAAATGTTAGTGGTATGGTACATGGTAATGCAAATATCCTGGTTCCTAAACAGGAGGCCGTAGGGAGCAAAGTTTTACCTGAACTTCCGTCTTACATGGGTGCTAGACATGTCAGTAAAGCTAAATCTTCAAAAAATACAAAATCTGTTGCCCAGGCGACAAAGATAGGTAATGTAAGCTTCTATAATCTGGACATGTATAATTGATCAATATCACTAACTATTTATTTTGTTACTGGCATCCTCTCTTCTTATAGAGGCTGCTGACAACTTTAATTTAACTAGTTGCCGGTTCGACAGCTCTTTAGGTGAGCCCCCTTTACATAAATTTTTATGATCAGTATTTTTCAGGATTACTTGGTGCTACTTGAAGATAGAGAATGATATATACTTTTTTTGCAGGCTTATTGACAAGGAAATTTATCAAGCTAATCCAAGGGGCTAAGGATGGTACTCTTGATCTGAATAAAACAGCCGATGTTCTACAGGTATTGGCTTTTTGTTAGACAGTAGCATGTAAGCCTGAACTCCATCACTAATGTATTAGTCTATGTGTTTTTAATGCTGGTGCCTGATACTGTGGTTAATTGTGTTTTTCACAACCTACAGGTTCAGAAGAGGAGAATTTATGATATCACTAATGTTCTTGAAGGGATTGGTTTGATAGAGAAAACAGCAAAGAATCTCATTCGTTGGAAGTATGTTACACAATCGCCTCTATTTACTTATACATTTCTCATGCCTTTATTTTCCTTTTGATGTAAACCGTGTTGGCTTCTTTGTGACAGAGGACATGAGATGTTTGGACCTAATAGTCATCAAGACACAGTTTCTCTCTTGAAGGTGCAACTACAATACTCTTGACCGATGGTCTATTAATTAGTGATAATTTTTTTTATTATACTGTTCTTTGGATAAACAATTCATATGGTGAACTGTTGATAATAGAAATGCCACATGGCAATACATAGCAGGAAGGAATATAGTTGGTCGAATTAATTACTATCATCTAACTAAAAACGTGGATCAAATAGTGAAATTGTGTATATGTTTGTTATTATAAGAAACTTTCTCCTGTTTATCATAGTCCTAATGCCAGTTACTGAAAATAGTTTATTGTCATGACAGGCTGAAGTTGAACATCTACATGCTGAAGATCGTAGACTTGATGAATGCATAAGGTTTGACAAATTGATGGAAAGAATAGATCTTCTGTGATCTTAAAGTTTAAAAATGTGCTTTGCTGATGCCTAAATTTAACACAGGCACAAACTAGAAGACATCAGGGGCCTGGCTTCTAATCAAAAGTGAGCAGAAGTGACATGACCCTTCTTATTTTTATGTAAATTAATAGAAAAATATAAATCTTATCCTTTTGTAAATTTGAATTAATGCAGGAACCTTTTCCTGACGGAGGAAGATATTATGAGCCTTCAACACCTGAGGGTTTGAACTCGTGATCTCTAGAAGTTTTCCATTTCCTTATCCCGATATTCCTCTGACTGGGCATTTTATTTTGTGCAAATGCCACAGAATCAGACTGTTATTGCCATTCAAGCTCCTCGTGCAAGCTTTTTGGAAGTACCGGATCCTGATGAGGTGGTTATTTTGATGATCCTGGTTCATATATTTTAACATCTTTCCATTTCTTTCTTATCTGTTCCGTTTCCACAGGACACTGGTTTCGATCAAAAGCAGTATAAACTAACAGTAAGAAGCACGACAGGACCAATTGGTGTTTACCTCCTAAGGTACTTTTGTTGAGAGTTCGAGAAGTGCACGTTTATGATTGTAAACCCTTTCATCACAGTACTGTTGACGTTTGCTATCCAATTTGCGGAAATTTTCAGCAAAAAGGAACAAAAAAGCAGAGAAGTCTCAGTGAAGCGTGCCAAGATATCGGATTCGGTGGTGAGAACTAGTAACAGTATAGTTGGTGAAGCAGATCTTTGCTCGAGTCCTGATGCTTCATCAAGCTCAAAAGCATCTGGTTTCCAGAAAATAGTCCCGGTTGACGGTGGTGTAAGTTTGTGTTATGGCTTTTATTTACATCTCCCCTTTCCTTTTCCTTTTCCTTTTCCACCCTCGGTTGCTTAGAGGTCTATTTCGTAAATCTTTATAAACTGCGTGCAGATCGATGACGACTACTGGTTGAGATCAGATCATACGGTGAGTTTATCGGACTTATGGAGCTCGGAAGAGTTGTAGTAATGTGGTGATCATAGATATCTAACTTACCAACACAACCACCTACAAAACGAGGGGAAGAAGGGTACATAAAGTTACTATAATTTTGAAAATGAAAATGAAAATGGGGCGATGAATCTGGGAAAATGTTCTTCAGTATCTCACAGATGGACTCTCACCAAATACATCATTTGGCTCGTTAGGTATAAAATAAAATAAAATTAAGTATGGAGTTTTTGATAATAAGCTCCCTTTTAAACTAAAAAGCTAGATTGTAAATCCAATCCCATATAGTGATTTTACTGATTATTTATGGATTTTCGTGCTCATGTTTGTATCGTTTTCATCTTCATATGGACTGGAGGATTATGACTATCTTTGTTACATTCGTTTTATACCAGTTATCATGCGAATAAGATGCTTTCTTGGGAAGCAAATTTGGTTAATATTATGAAAATTCCGATAATAGGAAAAGATCTAATGGAGTGTACGAGGTAATTTTAGAAAAAATAGAAATGTATCAGCACTGGAGAATGAAACCTATTAACAAAAATATTAAAAATAAAACAAAAAACCAGCATTGGCCGAAATCAGCCCGGCTTGGTCAGAAATTGGGCCAGTTCCAGCCCAAATAGGCCCAGTTAGCTGAATTATTGGGCTTACTCGGGCCTATTTCTGGCCAATTATGTTCGGAAATTGGGCCTGCTACGGCCCAACAAGGCCCAGTTTGGTAAATTAGTGGGCCCAAGTTGGCCCATTATGTTCGAAATTTGGGCCTACGGCGGCCCAATAAGGCCCAATTTGGTAAATTAGTGGGCCCATAAGGCCCAAGTCGGCCCATTATGATTGAAAATTGGGCCTACTCAGGCCCAATAAGCCCAGTTTGGTTAATTCATGGGCCCATGTTGGCCCATTGTGAACAGAAGTTGGGCCTGCTCTTGCCCAATGTGGTCCAATTTTGCTAATTAATGGGCCCAATAATGCCATGTTGGCCCATTATGATCGGAAGTTGGGCCTGCTCCGGCCCAACAAGGCCCAATTCAGTAAATTAGTGGGCCAATGAAGCCGGTTTTCGGCCCATTATGGTCGTAAGTTGGGCCTCGCCTAAGCCCAAAATTGGCCCAATATGGTATATCTTTTAAAATGGTTCTCTTTGGGTCTATATCAAGGCCGTAAAGGGCTCGGCCCAGGATCTTTAGTGCTTGATTTACGTGTCTTAGATGGACCTAATTTTTTTATACTGGGCCTCGGTTCGGCCTAATAGCTGATCGTTCATGGCACGGGTTAGTCCCAGTTACAACTAAAAACCATTTATTTATTGGAAGCATTTCGTTAATTTATTTGCCGGCCCATCTATAGTTTGTCTTCTATGTTTCGTCGTTTTTTTTTGGAAAAATAAAAATAAAAATCATCAATTAAATAACTGCTAATGAATAGAAGTAAAGTAAAAGGAAAGTGTTGATTCTCAAAGTCAGTTCAGAAAACTGAAATTGAGAGGAAGGAACCAAACTCTTATCTTCGTCGCTACCTGTGGAACACAGTTAAAACGGAACCTGTTAGTAAGAATTGGAAATTAGAAATTTTATTTGTTTGAATTATGAAACTATAGGACATGTTGCGACAGTGGCAGAATGTACATCAACATCAACAACACCGTCCATTCACCTTCCAACTACTTACATGTTGAAAAACTAGCCTTCTTTACCTCAACGATCTATCGACGGCGGGCGCGTCCTCCTAGACCTGGCTCGTGTCACTCGCACTGCTTCTTCCATCATGATTTCTTTCGGAGGAGGAGCAGGTTGAGGGGTTTCCTTTGCTTCCGGAGGCGGAGGGGCTGGATCGACTTGCATTACCTGCACCTGTGTGGAAGTCGAAGACTTTGAAGTCTCGACAAGGGGTGGAGTAGGTGTTGTTTTTTGTTCACTCAAAACTGTGGGGGCAGATTTAGCTTTTGAATCTTGCGAAGGCCCAGCTTCGTCAGTCGAGTCTGCACGTGGCTCACTCGAAGCAGGAGACAAGGGCTGCCCATCCTGTGGCTGTGCAGAAACAGTCGGTCTACGTGTTGATGGCACTCTCTGCAAAGTAGAAATTATTTGAGCTAATTAGGTGACAAGGTTAAGTCGACTATTTAAAAGAAGCTAAGTAGAAAGTTGGAACCATATAGAAAAGGCCCATAAACTATAATATTTTTTTTTTTTAGAAAAAAAAGAAGTAAAATCACAAAAGATGGGGAAGTATATTGCTGGAAATATCAAATCGATGTAATATTGTCAACACATACTGGAAATGATCACGATGTCCACCTCATAGCAAGTAATATGTAATTACCGAAGTTCAAGTGAAGCCTTGTAAATTCCGCATTTCAAGATAAATAAGTAATAAAGTAAATCCCGAGACCTCATAAAACTGAGATCTCCGAGAACAAAGAACTTTATGAGATATACGTATGAGCAGAGCTGGGGTTTGACATGCATAAGGGGCAAGGATTCATAATATAAGAGATCAGAGATTTAAGTACAAAATCAAACATTAAAGTACAGTTCCCATAGAATAAAAACTATCAACTGAAAATCAAGAGTTGCATGACCAGAAGCAGATGGTGTGGTTGAATACAAAGTAGTTATCCACAAACATATTCAAGGGCATACCTGAACTGTTGGAGGTGGATTTGACTGTGCAGCAACATACTGCAGAATATCAAAGATTCTAGTCTGGCCGTAGCTTGCAACCTTCTGCCAGTATAAGATGATCATATCTCCAGCTCTTAACCTCAGTTCTAACAGATTACGATCAATTTCTGTCTCATGCTTAGCAACATATGGTCTAAAGAAGGAGTCATAAACATAGGTAGTCCCCTGAAATCAATTAAGTGAAGGGAACACATAACTACAATGCACTAGTCAAATACCTATTGACTACAAGCAAGAGAAAAAATAGCAAAAATTGCCAACCTTAGTTTTAGGGAACCATAGGTATATAAAGAAAGCCAACTTAGCTTCACCATACATCGGAACCCTTAACAAATATTTATGGAAGATCAGCAAAACAGATTAGCACGGTGACAATGCAATATATTGCCAAATGCCTGAAGAATTGACAATTTACCAGCCGATGAACGTATCACCAATCCTTTCACACACTGTCAATCCAGCCACCAAAATCCTGAAAGTTCAAGATTAAGCACCACCTTAAAACCAGAAACTGAGTTATGCAGACAATGAGCTGAACATAATAACATATATACAGGTATACCAATACTGGCACCAAAACCGAAGTTGGTCAATGTCAGGCTTATTCATCTCCACGGTTTTATAACATTCATATGCAGGATAGATATAGCCAAATATCAGCCTGCAAGAAGTATAGAAAGTAAGCAACATGTATAATAGAACTGAACAGGACAAACTCTAATGGAGTAAAATGAGTGAGTCTGGTTCATACGCAAGTGTTCTAGTGAGAAAGGATCCAATCATCTTGAACGCCTGCCACAGATAAATATTCATATGGTCAATTCCAGTACTTAATTGGAATTACAAAAAGGTTTGAAGGACAAAATATATGTAAACCAAAGAAAACTAAAACACATAATGAGCTTGTTAACAGAAAGTTTGGTATATTTCTCGAATAACGACAAATGTCATATTGTTGCGTGTATTTCTACATCCATACAATGCTTTCAAAAGAAAAAACCTATCAGCATCTCCTAGATTCATGTGAGTATGCATTTCGACTTTACAAATAGAGAAAATGAAATTTGATGTCGTGTTAAATTGCAATAAGAGCGAAACAGAACATAATTTAGTATGTATATCAACAAATGACATGAAACTCCATAGGCTAGCATCGTTTATTTTCCTCCACTATTACATAACAATCAATTTATATAGCAAATCCCAATAGGCAAACAACTTACAACATACAAATCAGTTTCAATCCATGTGTTTTCAATACTCCTTACAATTAGCAAAATCGAGATCTGAAGTGGAAATCAAAACCACTGCAGAATAAAGCTGCACTAGATCTAAACCAAATTGCCAGGAAAGGTACAGAACCGAGCACACATGAGGAATTAGAGTTGAAAACAGAAAATCACAGGAAACAGAGGTTTTACTAAGTACGAAGCGAGGATTCAGCAACACGCAAATGCTACTAATTCAACACGGAGTCCAAGAGAAAGACGAGAATACCGCTTGTGAGCGCCGCGAAAATAAGGGCGGAGACTAGCTCGGAAGTCGGATTGTGCGATTCACGATGATTTCGCCGCCGTACGAACAACTGAACAGAAAATCACAGGAAACAGAGGTTTTACTAAGTACGAAGCGAGGATTCAGCAACACGCAACTGGTACTAATTAAAAACGGAGTCCAAGAGAAAGACGAGAATACCGCTTGTGAGCGCCGCGAAGATAAGGGCGGAGACTAGCTCGGAAGTCGGATTGTGCGATTCACGATGATTTCGCCGCCGTACGAACAAGTGGAGCCGCCGCGGAACGGCGGTGAACCGTCGCTACGTCGGCGGGGGGAGAGTGAGAAGACGAGGGGTCGGGACCAGATTTTGACAGTGACGTTTTGAAATCCCTCCCAGTGCCTTTTATTTCGAGTTCCTCAAGGGTAAAATGGGGAAGATTATTAATGTGGAGCGGTGCACGCACAACATTAACTCTGCGAGTTCTAATGTAATCTATATACGTATTAACGATCAAACATAGTCTATGATAAGACGTTCCGTTTAAATTAAAACGTTCGAGTCATTTCTCGTGTATTTCGACATATGAATGTATAGAATAACGATTTGGTATCTAATGAATATATGGATAAGGAGGTAGAGCAAAGTATATTATTTAACCACACTAAAAGCAACAAAAGAGGAAAGGAGAAAGAAAATCTACGTAATTTATGTACTTGCCTTATCCACTTTATTGAGATCCCTTCACCTTGTTTTATCATCACTTATCCATATTATAAATTAATTTTGTAAGCTTGCTTAATGTTTTAACTATTGGTTATATTCTTTATACAAAACTATAAGAAACATTAATATAGGTTGCTTTTTTAACTTCAAACTTTTGGTTCTTCTTGTAAATTATTCCCTAAAACATTCAAAAACCAAAACGGGGGTTGTACTAGTGAGACATTCGGTTCATGATTTTTTCAGTTTAAGCATAGTTAAACTGTTCAAAATTGAAAAACCCTATAAAATATCACGAATCAAAACCTTGACCGGTTTATGGTTGAACCGATTTAACTATCAATTCGGTTCGGTTTATAAAACACTGATTCTCAAGACATTTTGATAAAAATCTTCGAATGGGTTAAATCGACGAAATATACTATACATCGAAAACTCGTGCATTCGTGATCATGTAATTAGCATGATTTCTATTTCAAAAGTTCAGTATTCGTCGCGTTGATAGGCTCGTTATGAACGAAACGATATGCGAGAAAGGAGTAAAAAGAGTATTAACTGAAATACTTCCGTTTACACTTTTAACTGTAGTTTCTTTCCGATAATAGTAAATTAATGGTGCTGAAAATTTTGAAGAAAAACCGACCAACCATTTCCTGTAATTTCCATGGCGAAGATTGAAGGCAGCCCCACACAATCCACACTCCGCCGCTGAGACACCAATCACCTTCAATCTTCTCCGCTACAATTCCACCATTTCTGCTGAATTTCATAGCGGAAAATCGGAGATTAAATGAAAATGTTAGCTGCGCCTTCAGCTTCTCGCCTCAGCTCTCCGTTCGTCTACTGCCCACTGAAGCTCTCTTCTCCGTCTCCATTTTCTTCGAAATCCATCAAAACGCAACGCTCTCCAGCTTCGTATCCATGCGTCAGAGCAGTTGATCTCGATCAGAACACAGTAATAAAAAATTCTACCGACATTTGTGCTATTTTGTTAAGCTTTGTTGATTTCTTCCATTGACGAGTTAAGTAATGGAAGTGGAAGTTTGGTTGCAGATTGTGGCGATTACTGTTGGAGTGGTGAGTGTTGCAGTTGGGATTGGGATCCCCGTTTTCTACGAGACTCAAATCGACAGCGCTGTAGGTTTCCGTTTTCGATTTCCCCCATTTTTACTGCTCTAAACATTGAAATGGCTGTTGAATGAATGATGAATTGATGAAATTTGGTGTTGTGTTATTGATGAGGAAGCATTGCTGTTGATTTACAGGCTAAGAGAGATAATACTCAGCCGTGCTTCCCCTGCAACGGCACCGGTGCTCGTAAGTCACTCTCATTTTCCCCCAAATTGAGATTTTATACTCGTGTGTAGTAGCTGATGTGCTGATTGATAGAGAGTGTAGATTGTGTATAGAATGTTAGTGCAGTATGTGAATGTGGTGCTGCTATCCCATTGTCGATGCTACTCTATTACATTTTTCGTATAACGGAAGTCTGTCTAACTGTACACACAACCAAGTGCACATACACGAACACGGGCTATATGAGAAAGTTTCTGAAGATATTGCTCCGAGGTATATGTAGGAAATGCCAGTCGTTGTCAATGATGGCACCACGGAATATTATTTGTAAGGATTTTGAAGGCTGTAGTTGGGTAAAAGGGTATTCTTGCAAACACAAGATACATAAACAGAGAAACCAGATTTAGTCGAGGCACTTAGAAGAACTTTTTTTTATTCGTGGCTACTCTTTGGTCCTCATTACTTTCTAATATGCTAAGAAAGAGTTCAATGGCGTAGAAAAGGTGTATGAGAAAGCTATCCTCCAACATTGGAGGTGCGCTTTATCTTGCACCAGCCACTAGACTAGTGATTTCCTGTGGTGTCAACGCATGATGGTGGCGTATAGTAGGAGAATGGAGGGAAGAGTTGGGTGGATTTTGATAGGACTTTTTAGTTATCATTTCCTGAATAGTGAAGTATTGCTATTTTAGCTAATTCTCAAAGAAGCGTAGGCTTTTCATGATGAACTCCACCTTATCGTCTCTTGAATGAAAGCCTGGTCCGTCCTAGAAAATACATCGAGCCCAGAATGCCCAATGCATAATCTTATAGTTCACTCATTCCAAGCTATGTTAAAAAAGTTCACTTCATCTGAGGCATCAAGTATTACTGAATTGAGTAGTGTAGTGTTATTTTTCTTTATGTGAAGTATAGTCCATCTGTTTTCAGTCGAAACTGAATAGCGAAGAAATTATAAGTTAAAGTTAATACGAATGGAAAGATCAAAGGATTTAGTGATAATGACATGATTTCCACTAACACAATGAAGAACGAGAAGACATAATAAACCATCAGTAGACACTCCAATCTGAGACTTTGTAGCAATCAGTTGTTATAGCTGCTATGTAGTACTAAGATTACACCTCCAATTACAAATTCTCTGCAGAAAAATGCAGATTCTGCACGGGTTCCGGGAGTGTGACTGTCGATCTTGGTGGTGAAGCGAAAGAAGTCTCTCAGTGCATCAACTGTGACGGGGCTGGCTCGTTGACGTGCACCACGTGCCAAGGCAGTGGCATTCAACCTCGTTACCTCGACCGTAGGTGAGTATACATAAAACTAAAGAGATCTTACAGACTAATTTCAACCAATTATGGAAAACAAATGGATACTAACAGTCTTGTTCTTCTACCTTTGTCTGAAACAGAGAATTTAAGGATGATGACTGAGTACTGGTGCAGAGAATTAACTTGTGTTCAAGTTACATAGCTGGGGAAATTGACACATTTTTTATTTCATTTTTGGGGGGTAATTTCTTGACTTTGAAGTCAAGATAATGCCTCTCATGTAATGTTTTGTACTACTAAAAATGTATGTGATGATGGACTGTGTTGGAATTGTTGGCTGAAAAGCATATATAGAGAGAAGGATTACACCTGTTTATGTGAAATTACATTTCTGTCCCTCTCCTTCATAAATTAAAAAAACGTCGACAGCAGGGTTCGAACCTGCGCGGGCGAAGCCCAACAGATTTCAAGTCTGTCTCCTTAACCACTCGGACATATCGACTACATGTGCACTTCATAGTGATAATTGTTCACAAACGACTCAAACTCAGGACCTTTCGTTCCGCTAGGTCAACACACATGCACACTATACCCTTTGATTTCCCATGCATAGGTGTCTTAAATATAGATTATAACTGCCCATATCATCATCATCATCATCATCATCATATTATATATTGAAGATTTGAAAAAAATGATAATAATAAATTAAATCTAATTACTGAAAAAGAGTAGTGAAAGATAAGAGACCAAGTTCAATTATAAATACTAATTTAGTTTAAGTAGCAACTAACTTAACTAACACATACATTCTTCAGCAACATTTATCGCTCCTCTCTAATTTCTCCTACACTACCTCATCATGTTCAGATCTTGTCAACTCCATTAATTAATTAATTAATTAATCAATTACACTATCAACATTTTCTTCTCCCAAATTTCCAACACTATTCATTTCATTTTCCTCTACATTTCTCTCCATTGATCCACTTCAACACTCTCTCCAAGCCACAACAAGATTCAATTAATCATCCCATCACTCCATCGGTGTATTCTCGTCCGGTCGAATTTCAAGAACTACGGACAAATCCATCACTTTTGAATTCCACACAAGATAGATATAAGATCTTGATTTTTTACGATTCTTGAATTGAGACAAATTATATATATAGAATGGATAGGAGGAAGAAGAAATCAACAGGGTGTTGGTGTTGGTGTCTTTTCTTAGTAGTTTTAGGTGGCATTGCATTTGCAGTTTTCATAGTTCTGAGGAACTCCAAATCCGGCTCCATCTTCTCCCCGACTCCGGTCATCTCCAAGGAATACTCCGACGCCCTCAAAATCGCCTTGCAGTTCTTCGACTGCCAAAAATGTACGTTATCCACATCTTTTTTTGAATCAAATTATGTGTTTGAGTTGATGAAGGTGTGATGAGAATCTAGGGTTTCTTTTTTGGTTTTGGATGCATGCATGCATGCAGCTGGGAAGCTGGAGGATAATTTGATAGATTGGAGAGGAGATTCGGCTCTCAAGGACGGAAACGAAGCCAAATTGGATCTCTCGAAAGGGATGTACGATGCCGGCGACCACATGAAGTTCGGGTTTCCGATGGCGTTCACGGCCACCGTGCTCTCGTGGGCGATTCTTGAGTACGGCCACCAAATTGACGACGTCGATCAGTTAAAGCCGGCTCGGCATTCGCTCAAATGGATCACCGATTTCCTCGTTAACGCTCACCCCGCCGAGAATGTCCTCTACATTCAGGTACTTTTATTTTCTTCAAACCCTAATAGTCACTAGTTATGAAAAATTTACAAAAAATATTCACCAATTTTGACCCTATTTTGGTTTCAGACGTGATTTATAAGTGTCATAGTTATTATTATGACATATAAGTCACGTCTAAAATCAAAATCAAGTCAAAGTTGATGAATTTTTCCAGCACTAAAAACCCTAATTTATTGAATTCTTGCTCATTAATCCTTTATCGACCGGGTTTTCTTTAAAATTTTCGACTCGAAATTTAAAAGAGTTCGGCCTCCCAACCAATGCAGGTAGGGGATCCGGAAGTAGATCACCAATGTTGGAACCGACCAGAGGACATGACGGAGGTGAGGCCTCTCACGGTGTTGAACATCTCGGTTCCGGGAACCGAGGTGGCAGCCGAGACCGCGGCAGCTCTAGCATCGGCATCACTAGTTTTCAAGAAGACCGATGCTACATATTCGAGTTCGCTCCTCACGCATTCCCGGCAGCTCTTTACATTTGCAAACAAGTATAGAAGGTCTTATAGCATAAGCATTCCCGCGGTGCAAAAGTTCTACAACTCTACCGGCTACGGAGACGAGCTGCTTTGGGCTGCCGCGTGGCTCTACCACGCGACGTCGGAGCAGCTTTATCTTGACTTCGTGACCGGGAAGAACGCCGAAAGATATGCCGATTGGGGGAATCCCTCTTGGTTTAGCTGGGATAACAAGCTACCTGGGGTTCAGGTAGCTATATATGATATCCCGTATCCAGTGGCATATTTATAATTCTGTTAGTGTGTTTATCACTTACTTGCTTTGAAAATTTGAATAGGTGTTGGTATCCCGGATTAGCTTCTTCGCGTCGTCGGATTTACCCAACTCCGACGTCCTCCAAAACTATCGTGCCACGGCAGAAGCCATGATGTGCGGGCTTCTGCCGGATTCGCCATCCGCCACCGCTAGCAGAACCTCTAGTATGATCATTTTATACATATGGTCCACACGAGACCATAATATATACTTTTTATTTTAGAGAGATTATTAATTTATCGAGTATTAATTAATATTGAACATAAGAAAATGTGCGCGTACCGGTGCAGGTGGTTTGATATGGGTAAGCGAATGGAATGCGTTGCAGCATCCGGTGTCGTCGGCATTTCTAGCGGTCCTCTACAGCGACTACATGGTCGCGACGCATACGCCCTCTATATCTTGCGACGGAACTAGGTTCATGGCTGCTCATATTCGCGAGTTCGCAATCTCACAGGTAAAGTACATAATTTATGTTCTCTTTGATGGAAAAAAAAAAAAAAATCTAAGTTAAAGATAAAAGAGTGATAAGGCTTCCATAGAGAAAATATTTCCTCAAAATTATATATAGTATTTCTTTCCTTTTTTATTTATTTTTTTTTCCATCAAAGAGAACAGACGTAGACGTAGACGTAGAGGCGTAACGTAAGTACTAATAATATGTTAATTTTGTGTTGGATAGCTTGACTATGTGCTGGGCAAGAACCCTATGGAGATGAGTTATCTAGTGGGGTACGGTGAGAAGTACCCGGACTACGTCCATCATCGAGGAGCCTCGATCCCGTGGGACGATAGCCCGACGTGCAAGGGGGGTTTCAAGTGGCTCGAGTCCGAGGAGGCCAACCCAAACGTGGCAACGGGGGCGCTCGTTGGGGGCCCGTTTCTCAACGAGTCGTACATCGACTCGAGGAACAACTCTAGGCAGGGGGAGCCAACCACCTACAACTCAGCTCTCATTGTTGCTCTTCTCTCTAGCTTGCTCACTACCTCAACTGCTCCCAAATCTTTAGGCTAATTAATAAAATACTAATTACACTTCTACTTGCTCATGAATAGCTATATATAAAAAGGAGGGAAACAAATTAATTTCTTGATTTAATTGGTTTTTTGGCTTGAAGCGTGAATTTGGAAGTGCTTGAGATGAAACGAAAAGGGATAATTGTTCCTGAATACACGAACTTTGGATGATTTTCGTATTTAATTTGAATTCACGTTTCGAATGTGTAACTGATGCAGATTAAACCCCATAAATGAAGAATTAATCATATATGGTAGCTATATGTATATAAGTATGTACATTGTGTGAGGGTTTTAATTAAGTTTACACTAAAGCATATAAATTCAACTTTGCAATAATATTAATAATAATAATATTATTTGTGATTGGTTAATCAAAATGCTGCTCCATTTCCCAACTCAAGGTTGGTATAGCCTTGTCATAAATTGGGACGTATTCCTGCACAAGACAGCCAGATAATAGTGGTTAATCAATCAAGCTACGTACTCTAGTTCGATTCGAAAAATGTTTGTTCGAGCTCGTTCAATGTCGAGCTCGAACGAACATGTTCAGGATAGACGGTACCTCAAGCTTGGAGAGGAGTTGGTGGGGAGTTTGGGCAGAGACAATGATGTGGCGAGCAGAAGGGGTTATGAAACCCTCTTCTACAGCCTTGTCTATGAAACTCAATAGTGAATTATAGTATCCTTCTACATTCAATAATCCCACCTATATACAAATTAATCATTAAAATTAAAATAAAATTCAAACAAATCAATCTTGATTCCGGTCAATTTTTCTACGAACGTCACCGGACATACCGGTTTGTGATGGATTCCAAGTTGAGACCAAGTTATGACTTCTAGCAATTCCTCCAATGTCCCATATCCACCTATAAAAAATTATTAGGCATCAATAATTAATTAATCAACATATTAATAATATTACAGTGCTAATAAAACATTTTAATTAAGAAAAAAGAGAATTAATTAATTAATTAACTGTTATTTTACCAGGCAAGGCTATAAAAGCATCAGCTTGTTGGGCCATTTCTGCCTTCCTCTGGTGCATACCAGAAACTGCTCTCACTTCTCCAATGGGCTCTCCTGTTACCTGTGTGAATTTACACCATTGCCCCTCATTAACTACTTTTAATTAATTAACAATATAATTAATCTACAAAAGATTTATAATTTTTTGCTTAACTAGGTTGCAAATACTACCTCTTTCAGCATCAGAGTCCTAGGCATCACCCTGCAGAAATAAAATCATGAAAAATAATCAAAAATATAAAGTGAGATAAGATAGTTGGGACGTAGCTAGTATCAAAAAATCGAAATACCAATCATACCCTAACACGTGGCGGCCACCGTCATACACAGCTTGAGAAACTAGGCCCATCAATCCAATGCTCCCACCACCATACACCAAGTCTATCTTCCTTTCAACCTAGTCAAAATTCAATGCCTCTACCTCTTAATATAACAATACACTATGCTTCGTCCCACCCTATTAGTTCATTTGCTTCATACGTAATATAAAACATAACGAGAGTGAAAGTGGAGTATAGTATAGGTCGAGAAGTGATCACCTAGCGCTGTTCAACATAACTAAGTTCAACATAACTACTCAAAAAATTCAAGAAAAAATACCAGTAGTTTTCCGAGGCGTATGGCGGCGAGGTGGTAGGTAGGGTTGTTGCCGGAGCTGCTACCGCAAAACACACATATCCTTTTGAATTTCGACGGAGCTTCGTCAACCTCTAACTCTAACCTATTTTCCATGCAAAATGCAATCAAATTATTTAATTAATTAATTTACTGAAGTAATTAATTACTAGTATTTTGTTTAGTGTTGGGGATTAAATGGGAGCTGCGCCAAAAACGTAAGGTTTAAATATGGAAGTGTGAAGCTAGTTTGGTTTCCTTAGCATTTATAGATTTAGTTCGTCCCCCCCCCCCCCCCCCCCCCCCCCCCTTTTTTTTTTTTTTTAATATTGAAATTCCCTTCGCCTCTACCCAACACAACGTCGACACTTGGCGACGAATGTTTCGTCGAAGTCATTTAATTTTTGGTTTTGTAATTATTTAAAGTTGGGTCGTTTTCAGTCTAAAGTCTACAATAACGAATTGAAGTAGCTGTGTCGGCCTTCACATTTCTTCATATTATTAGATTAATCAGATTAGATTATATATTTTAATTTATTATTTCACATATATATGCATGTAGTATGCGTAATTGCAGGTCAATATTATTAATTTAAATGAATTTTCAACTATACATACCGATTAAGTCGTGGTTATTGCTTCTTTCTTTCTTTTTATATAAAAAAATACTATTTAAACGAATATTTGAATACTGTCACTGGATTTATTTATCATTTATGGGAATCTCCAAAGCCGATTATGGAGGGAAAAAACAACAACCAGATAACTATAAGTCTTGAGCAATTTTTTTAGAATATGAATCGATCGAGTAGAACGCCGGGGAATCCGTCCCTCGGACCGAAATTTATATAACGATTCGAGACACTTCAATTTTCTTCAAAGCAAAACTCTAATTTGTTACGAAACACAACACACCGTGTGATTGCGACTTCAACCTGCAAATCATCTGTTCTATCATATCGTTTGTCCTTATTTATACCAAACTCTAAAACTAACTCAATAGTCACTAAAAATTGAATAGATGAATAATTTCGAGGACCCAATAACTTTTCTTGTATCTATTTGTGGAAAATAATCGAGAAATCTCTCCCACAAAGTGAAAGTGAGGAAGAAAGAAATGACAAGTGAAAGCAATTTTGACGTGTATGGAAGCATAAAAGGGAAGTTTAGACCAAACATCTTTCGAGAATTTGGTGTAATCGTGATTCTATTTGCAACCAAATAAGTCTATATTGAATATTGGAATCTAAATACGTCATGTTGGAGGAATATTCCAAGCTTGAAAAGTAGCGACTCTTGTCTTAGGGGGTGTATTCAATTCAGATTCTGCAGGATTTTTTTGGATTTTAGAAATCTGTAGGTATTCAATTCAGATTTTATAAAGTCTTTAAAAATCCTGAGGTATTCAATGCAGACTTTTTAAAGTCTTAAAAAATCTATAGGTATTCAACAGTCTATGGATTCTAAAAGTCTATGGATTTTGCTGGATTCTTTTTTTAAAATATAAAGAGATTTCACTTTTCAAAATCTTTCATAAAACCCAGAGATTTCTACGGATTCTCTGAAAAAAACTCAAAATCACCATTTCCGCCACCCTCTTCCGTACTTTTTATATTTTCTCCAAATAATTATAGTTTATTTTAAAAGACATCCAAATTATGACTATCTATTACCAAAAATTTGTTTACTAGAGTTTGCTTGAAAATCAATATTTTCATAAAATCCCTCATTCTTATAAAATTCGAACATGTAACTTTTCTCAACTTTCATTTTGATTTTTTATGGTTAAATTATTGCTACGTTTTTTAAGGTTCAAGGAATTGAATAATGACTAAACTGAAATATAACATTTGAACGGAAAAAAAAATAAGAGTAATTTTTTTTATTATTAAAAATACATTAATTGGACTTTATTTAAAATACGATTCTTGTGTTGAAAGATGACATAATTTGATGAATTTTGATACTCCCTACAAACATATTCAAACAATTTGAATAAAGTTATTGTTTTTTTTTTTTTCAAATAATATAGATAATTTTATTTATTTATTTATTTATTTACAAGTGTGACTCATATACATTTATTTATATAAATAAATAGTTACAATAGTTCAGCGTCGGAGTCTATGGAAATCTATGAAAATTAATTAAAAAAGCATATTCCACAATACTGCAAGTCCATGAAAATCCATCAAAATCAATAAATAGAGTCAGTCAAACTCTGTATAGAGTCTAGTCAAACTCTGCGCAGAGTCTATGGATTTTAAAAGTCAATAAAAATCCACATACTTTTCAGAGTCTACAAAAATCCTGCAAAATCTGAATTGAATACACCCCCCTTAATTTATGAATATAAATCGCCCTTAAAGTCAATAATTCTATCCAACTTTCACATCTTCTTCTACTACAAATAGTCTCTTTTAATATGAGGAGAATTTATAAGACTAGAAATTAAAATCTTTTCATAAAAATTGTTTAACATTATCATTATTTAAATGCTTATTTAATGTTGAGATTATTAAATTTATAGTCGATGATACTCTTTATGTCTCGCTCCAAGTGACCCCACCCCTTTTTATTATTCTATACCTCGACATAACAACAATACATGTACAAATCCTCTCATCAAGAGGGGATGAATTAAAGATTGGTACGCGTTCTTTAGAAACCTCTTATACTGTGGATGCCCAAACATATTCCTCTTTAACCACCTCAATGTGTGGGCCACATGTGTGACCAAAGTCACCAAACATTTTGATTGGCTTTTTAAGTAACCATACAAGTAATCGATAGGTAGGCAACTTACACTGAAGCAACAGTCATATATATATATATATATATATATATATATATTTATTTATTTATTTATTTATTTATTTATTTTAATAAAAGGAATGAAATAGTTATATAGTAATCCCTCCATTGCATCATTCTCATCTATACATAACAAAATGGAACGGAGGGAGTGTATATTTGTCGCACTAATCAATTTCCGCCGGGGTCACCCTTGACCCAGTATTTTTGATTAGTCTCTTACTATAATTAGGAGGAAAATAGTACACGCACACAGCCTCAATCAATGATAGAGTGTGCTTTAATTGACAAGGTATGTATCTTCATAGGAAAATATCTTGAACTCAAATTAACAGGAGTGTAGAAGAGTCACTAGTACTAGAAAACAACTAAATTCTACGATAAAAACAGCTTGAGAGCGAAAAAGAGCTCAAAATTGTACAGTTCTACATGCTATGTTATAGTACAACAAAATTACACAAGATAGAAAAATTCAACTAAAATAAATTAACTATAGAAGGACCACTTACACAGACAAGCTATTCCTATGTTTATGTATCCTAAAACAAATTTTGATCCTTGCATCTCTCATCAAACCTCTCCCCTTCCCTACATTCAAACTTCAACCTAATCAACGAACGTATAAAACGTCGAGATATGGAGTCATAAAATTCTATAAAAAATCCTAGTATACATCATGCATATGACAGCCGCAGACTAGGTTAGGGAAAGGAGCACATACCTCTCTACCTCCGGTAATCAGATTGAGGGGGCCTTCTACCTCCTCCCCTACCCAAAGCCGAGAACTGATTGCCAGCCTCGCGAGGATTGTTGTATCCTCGCCCAGCGTTCGGGTTTACAGGGGGAACCCAACTACCACCTTTGTGATTGTAATTATTTCCCCCATATGATCGATCGCCTTCTGAATTATTATATCCACGTGGTTGATGGTAATAGGGATCTGGACGGCTAGAAGCATGGGCCCCACTCCCGGAAGGATATGGCTGGTATCCGTGTCGGTTATGTTGTGGTGGGACCTGTGGATAGTATCCATGTCTATCGTACTCCCTTACATGAGGTATGGGAACTTCGTGTACCTCATCTCCAGGATTTTGAAATCTGGTATGTGTGTTTTGGGGTTGTGCAACATATGGTTGTCTGTAAGGAGTGGAGCTGTGAGGTCTATGGTGAGAATAGCCTGAACTCGGTTGGATCACAGCGTGTCCTCCACCTGGGTATGTATTATGATTTTGGTAGGACTGATAATTATGTGATCTCTGCGCGACGCCTTGAGGAGGATATGGAGGGTATGATTGGCCAGCATGAGCATTGTGTCCACCTTGGTGATGTAAACTATTAACAACGAGGCGGTGTGCAGCGTCTCCGAGTTGTCGGCCAGATATGGCACCGTTTGCATTATAATTGTTCTGCCTGCTCAGCAAATAATTCGGTTAAATACTCCTTAGATAGGTTATCGAGAAGAAATTTATAGAAATTGAGATATTCATCTACGAACAAACAGTAAAATGGAGATACGATACCTTTGATTGTCATATTGCCTCCTTCCATTGTCAAATGGCCTTCTTCCAGAATCCTCATGCCAAAGAACTGGTTCAGGTTTTAGATCACCCACCGTCACAATCTACATTTTATAGAAAAAGAATCAGGTAACAAATTTGGAAACCAAGGTAGTTAAGAAAAAAAGAACATAACAAGAGAGCTAAAAATAAAAAGCGGTGAGAATGAGGTAACTCAGGCATCATAGGTTAACCAATTTGAAGGACTAGCTGTAATACTATATCACATTATCTCAGTATGAGATATGACACCAAATAAGGGATAGGGAAACTAAGAGTCAAACCAGCACATGTCAACCAAATGTGCTCAGAGTGGCTAAAATAGCATAAAAAAACCTCAAGCACGAGCATAAACATAAAATAATAAGAGAAGAAAAGAAAGAAGAAAAAAGGCAAAGCAAATAACTTGCAAAAACCTAACCATGTTTACATCATGTCATATGGAAAGTAGCTCAAGAAACAATTGTATGAATATCACTATGCGCATTCTCCAAAACTATCAAAAAACATGAAAAGACACACGAATGTGATAAAAATTTACCTTCTTAGGGTAGATGACACCAGGGGGCGGTTTAGTGATGTGGATATGATAGTCGGGAAGTTGATATATAGAACATCTAAACATCAAAATATTCTGAGGTAAGAGACATTAATACAAGCAAATCATACCAATGAAAATCACACCAATAAACAACATGTCCTATGAAATGCCATATTGCAATTACATGAAGCTTACATGACTTGGTTGTTCATGATGTCTTCCATCCCCAAAATAGGTGATCTGAAGACAGGAGGGCAAGGATCCCCAGCACAAAGGGAGATATAGCCGTTCATTCCACCACTGCATACAGCAGTAATTGAGATCAGAAAAATTCTGTACGGTTTCTAACATAACTTGATAATAATAATCAGTTAACAAAAAAAGTCTCAATTGATCATTTTAAGAGATCAACACTATCATGTTGCAAGATACAGGCATCCCCAGAAAACAAAGGGAGCAGTATTACTATACATAGTATATAGTACTCCCTCTGTCCTTTTCAAGTTGAGTCATTTCCTTTTGTGATTTACAGCAAGCTTTTTCACGCCTCTAGATGATGAATTTTAAAATAGATTTTTTTTTTTAAAAATCTTTAACGGGATACTATCCCGTAAGCGAAAAAAATCTTCAAAAATCCGTTTTAAAATTCATCATCTAGAAGCGTGAAAAAGCGTGCCACAAATCACAAAAAGAAATGACTCAACTTGAATAGGACGGAGGGAGTATAATATATGGATCCCACATGACTAAAGATTCTTAACCAGTATAGCTTTTAAGCAAACATAGTCTTAATCTATATATACACCATGCCAGATGAAACACAAACACATTGAAAATATATGTACAACAGTACAAGACATAGATACACCGAATCAAGAAAGACAAACCTGGCCCCTGGATCAAGCCGCTCCTTAACCAGAACTCTCTCTTTGTCAGTCAAGTTCTTACAGCGATCATCGAGAGAAAATATATATGGAGATAGAGTGTGCGATAATGACACAAACATCATGTCAGACATTGTGCTGTTTCTTCGAGCTTCTTCTTCCTGTGCAATGTGCATAGTTGTTTTTACTTAGTGGCGGAAGAACTAATCAACAAGCAAATTACTTTTATGTCTCTATCAGTGAGACAGAACCAGAGATTGGATCTAGTGAGGTACCAAGGAAGCACTGGCACCCATGCAAACTATAAAATAAAAAAAATGTAGATGTATATCTGTAATTTAATACTCCATCCGTCCCAAGTTAGTTGACGTTTCATTATTTATAAGGCGCATATATTCAACAAACTTCTTCATTCAAATCTTTTATGAATTTACTCAATCAGGCCATATAAACCTTGCATGTATTCTCTTTGAAAATTATATATATATATATATATATATATATATATATATAAATAATTTTTTTTTAAAAAAAAAGGTTGTAAGAAATTACGTTTTGTAGATCTTTTCCATTTTTTTACTTAATTGGTTCTTCCCTCAAGTGTGAGCTGTGTTCATGATTTATCGCAATTCTCCATTCATGTATTTTAAAGTAATTTATTTTCCAGGATGAATATATATACACCTTTTTGAGACTATAATTGAGTGTTTAATTTAATTTGTGTCTCAATTGTACCTATCACTGGATTTTTTATTTATTTTTCATCAGGTGAATTATTAGAACACGTTTGCTAGCTTAAGCTGCTACATACTCGTGCATCTATTTCGTTATATCTATCTTTGCACAAGTATTCAACATTATTATTATGTTATTTAATTATGAATTATAATATTACTCAGTGGACTCATATGACAAACTTTATGTGTACGTCATAGTAGAATGAGGAAATACTATACCGTAAGTGTGTGCTCAATTTTCTCCACCTCTGCAAGCAGACGGCTCTCATCAATGAAAGGCAACTTGGCAATACCCTAAGATGACAAAAATGAGAAAATGTGAGTGCAAATTCTAAAGAAATAGTAGTATTTGAAAGAAAGTAAGATCTGACAGACAGAAAGCATACCTGCCACGAGAACCGCTTACCATTCATGTCAACTTCAAAGTCTGATAAGGAAGAGAGAAAAATAAGAGTGTTGCTCTTCATATTAAAAAAGTAAAAGCATGTTATGCACTTGATCAGCCCCAAAAAGGACAATTTAAACTTATACCAGTTGGATAAAAATCAATTATCGGTGAGTTTGGATCAGTCATCAATTTCCTGTACTGCTCTGGCAAAGCATGAGAACTGAAGACAAACCAAGTTAGAACACCGGAATACATAGATTGTGTAATAGAATCATGACCCGATCTTTAACATTGTGGACGGCAGTAAAGAATATCAATCTGACCTTGCAGCAGGGAAGACACCCAGCAATTGATTAAATGGCTTAAATGGGGTCCCCAATTCAAAGCTTATGTCCAACTGATCAAGATCTTTAAGGTCTGAAGCAAACGGTGCATAGTGGTAAGGATAAAACCTGCAACAACATATATTTGCTGTTAAGACACTTATTCTAGGCATGGAAGGTGGCTCAAAATTTATAGAACACAATAGAGTAGGGTTTCATTTAAACCACAATGTTCAGGTTCAAGGTCCATTATCAATCCTAAAAAATCTGAAACAGTGGATAATTAATGCTGTCACATAATTCCAAGGAATTAGTAGATGAGTATATAGACAAGTTTCATAGTCATGAAGGTGAAATCCTATTTCATTTCCTGATATCTGGATTAAAAGCCTAAAAGTCATTATTATGAATCAAGAACGCCAACCAAGAGTTGCTTCATGAGCTTTAGAATAGAATAACCTGAGGAATCAGTGTTCATTTCAACATGAAGCCGACAGAATTTAAAATTTTGAAAGCATTAGGCACTCATAGGAAACATAAAGGCAAGGGAAACGATAGCTGAAGATTTCACAAGAATCAGAAAGAGAAGTTGACTACTCATTGGTATCATTCAATGGTATAAAACGAAAAATTAAGTAGAGGACAGAAACTTTCCATTGCCAGGAACAAACTCCTTCATAGTAGTAGTGCATAACCCAACATAGACCTTCTGTGTATTTCAGGACCTGCCATAAAAGAATTAGACAGTGATCTAAGTACCCATGTAAACATAGAAAGGTGCAAAAACTTAAACAGCAAATTATATAAGGTATGACTAAATAACTTCTCAAATACCAAATAAGAATTTCCTGAAAGAAGGAAAAGGAAAGAAAAAAATATTCCAAACGGATCAATAAAGTAAATCAAGTTGAGCAACTTACTACATCTCTTCGTATTGCATCAAGTTCTTCAGGTGATTTTGCTTCAAACTTCTCTTCATAATACCTCTCTCTCCACCCTGATTCCCCCAACCTAACCTAAAATAGCAAATTTACAAATCAATTGCCAAGATCAAAAAAGTTCACAACATACTCATATTCATGTATGTGGCCTACACATTTTGTTGATATGGTAAGTAACTCATGTTGATGGTAAGTAACTTGAGGAAAAAAAGAAAAGGCACACAGGTTTACAGAGGCAAAGATGAATACTAGGAGCACAACTCAACAATATTAGTTAATGCATTAATTCTAATTAAAAACTCCTGAAGATTGCGGGGAGGCAAGAAAAGAGACAACATGCTAAGGACAGCTTATTAATTAAGGGATGAGACAATACTTGTTTAAATTAACATATTGACCGAGATTGTCAAACCGACTTCTTATTATGTACTGGTATTTAAAACTTAAATTGCCTAAATCCTTAAACACGGGGTAGGTAAATATTGGGTTTGGGGAGAGGGGGGTGGGGGGGTGCTAATTCTTACCTTGTCCTCCTCTGGGTTTTCCTGATTAAAAGCATCAGACTTCCCTCGAATCGACTCCTTGACCTTCAGTTTCAGATCTTCGTTGTTATCCTGAACCTGAACCACAGCAAACATATAAATTGAACAGGACTTAGAACTGTCTGTAAGGTAAAGCAGCAATATGATATCTTAAAGAAGGATCCCGTTCGAGCATAAAAATTCTACATACTAAAAGTATTCATTCATGTGTGCATCTCAACCACTACTAAAAAAACTCAAACTCATCTCAGTTAAACTGGACAAGAAAATCTCGATCTCACGAAATCTAAATAACAATAAGCTGCATCTACTTTGACAGAGACATACTTCATTTTCTAGACTGCTTTCAGCTTCGACAATAGCAGCCCCTATAGTTGCTCCATAATCGACCCGTGCAACCTTTTGAGCTCTATCATAGGTCTTTCTATCATCCACAGTTGTGGATTTTTTGCACTCAATATCAAGGCCAGACAAGCTTGAGGTAGCATGACCAAGCTCACCTCTCGCCGAAGATGATGAGCCCTTCTGCTGAAAGGGTGAGGATAAAGGGCCTGAAGCTAGACGAGAACCATGGAATCGAGCGACCGGAACAATAGATTCAGGCTTGTTTGATGGTTCACAATCATCCCCTCTTTTAGCTTGAAACTTATCGCGCTTGATTCTTTCGGCTTGCCTCTGCATGCATTAATAATATCCACTCACATAAGTATAACAGATGTTAAATTAACAAGTTAGATTGGAGAATGACTTTCAACAGGGAGAGGTCATTTAATGAATAAAACAGAATCATTGAGCCAAGAATGAGTAAAAAATTCAAGCTTAATTACTCCAAGGCCAGATAATGACCCTTTAACAACCCCTCGCGGCCAAAAACCTAATTAAACCGAAAACGTCTAACACCCTGGAAAGAAATGAACACATGAACAGTAAATGTGCGACTTGAAGTAATGCACCAAATCAACCTCCTACAATCTGCTATCATGATCACCAGCAAGAGGGAAAGACTTTCTTTAGTCTCTAAAGGCATAATATATGGCCCAACTCAGCAGCAGTTGCATCACTATACTCTATCACTTATACACCACAACACAGACTCATATTGAATTGTCATGAAACCCACTTAAGTTGTTTGTTAAGAGGATATCATGAGACAATATTTACTATCGATGCACGTCATGTTCATACCAGAAAAGGAAGAGGGGAAAAAAGCTGTTTAGCAACAATAATACAAGGGAAAAATCTGCAATAATTGTCAAACAAGTTGAGCATAATCTGAAAGAAATGAGAGATGTTGGAGGAATATAGGGGTAGAACAAACCTGATGCAATCTGGCCCTCTTTTGAAATATTTTATCTTCAAAGGATCCAACAGCTTGAATAAAGTGCTCTATCCTGCTCAGGTTTGGCTGGAAAAAATTAGAGAATTTAGCATCAAGTCTCAAAAGTGCCGACATGAAGGGGACCAAAGCAGAGAATCATAACTCCTAAAATAAGGGCCATCAAAACTATGCAAAAAAGTAGCTCGTCGAGACTAAGTTTTTTTTTTTTTTTTTTTCTCATTTGTCATCCAGAGTAATAATCACCGGGAGATATTTTCCTAGGAATTTCAGGCAAAGGATGGAACATTCCACCTGAACCTGGCTAGCAGAAATTTATCGAATAACAAATAAAACCTATTATAATCAACCCAGCAAAATGTCTTCATTCTTAGCAAACAAAACAGAGAATGTGACATAATAGAGTGGACTGCCAAAAACAATATGCACAGAAATAATGCATACCTTGCTTCCATCTGTTAAGTACCCACCCATAGCCTTCAACTCCTTTTTATATACAGCCATGAGCAAGTTGATTGCACCCTATGAAATGAAGAGATTATGAGCATTAAAAATTTAGCAGTAAAATGAATACTAGTGTATTTTAATGGCTAAAAGATAACTACAGTAACCATAGTGACAATGTATTTTATGCTAAAATATAAATACAGTAATCATTGTGTTGACAAGTAAGCATGCATGCAATGAAATCAAGATTTATTGGAAAAGAGAGGTTATGATATCAGGACCAAAAAAAACCCTGCATGGCTACTTATTTATCAGAAAATGATAGAATTATAAACCAAAAGGTACCAAATAAGTTTGTACACACACCACCTATTAAACATACCTCACGAATCTCGAGTGTGGGCATATGCGGCAAGAAGTCATTACCAACGAAGAAGCACATGAAGATATAATCATCAATAATATGTTCAAGATCAATCTCAAAAGGAAGATTTGGAATCCTCATCTCATACTCCAGATATTCACGAAGGGTCCAAATGTTCAAGAACTGCAGGAAAAGTCCAATTAGCATAAGGCAGTGACTTACAAGTCTATAATAATGCACTATCACGTAAATATCCTACTTACTTGATAAGGCTTTTTAGGCACAGCTTCAGCATCACCTTTTTCATCAAATTCTCCAGACTTCCTCTTTGCCTTCCCTTCACATCCTGCAGCTAAATGACCCACTTGACCACAAAGGAAGCATTTATCTTGTTGTCCTGGAGTGAATACAACCTGACAATCACAATTGATGAGAGCACTAATCATTAAGTAGAAAGTTCAATGTTGGCGATAGTCAAAGAGGAACATCCAATTCTGAATATAATAACTATAACCCAGCCCAATGCATTAGCTGTAAACAGCCACCATTCCTTCTATAAGAACTGATAAACCAAGCGTTAAATACCAACTAACAAGTGACATACCTCTCTAAGTATGGAAAAGTGAACTTCGTGAGTGGCCAAGGCAAGCATGATCAAATCTGCATCCTGTCATGCAGAAACAGATAAGAATCAAGAACTACAGAAGGGCACAAGTCAGGGACAAATTCGCAAACATTTTTTAGAAGAAAGAGGTCATACCAATCCATACAGACAATGACAGGTATTTGGATCATAACCAGGGAGATTCCTCTGGAGACGGATATAGGACATGATCTTGTGTTCCCCTTCACCAGGAACATTTGCATCTGAAAGAATAACCTTCATGGAGGCAGCGTGATTTGCATAAATTATTATACAGTTCTGCATGGCTAGTCATGCTAAAAAGGTGAAAAAACACAGGTAAATCCATGACTATTATACCTTGACATTTTTCCATCCAGGATCATTGTTTAGTCTTAGGTGAACATAATATTGCAGAGCGATGGACAAAACAGCCATAAATGGCGTTCCTGGGGTAATGACATTGGAATCAAAAAGTTGTGATTCCTTTTTGGGAGGAAGCTTTCTCCCTTCTTTTTCAAATTCCAATCGTAACCTTTCCTCTTCAGCTGCCTAGAAATCAATGTTCAGTATGATGAGAACAATTTACTTTACACTACATTTTTGCTATGAAACCATAACAGGGGACATACCGCCTCTGCTGCATCTTTGGCTGCTCTAAAACGCCTTGACCGTTGTTGGTTCATCTTCGCCCTTGGTGCAACTCCATCTACCAATAAATATAGGTTTAATTAAATGAATGTTGCCTATGTAACACGCACCAGCTTATCCATTATTGATCAAAAGCATTAACCTAGTTACCCACCTATGGCCATGTAAAGCAGTTTCCGTGGGCGCACCATCACAAAAAGTCTATCTATATAGTCAAATATACATTGAAACACCTCATCGAAGGTGGTTGGAGAAGGCTGCACCAGAAATACAGTATACCATCAGCTCAAACAAGGGAGAGACTATTAAATATGAAAAACATCCTGATTTCAAAGCTGTTACAACCTTAAGGAACGAGAAGTAAAATCTAACAATTTCTACACTACTATTATACAGATGCATGTGAAGAACTTTATAATAAAACATTAGCAATCAGCCATTTCCCAGCTACAATGGCAAATCACATCAACAAAAACTCCAAAATATAACAAACGGCATAATTGAGTTATACAGTTAGTACTTCCACCCAACCTAAAACGAAAAACACACGCAAATCGAGGATCATAACAGCTTCATGCGTCTAAAAAAATTTCAAACCAGCTGCAGCTGGCTGTAACAGTTCTACGCAATCAATGATTTCAACATGCTGCAACAACGAGAGCTCAAATTATTGCAAACGCGATCAAACCATCCAGCTCCAGAAACTCACCCGGTCTTCAGGATGAAAGCACGGATGAATAATTCCGTTCATATCGAGATACAGATTATCGTATTCGACGTTGTTAGGGTTCGGCTTGCTCGTATCCACCGGAATTTTAACACCTTCGATTTCCACCGGCTCTTCTTCAATCACGTCCACCACCACCATCGGATACTTCTCCGCCAGCCACCGGTAAAACGCCGGAACTCCCATTGTCAACCAATCGAGCAACAAATCGCAATAACAGCTTAAACAAAACGGAAAAAAATTTGGAGCAAAAACAGATTTATTCGAGGAATCCAACAATGGAATTCAAGCAAACGAATTCGAAAAAAGGAAGCAAACGAAATTGGAGGTACAGAATAAATTTATGGGATATACTATCTAGGCAAGGAATCGGATTGAATAGCAGAAACAGTATGCGTATAACGTATTGTTTGTTGGTGGACGCGAACTAGGGCACGCTTTCGAACCGGTTCGCTCGTGAACCGGTGTGAGAACCGGATCTTATATTAACCGACAGAAAACATACGCGAGCCTTGTGCATGGCTCTCCGGATTCGGGTCGAATATGTATCCGAAGTTCATAACCCGATTTAATTTTCGGGCCAGCCCGATTTCGAACGTCGCCACACAAAATTAGGCCCGATATAATTTTGGCCGGCCCAATGTTTGTTCGAAATGGCAAAAAAAATTTTGGCCTCGTTTGAATTTATGAACTCGATCAAGACTTAAATTTACGTGTCATACATGGTTGAAGTTTGTACCGGGTAGGATTAAGCAAAGCTCGACAAGCTCGGGTAGGGCGGCCCTCGAACATCTATTCACTATTTTTCACACACACTACTGTGTGAATATTTCAATTGCATAACTTATCAATTGTTGGGTGAATATAAATTTATAAATTGGAATCATCAAAAGGAATAAATTGGATCATGGGCTTCACTTTTGGGCCAAAAATATTATTCAGCTTAAAGAAAACAACTTGGGCCTTTAAATTGAAACACTCGGTCAAGTAAACATCTTCGTCTAGCTGAAAGAGAGACATTTCTTTATTTTATACAACGTGTATTTTTCAGAAACGTCTCTCGTTTCACGGGACAGAGAGGATACATAATACGTGTAGTTATTGTTGGGGTGCAGTACATCACATGAGATAAGGAGTTATGAATGGTTGATAGAGGTACAATTCCATCATTTGCTTCTCATGTTCCCACTTCTTAGCTGTAATGGGCCATGTCTCAATTTTCTCTTATATAGACATAATCTACAAAACCCTAATTAGCAAGTAAAATGCATCAATGTATACTAAACACATATTTGAGTTCCCATTTCCTTTCCATTAATTCGCCCTAAATCAATAAATCGAGTGATGCCAAACTGGCAGTCGATCACTCGTTTTCTTGCTTTCTCTCTTATAAATGATGCCGACTCGTGACAGGATCGAAAATCCGCTCGAAAGAATAGGAAATCTTGAAAGTTTGTAAGGGGTGGAGGGACATTGCTATAAAATGATGTTACAACACAAAATTTATGCCTAACTAAATAACACCAAAGCAATGAATTCTTGCAATAGAGAAACTTAATTAGTCCTATAAAATAAGGCTAGGCATGCAGGTAGGCTGACATAACTAGTACATTTGATTGTTGTCTTTGCAAGAGTTAAGTGAGGCAAAGTAACATGGTCTTCATGTTTGACAAGCCAATTTTAATTATTTGCTTCATATGTATACATACAAATAATATATGTTTATATAAGTATGTAATTCCATCCTTGTGTTGTTTCTTCATATGCCAATAATTGGTTTCAGATAAAAAAAAAATAAAGAGATTTTGTGTCCCGTTTCAGCATATACCCAATTCTGTCGTTTAATTTTTATGTTTTTCCTTTCAATTTTAATATAAACGACTACTATTTAGCTTGATTTTACAGCTATTACTATAGTTCAGTAATCCAACCAGGATTTACTTTTTGCATTTAGTGATTATATTTCAACACTTAGCTAAAATATGGTTAAAATTTCAATTTTATTAGTTAAAATATGGTTGATTAATACGGAAGCAAGGCACATCAATATATATATAATACCGATACGGATCTCGATCCTACGTGGCATCGCGTATGATTTTCTTGAATATTTTCGAATATTCTCATTGATTTGGCTTATTTTATATTTATTCACAATGAATTCTGTCCCACATCGATTTTTCACAAAAACTTAACAATGGATTATCTATATAAATAGATCCATATATTTCCACCAAAATTCATCTTTAATTTGAGAAGCTACATAATTAATGTAAAAATCTCAAAAACAAAAATCAAACGATATATAATAGCGTTAAGGATCTCAATCCTACGTGGCAACACATATGATTTTTTTGAATATTTTCGAATATTCTCATTAATTTGAGAAACTACATAATTAATGTAAAAATCTCAAAAACAAAAATCAAACGATATATAATAGCGTTAAGGATCTCGATCCTACGTGGCAACACGTATGATTTTTTTGAATATTTTCGAATATTCTCATTGATTTGGCTTATTATATATATTTAATCCAATTATATCACATTAATGAATTATGTACCTCATCGATTTTTTACAAAAACTTAACAATGGATTACCTATATAAATAGATCCATATATTTTCAACAAAATTCATCTTTAATCTGAGAAACTACATAATTAATGTAAAAATCTAAAAAACAAAAATCAAACGATTTTTTATTTGTGAAAAATTACCCTAAATTTTTATTACCACAAGTAGCAGGCTATTTTAAACAATATATTCATATGAATAATTATATATTTCCCTCTAATTATTTATATATATTTTTATTTTTAAGTATGCTCAATAACATGTGGCTTAAGATTTTAATGGTATATCTACATGAGAATGTAGTTCATTCCTTAAAGTAATTTATTTTATGAGACTATATGAAGCAACAGTAGGTTTTGTGTTAAGAGAACTACAACTAAGATTTTTATTTTTAGTTTAACATTTAACATATTAGTATTTAGTGACCAAGTAATAATCATTAAATCTATTCACTATCAATTGTCACACGTTGATTATACAGAATTTTTATAAGAAATTAGTGACAAAGTATATACTCCCTCCGTCCTCCATTTAGTGACGGAGGGAGTTTGGGCACGCGTTTTTTCGCATTTTATGGTATAATAATAAATTAATGTGTTAAAGTGTTAAAGTGGAATAATTGTGGGTCCATTTGAATTGTTTAATAGTATTAAAATGTTAAAATAATAAAAACTAGATGTATAAAGTGTTAAAGTGTTAAAGTGATTGTGGGGTCTACGTTCAAAAATGGAAATTGTCAGTAAATGGAGGACGTCCCAATATAGTATTAACGTCACTAAATGGAGGAAGGAGGGAGTATATAAATAGATCATGTACCTTCATCGAAATTCATATTTGATGTGAGGAAATACATTACTAATTCATGCTAACGTTATATCGAACAACGGGCTAATAGAAAACTTAACGGGCAGATCTACACTATTCATGCTAACGTTATATCGAACAACGGGCTAACAGAAAAATTAACGGGCAAACTTACGCTATTCATGCTAACGTGACATCGAGCAATGAGCTAATCGAAAAATCTCAAAAACAAAAATCATACGATTTTTATATGTGAAAAACTACCCTAATTTTTTAATTACCAAGTAATAATCATTAAATCTATTCACTATCAATTGTCTCACGTTGATTATATAGGATTTTTACAAGAATTATTGACAAAGTACATATATAAATAGATCATGTTTCTTCACCAAAATTCATATTTGATGTGAGGAAATGCATTACTAATTCATGCTAACGTTATATCGAACAACGGGCTAACGTAAATTTTAACGGGCAAATATGCACTATTCATGCTAACGTTATATCGAACAACGGGCTAACAAAAAAATTAACGACAAATTTGCACTATTCATGCTAACGTGATATCGAGCAATGAGCTAATCGAAAAATTGGGATATTACGTCTTAACATTTATTTTTTTATTGTCACAAGTAATGGGCAGATTACAATAATTTACTCCCTCCGTCCTCCATTTAGTGACGGAGGGAGTATGGGCACGGGTTTTTTCGCATTTTATGGTATAATAATAAATTAATGTGTTAAAGTGTTAAAGTGGAATAATTGTGGGTCCATTTGAATTGTTTAATAGTATTAAAATGATAAAATAATAAAAAGTAAATGTATAAAGTGATAAAGTGTTAAAGTGATTGTGGGGTCTACGTCCTAAAACGGAAATTGTCAGTAAATGGAGGATGTCCCAATATAGTATTAACGTCACTAAATGGAGGACGGAGGGAGTATAAGAATTTGTAATAATCTATTTCTCTAAGTTTATATATTTTGAGGAGAATAAATAAATATTGGGAGGTTTGACATTCATACCACGTATAATTATTTGAGAAATGTTAGCCTCTATCGACACATTTTTATTTCAATATACATGTTCGACAGGTGCTTTAGATATAAAATAAATACAATTTTTTTTTATCAGTTTCATCGAAACAAACAACGAGTGACTTGATATATTTTGATATTTTTCTTTTATATTTTGCTTAAAATTAACAATATAGAGTCGAATTTTGGCGTGACTTAGTAAAACTATATAGTTATTTCAGAAATGTTAACCCTAACTATCCCTTTTTATTTGGTCAAAAAGATCCATCTGAAGGGTGCTTTAGTTAAAATAAAAACGGGGTGGCTTAATATATTTTATTTAATTTTATATTTTGATATAAAGTGATATATGTCAAATTTTGACGGGATGAAATAATCGTAAAAATATTAATTTACTAACTCATTTCATATTACCACGAGTAACGGCTACTTAAAATAATTAATTAATATACAAAATTATGTATTTTCATTAAAATTTTATGTAAAATTACGAAATAAATTGAATCCCGTCGAATTTCGACGGGTATTGCACTAGTTGTATTTAAAATTTCAACACCTAGCTACTAATGTTAATTATGTTTCATATTAAGTATTTCAAAATGTTATAAAGTAAATACCACGATTGATTGGTACAAATTCATTCAGGAGAGACGATCACATCGCTCGTCGGCCATTCACATTTATTAGCAAGGTAGCAAGGAGCAATCATAAAGTAGTATTTCTAAAGGGGTACTTAATTAGTACGAATAAAGATAATTCAAATATCCATTCCCTACCAAAAAATATTGCCCTAAGTAGCTAGGGTAGGGGGGGATAGAGAACTACTAACAAATTGTGCACCACAAACTAAGAAACAAAAGGAATCACATCATAGTTTTGTAAATTAGGGCTAGGGTTTTTAACTTTTAACACATTACATATTATTGGATCATGTTATTAATTGATTGGCTTTAGGTGAAGAAAATGGTAGGGCCTTTTTCATTATAATTATTATCGATTTTTTCCTAAATGTTTTCAAATAATCAAATGTCACAACTAGCAACAAATTTCCTTCACAGAACATGGGAAGCCATTGAAAGACCATGGGCCCCATTACACTTGGTGTCCTCTTACTTCAATGTCTTAGAAAATTCAAATTCCTAAATTGATTTTTTCCCATTTTATTTTATTTCCTCTTTATTTTATTTGAACTTAGGAATTTAATCAAAGTTTTAGATAATGCACATAATCAATCAACTCATAACCCATGTTAGGGTTTAGGTATTTGTGAATGTAATCAATTTTCTTTGATTTTGATTAGTGGTGAAGGCAAGCCAAGGTCCCTACTTGTGTATATGTACATAGGAATAAAAGTCCACTTTTTATTTAGTATTTTGTATTTTGTTTGTCCTCTCTTTGTTTTGTAATTTTACTTGGACAAAGACATGAAAGTATTAGAAAATAACATCATGTGCTTATTTCATTGTCAAATGGTGCTTTTAATACCGATAAGGGAGTGTGATATTCTATCCGTCATGGGTATCGCTAAAGAGTCAATTGCTGACACAACTGTACTATATATATATGATATGATCGGACGGAGGGTCCAAGAATTAACATTCAAGAATTGACTGTTAAAAACTAAGTACTACTGAAGATTTCAAACATTATTGAAAAAAAAAAGCACACGGCGTCGGACACGCTAGTGGTGTCCATAATCAGTAAAAGGTTGACCAGCCCATATCAATTGGTACTTTTCACTATTTCCAATATTTTAACCTTGAATCTGCAATGTGTCTGTGTTATCGTGTGTCACTTTCTAACATCTTCGATGATAAGAGTGAAGCGAGAAATTTTCTTAGTTAATTTATAAGTTTGTAGGTTACAGACGGAGAAAGTTATCGACGGCAATCATCGTAAAATGAATGCTAATCTTTGACCAAAGGCTATTAGAAAAGTGTTTCATTCTTGTATTAGGGTTTTTAGTTATTGTATAGATACTACTCCCTCCGTCCTAGCTATTAAAAAAGGAAAGTGGTCAAGTCAGTCGGGACACCTCAATTAGGAAACGTGGCCAAATCGGCCGGGACGGAAGGAGTATACTATAAGGGCTAGTTTGGTACACATGATAAAGCAAGTTAGATAGTATTTATACAACCAAATCTCACGTTTGGTAGCTTTTTAAATTAACTCATGGGCCCGTCATAAAGTCAAGGCCCGCTCTAAAACTACTGTTCAGTCAAGATTTCTTAACTCACCAAAAGGGTCCGACAAAAGATATTGGCAATGAACAGTGTTTTGGCAGAAAAATAATGTTCCAAAAATACCCCTGCCTCTTGCCTCTTGTTCGTGGATTCATAAATCACTTTTCTCAAATCAGGGTTCTTATCTTCTCACAACACACAACGCAGACGAACTTCTTGTTCTTCTTCTTCGTCGACGAGAAACAGTCGAAACTAAAATTGCTCAGTCTTCTCCAATTTTATAATCGGATCTACAGCCGCTGCGAGGAGGAAGGGTAGTGTGATGAAAATTTCATGATCAAAACTGAAAATAAACTTCACATTAGGTACAAGATTCTCACCGATAACTTTCCGTAGCCAATCGTCAAATACTCGCCACTCCCTCAATCGACATCCATGGTGTTGGTGTAGTGTGAAGGAAATTTGGATGCAGCTGCGTCTTCAGCAATCAGAGCGGCGGTAGGTTTCTGAAGCTCCACTATTTCTGGTTATATAGCAGTATTAGGGAGGGATAATTTAGTAATTTTCATGATTTATCTAGGGAATTTGAAAGGTCTACCAAATACCCTTTTATTTTATTCTGGGTTTTTATATATGATACCAAACGAGAGATACCATATCATGTTTAATTTTATCCAGCTAATTTTGTTTATTTTAATCTAACTTGCCATTATCTTAAAATCCTACCAAACTAGCCCTAAGGGTAATAAGTGAAAGAATGAAGGGACCCTATTGTCCTAGTAAAGGGCAACAAGAAGTAGTAAATACACAGTGCCCAATAACACCCGTGGTGTCTTCTTTGCCCCCACAACCCCACATGCCCTTGTTTTATTTTAATTTTTCTATTTTCTTTCTATTTTTCACTTTCATATAATACTATAGTACATAATTAATGAATCCATGTACCACTTTCTTGAATTTATATATATGCATAGCTTACTCCCCCCCATTTCCTTCTCACCACACCCCTTCTTGTCAACTATTCCCCCTCCTCACATCTCTCTTTTTTTCTCTCTCCCCTTCAAGAAGAGAGAGAGAGAGATTGGCTATTTTGAGTTGATCAAAGACCAATCACCATCTTTTCATCTTGGAGTATTTGATCATTTGTTTCTAGCTTGAAGCACAATGGCCATTAGGAAATCATCAAGCAAGCTCTCCCAAAAGGCAATGATCAAGCAAATCATGAAGCGGTGCTCGAGCTTGGGAAGGAAACACGGGTATGAGAACGAGGAAGGGCTTCCGCTAGACGTGCCAAAGGGGCACTTCGTGGTGTACGTAGGCGAGAGCAGAAGCAGATACATCCTCCCTATCTCCATCCTGAATAGGCCCGAATTCTTAAGCCTGCTTCACCAGGCTGAGGAAGAGTTCGGGTTTGATCACGATATGGGCCTCACCATTCCTTGCGACGAACAAGTTTTCGAATCTCTAGTATCATTTCATAGATAGAAAGAGAACAAATTGTGCCCTATTTCATAGATATATGTATGTAAGGTAGGAATTTGGAGAAATTTGATTTTTATTTTTTATTTTTCCCTCACAGTGGTTGTTTGGATGTGATTAATTCTTGATTAGTTACAATCTTGATTTGTACCCTGTGGGAATGTATTATTAATAATATAAACTATTTGAAAATTAGTTGAAGGAACATTCTATTATTTCTTGTTTTCTACCATGTTTCCTTTTCATTCAACCCTTCACTTAAAGATTAGGTGTTACCTTATTTGCAAATGATTGAATTATTTGGAGAAAATAGATTACATTTACTTGGACCACTTGAGAACTTATAACAAGAAAGAAACAATCCAGGAGGAAGAAAGAAACCAATGAAAATAGGAGTAAATTGGGAATATTTGATATTGATGGATAGTGTTGTCTATTTTTGTTCATTTATTTCCCATGTGATGTGTAATTTGTTGTATACATTTGCAATGAGTTGATATCAACATTTGGTAGTATGGACTTTTTCGCTTGTTTTTTTCGTCAAAGGTATTACCGAAAGTGCAGGGCTAGTACAGAAACGAGTCCTGACGTGCAAAGGTACAAAAAATTTCTCAAAATGCATCATTGTGATTTTAATAGTACTTCTTAGACAATACGAACATATTCATATCAGTATGATCAGAGATTCAGAATTATAATGATATTTTGTACGTCATAACTTATTTTTATACAAAAATAGATGTCGACCTAGCAAATAGCCACGTCACCACCACCATAATTATACCTTTTACAAATAATTCCCACATGTCGTGGTACTTAACAAGTCTAAACTTTGCACCACTACTTTCGATCAAATATAAAATAAAAATCAATGGAACACTCATTAAGTGGGAATTAATTAACAAAGTCAAAATTAAAAGGAAGACTAGAAAAGAAACACTAGGGTTTTAGATAATTTGAAATGTGGTTAATGTGTGGAGGGAAAATTATGATCGAAGAAGTCAAACTCTCTTAAGCTATTTTATGTTTTCAACTTTGATCTAGTTTTCAATCTCAGCCATACAAAAGCAGAAAAAAGTAATGGCCAAACTTCCAGTACTTTGCCATCTAACTCTACATCGGCCCGTCGTTCATCACGAATGACGTCAGTTTATAGGGTAGACCTCGTTTAATAGGTCATTTAAGAGGAAGCATCTTACCAACTGAAATGCACGTTTTCATCTGTCATCAATGCATGCTGCTAAAGTCCACGAAGAAATAGCTTCAACAACAGCCAATTATACGAGGAAGCAATTCACATCTCTAGCTAGCTACGAGCCTAAATATTGAAATGAAAGGACCCGAGGAGGCGAGGAGTCGATAACAAACCAAGCAACTTAAAATAAACAAAAATGAATCAAATAATAACTAAAGAGTTATGTCCGATTGTGTAGTACAATGATGTTACAATCCATGAACAACCCCACCTGTTTAAGAAACTCGAAGCACGCCAAACTTCTTTTCATCTTGAATTCAATGATGGAATGGGGATCTGAATTAAAACAATCTGTACGTTCTTGAGCACCGAACAAAGTAAAGGATGCCGATTCTTGCACAGCTGGCCTCCTGCTACAGTTGGCTCGTCTGGCACGCGAAACCACCATTCAAACTGTAGCCAGATCCAGCCATCTTCCCAGGAGCCCCTCATATCTAACAGCAAACTACAAGTATGATGAGTCGAAATGGATTTTGACCATTATTTACACAAATTCTTCGGCTATATATATATATATATATATATATATATATATATATATATGTTGGTATATATATAGCTATTAAATAGCACGTCAAACCACTAAGAGGCATTCTTCGCTTTGGAGGAAAAGAATCTGGTAAACCCACGGCCATGTTTCTCTGGTGTGGGAGTAGACGAAGCAGTAGAGGATCCGGACTTCGTAGGGCGATGGTTTGGATATTTTGGGGCGACTGGTGATCTCAATAAGTTGTTAGCTTCAGAATCGGATGGACTGAAAGATGCATTGAACGGCTCCATGGGGGACTCCGAGCCAGCTTTGTGCATTTGGAAAGAAGTGGCAGTGTCTGCTTCAGGTGCATCAAAATCATGTGGATTCATGCCACTTATAGTTGGTAATTCTTCCTCATCAGAGATTTCGACCTTTTGACTTCTCTGATTATTTGGGGAACTCATCTCTGTTTGCGGACGAAGAGAATTCAGTTGTTTGCCAAGAAGAAATATGGTTTCTTGACACTCTGCCAGCTTTTCGGCTGCAGCTGCTAAGTCCTTCTCCTGAAACAGAGTATAGGGGTTCTGAGTTCTCCAGAACATCAACTATAAAAACAACTCGAAAAATTTCTTCAAGAAATATACAAATAACAAACGTCTCAATTTGCTTAGAAGACCATCTTATCAAATCGATTCTCACTAAATAACAAGTTACAATCTATCACTTTTCATTCTCAAAATTAAACGATTCAAACAGCATACTGGACCAAAATCTCATTATATAATTGGAAGCCTCACCTGACCAGTCTTCTCATCAGTATCAGCTACTGCACAATCACCAACCCTGAAACTGGAATATCATAGACAAAGCATAATCATATTAGATATAACATAAAGCATTTTATCCAGGAAATATCAATTGCACACTGATTGAAACAAGACACGGACAAAAATAAATTAACGACAACATGCAAGGCCAATTTATGTAATCATATAACCCCTATTCTAGTTCATAAGATCAGTTCACAGGTGCACAAAACAGTTTTGAGATGAACCCGCCTCGACAAATTTTAAGATCTTCTTGAGTAACAGGCTAGAAAAACTCAGTTTTAAGGAATTGCAAAATTGGATATGTGTCATTTAGTACCTCTCAAGCTGCTCTTGAAGATCCTTGCATCTGTTAAGTGCATCTTCATGACTCCTTTTCTCCTCAAGCAAGTCTTTCTCCAAACTTTGTATTTTCCCTTGGAGAAGATTTACCTCAGTTTTCAGTTCTTCGGAACGTGTTTCAAGTAATTTATATGATTCTGCCATGCATTTCAGCTGTGTCTCGGCTAGGCTGTTGGACTTCTGAGCTGTTGTTAATTGTGACTTAACCTCAGCCAGAAGTTGCTCAGTTTCCAGCAACTGGGACTTGGTGGTTTCTAAATATTCTGAAGATCGAGCAAGATCAACTGCCAGGCTATCCTTGTCCTTTTTCAGTTGTTCAAACTCCTCTAACGAACATTTCCAGGAAGTAGCTGTGGATTCAGAGGTTGGAACAAGGTTCCCATCATTTGGAACATCAGGATCCGATGCAGAATCTGAAAAGTGTGCACAACCATCATCTGGATACCTCTCCCGTAATGAATCCACAACAGCCTTATTTTCTGGAAGGGCAATCTTGTCAATACAATCAGAACTACCAGTCTCAACTTCAGAACTTTTAAATCCAAGAACATTGAAATGCAGCTCACTTGCTTTGTTCAATACTCGAGAAGTCTCAAGAACAAAATCATTCAGATCCATGCAACTATTCATTGCTTCAATATATTTGGCACCATACGTGTTTATTTTCCTACTTAGCCCATCTCCATCAGGACTTGCTTCTGTCACAGCCTCCACTTCTTTGCCAAGAATCATGATGAAGTCATAAATCTGCATAATGGCAGTTTCTACTTCTAGATTGATAGCTTCCGATGTGTTGATAGATGAGCTAGCATCTCCAGGCAAAGATTTCTCCTTTATAGCAGTTATCTTGGCACCATCGGTAGTTTCATCTTGATCAGAAGAATGATTTTCCTTGACAAAACCATTTACCGAGTGATGATGCAAAGTTTCATTCATTTCCTGCATAGCTTGTCTAACTTCCTCTATTACCTTTTCCATGTCCTTTTCATTAGAGACTAACTCAAGAACCCCAGATATTTTTGACTGGAGTTTCACAAAGACCAGTGGGTATGCTTGCAGCTGAAGATCTACTACGTTTACATCTTTCTCAGAAAGTGCTTGAGGTTCTTCACCGATAGCGACTTCAACTGTATCTTCACATTTTACAGTATCAGATCCGTCGTTGATGGTATCACTTGAAAACTCTGTACCTGATATTGTTCTATTCGGTTGATTTGCCAACTTCTCCATCTCTAGAAAATCATCCATCAGGTCAGCATGACTCACACTTTCAGATTTGTGAGGACTGTCGAGGGCCTTTTCCTTCTTCTGATGTGAGAGCTCAGACATCAATCCAGAACTCCATGAAGCAGAACAGCTAATATTATCTTCATTTACATTTTCTGTCATAGAGGTGAAACTCAAAGGATGAGTATTACTTTTCTGTTCACCATTAGCTTGAAGTTGAGCTTCCATATTCTGAAGCTTGCTGACAGTCTGAGCATAGATACTTCTAGAAGCCTGCAATTCGCTGTTACGCTTTGCCAACGCTTCCTTCAGCATCTTTGTTTCTTCTTCCATTGCTATTAGTCTTTCCGTGAGTAACTCATTTTCTTTAACATACTTTTGTGCATGATCAAGCGAGAAATCCGACAGCTGAGAGAAGTGTGGAGTAGAAGGCTTCCCTGGGGATCGCCTTAAACGAGACTCTCCGTTGTCACGACCCAAATTCTCCACTTCAAGTTTCATCTGGGCCAGTGCAGCTGGACCTGGAAGTTTCTTCCGTACAAGGCCTCGTAATCTTTGGCACTCTGCCTCAAGCTTAGCAATTTTCTTCACTCCCTCCAGGTGCTGCTTTGTTGCTGCCTCAGCAGATCTCACACTCATGTTTTTCTCCTCGTTGCGAATTTCCAACTCTTTCCTAGCGATATGGACTTCGTATTTCAGTGAGTTTACATCTCTTTCAAAAGATTCGATTCTGCTATTCAAATGTTCTATCTCAGCATTTGCCTGTGACTTTTCTTCACTAATCTGAATTAGCATGTTAGAGCGCTCTTGCAGTGATCGGGATAATGCGGCGTTTTCAGCAGCGGACCTCATTAACTCTTGGTCCAGGTTAGCTATCTTTGCTTCAAGCTCTAACTTCATCTTGTCAAACAACTTTGCTTTGTTAAGGGCAAGGTCCTGCAACTTTTGTTCGTTTTCTTCCTTCAAATTCCGTATCTGCCTCATGCATTCTTTGAGAGCTCCATCCAAGTGTGTTGCCCGATCTTCAGCAGTAAGCTTTAGCAGTGTCACTGATTCTAGATGATTTTTCAGTGCTGCAGCTTCAGCCTCAGCCTTCTCCCAACCTGTGCAATATAATTGATAGCCATCAAGCTCTATCATCTTTAAACATTTATTAGGAAAGTGTTATGCAATAGTATGTTAGAACCTGAGACAGCTTCTTCAGCAACTTTCGCATGTTGCTTGACCAAATTTTCCTTTTCAGTCATCTCAGATTCCGCTTCAGATAACTTTTCATTAAGTTCTTTCACCTCATCCTCTAAGGTCTGCACCTGTTCTTCATAGGACTTCACTTGATCCTCCAGTCCAGTTAGATGTGTATATGACTCTATAGAAATTTGAACATATTTGGGCTTCTTATTGCTTTCTTGTTTTGCCTGCATAAATATAGATCAAGTAGTTAAGTACAAGATAAGAAGTTTTACAGTGCAAGTGGATGTACCCGGAACCATTTGATATAGTAATTCAAGAAAACGGACATAACTAAAAAAAAAAAAACAAAGCAAGAAGCTGCCTACGCTGTTCATAAGTTTAAAACAGTGCAGAGGCAAATTAATGGAAACCATCAAGGCAATTTGAGACTTTAAAATGCTAATCATAACGGCCTTAAAGAAACTAAGATTGTCAGCTGCCAAACACAAGTAGCATAAAACAATGCAAATGCAAAATTTTCGACATTGTCAAGGCAATTTGAGAATTGAAAAATCTATATAAATGTTGCGACTTGCAAGTGTTCAAAATTAATAAAATGCCCAGGCGTGAGGAAGTAATTGAACACTAATTAGACAGAAATGGGAAATGCTGTGTACATTGAGACCAGTATGAATCAAATCACATGACTTGGTAAAGCAAAGGTTGAATGCACTATATATAATCAAGACATGAATCATGTCAGAATAAATAACCTTTTCAATTTGAGCTGTGTCTAAATCAGCTGTTGAAGAGTCTGATGCGGTAGCTGCTGCTTTCTCAACAATCTGCTTATCAGATGACTTTTTCTTCCAAGGCCAACTTCGTTTATCCATTGTAAGCTGTTACTGAGAAGAAAAATTACGAGTGTGAGGCTAAATTAGACCGAGGGACACATACATAACTCAAAAGGCAAAAGAACCATTCATTTGAAATTGATCCTCTTGAAAAATTAACATAATACAAGTTAGGCAGCAAAGCAGCACGTGTACTTTAGTTGTCATGTTCTCGTGAATGCATGTGATAAACTAACAACATGGAAGAATCACACATCCTTCCACTACATATATAATGCAGGTCAAATCAATGTACCTGTCGAAAGCCTCCCTACACATTAGACCTTATAAGCAAACTTACAAATATGAAACATTGATTGCAACTTGCAATATGAAATATATCAGAAAAACAAGCAGGTAACGAAAACAACAGAATTATCTTTCAGATGCAACCCGGAAAAAGGTAGCTAAAAAGATACTTTTTGAGGACTTGAGTTGAGGCTATCAAACTTGTATAGCATTAAATGTTTCATGAGCTAGAGGAGTAAATCCTGAAAGAATAAACAAAGCATCTCCATATTCCCATTTCTCTGTTTAAGGGTTGGTGACAAACACTAATCGAGCAAAAATGACAAAGAAGTTCAAATTCGAAGAAGGAATTTGCTGTAGACCATTAAGATCAATATGAAGAGCACAATTAAAGGGCCTAAATGTGTATTGTACAGTTAAATTCTTAACACAGGTTCGGCACTAGTACCTGATTAATATTAAATAGCATACAGCTACCATAGATAGTAAAAAAATATAGCTGATGGGGGATAGAAAAGGATAGGCCACCAGAATACACAACGAAAGGACATTCCTAAAATGTAGCAAAACTACAAAAAATAAATAATATATCCTTGTTAATCTATTGCAGAAAATTTCATTTGAATTGAATTATCATCACCATATATATAATAAACAAAGTAGCATTTCCATGAAACTAATACAAAATTAAGCCACTAATTACATCGTCAAGCACCCAAAACTGGCTTTGATCACAGTAGAAAATAGTCGGTGCGCAGCATTGAATCGTAGCTATATCCAAAGCTCAACCATAATTTCCTAAAAAAACAAAAATCAACAATGCTCAACGAAAAACTGGTTTTCGACACCGAAAACTAAATTAATACTATAACATTGAAAAAGCTACAGGGACATAGATAGCAACAATCTCCATCCACGACGATTTCGATGAATAGAACTAAGCAGCTCAAAAAAAAATCATAGATTCAATCTTAAATTAGAAACACATTGCAAAAACACTATTGAAATAGAGAGAGAGAGAAATTCACCAACTCACTCCAAATCACCGACAATTCGCAACGACTACTGAAACAGACCGACAACCTTTAACTGAATTTAAGTAAAAAAGGTAGGAAAAAAATGGGGAAGGAATCTTCACGAAGCGAAAACCCAGAAGCAACATACGCAACACAATATTCTAAATACAAAAAAACAAAAAAGAGCAATGGAAAAATGAAAAGCGAAGCGATGAGATTTTAAACAAACCAAAAGAGTAAAGATGAGCTTTCGCAACACAGAAAACAAAGCAAATGCGGAAGAAAAAAAATATAAAAGTCTTCAATTCAATCAGCTGCTCAGAGACGCCAATCATTCCGAAAGAAGAAGAAGAATCGAAAAAAAGCAGCAGAGAATCAATCTCGCGCAAGCACACTCACCGGAAGCAATGCAGCAGAATATGAGATTGAACTGGAGGAATCAAGATCTAGTTAATGGAATGCAGCTGGTACAGACCTTTTAGAGAGAGAGAGAGAGAGAGAGATTTTTCTTTTTTGTAGAGAGAGAGAGAGAGAGAGGGAGCGGTGGCAGAGTGGTGGTGGTGGTGGCTGGTGGGGTGGAGGTGAAAGTGTTTCAGCGTTAGGTGTCACTTAAAAGGCAAGACGTTGGAAAGCTCCAAAACATCTCTCCTTTTTTTTAAATAAATAAATAAATTTAACTACTCCTATTTCCTTAATTTAGGACAAATAATCACAATATTCGATTTCCTATGTTTTCCCGAATAAAATCAAACTAGAACATACTCCCTCCGTCCCGCCAAAGACGTTACATTTGTTTTTGTCAATTTTTTGCACGTTTTTTCACGCTTCTTGATGAAGTGTTTTAAAATAGATTTTTGAAGAATTTTTTCTTTTGCGGGATAATACAACTATCTTAGTATCCCGTAAAAGAAAAAATTCTTTAAAAATCTATTTTAAAACACATCATCAAGAAGCGTGGAAAAACGTGCCAGAAATTGACAAAAAGAAATGTAACGTCTTTGACGGGACGGAGGTAGTAGTATTTATTATTCATTAATAATATATAGTAATTGTAACAAACACTGTAATTTGGGAAATTCACATTCGACACGCCATTGTTCATCGCTATACACCACTTATGCATTCCATCGCTGTCTCAACGTGTCGAGTAAAATAAAACGAAATGTATTAAGAAATGACGGAAGAGCCCCGGGGAAGGCAAGTGGGGGAGGTGGTGGGAATAAAAGAGAGGGATGAGTTGTTATTTGAGATATGTGGGGACCACTGGAGGGGGGGAGGGGTGGTGTGTGTGGTGGAGTCAGTCCAGCTCATGATTAGGGCGTGGCGCTTCTGCTTTTTTGGCCCATGTGCGCCCGTCGTATGTGATTTCTCTCACTCATTCCCTTCTCTTTTTGGCGCAACACTCCTCCTTCCAGATTCTCAATATTTATGAAACACTTTTTTTTTTCTTTTTTTTTTTCACGCTTTTGTTTTCTCTTCAATTTCTCTCCGTCCTTTTTACTATTACTATTATTTGTGGAAAACATTTTTCACCCTTGGCAACGGACTTACACATGATTGTAACAAATTTGGATGCAAACGACGTCGTACTTCTTTTATTGCTTTGATTCATAATTTAAGTAACAACGCTATTGTAAACTTATCGAAAATCACTCCGGCATCGGAAAAAATTAGCCCGGCATCGGACACCAAACTAATTTAGCTGGCCTTGAGAAAAAGGTACACAAAAATGGTCGAGCGAAAAAAGCTCGTACCTATGGCCTTTCGGCCCGATCAAACTTCAGGCCGAAAGGGCCCAAGATTTTAGGCCTATCAAACTTTATAAATGTGGGTTAGGAATTGGGCCTTAGATTATATCAAAACTTTAAAGCCCCGATAATGGAGTAAATGGGCCTCTACTTGAGCCACTAAAACTGGGCCCAATAAGGCAGTAAGCCTGCCCCATTTTAAGGAGCTATGGTTGGGCTTCGTATATAGCAACAAGATAAATTTATCGGGCTAAATGGCCCGATCCAAGAAAACGACTTACTCCACATTTTTACCGGTATGAGAAATATATATACTTGTATATAAAATAATAAAATAAAAGTAGATGATAGAAAACGTTTCGTACGAATTAATCTACCTTTTGCTAATATTCTAATCTTGTTACTATTACATGCCGAAGAATAACGCCTTTTGTTTGTTTTTTTCTCATCGGAATTTGCCAAATTATTGACGTCACACACATGCAATTTCATCTAATTAAGTTGGCGCACTTTATACATGTACATTTACGTAAAATCGTTGGATCGTGGCAAACTGCATGCATTCGTATACAAAACATCCATACAACTTCGTATCTTTCTATCGCGTTAAATAACGAGCGGCTTTACATTCGAAACAGATATAATTACTCACGTCTCTCGTTCATCTCGTTCGACTTGTTAGACCTATTTTTCTAGTGCTTTTTGATCTATATTTGTTAAGCACGTATTCCTTGCATGGTGAAAAGCTAGTGTGCTAGGTAAAAAGATATGTTGGGATAAATAATCCAAAAATCTGATGTTAATGGAAAAAGAATCTGAAATCTTGATGTAACAACCTAACTACACATGTGATCAAAAACATACTATATCATCAAATATTATTCCATATTTCCATTAGTTGACAATATTTTCAGCTTTTTCACCTTTTCTTGAGCTCGTGAACTTCTAATTTTTGTATGTGTATACAGAGAATGTAGGGAAAAAGTAGAGGAGACCCTAAATCAAAGCTAAGTGAAAAGATTAACGAATAATTTCCCTTAAAAAAAGAGCATAACTAGAACATGTATGTTGTATGCAATCGAATATTAACGAAACGGGATCGAGGGAATACGAAGTACGATGATATGTGCATATGAGGTGCATTAAAATGCAATAGTGGAGCCATTCATTGTGAGACTAGACCGAAACTTGATTAATTCGCTGGAATTTCTACGTACTTTGACCTGAAATTAACCTTAAACTTGCACTAAATTATTTCTTCGCGTCTTAATTAATTTGACCTGATTAGTATTCCGTTACTCTTAATTCATAATGGGATGTTGAACATATTTTGTTACATTTTCTGATTTTCGCGGTCAATGATTTAGTTAATTATCATCTCCAATTAATTTACACTAAATAAAACACCAACAACAAATAATAATATTTTTATTTTTTTAAATTCTGTTAAAGCTGTTTGCTCTGACAAATAAAATCCAATTTAAACCCACAAAAGAAGACTTCTTTTGTGTTTTTAATTTATAGGGAAAATCCAAAAAAGAGTAGATATTTTATTTATTATTCTAAATATGACAAGACTTGATAATAGCCTTCACGTGCACATTTTCACTGAACTAATATTGCCAAAAAAATATTATTTTATCCCTTTTTATTCTCCTGTAGCAGTAGTAATATTTTTATTTTTTTCCTTAGGAAATGAAGAAAATTACACAAAAAAAAACAAAAAAAAAAAACTAGAGAGAGAGAGAGAAACGCCAAACAATAAATAAAACACGCGTTTCAGTTGCGTGTGGGGGTCTCCTCTCCTCCCATTTTCTGCACAATTTAAAGCCGCCGCCCCCTCAAACCTCACCGCCACTCCACCACCACCACTGTACACCATGACCACTCCATCTCTTATTCTTTCCTTCCTCCTCCTCCTTGTAGCACACCGGAGCTCCTGCGCCACCGCTGCAGCTGGAGGTGGCGGGAGGTGGGAGCTCCTCCTCTCCAACGTCGGCATCTCCGCCATGCACATGCAGCTCCTCCGCACTGACCGCGTCGTCATGTTCGACCGGACAGATTTCGGCGCCTCCAACATCTCCCTCCCCGCCGGACGCTGCCGCAGAGACCCCGCCGACACGGCCATGCCGCTCGACTGCACCGCCCACTCCGTCGAGTACGACGTCGCCGCCAACTCCGTCCGCCCCCTCATGGTCCTCACCGACGTCTGGTGCTCCTCCGGCGCCGCCGCCCCCGACGGCACCCTCGTCCAAGCCGGCGGCTACAACGACGGCGACCACGCCGTCCGCATGTACTCCCCCTGCCGGGACACCTCCTGCGACTGGCGGGAGATCAGCGCCGGCCTCACGCGGCGGCGCTGGTACGCCACCAGCCAGATTCTCCCCGACGGCCGCCAGATCATCGTCGGCGGCCGCCGCCAGTTCAACTACGAGTTCTACCCGAAGAGGTCCGCCGCCGAAGGGTCGTTCAACCTCCCATTCCTCGTCCAAACAAACGATCCGAGGATCGAAAACAATCTCTACCCCTTCGTTTTCTTGAATGTGGACGGAAATCTATTCATCTTCGCCAACAATCGAGCCATTCTTTTCGACTACAAGAACGCGAAGGTGATCCGACCCTACCCGACGATACCGGGCGGGGACCCGAGGAGCTACCCGAGCACCGGCTCCGCCGTTCTGCTTCCGTTGAGGAGCAATGTCGGGGCCGAGGTCTTGCTATGCGGCGGCGCGCCGAGGGGAGCTTTTGTCAGAGCAAACAACGGTGAATTTGTGAGAGCTCTCAACACATGCGGGAGGATCCGAATAAACGACCCGAATCCGCAATGGGTCATGGAGACCATGCCCTCGGGTCGGGTCATGGGTGACATGGTGTTGCTACCAAACGGCAACGTTTTGATCGTCAACGGGGCGGGTACGGGTACGGCCGGATGGGAATTGGGCCGGAGCCCCGTTTTGTCACCCGTCGTCTACTACCCGAATAATGCAATCGGGTCGAGGTTCGAGGTGCAAAACCCGTCCTCCACTCCAAGAATGTACCACTCGACCGCGGTATTGCTCCGCGACGGTCGGGTCCTCGTTGGCGGGAGCAATCCTCATACGTATTACAATTTCACTAAAGTTCTCTTCCCGACCGACCTAACTCTCGAAGCATTCTCTCCCTTGTACCTCGACCCACGGTTCGCGTATCTACGACCAAGGATCCTCTCGCCCGTATCCGAATCAGGGTTCGGATACGGGAGACTGATTACGATCCGGTTCAGCATCCCGCCCGGGAGGCTAGACAAGAGTTCCATCATGGTAACATTGATTGCACCATCATTCAATACTCACTCATTTTCAATGAACCAAAGATTATTAGTACTCGACCGTGGAGATCTAGATGTGACGCCAGTGGCACTATCCACATACCAAGTTCGGGTCAGGTCGCCGGTCTCGGGTAATCTCGCACCGGCCGGATACTATCTTCTCTTTGTGGTGCACAAAGATATCCCGAGCGTGGGCATTTGGATCCACATCGGTTGAGCGGTTCGGATCGACCCGTCTGATTCGTTATATAGATGTTAGAGTATCTCAAATTCTCAATTGATTTGTGTACAAAATATTATTTGCATACATAGTCAAAATTATAGAAATATATAAACCTTGTATACAAAAAGAAGAAAGGCTTTGCATGGAGAAAGTTGCAATTTTTTCGAAAATAATTTATTATAAAAGAGTGAAATTGTTAATTTATCCAAAGGCTTCATACTATTTATTGGAATTTATGTCGTTTCTAACATAAATTTTAGAAGTTGTGTTGAATTAAAATTAATATGTAGTGATGGTTAGCTAAAGTTCTTGAAATTTCTATTATAGTAATGTAATTATGCAATTTTTTTGTTATTGTATACATAAATGGTTAAAGTTCGAATCAACGACTTTCGGTATAACTTTTGTTAAGTATCACTATCTAAATCTCTTTATTAATTAATTAATTGATTAGAGCAACATTGCTAGTTATTTGCGTCTAATCAATGAATTTTAATTAGACAGTTCATTTTAGTGCGTATATACTGCCTTCGTCTCGAAATAGATGATATATACTATCAGCATCTCGACAAGTATGCCATGTTGGTACGTTTTACCTTTGTCTCGAATTTGAGGTTACCATCCGCATCCTCATGACTGGTCAATGTTACATAAATGGACCCTTCAAGTTGAGTGAAAGTCATAAAAAATCAATATGATGTTTAAACGTCGAAGGAGAAGGGAATGTCGTTTTCAGATTGATGATAATTCTGAAGACACGACTAGTGAATTATTTCAACTACTATTGCTTTTAATTATTCGTGTTCATAAGTTTCAAATTAATTATCACACATATGTCTTGCATGGGGATATAAATAAATCCGCATCACTTCATCGTCTATGATTCATGTCAAAAAAGCTGGTCAAATTACGTAAAAATACGTGTGATAGTATATAGCTCAACTATTAGACCCAATATAAATGAGTTTGATATTAAGTTCGGCCCACATGAGTTCGACTCAAGAAGACTCCTTTATCGGCTACAACTCAAATCCTAATTAGAGACGTAGAAGGTTCGAATGCTTATCACGAATAACAAGATAAAATCAAAGAATTCTCATAGGAGAAGACTTTGGATTAATTAGGATTAAACTCAACATGATCGTATATAAATATGAGCTAGATTAGAAAAAGATATTCATTCACACTTTTTGTACTCGCTACTTACATACTCAATAAAGATACATACTTTTACTTTGTGGACGTAGGCCTATTCCGATAGATCGAACCACGTAACTTCTTCTTGTCCATTTTCATCATCATTGCAACATAATTAATTGCCTACGAAAATAAGTTTGACTTGTAATTATATTAGAAAATCGACAAAGCAATAAAGGATGCGTATCCATTTAGGATTAGTATAATTAAGGGGTCAAAATCAAATACACCCCACTAATAAAATAAATACTCCCTCCGTCCTTAAATAAGTGTCTCGAGCCGCCAAAGTACAATAACCAAGGAATTGTATAAATTTACTATATTAACCCCTAATCATTACATTAAAATTGAAAAAATGAAAAAAGTGTAATGATAATAGGGGTAAAATTGGTAGTTTAGCCAAAATTTTACATTGAAATATGTGATAGGACACTTATTATGGGACAAAAATTTTGGCGGCTCGGGACACTTATTTAAGGACGGAGGGAGTACTCCATTAAGGATTAATATAAGTGGTTGTCAAGTGTAGCAACCATTAATTTAGGTGGCAGGTGCTTCCTGTGGTCAATATAAGCCATGCTAGTTGCCATCGATTTTTCAATATGTATTCGGCACGCATTCTACCTTGTCTTTTCAACGAGAACTCGTCAATAACGTCGTGTTTCTTTCGGATACAAAACTTAATCGAAAGTCCAAAGTTTAAACATATGATAATTAAAGTTTACTCGTGTTTGAAGGGTTAATTAATTGTTTACAAAAATAAAAATAATACATTGTATATTAAAAAAGAATATTAGAAATTAATGATAAACGACATATTAATTTTACTTATAGTACTATATATTAGTTGGAATACATAACATACACCTGCATGGAAATAGACCCAGTATCAACTTCACATAAAATCCAAGCTGCCAACCAGTTGACAGCCCAGCAACAGATTATAACTTGTGTAATCGGTTTCGACGTCTGATTACATTTATTTTTATTACTTTACGAAAGGTCGCTAATTAACATGTTGAAGGAGCGTAATCGAACGAGACGAGCGTAAAGTACGAAAGGTCGTTAATTAACATGTTAAAGGAGCGTAATCGAACGAGACGAGCGTAAAGTACCGTATAATTGAATAACTCATTAAATATTTTTGTTGGCATGCAAAAGTGACTATTGGGGTGCATAGATTGATGAATGACAAGTAAAATGGTCCTTTGAAGTATTGGTTGAGAGGCAAAGCGTCGTCGTTTCGTAATCAAAATTAATTGCACATGCACCGTACCCCCAACATGAACAATCGATATTCGGTTGCGTTTGTCGTATGATTATGAAAGGAACACACATACACCTTCATAACTACTGAAAGTTTCTCTCCTTGATTTTATCTTCGTTAAAAAAATTCATTAATTCACCGTATAACGATCTTTAAACTCCGTGTCAATCTGTTCGGATGAACGGATACTACAGATCGTGGACGAGGCGAGTAATATATCGGAGCTAGAGTGAGGTGTGATCTAAAGAGGCATGCAGCAGACCCGTGAAGATTTTAACTTGGATAGGCGTTTTTGTTTCCATCCGTGACTCTCTCTCTCTCTCTCTCTCTCTCTCTCTCTCTCTCTCTCTCTTTTCTGCTCCACTCCCCTCTCTCCTAGTATCGTGATTATCACTGCGTTTTAGTAATTATCTCCACCACTGAATTATTTATATTTATATTTATATTCCAAAATATTGTGGTCTACTACTATAATATTGTTACTAACATCATTATCAAAAGTTTATAATCCAATCAAGGAATTAAACTAGTTATTTTTAGGTATTCAATATCAATTTCCAATTTTCCATTAGTTAAATAATGCTTGAAAGCTCAAATTAGAGTTTATAATTTTGAAATATACAATGTTTTTATCATTATAAATACATTATACTCCCTCCCTCCCTCCGTTCATTTCATTTTTATGTTTGTTATTCTGGACCGTTCCGTTTCACTAGTTATATTTTTTTTTAAAATGAAAATAATTAACGCATGTGTATAAAATATCGTGTCAAAAAAAAAAAAACAACACTGCTGAATTGGGACGGAGTTGAGTAATATTATTGGGTGGGCCTTAATGAATAGGGCCTTGGGCCCATTTCGCTCAAAATATGAAAACAGTTAAAAGGAATCGGCCCAATATCTGAAACCATAATTCATAATCGGAGATGAAGAGCGAAGGCTACGCATGGGCGATTTCAGCCGGATTCAACGCTGCGCTTGCCGCCATTTCTGCTAAATTCTTCTCATTCCAGGTAAATCGAATCGGTTTTAGTCTGAATTAGTTTATCGATTCATTTATTGCGGTTGGAGCTTTGGTAGAAATCAAATCAAACAGCTGCTGCTGCTGTTGTTCTCCATTTCCTTTTCCATAATCGAGCATTGTGTATATGTTTGGATTTATTTGTCGGTGCTTGTGTATCGCCTTTCGAATCGAGTGAAAATGCTATATAGTTAAAAGCGATCGCCAGTCGAAACAGAAAACTATGAACTGAAATGAACTCTTGTGTTGTTTGCTGATGTTATACCTAGATTGCTTCAAATCATGTGTATGGTGACACAGAGTTCTATTTGAAGTAGTTTCAGAACAAGCTTCAGGAAGTTATAGTTGTTATTGCGAATACGAGCTCGATTTGGGTAGTACTTGTTTTGATACTAATACACCAAGGAATACGACGTTGTGATGATACTAGATGCAACTGTGAATATAGCTAGTTAATAAAAATCATACTCAGCTTGAGTTTATGGAATGTGGGTATACTTCCATGTTCCGATAGGTAAGATAACTCTTCAATATGTTGCTTTGGGCAGTTATATGCAGTATGATTGCATTAATTGACAAAATTCTGCTTAAGTCTCTTGTACACTGTACTGCACACACTAATGCAGATGAATGCATATGGCTTCTTATTTCATCTGAATTCCAAAAAGTCTTGGAGTGATTGCTTGGTGATCTTATGTTGATGGAGCACTGTTGAATTTGTCTTTTGGTTCGACCAACAGCTAATTGTTTCTCTTCCGTTTATTGATTGTAATGAATCTTGAGTCTAGAATGATTACCACTATTTTTATCTGATATGCCACAATTACAGTTGAAATATGCGCTGGTTGTGCTTTTCAACGTCATAATGTGGGGATGCTATGTCAATAGCATGAAGTCCCTCTCATCTTTGCAAGCTACGGTGACAAACTTCGCCACAAACTTTCTGACTTCCGGAGTGTCTGGATACATTCTCTTTGATGAGGCACTGCCCCTTAAGGTACTGTTATTCACTCATTTATAAGCTTTCATTTAGATGTTGCTCATAGTTCCGAACGTAATTGAGAGAAAAACCCGCTCTCCTATGCGCAGCCTGATGAAAATAGACTTTTGCATAAGTAACATGTGAACGAACCCTGTTAGAATTAAGCTTTTAGTCCTGCAAGGCCAAATTAATAAGTAAGTGTAACAGTGGAACAATGGAACATGTGTTGTTATTGCAAATCTTGTTGGATATGATGCTGCATAGGAAAACAAATAAGAACTTACTGATCTAATACGACTAAGACTAATACACGAATCAAATATGAAAAAGTCCTGAACTAACTAGTGCCACCTCATATTCATTACATGTGATATGAGAAAATGACGTGTGGTTTTAGCAATTTTGGCATTAGGGTGTACTGTATCTGAGCTACGGTGAATTTGGGAGCCAAGTATATATTAACGTTCATGTTATCGTATAACATGGTCATCGGCCGATAGGTGGATGTCAGATCTGGGCTGTTAGCTTAGAGGCAGTATATATTTCATTACCAGTTGTATTTATAGGTCGATAAGAGGCTATCCCACCCTACGGATCTACAGCTATCACACTTAACTACTACGGGTGCAACAGCAGTTGGAATATTTGTGTTGACTGCCCAAATTTGCATAAAATCATTAGACTTGATAAGTACCAAGTACTTTATGCATTGCATGAGGCTTTCTGGTAGAGCAATTTTTTCTCAATGTGAGTACCGCCAACTTCAGGTGGCACCTGATGATGTAGATTTCTTTTTACACTTATTTGGGGAACTATGAGTTCTTCATCATGCCTTTTAGCCTCACAGTGGTTTTCAATCTTAGAGCAACGATAAATAGAGCTAGGCATGTAAGCATAGATATATGTACATTCATGAACCAGTAGAGTAATATGTTTAGTTCTCCTACATAGCGAAAATATATCCCTTTAACAAGCAAAAATTACTTGCCATATTGCCTCAATTTCTACTGCTGTAGTCACCTTCATAATGCTGGTAAACTTTTACCAGTGGTTTGCAGGTGCCACGCTGATTGTCATCGGTGTAATAGTCCTGAGCAAGTCGAGCATCGAGAAAAAAACACATGAAAATTAGGTACATGTCTTCTGTGTTTACAACACACTCGTTCTCCTCCTGTAGCTGGTGACTCGTTGCAGACATAATCGGGTTCGTGAACCCGCCTTCATTCTTTAATCTCGACAGAAGTGGACGATACAGGAAGCATGGAAAAATTGGCAAATAGGAAGACCGGAAACGCTGGCAGTTTATCGTTATGTTGTAGTACTTGTATATTGCTAACATAAGCAAAGAGCTACTAATCTTAGTAATCTTTCTTCTTTCCTGAAGTTCCAGTTCCTATACATGTTCCTTTTCCTTTTCATACTCAAAACGGCATCGTTTTCTGTTTTCTACTTACGTGGCTTGCGTTCTCGCGTGCCACATCAAAATCCTCTCTAAAGACAAACTACTGAGCTCATCGTAACTGAAGTTCCAATGTCCGAAACCAAAAATAAATAAATAAATAAAACAAATATTTCATATTTTTCCAAAAACAAAATATCGCGGGAACACATGAACACGTAATTTAAGAAAAACCTAATAAATCCACAGCCGATTTCGATTCAATAATTATTTATTATAAAAAACCCTAACCAATAAAGTGTGAAAAATCCGCATTCTTGGAAACCACAAAAAACTTGAAACAAAAACCTTCCTCTCCTCTTATCTTTCTCTCTCCTAATTTAAATTCTGAATTAAATTACGCAACATCACACCCACTATTACTATTAACTACTACTACTAGGGGCTGCGTTTTTTCAATTTTCAAATGTTTCTGTTGCTTTTGAACTCTTTAATTTAGGGCTCGTTTCTCCTTTCTCTCCCCCCCTTCCTTCTAACCCTAGCTGCCGATTAATTTGCTGCTCATTTTTTGTTTGTCGAGCGGGTTTGAATCCGAGGAGCGGTGGGCTGGATCTCGGTTCGTGGTTGTTTTTTGAATTTTTGTTTGCGCGGTTGAGTTGTGTTGGCGGGAAATGGCGGCTGCGGAGGGGGAGAAGAAGGTGGAGGAGGAGGTGAAGGGAGGGGAGCTGCTTTTCTGCGGGACGACGTCGTGGGATGCAATGGGACGCAGGAGGACCCTGGTGACGGAGAATTTGGTGTCGCCGACGAGGCTGCGACCGCTTATGGGGGTTGATATTCGATTTGTTGCCGCTGGCTGTGGTAAATTATAGTACTAGTACTGTGCTCTTGGTTTGGTGGATGTTGTCTGAAACTGTGGTGTTTGCTTATTTTTGGAAATTCAGAGAGTGGAATTTGTCATTTATGTATTGTTTTTGTGTAATGTAGTATCTTGCCATTGTGTGGCGTTGGATTTGGAAGGGCGCTGTTACACGTGGGGTCGTAATGAGGCATGTTGCTTATGTAGTCTTGAATTTCAGCTTCAATTTGTTCTTCTATGGTTGCTCATTGTTCTTCTTTATTATGTTTTTCTAAGTGTGCAGAAAGGACAGCTTGGTCATGGGGATAAACTTCAGCGAGATAGGCCCACAATCGTTTCAGAATTGTCCAAGTGTGTTACCTTATTTAGAATTCTCTATTAATGAATAGTTCCGGACAATGGATTTCGTCTTTCTGTTCTTCCGTCACTATTGAATATTGTATTCCGAAACAAAAATTAGATTGGTTGTTATCATCCTATGCACATTTTTGATTGGTGCTATTTAACATCCATTCTCCATAATTTCAGGCATAATGTTGTTGGAGCAGGGGCTGGCAGGAGTCATTCTGTGGTAGTGACTGAAGATGGTCTCTCGTTTGCATTTGGTTGGAATAAACATGGTCAACTTGGTTCGGGTTCCTTGAAAAATGGTGAGATTCACTGTCTGATTTATATAAAGGTATTAATTAGATCTGCTTAGTTGGGTGTACTAGTATATTTGTCTTGTATTTGAGATACTACCTCGTGCAGGTTGGTGCAAGAATATTTACTTGTGAACGACATTTTGTATTAGCATGTCCGAATGTCTGTTTAAGAAAGCATATATTCTTGTTACTTGTTTCTCATCTTGAAAACTTTTCTGATTAACTTCAATGGCCTTTTAATTAATGGTATAACTGTTATTCGTTTCATTATGCAGAATTTGAGCTATCACCAGTTCGCTGTCAAGTATCTGAAGTTAAAAGTGTTGTTTGTGGGGGTGATTTCACTGTGTGGCTTACTTCTCTTGAAGGATCTTCTATAATGTATAGTTTCGGACTTTTCTCTATGAATTTCCAGAATTGGCTATTAGCTCTCTTCTCCACCCCCTACACCCCTCCCTTGTGGCTTTGTTTATCTGTTGAGCAGGTGATTTGATTGATTTCGGTCTGCAGGACTGGTGGTCTTCCTCAATATGGTCAGTTAGGGCATGGTACCAACAATGAGGTAGGACCAGTAGAGCAGAGTTGTAATGCATATTCATTTTGCCAATCTAGCTTTCACCTCTCGTCGTTTTGAGCTGTTTTCGGCATAGAAGCATAGTATCCTTTTAGCTATTCTTTTGCAATTGGTACTTGGTGTAACTTTGCTTTACCTATGAATATTGTTTTCTGCAAAATTACTTTTCAAGTTATACACGATGGCATTTTCTGTATTTTGCTTTATACATAATGAAACAATAAACACATGACATTTTCTGCTGAATAGATTCTTTAATTTTTTCGTTGTAGATTCCCCATTCATCAATTTTATAACAAGACAAGATTTTCATTGTCAGTATAATACCAAGGACAGCTCCGTGAAGCTTGCTTATGAAGCTCAACCTCGTCCCAGAGCTGTAGCATCTCTATCAGGAGAGACTATTGTAAAAGCTGCTTGCGGGACTAATCATACAGGTTTTAACCAGTTCATATACCAATATGTGGTTCTAGTCGGTCCTATTTCTTACGATGTTCAGGATCTAAGTTGTCTTTGTTTATTTGATCGCAGTGGCGGTTACTAAGGATGGGCATGTCTACACGTAAGTTAGTATTATTGCATGTTAATTATACCTGTAAAAATAATGAACTGATTCATCTTTTAGTTGGAAATACTTGATTTATCGTGTGTTTCTTTTGTATGTCTTACCATGGCAAATGATCAGGTGGGGCTATGGTGGTTATGGAAGGTATTGCAATTATTTTGGCTCATATATTTTTTGTTGTTACCTGTTACCTGCTTAATCATTGTAGACTAAGTTTCATACTTATTGATAACAGGCTTGGGCATAGGGAACAGAAGGATGAATGGGCTCCACGTCTTGTAGATGTTTTCACAAGGCATAATGTGCTTCCTCCAAATTCAATTGTTTCAGCAGGTGCTGCCAACTCTGCTTGTACAGCTGGTACGACTTTCCACCTTCTGGCTACAACATTCTTAACAGCTCTTTGAATGTGAATGCTGTGTCCCTCATTGCAACTTACGTTGAATACGTTGTGATTCTTGTAACGACTGTCTATACATTGCTATGTGGGACATGCATTAGTACCAGTGGTGTTGATATGGGGTTGATGTCTTATGCCTTGAACCTGAGTTGCCTCAAATTAATTGATAGTCTCTTTGTATGTTAATCTGTTGAGAAGTATAGTAATTTTATAAGAACAATGGCTCTTGCTAATACTACTGTTTTCGCAGGAGGTGGACAACTTTACATGTGGGGCAAAATTAAGAACAGTGGGGATGACTGGATGTACCCTAAGCCTCTCATGGATTTGAGGTTGTGCTACTTCATTTACAAAACTTTGCTAATACTATCGTTTCAATGATTTTCTTCAATTAATCAGAGTCAATCCATGATCATGGCTGTCTTCACTTTAAATTGCTTTCCTGAGATAAGATATATTTATTCTATATTGAATATTGCAATTAATGGATTGGTGTAATATAGATGAAGGTAAGATACTAGCTCTTCAGCTGCATTGGCCTTTCTTTGTATGAACTATTTTCTTTACTCAGCTGCTCCTAATTTAAGAAAGTGTAAAAGTTCCTTCTGTTCAAGCCAACCTGCTTCGCTTATTACTGGTGCTCTTGTAATGATTTAAACTACGCGTGTTCATTGTAATGCGAGAGAATATAAACTAAATTTACAATTGTTGACTACAGCAGAGAATATAAACTAAATTTACAATTGTTGACTGCTGTAATTTATATGCTTATGGAATGAGGTATTGACATGCTAACATCTTTTGAAGTGGCTGGAATCTTCGCTGCATGGATTCAGGCCATATGCACCACTTTGTTGGAGCTGATTCTTCATGCATCAGCTGGGGTCATGCACAATCTGGAGAACTGGGATACGGGCCTAATGGGCAAAAGTACTTGCTTCTATCATATGTAAATTTTGCATGCCACACTTGCACACCGCCTCTCCACCTCATACCATGATTATGTCGATAGTTTTTTCACAGGTTTGAGTCTGTGTTTTGCCTCTGTTCTTTGCAGATCATCAGCAATTCCAAAGAAAGTGGACACTCTTGAGGGAATGCATGTTCTTAGGTAAGTACCAATCACACAAATCAAAACTTGATATCTCGTTATAGCCACTTATTTCGGGTACAATTTCCTGTAGTGTTGCCTGTGGACTTGCCCATTCCTTAGTTGTTGTTGATAGAACCAAGTTCGCTGATCGAATTGAAGAGGTACTAGTTTTCTATTGATATTGTTCCGATGGGAGAAGATATGGTTGTATATCTCACGATATAAAAAGTAAAAAGGAGTTTTTTGTTTTATAAAAAAAGGGATGTAATACGTATACAATTTGGAACTGCTGAGATGGGTATCTGATTTTCTTTCATGTCACTTGACAGCTTGAAGTGCATGATGGCAAAGCTGAAGAAGGTATATTTAAATATACTTGTTATGCAAATTCAAATGCTATGATTCGTATGCAGAATTCTGAGTCTCATCCCATAAGCACTGTTTCAAAGAAAACCTGTTAATTGATTCAAGGACAATCTGTTAATTGTTTGTGATTTGAGTATTTTCATTTTCCCAGTGAAAGAAGTGTACACAACTCTTAATCCTTTCTTGCTGCAGAAATCGAACCAACTGATAATGGGGATACTGAGGCTGAGAAGCCTCCGAAAAAGGTTGCTGCCAGAAGACCTCAAACCTCGAATAAGAGGAAACAAGAAAGTTCTTCAGAGGATGAGGATATCAATGACTCCGATAGTGATGACAGTGACGCAGAGAACGGGAAATCCTCAGGTAGAGGAAAAGGCAAAAGTGCAGCAGCCAAAAGAGGCAGGGGCCGGGGGAGGGGCCGCCCGCCATCAGAAACTACTGCTTCTGGAGGAAGAGGTTCGGGTAAGCGAGGAAGACCTAGGAAGTCATCATGATCATGGTCTTGCTCTCGTTACCATTTTCTTTTTTCGTTTTCCTGATATGATGTGTGCTTTGATATCGAAATTTTCTTGGATGCATTCAATTTTGAACCTGTTCCGAGTAAAACTAAGTTATGCAGCCTTGTATGTGGTAGGAGGGAACGATAATCGACATCTCTATGATTTCGACTATTCTTTCTAACTAAGCAAAAATGAAAATTAGGACAAAAGAAGCTTAAAGAGACTCATTCTGTTGTTTCATTCACATTTTATCATGTAACATTACTCCTTTTGTTCAAGATCCTTGTAACCTTCCCATTTTGTATCATGGACTTATTTATTTCAACTAATTTGGTTTCTTTTGCTTTATATTTCTATTAAAATAGAGACCCTTTTTTTTTTTTTTTTGGAGTTTGGACCACTTGATTTTTTGGATTTTTTGATGTGTAAATATTTTTCTATAATTATTTTACATTATCATGTGCCTCATACTGTTAAAGATGTGTGAAGTATACATTCTATCTAAAATGAAATGAAATGCACCCAACTTCCTATTACTTTATCTTATAATAAAACCTACCAAAAGTCATGAGAAAAAAGCTTAAATAAAAACTTGCCAAAAGGGGGTCATTATCCAAAATATGGACTCTCTCTCTCTCTCTCCCTCCTTTTTTATTTTTAATAATTATTTTCCAGTGAGGAAGAGTGTGAAGAACGTTGCATTTCTTTCTGTGTTTTTGTTAATGATTGCAGCTTTTCTCCATGTGGTCAAGGCTCCACCATTTTTTTCTTCATTTTCTTCTTTATAAAAAGATTTAATCTTGATTAAATTAATTGTAGTTGCACCTAATTTATACGTTACAGTTCAATTAAGTGCTAAGCAAAATCTCTATTTTATTTCTTTTAATAGAAAGTTGGGTTTTGTATTACTCTTTTAATTTTTTCCCCCCAATGTCGGTAAACTTCTATTATTAGCCCATATATTATAATTAGTGAATTATTTACATTTTGTTTATGATTATGTTGGTGATTTTTCCCTAATTCTTTACAATAAAATTAAATAAATTATTGTAAAGGGACAAATAAAGTATGTGTGTTTGTGTGTGTGTGATTTTCTTGTATTTTATGATTATTTATTTAATTTTTTTCTATTTGAAGATATTTATGAATTGTTTTTGTGTTTCAAGACAAAAAAAACTTTAGGGCTAAAGAGGTAGCTAAAGGTAGGTGATGCATGATAACTCATTCTTAAGCAAAAGGGGACAAAACCCATACAACTAATTAATAGAATCCCACTTCCAACTTTAATCTAAATATAAGTAAGTTGTGCAAACCTTATCATAATTTGGTTGCCAAACACATATCCACATTTGTTTGATGAAATGAAACCATCAACCCTCATCGAATGAGTGCTACCCTTTCGTGAATTCGTATTTCTCGAACGGACCGTCTGTCGTTAGATATGTCGAGATTGGTCAGATGACCCGAAGTATATCTGAATCCAAGCACACAATCATATGCAATATGGATAAGTGAACAGCCTGTGACATGGGAAATCTTGATTATTGTGTGATACAGAGATTAATTAATTAAATTAGCAATAATTGTGAGGGGATTACCTGTTTTTCATCTGTACTATCGTGGCTATACAGAGTATGAGCTAACCTACTATTCATATTTTATTACTATATTATTTTATTACAATGTTTTTGGTTTATATGTAACAAATAAGAAGATCACATGCTCATCACATGTCTTGGAATCTTCATATGCTTTTTTCTTCATATAATTCTCATGTCTCTTCTTTTAATTAACAATAATTATATATTTTTGTAATCAAATGTTGTTTTTCTAAATAATATTTAGATTATTAATTGGCACAGACAATATTATAAATAAAACAAGAAAATAATATTTCTTTTTTGATAAAAAAAGAAATATATTTAATTGGATAAGATAATGGCAAATGATGGTTACTTAGAGATAACACACTTTTTCTTTTCTGTTACAGTTAATCATCATTTGTTAGTCATTAATCACACCACTTAATTAACAGTATAATTAAGATAATGATAGGAGATTAGGCAAAAAATGTCAAATGATGATGATTCCTCTCGTTGAACAACATAATATAAATAAATTCCACTTTATTGTTTATCTTTTTTGTTGTGATAATCAAGTTAGGTAGTAATTAAACTGCAATTAATATTTCACAACACCCAATTAATAATGTCCACAAATTACAAACATACGTCAACGAAAGATGTACATAAATACTCGTCTCGTCCCATTCAAAATACCTCATCTTATAAATTCGAAAATTCAATACTGTGATTAATGTATTATATTTTCAATTGGAGGTGGGGAATTATTATTTTGTATTAGAGAAAATATATTATAATTTTTTTGATGCATTAATTTAAAAAATGTAGAAAATTGTGTCACATTATATTGAATGTTCTTTGCATTTATTATTTTCACAAGTGCATATACCTTATTCCAGTTGACATTTTAGGGCATTTATTTGTGAATAAAAAAAGACAAATATTTGTTGCTTCCTTCAAATCTCCACACCTACTAATTAATTAATTAATTAATATACAACTTTTTTAATTAAATAAATTAAAGTAAAACAAATACGACGTCGCAATCAAAAATTAAGAAAAGAAAAAAAACAAGAAAAAAAAAACAAACAGTGAGTCTTTTCAAAGAAAAAGAAACCTGAAATACTGGATAATAATAATAATATTATTAAAAAAAAGGAAAAAGAATCCAATTAATCTTTTTTCCAACGGATATAAACGGAATCCAACGCCAAAATTAATCAGATCTAAGACCAGATGTTGACGTCCGTGTTCCCCTCTTACCCCTCTAATTCTCCTTTAATTTCCATTTTAATTTTGGAATTTAATTAATATTTATTTATTTTAATTTAGGATTAAAAAATGAGCTCTGTTGCTTTGCTCCAGACTGGTAGGCGGTAGCCTGTCACTGAGGAAAAGGCTAAAAACAAGAGCACACCATTTTTAGACAGAGAAACAGTCAGTGAGCTCCGACACAGATTTCTAGAGAGAGAGAGAGAGAGAGAGGAGGGAAGCGCTATGGGGAAATCCAAGCCGGCGTGCTTCAGGATCATCGGCTGCGGGGGCGATTCCGTCGACCATGACGATCTCCAAACACCCGAAGTATATACCGATATCGTATTTATTTATTTGTTTTTTTATTTTATTTTTATATTTTGCTCGAGGAATTTGCGGTTCTAGTGATGAATTTGTTTCGGTTTTTCCAGCTCTGTTTGTGAATCTGAAATGTTTTGGTTTTAGTGTGGTGGTGGTATTCGTACTAGGTTCTATCTGATTGTGATTGGAGTGGACTTCGATTGAGGTGTGCTTTGAACGAATGTGTGTTTGTGTGTGTTTGATCTTTTGCATATTTGCTAGTTTGATGGATTTCAGTTTATTGTGCTTGCTATGCACATTGGAGGATGAAGCGGCGGATTCGGAGCTGTGATTGGTAATTCAGGTGTTGAGTTATTGAGAATCTGATTTTTAAGTAGATCTGTTTGTGATTATGGAGTAGTTGATATATGGTTGGTTTTGAACTGAATTGGTGCAGGATCATTCATTTTATACATTATTGATCAAGTTTCCTTATCTAACTGCTGAATCCTTGGAAATGGAATCTTCCATGGATAGTTTATTTGTTCTTTCAATTTTAAGTTGTCCAGTTGTGCCTCGATTTTATATACCATGTTGAGATCAATGGCGTTGTGAGTTATGCAGTTGTTTTTAAAAAAAATTAAAAAGTGAAATTATGCAGTCTGAGTGGCTGTCGAATGTGATTTTTGCACCCTCCTTTTAATACTATTTTGGCGTGGCTCCGCTTCAATGATGCTTACGTTGCGTCACTTGTTTTTATGTCAAGCTTGGCTCTGACCATGCAAATTCAGATTGTTCTGTCTTTGCTAATGTCACATTTCGTTTGAATTCTCTTTGGACATGTCTCGTTATCCATTAGGGTAAACTGGGCAGTTTGCTATGCAGTGTTAAGGTCATGTCCCCACCCATACTTGTGAACTTTAATTTTATTGCACCTCTTTAAATTATGTATCTTGAATGTCTAAATAAAACTGCAGTTCTTTTCATCAGTAAAAATGTTCAATCAGAAATTTTGACGATATCATGAAATGTTGTTTTATATTGGTGGCATTCAGCTTATATTCGTAGTCCAGTCCATGGTATTCATTGGAACAATTCTGTTGAGCTATAGTGGAAAATCGTTTTACCCTTCCGTATTAATCAGAATGCTCAGGTGTTTGAGTTGCAACTTGTGCGTAACAGGAAAGGAATTAAGTACAAATTTTATGAGGAATTATGTCCAAACATTGTTTTCATAATTGCCGGAATGAACTAAAAAAAGGTTTAGAAACTGAAGTATACGCACATTTTTATGATTTACGATGCAGTAGCCAGAAGAATCCCTCTCCAATCAATTATCATTCTGAACATAACCAAACGAGATACGTAATGAATGTACAAACTGTAGTCTTTCTTGCAAAGCTGATGTTTATTTTTACTTTTCTTGGAGTTAAAGTGCAACTATCTTATAATGTTTATTTGTTTGTTTTTACTGGAAACTAGGAACTATTAAATAAGTAAAGTTACGGAGTGGATAAAGAAACCTGTAGATTGTTTAGAATCCTAATAAAATAAGTAAACTGTTGCACATCTCTACTTCGTAATGAACCCATTGTTTTGTTTGTTACGTCATATTGTGCTATTCTGATGATTCCCCATCACCATGGAATTTCCATTTGCTTGCAAATTTCTAAGAATCTGAATGGCAGATACATGCAGCAGCTTAACCTCAATACCGTGTAGGATGACCTATGTCTTGCTTATCTTGGCAGCAATGACATGCTTTCTATGCATGAGAGAATACTTAAGGTTGATTTGTTTTTTTTACATAATCTAGTAGGCTCAGCAAAATATTATTGGCAAACTTTAGTGTATTGTGTTCCTTTTAAGGTAATGCTAGGCAATGAAAATTAATGTTTCTTAAGTTTGTAACGGCAAGCATACTTTTGACATATTTTATCTTGTCGGCATATTAAATTGTTTTGACATGTAGCCTTCTTCTCTGTATAAGTATTTTCCTCCCTGTCATGTTCTCGTAACTAGTTTCTCTCAGACACGTGTTCTTTGTTGCCTAAAGGTCATTTCCCGTGCTTTTCAATGACTGATTCCGTAAAATATAGCAGAATGCTTTGGCACAGTTTGAGCACCATATATTTGTGTAGGTGAATGTTAGAATGAATTGCATTTGAAATATCTATGATATGAGTGCCCTTGCTGATTAGATATGATCTTGTGAAGATTCGATTGGTTTTGAAATTTAGGGGTCGAGGTCGCAGACATCAAGTTTTGAGAAATTATCTATTTTATTTCATTTCACTTATGTCATCTCAACTTATTTACAGAGCAAGGCCTCTAGTGATCGGCGTGGTTGGAGTTTCCGGAAGAGATCTGATAGACATCGCGTACTGAGTAACAATGTCACTTCAGAAGTACCTGCATCTGCAAGCAAGGAAAGCCAAGAAGCTACCGTGACTGTTGCAGAGAAGACCAGAGAAATTCAGCAGAGAGAAGAGAAAACCATAGAATTTCAGCAGAAAGAAGAGAAGACTGTAGAAATTCAGCAGAAAGAAGAGAAGACCACAGACATTCAGCAGAAAGAAGAGAGCGCCACAGAAATTCAGCACACTGATGAGAAAATCACAGAAATTCAGCACACAGAAGAGAAGCCCACAGAAATACAGGGGAAAGAAGAGAAATCCACAGAAAATCAGCAAAAAGAAGATATTTCCACAGAAATCCTGCAGAATGAAGCCAAGATCACAGAAATTCAGCAGAAAGAAGAGAATACTGCAGAAATCCAGCAGAGAGACGAAAGGACTGCAGAAATTCAGCAGAGAGAAGAGAAGACAGAAGAACTTCAGCAGAAAGATGACTCAAAGTTGTCGGACACTAAAGCCTCCTGTGAGGATGACTTGGGAGCGGATGCACCTCCTGATGAGACTGGTATCATTTTAATCCAGACTGCCATTAGGGGATTTCTGGTATGTCACCATGTTCTGGTTATGATGAGTGTTGTGACATTCTAAGTTAATGCGTCATAGTTATACTTATGCGTTATTCTTATTTTATCTTTACCAGGCTCGACGAGATGTGTTAAGGCAAAAAAGTGCTACCAAATTGCAAGCTGTTGTGAGAGGACACATTGTCCGGAGTCATGCAGTTGGAACTCTTCGGTGCATACAAGCCATTGTTAGAATGCAAGCTCTTGTTCGAGCACGCCGTCCCCATCTACAGGTTAAAAATGAATTGACTCTTTTGGTTACAATTTAATTAGTTATCATAATTTATTGCCCCCCTTCCTCATCTGTGATTAGGCTGCTCTTCTAAGATGAACTGGAAACCATCAATGGTTTTAATTTGAACCCATCCTGTAGTTGGACTAAACATCATGTAATCAATGCTGCAAGTATATAGAAATCTTCCTTTACCTATTGGCTGCCTTGTGATCTTCTATATGTAGAAAATGGACTGAGAAGTTTGATCTTCATACTTAGCTTGGATATTAACTTCAGATCATTCGTTCGTTTACAGAATAAGAAAGAAGCCAACAAAGCAAGTCATTCATACACTTATATCTCCATTTTCCTTTACCTATTGGCTGCCTTGTGATCTTCTATATGTAGAAAATGGACTGAGAAGTTTGATCTTCATACTTAGCTTGGATATTAACTTCAGATCATTCGTTCGTTTACAGAATAAGAAAGAAGCCAACAAAGCAAGTCATTCATACACTTATATCTCCATTGAGAAGCTCCTTGGCAATGCCTTTGCTCGTCAGGTGAATAAATGTCGCCAACACACTGTCTGCCAGAATTTAATTGCTTGTTTTTTGCTTTCACTTATAGAAAAAGTCTGATGCTTTCACAACTTGATTACCGTACTGAATTTTGATGCCAGCTCATGGAGGCTACACCAAGGACCAAACCTATCAACATCAAGTGCAGTCCTTCAAAATCTGACTCAGCTTGGACATGGTTGGAGAGATGGATGTCTGTTTCTTCAGTGAGCAAAAAAGTGCCGCATGAGACTGAATCAGCAGTGGAAGAGCAAAAGGATAATGTTGATTCTGTTTGCAATGCGGAGGACATTCCGGTTCAAATAATTTCTAAGTCTATGGATTCTGAATCTGGTTTTGATGCATCAGATGATGTTTCAAGTGATAATTTTGTGAGAAAATCTGATGCTGATAGCTTAGACGTTGATTCAAGAGAATTTATACAACCTCTGTCCAGTAATCTGCATAACAGTGATCAATCAGATTCAATATGCGAGGTAAAAGAATCTGCTCCCATTGTGATAAAGAAGACGGATATAGTTGAGGTGATGGAACCAGAATGTCTTCCCAAAAAAGAGGAATCACAAAATGAAGAGGAAGTACTAAATGAGGTTGTAAAAGTGGAACATATTCCTGCAGAAATTGTTAGCAAAGATCCCGACTCAGCAGAGCTTTCCAGCATGCCATCTGAAACAGAGGTGAAAAAACTTTCAAGAAAGGCAAGCAATCCTGCTTTCATTGCTGCCCAGTCAAAATTTGAAGAACTGAGTTTGGGTACCACATCTCCCCAACTAAGCACTTCCTCAAGTCATGATCCTGGAGTTGAATCTAGTTTGGACAAGGATTCTTCTGCAAACCAAGATCAGCCATTCACATCTGATGACAAAGATAGTGGTTTAGCTGGCAACTCCAATATCATTGCTTCAGCTGTACAGCTAGGTAGCTCCGAGTGTGGGACTGAACTTTCCGTTTCTTCTACCCTGGATTCACCAGCTAGGTCAGAAGAGGCTGGAGTCAATGACAGTGGAAGAAGGGAAACTAATGCTTCAGATACGATCGACCATCCTGAAAATGGAGAGAATTCAGAAGTTGAAGCTAAATCCATTGTGCTGGAAACTGAACCTTCATCTAATGATACGACTATGTTGGAGAGAAAGGAAAGTGTTGATGCTGTTTCTTGCGAATCTCCTAATTCTGCCATACCTGCAGCAGATACACCACAGCTGGACAAGCCAGATGTGGAGTTGGGATCTGAAACAAGAAACAAATTATCACCGGAAGCTTCTCCCAGAAACGACGCATCTATCCCTGAACTTCTAGCAACTCCTTCAAGCCAAGGGTCTATTAAACCGAAGAAAAGTAAAGGTGAAAAAAGTAAAGCCGGTCGCAAGAGTAAGCCTTCACCAGATCATAAAAATCTCTCAAATCATACTCCAGATTCTGCTTCTAGAGGTAGCTTGGAGCAGTTACAAGAACATAAGCCGGGAAAGAGGCGAAACTCCTTAGGCTCTGCAAAATCAGATCTGAAAGAGCAGGAAGCAAGAGATAGTAGCAGCAGTATTTCTCTACCAAGTTACATGCAAGCTACTGAATCTGCAAGAGCCAAAGCGATCGCGAATGGCTCTCCAAGATCAAGTCCTGATGTAAATGACAAGGAGATCCACATAAAGAAGAGACATTCACTGCCTGGTTCAAATGATAGGCAAGGATCTCCTCGTATCAATCGCTCTCTATCTCAGGCGCAACAGAATCCTAAGGGAAGCGCCAGCCAATCTCCTCAAGGTACTTCCATAACTATCTCATGCTCACGTTCTTGTTATTTTCCTCACGATTCTCCTCGCATTTTCATTTTCGAATTGCAGCATCTTTAGTCTGCTTATACTTGAAACTAATTGCTTACTGAACAACATAGAGCTAGATCTTAAGTTAACATCCCCCTAATGTATCTGTGATACGGAATTGTGGTCCTATGTTACTTGGTTGTTACACGAGCTGGAGTTGGGTAGATACTTGCTCGCTTTCTAACTACAGATCACATTCAGCTAAATTTCGAATGCTCTGTGCTCATAGTTCGGAACTCTTTCGTGTTTCAGATCGGAAGTGGCGACGGTGATAACGTAGAGATGATGGCTATATATCTGACCTATCATCTGATGAGTATCGTCTTTAACTTGGATTGTTTTGTTTGCATGCTTATAAAGTGAAGAATATAGCGGTGTGATATTATTCCAGCGGGAGAGACAGCAGAGGTGTACCTTTTTTTGCATGTAAATTACCTGATTTGTTGTTTCTTTCTCTCTCTTATTTTTTTTCCCCCTTTGATTTGCTCTCTTTTCTGATATTTCCTTCTTTTTTTGATTTTCTTTGTTTTTTTTTCTACCTTAAAGTGCTTGATTTATATACTTTAACATGTACCGCGTTTGGGGCCTTTGGGCGAACGCTATTTATTACTTGGGCTTGAATTTCATTTATAGTTGTAGTGCTTTCCCTCTACTTTCCCATGTATGATGTGTTTGGTGTAGACAGATCTATCTCGTTCTTTGTTTTTGCACATTCCTCCCGTCTCTCAAATTTGTGTCGTCCCCCGAAAATAATTTCAAGTCCGGAAATTTAAACTCTGAATACATATGTCTTCGACGTTTACAACACTATATTTTTTATAAATTTTGCTACCAGTCTACTTATGACAGGTAATGTATAAGACAACTATAATTTCTTCTTAAAACCTGTCTGTTAATCAGGCCAAGAATTCGGGCTTATTTGGGCCTTTATCATAGGAGTGAAACCTAGCTCAAGCCCGAACGCATTACAATTGTGCTCAATGGTCTGCTTCTAGCCCCTTTTGTGAGGTAATAAATAACCAATTTTCTAATTAACAGATTAGATCAAATAGTTGCTATAGGAAATGATCAAACAAGTTCAAAATTTTAATCAATCTATGAAACAAAACGTAAAATAATCTTTCGTATTATTCGAATTTTTAAATTTATGTTATTAAAGCTTTAAAAAACAATTAAAAAAACAAAAAAACAAAAAACAACTGCATTTCATTCATAGTGGGGTGGCACACGTACCTAATCGCCAACCACGAGTCCAAAGCCGTCTTCACAATTCGGGATAAGGCCTCTCTCCCCCCACGCGCATCAGCCGCGCGTGTCGCCCAAACAGAGAGCAGCAGCGGCACGCAGTTACTAGTAGTCCCAAATACCAGAAAAAGAAAAAAAAAAAAAGAAATGAAAAACCAGAGGAGGATCTAGGGTTCCAATCTAGGGTTTTCTTGGACTTATCCTCACTCTCCCCCCATCTTCCCCTGTTTCCCTTCTGTTTTTTCTATTTTTCATTTTTGTTCATCCCCTCGTACCAGTCGAGCTCAATGGAGGAACGATCGACTGGGAATTAATCGTCAATTTTTAGGGTTTTTCTCTCGCGACTGAGGAATTGGGCGATTGGATTTGCTAATAAGCGATTGGAGTTATTAAGATACATGTATCGATTAGTATTTGAAAATCGAATCGAACTTATTTGATTTGGTAATATGGGAGGATCGCAGAAACTAAAAAAGGTTTCCTGGGCTTCTGATGTTAATCTGTGTCAGGTAATTTTTGTGTAATAAAATTTTCAGTTCTTATTGTTTGACTAATTTCAGTACATAATCAGCTAGTTAGAGATTTAAGAAGAATAACAAAATCGAAGTTTTCCGGTTGAGTGATCGATTGTGAAGTCAATTGACGGCAGAAACTAACTGGATAACTGCTCATGAAATGAATAGGCTTGGTTGTGATTCTGAATGCATTTTTCTATATTTCAGAATCTCATGATTCTCAAGCTGTGTTGATTAAATAAAACACTGATTGTGAAGTTAGATTGTTAAATCGATCAAGTGAAATCCTTCTGGAATTTAATTGTACTTCATTACTTTGACACTCTGTTGGGATCAATTGAAACCAATTAGAGCTCGTTTCTCCTACCTTATTGAGTAAAGTAAGTGTGAGCTGCATATGCATTGTGTTTCTGCTCGCACTGAATTGTGTGGTTTGATAGTGGTTGTACTTGACCAGCTTTCGTTTTGAATGTTTGTGTAGTGCAAGCAATCCTCGTGTTGATAGCATTTCCATGTGTTACTAACACTGGTTTGATTTATGTTGCATCCTTGTTGCTTCTGGTATTGAATCCATGATAAAGCCCTTCTAAATTCATGGTTTTCTGACATTTTTTTGGCTCCGTGTTAAAAGATATATTATTGAATATGGGAGTAATGTAAAAGAATATTTGGAATTCTTATGGCTTTGTGTTTAAAGATTTATGAGAAATGGAAGATTGGAAGTGATGATTTTGTAACCTGGTTGTGACTACAATGGGAATGCTTAGGCTAAGTGATGTTTCAACTGGTCTTGAAAGCATAGATTCATCTAGTGTCTTTGGTATTTGACAAGTGTCCAAAGTATCAAATGTGTTGGTAGAAAGTTGTCTAGGGAAAGAAGCTGGGCTAGTATCAGTTGTGGAAACAATGAGAACGTTCAATTGGTTAATTTCATCAATCATCGATTGCGTTTAGATTAGTGAGATTTTCCCCACCTACTACTAAGAATATGCCATCAAGTGTGCTCCTGAAAAACTAAACCAGCCAATAAATGATGCTGCTACTAAAAAGTTCACAAAACTTTTTATATTTTTCTTGGGGTGGTTTAACTTTGTATGCTATGTTTATTTGTGTATACCGATATTGTTTGAGAATATCAAAAAATTTGATGAGTACCCTGAGTAACAAAAACAAATATGAAGCTCTTGCCTATCAAATATGGAGCAGCTATTTATGTGGGTTAAACTTACGGTCTCATAGCTAATACATGTAATAAACTCCTTTTATTCTTGCATACTCATTCTTCTTACTTTAGAGTTTCCTCTAAGTGTAGACCCCGTCGAATGTTAATCGATTGCATTGTCAGGCATACTTTACTACTAAAAAATACATCTACAAAGCAAATATATGCCTATATTGTTTGAGATAGGATGGTGCCCATGCTTTCTCGGTTGCATAATTTAACCACGTCCTATCATTCTAGACATTTTACCGTGCTTGTGAATGTACTGCTTTTTCTACCCAAGATTTGTGGGATGTTGAAATGGATTATAAGACATATAGTCCAGTTGGAGCAGAATTCAAAGCACCTCCACATCATTTTTAATGTATCACAACAAAAATGAAAAAGAAGTGACCTGACTAATCACATTTTGACTGACCATGCTGTGTTGCATTATATATAGGGCATAGCAGGCATAATTTTGGACTGAAATGGCAATTCATTTGTCGATCCCCATTCCCTTGGTTGGTACAATCTTACGAGTAGGAATGACCATTCTAGTAGAATCAAATTTCCCATGAGTACAGGATTAACCATTCCCCGCACTCTATTGCCACACCTTTTGTGTTATGTACTCCCAATGAGGATTTTTTTTTTGTTTCATCTCTTGACAAAACTACCCTTATTCGTTTGGTGGGTTGAAATTTTCTTCCCCAGTTTAGTGTAATAGAAATGCAGTGCCGGCCCTTATATGTTTTAGCAGCATTCAGTTATGAATTTTAATTAGAATCCTGTTTGCCACTGTTCATGCTTTCTGTTGCTGCTTCATCTACTTGTTCAAAGCTATCATTTCGTTGCTTTACTGGAATTTTATTGATGTATTTCCGTAGCACTGGTTTCATATCAATGTATCTCCAATCAGGAGGATCAAGTATCAGTGAATAAATTTCATTTTTACCTCTGGATCTAATTATGATTATTCATGAAAATGTTGGCATGAATTGCATTCTTTGGACTAATATATTTGTGTTAACAGGTTAGGTTGTTTTTGTCGGAAGAATGTCCTTCACAGGTTGCAGTGGGAACACAAGATCACCTTCAGGCAAAGATATGGCCACTACAGGCAGGTGGCATGGGATCTGATGATAACTTACCCCCGGGCTTCGAGTTTCAGCCCGCGAATCCTTGGGCAGCAAAGCTATCTCAAATATCTCTAGTGAAATGGAAGTGTCCTCAGAGGGTACGTGTGACTGAATATGATGTCTTTCTTTCATAAGTTTAAGACCGGGGATGGGGGTGGGTGGGGGGGGGGGGGGGGTGCTCATCAACTTCTTAAATTGATGAATTTAGTATATGATAAATCCAACACGCACTTTGATGGATTGGATAATGTTGAGCTTGTATGATCTCTCCTAATTTATCAAATTCTGAGTCATATGGATTGTCTATCTAATCTATGATCTGCAGTAAACCCCCCTGGAGTATATTTTTGTTGGAATTGACGTTATACCAGCGTTTTCAAAAGGCTTGTAATGTCTTACCTGCTAATCATTCGGGTCTTGACTTTATTTTATGTATGGTATCTGGTATTTTTTATGTAATAACTTGCTGTGGATACTCATAGATTCGACACATCCTCTTGTTGCATTGCAGTTTCAGGTAGATAGTTCGTGGTGTGTGGTTGCTGGGGAAGAAAGCAGAGAAATCGAAACCCAGAATCAACGTGAAATGAGAGTGTTAGAAGCAATCTACCCGCGACCATCAGCCATACCATTAAAGTGCGATGCAAACCTCACTCTTGATGTTTCCTCTTTTCTGTGCATCGTTGACGGTGATTATACATTTATGCTAGCCTTGCTTGATTCTGTTCAGTTTCCTTTCTGTATTTAACCTTTTCCTGTAAACTCATGCAGCCCTTCTGCATTGGTTGGTGCCGAGGACTCGACTAATGACGACAAATCCACTCCTGTGGTCCCTATTACAGCTATCGAAGATGAGGATGCTTCACTGGATGCATCATATGCCTCCACCGCGACTCCCATAATGGCCCAGCAACAGTACTCAACTCAAGGGGCGTTCCCGTCTCAGCCCAACGCTGCTCAAAAACCCAGTGTCGGTTTTTCAGCAACAGGAATGGAGCCTGAAATCATTGCCGCTGCACAAGCTGCCTTGTCATCAGTCGTACCGGCTAGTGATCAGGGGAACCGGATCGATCGTGAGTTACTCCTGAAAATTCTCAGCGACCCGATAATGGTTGAGCAACTTCTTGCAAACCACGCCCCATCTCCGAGTGGACAAAATGTTACATCGCCTGGTGTGCAGAGCACGCTATCGCCTTCCACCTTCCCTGGTATGCCAATGATGAGACCAGAAAGTGTTATGCCGTCTACGGGAATAAAAAACCTTGCGTTTCCTAGTTCGACGCCATCAACCAGTACACAGTATATTCCGAATATGGTGTCACCTCCTCAGAACTGTTTTGATTCGGTTAATATCGCTGTCCTCAGACGAGAGCTGCCACCACCACCTTCTGCTCGTGTCACAAGACCCGAAATGGCCGTGCCTTCGTTTCATCCTCCAGGTAGGACGGGACCAATGCCCTCTCCATCATCAACAGCAGCAGCTCCCCTGACAAAGGATCTCAACTATTACAAGAGCCTCATTCAACAACACGGAGGAGAGAGGAGAGAGAACACGACGCAATTCTCTCATCAAGGCAACCTACAACCGGGGACGAACCAAGAACCTCCGAACAACAACAACATGATGATGATGAAATCGAGGGAGCAGAAACCGAAGATAATGAAGCCATGCATCTATTACAACAGCGCGAGGGGATGCAGGAACGGAGCCAACTGCACGTTCCAGCACGACATGACGTCGCAACAGAAAGCCAACGGCATCCCGGATGTTCAGGGCACGAAGAGAGTGAAACTGGACAGAGAAATTACTGGTGCGTAATTTTTGCTGTTCGACTGTAAATCTTTTTATTACCTGCTGCTGCTGCTGCCTCTTCTACATGATGTTTTCTTCGATGAGGGCCAATTCATATTTTTGTTTTTTTGGTGCAATTATTATAATTATATATTGTCCTCAATTTTGAAGGTTTGGATAACAAAGCTACTGCTCTACTCTTCACTTATACCCAAAGATTAATTAATTTATTACATGGGTTTATCTCAATTCTTTGTCATCTTTGTACATTTTTTATAATTTTTAAATGTGTAATATTAATATAATATGACGAATATCGAGCTTCGACTTTTATATATTTTGTAAATTTAACGATTTTAATATTAATTCACAAGTGTCTAGAATATAAAATAATTGAAAAATCGAACAAAGTGAACAAACGACGAAGGTGCTTACGGTTAAGCGTATTTTTCTTCGTTAAAAAGTAAAAGTTTAGACAAAGTTTAGATTTTTCTTACAAACTGTATAAAAATGAAAGACTTTTACTGAAAGAAAACGACGGCGGAAAAAATTCAAGGCTATCATCACCAGCTGTTGTGGCTCAAAATCTTTCTTCCAAATTTTTTTTTTTGGAGAAAAGTGGCGAAGCAGCACTACCCTTATCTCCCATGGAGAGCTTAATCCTTCCCTGCAAAACTTTAGCTCCCCCAAAATTTGTGGAAGTCCCGGTGAAGTTGGCGATTCATTCGAGGAATTTTCAGCCAAAACTCGTCAATGACGCCTACTTGAAGCGCCTCTGCAAGCTCGGCCGCCTCGGCGAAGCTATCTCCGCCTTGGACGCCTGCAGCTCCGCCGCAGTAAGTCACAGCACCCTCTCTTGCTTGATTGAATCGTGCATCCAATCGAATTCGCTCGATTTATGCTACAAGATCCATGCCCGCGCCAAGAAGTGGATGGATCAACCGGACCCGTTTCTCGAGACGAAACTGGTCGGGATGTTCGCAAAATGCGGGTCCTTGGATGGTGCGTTCAAGGTGTTTGATGAAATGCGTGAGAGGAATCTGTACGCTTGGTCGGCTGTGATTGGTGCCTTTTCGAGGGAGAAGAAGTGGGGTGATGTCGTGGCGCTTTTCTATTGGATGATGGAGGATGGGGATGTGGTTCCGGATGATTATTTGTTGCCTAAGATTTTGCAGGCTTGTGGCAACTGTGGAGATGTGGAGACTGGCGGGTTGATTCATGGGATGGTGATCAAGCGCGGTTTGGTTAGCGATCTTCGTGTGAATAACTCGATTCTCTCGGTTTACGCGAAATGTGGATGGTTGAGCTATGCAGAGAAGTTCTTCAAGGGGATGCTAGTGAGTGATAAAGTATCTTGGAACGCGTTGATTACGGGTTATTGTCAGGCGGGGAACATAGCTGAGGCGCAGAGATTGTTCGAATCGATGCAAGAAAATGGTCTAGAGCCGGATGTTGTCACTTGGAACGTTTTGATTTCGAGCTATAGTCAGTTAGGGAAGTGTGATGTTGCGGTGGAGTTGATGAATGAGATGGAGATTCGTGGAGTGAGACCCGATGTATGTACATGGACTAGCATGATTTTGGGTCTTGCACAAAATAAACGAAGGCTTGAGGCGTTGGATTTGTTCCGTGAGATGCTTCTAACCGGGGTTGAACCGAATGGTATAACACTTATGAGCGCTATATTGGCTTGCTCCCTTGAGAAAGACGCGAGGAAAGGGAAGGAAGTTCATTTAGTTGCCATAAAGCTTGGGTATGGCGAAGATGTGCTCGTTGGTAATTCACTTGTTGATATGTATTCAAAATGTGGGAAGCTTGAAGCTGCACGGAAAGTTTTCGATATGATCTCAGGGAGAGATGTCTATACTTGGAATTCGATGATTGCAGGTTATTGCCAAGCTGGATATTGTAGCCTTGCAGACGACCTTTTCAAACAAATGCAAGAGTCCGATGTTTTCCCAAACGTGGTGACGTGGAATGTAATGATCACGGGTTACATTCTAAACGGAGACGGGGATCAAGCTATGGATCTCTTCTATGCGATGGAGAGAAACGGAGGTGTCAAGCGCGATACTGCCTCGTGGAATGCTCTCATTGCAGGGTACTTGCATCATGGGGAGAAAGATAAAGCATTGATGATCTTCCGGCAGATGCAATTTTACGGTGTCAAGCCGAATGCCATTACGATCTTGAGCATCTTACCTGCCTGTGCAAACCTAATTGGTCTCAGGAAGCTGAAAGAGATCCATTGCTGTGTCCTACGCACCAGTTTGGAATCCGAGGTTTCGGTTGCAAATTCTATGATAGACACGTACGCAAGGTGTGGGAGCATAGCATACTCGAGATCCATCTTCGCTGCAATGCCATCCATGGATATCATCACTTGGAACACATTAGCAACTAGCTACGTCTTACACGGATGTTCTAGCGAGGCTATTGAGCTCTTCGAACGGATGAGGAAAATGGGGTATAAACCGAATAGAAGTACTTTTGCTAGTATAATCTCTGCGTATGGTCTAGCTAAGAAGGTTGACGAGGGTCGCCGTGTATTCTCCCTCATGACCGAAGAGTATCAGATCTTACCATGTTTAGACCATTACGTCGCTATGGTGAATCTATACGGTCGTTCAGGCTTGCTTGATCAAGCATTCGAATTCATCGATACTATACCCTTCGAGCTTGGAGTCCAGATCTGGTCCGCAGTTCTAACTGCTTGTCGCAGGCAAGGGAACGTTCGATTAGCAATCCACGCAGCGAAAAACTTGCTCGAACTCGAACCAGAGAATTCCTTGACACAGAGGCTACTCTCGCAGCTATATGAGATACGTCGAATTACAAGGGAACCTTCTAAGAGAGCAAGAAAGGTCCCAAACGGACCTACCGGGTGCAGTTGGATCGAAGACGAAGACGAAAACGCAGTACATGCTTTCGTCACCGGTCACTTTTCCCAGCTTGACGATAAATGCCTGCGTTCTTGGATAGAAAGAATCGAAACGAACACCAACAAATCGAAGTACGACGACATGCTCAGCATCCAAGAAGAAGGAAACGAGGAAAGCAGCGGAATCCACAGCGAGAAGCTGGCGCTGGCCTACGCCGTGACGAAGTTCCGTCGGCCGCCTCGAATCATTCGGATGGTGAAGAACCTGCGGATGTGTGACCAATGCCACAGGTTCGCTGAGCTGATCTCGAAGAGATATGGGTGTGAAATATACGTACATGATACAGTATGCTTACACCATTTCAAGCAGGGGGTTTGTTCTTGTGGTGACTATTGGTAGGTATTTATGTATGTATGTATATATGAAGATCTATTCTTGTGTAAACTGTAAGAAACATTTTTTGTAGAGCAGTTATATTGAGATAGAAGTCACATATGAACTTCGTCTCGTCCAAGACGACACCTTTCTTGAAGACGAAGTCGGAAGTGAATTGTTGAAGAAGAAGAATCTCTTTATTTTTGGGCTTGTTAAAATATGCCCATCGAACTATATATGGAATCCTTGGATAACCTTCCTCATGTGATCTACGTCCACGTGGACGGCGGAGATTCGATAGAGAGCACCGACAAGTTAATCTCGAATTAAGCTTATTTAGGGAAATGGTTAAATTAATGGATTATTTAATTAATTAATTAATCATTCCCCTTCTTCCTCCACTTGCTCCCTCCCATCTTAACTGTTCTCTCACTTCACTGCAGCTGCTGCTGCTTGCTTGCTTCCCTCTCTCTCTCTCTCTCTCCTCACTCTCTCTGAGTAGAATGGGTTCGGTTTCTCTGAAGATAGGAGATGGGACGGCGAGATTCAAGAGGGCATCGATGTGTTCCTCAGCGGTGAATCTGCTCATGCTTTTCTCAGTCGTAACCACGAATCTCTTCGCTCTCTACGCTTTCACATACCACCCCACATCTCTCCACCACAACCACTACCCCAAGAACATCTCCATCATCTCCGAGAAGGTGGGCTTGATCCTAAGAGAGATCGAATCTTCCCAGAAGAAGCTCGCCCAGATGGAGAAAGATCTCGTCGGCTACGAAAGCATCGATCTTTCCAAGCCCAACATCGCCGCCGAGCTCAAGCAGTTCCTCACCCGCCACCAGCTCCCGCTGGGCAAAGATTCGCGAACTGGGATCACCGAAATGGCGGCGTCCGTCGGCCATTCCTGCGAGAAATCGACGGATTTGCTGTCGGAATTCATGAGCTACAAGGTCAACGGGCTCTGCCCCGACGACTGGAGCCTCGGGCAGAAGCTGATTCTTCAAGGGTGCGAGCCGCTGCCGCGGCGGAGATGCTTCGCCAAGGCGATTCCGAAGGTGGGGCTGCAGCAATTTCCGATTTCGCTTTGGAGCAATGTAAGTGAGAAGGTTTACAGTTGGAGCGGATTAGGTTGCAAGAATCTTGCTTGTCTGAATAGTAAGAAATTGAACAGGGATTGTGCTGGTTGTTTTGATATAAACCATGGTTATGAAACTCAGAGATATGTTAAGCCTAGGAGCAAGAACGATTTCCTCATTGATGATGTGTTGTCTATGAGCAGTGGTGGGGTTAGGATCGGCTTCGATGTCGGGGGCGGTTCGGGTACTTTTGCTGCTCGAATGGCTGAGAGGAATGTGACTGTGGTGACTGCCACCTTGAATGTGGATGCACCCTTTAATGAGTTCATTGCTGCTAGGGGGCTTTTCCCCTTGTACCTTAGCTTGGATCATAGGTTCCCGTTTTACGACAATGTGTTTGATCTGATTCATGTAGCTAATGGATTGGATGTGGGGGGTCGGCCGGAGAAGTTGGAGTTCTTGATGTTTGATATAGATCGGGTTCTGAGGGCAGGCGGGCTGTTTTGGTTAGATAACTATTATTGTTCGACCGAGGATAAGAAAAGGGCTCTGACTCGGGTGATTGAGAGATTTGGTTATAAGAAGTTGAAGTGGGTTGTGGGGGAGAGAATCAACGGTGCTGGGAAATCGGAAGCTTACTTGTCAGCTGTTCTTCAGAAACCAGTGAGGGCATAGGCATGAAATAGCAAGCTGAGAGTAAATTTGCAGCAGTAGATCTTTTTTCTGCAGTTTCGAATTTTCATCATAGTAATATATATTTTTCGAGCTCGTGATTTCTTGATAGGGGCAAATAAGCGGAGGGGGGCAGTGGCGGATCGAAGTGCTGTTGTGCTTTGCAACTGAAAAAAGGTGCATTTTCTGCAGTAAGTCTTATAGCTTTATCCTATGTAATTTCTTACATCAGTAAGTATATAGAGAGTGATGGAATTCTATGATTCAAATTTTCTTTGATGTAACAACTCGAATCGTTGGCACTGAGTTCATAAAGCTATCTTCATAAGTCTTGATTTGTTACATATTTAGTCCTTTGAAGATTGTTCTGATTTAGCTTATGTATGAAGTTGACTGTTTTTCCGGTATTCGCTTGTCATTGCATTGTTACGTTCCTTTGCTGCAATAGTTTCCGAAAAAGGAAAATCCGAACCAAGATCCTGTAGCTCTAACTCGAAACTTTGGAGTAGCTAAATGTGTGAAGGTATTTGAGTCGAGTGGATGAAATATGTATGCTTTAGGAACCTTAGAGCTGGGCAGGCCTTAGGGGGTTGTTGTTTTTGATATGATAGGTTGTTCTTGGTGTTTTAGAGAGAGAGAGAGAGAGAGAGAGTGCTTGTTTCCAGTAGCAGAAAAAGTACTTACAGATAGATACAGGTATACAACAGAGAGTTTGATAACATAAAAGGGACGATGACTCTGTATTACAAATGCTGCACTTGTCTCACCCTCTCTCCTTAAACGAGAGTGAGATCCAAGATTTTCAGCATTCGAAAACGAAACAAGTAGAGATCGTACATAGCTAGTTGATCTGGACCCAAATGGCGCGACTAGGAACCTCTTGGTACACAACAAACATAAGATAGAACCCAGGCGGTGCCAGAATTCCCGAAGCAGGCGTCAAAACCTGGGCTCGATAGTTCCCTCCCCCGAGGGATGTCACGTCAGCGGCACTCCCTGTGGCTCTGGAGAGAACCAGGAGCCTCTGGTTCATTGAATATGAGTGCGTAGTGAATGGAGGTGCCACCATGGTCACCCTAACAAGACTCGTATCCAGCGTGTTAAGAGCGGAGAAGTCGACAGCGAGCTGCTGCCCGTACCCTAGGAGGACGTGCGAGGCCGGCGACGTGATGGTGGGGCGCACGCGCAAGAACTGCGCGTCGAGGTACTCGGGCGAGTAAGCCTGCATGGTGAGGTCGGTGGGGTAGAGCACCCCCGTGAAGTTGTAGTAAGCGTTAGGGTTGCTGCCGCTCACAAGAACACGGCCGTCGCGGAGCAATATGGCGGTGGAGTGGTACATCCGTGGTATGGTAGTCGCGTTCTGAGTTTGAAACCTCGAACCGGCTGCATTACCCGGGCGGTACACGACCGGAGCGAGAACTGGATTGCGAGCTATGCCCCACCCGGCTGTACCGGCTCCGGCTCCGTTGACGAGCAATACGTTCCCATTGGGAAGGAGCACCATGTCGCCCATGACTCTTGCTGAGGGCATGGTCTCGACCAGCCACTGCGGGTTCGCATCGTTTATTCGCATCCTTCCACATGTATTGAGCGCCGCAACGAAATTCCTATTGTTGGCACTTGTAAACGACCCTCTTGGAGCTCCGCCACACACCAACACTTCGGCAACTCCGCCTCCTCCTCCGACTTGCAATGACAGCGGAAGCAGTACTGCAGAGCCGGAGCTAGGATAGTTCCTAGGGTCCCCTCCTGGTATGACTGGATAAGTCCTCACCACCACCCTCCTCGTGTAGTCGAACAGTATGGATCGATTGTTGGCGAAGATGAAGAGATTCCCATCCGTATTCAAGAAGACGAAAGGGTAGAGATTGTTCTCGATGCTCGGATCCCGGGTTTGGGAAAGGAAAGCTAGCTCGTATGCCTGGTCCGTCCCGGCTCTCTTGGGGTAGAACTCAAATGAGAAGCGGTCCCGGCCTCCGAAGATGATCTGTTGGCCACTTGGCAAGATGTGGTTGGATGCGTACCACCTCCTATGGATGAGAACTTTGTTGAGCTCCTGCCAGTCGCAGGAGCCGTCGTTGCAAGGGTTGAAGATGCGGACGTTGTTGTAACCGTCGTTGAAGCCCCCGGTCTGCATGAGGGAGCCGTCGGGCATGGCGGCCCCCGAGGAGCACCAGGTGTTCGTCTGGACAAAGAGGGGGCGGATGGAGTTGGAAGCGATGTCATACTCATAAGAGTGCGCGGTGCAGTCATGCTGGAGGGTGAGGTCGTTGGGGTCGTCACGACAGCGGTTGTTGGGGAGGGGGAGGTTGGAGGGACCGAAGTCTGTGAGGTCGAACACCACGACCCGGTCGTTGTTGAGGAGCTGCATATGCATGGCGGAGACGCCGGTGTTCGACTGCAGGAGGCTCCACTGGTCGCCGGAAACCCTCTCGCCGTAAAACACCACTAGAACAAGAAGCAACACTACAAACATTATTTTTCTACAAATCATCTTTCCTCTCTCTCTCTCGATATATATATTTTGCTTGCTTTAGATGTTTAAGCTTCAATTTTGGTGGTGATTGAAGGTGATGAACGAGTCCTTATATAGTTCTCTAAATGAGAGTGATGATTAAATATTAATTGAGATATTGTCTTATTCTTGTTCTTAAGGAATTTGGTTGGTGATTATTTAATTATTAGGTGTTTGATTAAAATAAATATTGAATTACAATTATTAGATTAATTCTACCAACAATTTATTCTCAAACATGCATTTCGATTTCTTCCGATTTCGATGTACTTAGACGTGCAACGGTTGAGTCTAATACATATATGGGGAAATTTTATGTTATTTTTCTTATATATTAGTTCAATAATTAAGGTTTGGTTTTGAATAATTTTAGCTATTTGACTTTTAAAATTAAAAAAAAATATAGTTTATATATTTTGTAATTATATACCAAATTCAAGAGATTTACATGCCTATGAGTTACTAAATCTTAATGTGTACTAACCAAAATACAAGTGTGATTGGTTTATTTAAATTGAAACATTATTAATTAATTAATTAATTGGTATGTAAAGGAATCGGATAACTATTTTTATGAGATAAGGTATAACAGAAAATACCTTCTAAAAGTCAAAATAATTGGTGCTTGATGTATATACATAACTATAGATAATAAAATGTCGGTTTTAAAAGAATATATAATTACAACAAGAAAAGAAATAACATCATAAGATGTGCACGGTCTAGATTAACTAAAGCATTCGTGGTAATTGTACTGAGAATGTATGGTAGAAATAGTCTTGCTAATGTACGTTATTTGATAAACGACACATTATAGTTGTACATACAAGGGGCAAAAATCTATATACCTATTATGCTATCCAAAAACACTAATATACACCCTACTATAATTTTCCTTCCAATATACCCACTTTTTGCCAAATGGGACTAAAATACCCCTGCTATCAGTTTTTGGAAGGAAAATTGGTTTTCAAAAATCTGCCCCAGATTCTCACCTAGGGAAGAGAGAGAGAGACGATTTAACTCCTCCACCACTCTCCAACTACCCACTTTCTGCACATTATTTCCACCGGCGGAAATCTCTTCTTCTCTCCTCTCTTCTTCTCTCCTCTCCTCTCCTCTCCTCTCCTCTCCTCTCCTCTCCTCTCCTCTCTGTTTTTGCAGTTCTTTCTCGCCCTCTACAAGCACCATCCCTCTCGTTTACCCCGCTGCACAAATCATACCAGCAAAAATATGTCAACTGGGACTCGAGGCAGCAAACGAAAGAGGAATGCTGAACCCGTCGAGCTGTCGCCGGAGAAAACTGAAGAACCCGTCGCAAAGGAGTCGACGAAGGGCCGGAAGAAAAGCGGTTATCCGTTCATTGATGAAGAGGTTAGAAACTAGGGTTCTGAACACCAAAATTGAATTTTGGTGTGCAAAACCTGGGGTTTACTGTTTTCCAACCTTTGTTCTTGCTTGAGGGGTTTGATTTCTTCCTGGGTTTGAGTATCGACTGTACAACACCCCCCCTTTTGTAATGCATGTTAAAAATTCGATAGATTTGCTTGGTGGTTTTGATTTCTTCCTGGATTTGAATGTTGTTCTGTTTTGATAATGAAGAGGAAACCTGAATCGGGGGAGTACAACTATGATTTGTTCGACCCAAGTGTCGAAGAAAATATCCCGGATGAGGAAATGGAGAGGCTCCTCGTATTTACTAATGGGTCTTACCCAGCATGGGGTGAGAACGTTAAGGAGTGGATTGAATACGAAAAGGTACGAACACTATGACATATAATAAAAAATATCGATACAATCTTACTTTTTGTTGTTCCTACTATATGCCTGACTTTATGCATGTCATAGATGGTAAGATTATTTATACAATCTTACTTTATGCCTGTCATAGATGGTAAGATTATTTATACAATCTTACATTATGTTGTACATAAGATGGTAAGATTCAAGATACAATCTTACATCCTGTTGTATCTGTCCAAGGCATATAACTTTTTGGGTCTAGGTCGTTGTTGTGTGCAGCTTTGGATCTACTCATAAAGATGATGATGATGGAATTAATGATTGGGCGACAGTGGTGATCGACATGGAAGAGCAGATTCTTACCATTCATGATCCAAGAGCATTTCACATTTGAAGAGGAAGATAAGAAAATGAGGCTAAACACATTCTTACCAATGGCTCGGTTGGTGCCACAGATGATGAAGAAAATAGGGTACTTCGAAAAGCACAACATGAGTACCCCACAATATGCACAGTGGGAAATCATCTTCGGCCCCTCTTCAGGTAGGAATGCATACCGTGCAAAATTCAAGGAGGACAGTGCTCTGTGCTGCCTGAAGTATGTGGAGAGATTCATAGGTAGGACTGACGCAACTCATGCACTTCGTACCAAGGAGGAGATTAAAGCCTACCGTTTCCACGTTGCAAAAACAATTTACTCCAACAGCACGGATGCCACAACAATTCCAATGATATTGGATGATCTTCCTAAAGCATCATGAAAACGTGGTTTTAAGTATTTTTTGTAAATTGAAGACAAACTAATTCAAACCATCAAGTGTGTAGATCTGCCCTAGTCGTAGGGAAAACATGATATTTTTTTGTATGCGACTTGGTAAATGTCGTAAGAATTTGTATATTCTTACGAATGTTACCGTCGTTGTTTTTGGGTACAGTGATAACTTATTATAATTATTGGTGATCAAGATCCAATCTTACCTTCTGTTGTACCTGTTATAAGTCAAGTGTGTAATTCTGTTGTACATCCTGTTGTACCTGTTATTATTGTGTTGTTCCTGCTATAATGCATGACTTTATGCCTGTCATAAATGGTAAGATTATTAATACAATCTCACCTTCTGTAGTACATCAAGATGGTAAGATTCAAGATACAATCTTACGTCCTGTTGTATCTGTTATCATTCATGACTTTATGCCTATTAGAGATGGTAAGATTCACGATACAATCATCCCTTCTTTTGAACATCAAGATGGTAAGATTCAAGATACAATCTTACATCCTGTTGTACCTGTTATCATGCATGCGTCTCTTCCTATTGGAGATGGTAAGATTCACGATACAATCTTAGGGACTGTTGTTCCTGCTATCATGCATGACTTTATGCTTGTTATAGATGGTAAGATTCAAAATACAATCTTACCTTTAGTTGTACATCACGATGGTAAGATTCAAGATACAATCTGACATCCTGTTGTACCTGTTATCATGCATGCGTCTCTGCCTAGTGGAGATGGTAAGATTCACGATACGATCTTACCTTCTTTTGTACACAAAGATGGTAAGATTCAAGATACAATCTTACTTTTTGTTGTTCCTACTATAATGCCTGACTTTATGTCTGTCATAGATGGTAAGATTATTTATACAATCTTACCTTATGTTGTACATAAGATGGTAAGATTCAAGATACAATCTTACATCCTGTTGTATCTGTTATCATTCATGACTTTATGCATGTTATAGATGGTAAGATTCATGATACAATCTTACCTTCCTTTGTACATCAAGATGGTAAGATTCAATATACAATCTTACATCCTGTCGTACCTGTTATCATGCATGCGTTTCTGCCTATTGGAGATGGTAAGATTCACGATACAATCTTACTTGTTGTTGTTCCTGCCATCAAGCATGACTTTATGCCTGTAGGTTTTAGTAAGATTCATGGAACAATCTTACCTTCTTTTGTACATCAAGATGGTAAGATTCAAGCTACAATCTTACATACTGTTGTAACTGTTATCATGCATAAGTTTCCGCCTATTTGATATGGTAAGAGTCATATGATACAATCTTACTACATTCTTGACAATCTTACAACATTATTGATAATGCCTGATTCTTCGAATGGAGACAAAATTAACTTGTTTAATCTGAAAATAATCAGATTACATATATCAATATTACACAAAAAAAGTAACCATAATAAAATGTAGTGGTTACACAAAATTGATGTGCGTACCAAAATATGTGATACAATCTTATTCACATATTCTCCATGCACATCCAAAAGAAAAATAACCATGTTCTAGGTAAGATTAAAAATAATTCTTACATACATTACTCAAACCTACGAGGATCTTGACATTTTTGACGAGTGTGCCCAAGAATCCCACATATACCGCATTTCTTGGGATTGCGACGTCACTTTACAGTTGCCCCTTGTGGTAAGGGTTGCCCTCCAGGTAACATCCTTTTTTCCCTCGGCCTTCCGGCTTGCTTTGGATTTTCAGGGGTATCTATAGCCCTAGACTCAATTGGCTCAGGAATCTGCCAATCCTTAACATCGGGTAGAGGAATGATTATTCCTGCATATATCTCACGCAACGTCTTTGTCGAATAATAGGCGTTCACATAACCAACGGGATTTTCATTTTTATACCTGTGAAGTTAGAATGTATTAGGAGATTTGTAAAAGCTTACAGTATAAGTGTACATTCTAACTATATTTCTTAACAGAATTCTTACCAACTAGGTTATAAATGTTATAAATGTTACCTAATTGCAGCGGTAGCATGCGAGCATGGAAAAAGGTCCAGTTGAAATTTTTTGCACGAGCACTCTCTCTTGCCTAAATCCACGATATTCCTATCACAAGCAGAGATAATGTTAAATATTAAATCAGATAAAGGTTGAACTCTCATCGAATTCCCTTTTGCAATTGAAAATCGCAATCTTTCCTCGGCTTTTTCAGACAACTCGTTTGCCCTCTCACCAGCTTTGTTCCTACGCTGACAAAACCATTCTAATGTGAGATTACTTGCAAATTCCAATAAGGCAGTGATGGGGAGTTTCCTAGCCCATTTCAGACGCCCATTCAACGATTCAACAGCGTTTGATGTGCCAAATGCATACCGACGAACTGGACACTTGCACTTTGCCCATTTATTTGGACCGATGCCCATAAGCTTTGCGTAAGCACCTGGACAAGACTCATTCAAATTATCCATAATCTCTTTGAAATCTTCTTCCTTGTATGCATTGGCAGCAGCTTGGAATATTTCAATGGCATTTGACACCATAAGGTTTTAGATTACCCTGAATATGGTATGTGCACAAACCATGTGGGACACCTGCAGTTATGTAAAAACATTGATATTAAATTTGGTAAGAATGTATATATATTCTTACCTTTAATAGTAAGAAATTAACTATTTCATGTGACAGAATGTAAGAAGCAATTTCATCCTAATGACCATACTTATAATCTTACAAGCTAATGTATGATCTTACCTGGGAACACAAATTCAACGGCGTTGTATATACTAACGTGTTGATCAGACACTATCAACAAGTCCTTCGGGGTTCCAAAACTCTTCCGTACATGATCGAGAAACCATATCCATGACTCGTCATTCTCCTTGTCGCCAACACCAAATGCCAACGGCACAATCTGTTCATTTGCATCCTTAGTAGAAGCAACAAATAAAACACCCCTGTATGTTCCCTTTACATGTGTTGCATCAATAACAATTACTGGACGACATGCACGAAAAGCCCTTATTGAGGCAGCTAACGCAAAGTAACAATACTGGAATGACGAATCTTCAAGCGTCTATAAATCAACCACAGATCCGGGATTCATATGCTCAAGCATGTAAAGATGTTTGGCAACACCCTACAAAAAGGACAAAAAATGATATGAAAAAGAGTAATTGGTCAATACTATTATATAAAAAAGGTTAGAACTGAGGATTTCTTACTTGAAATGACTTCTTATGATCTCCATATATTTTTTTCAAAGCTCGGTTCTTGCCTTTTAAAGCTGTTGAATATTTCAATCGAACACCACACTCTCTTAAAAACTGACCCTGAATATCACGTGGCCTCACAACGAAACCATCCTCTATCATGGAAGGCGCAATGTACTCAGCAATAGCTCTTGAAGATACTTTAGGCTCGACCCCAGCAGAGTTCATACAAGTGTGACCCACATGCTCATATATTTTCCATATGCGCCCAAATGACTTACTTCGCAATGAGAAAACACAACTTAATTCGTCCTTACACTGAGCATGATATCTACGTGAATCTGAAACATTGGTACGAATCTCAACATGATTTTTAAGATGGTAAGAATGTATTGCAGAAATCATGCTGTCTTTATTCCTGAAAAATGTCCCGGACTTGAGTTGGTCAGTGTCAATGTGATATGATCGGATAGGGATTGCAACATGATCTAACAAAGGTAGTTCCGGTGAACCAACATTCTTGTGCTGACTGGATACACGTTTGGGAACAGATGGAGAAGCCAATGGGTCATAACGACGAACGTCTAAAACAAGCAGATCATTTGAGGGAATAGGCATGGATGGAATGCATTTTGGAGAAGAATCGACATATAGAATTGGAATTTCGATCGTATCCAACAAGATAGACCACTCATAGTCGTCAGTCACTTTAAATCTCATAAATCCACCTTCGTCATCTTTAACTAATGCAACTATGTCGAATTGATACATTGATTGGTCCTTCATCAAGCGATCTTCAATCTTCGACAGCAAATCTATATACCTTAATCCACTAACTGGCATGGGTATGTACTCTTTGGTACCACCTTTGTAGATATTGTTGCACCAAGAACCACCATGAACAAAAATCACATGAGGGGGCATTTTCCTGCACGAATATTGCAGTAAGAATATGGGTTAGTAAAAGTCAGATGAAAAAACAAATAGACAATAAGAAACTTATTTGGTAAGAATATGTTTAGAAAGTTAATTGATATGAATATGGTTAGAATATGATTTAGTACAAGCCTTAGTTGGTAAGAATATGGTTACAATATTGTTTAGTATGAATATAGTTGGTAAGAAAATTAGTTAGTTCGGAAACTAGTTTGTAAGAATATGAGTAGGATTCTTAATTGGTATGAATATGGTTATAATCTTATCTGTACAATTATATAGACGTAAGAAAGTATAAATATTTTTCACAACCATCTTTAGCATTTATCACTTCACATTTAATACTACCTTGTAAGAATGTAAGTAAGAATATACGAAATGTACTGACATTCAAAAAGAAAAAAAGAAAAACAAAACCCAGAAAAACAGCCCGCCCACCAACCCAAAAATGAGAAATTCAAAAATCAACATCAACAAGCCATCGTCGACGCCGATAAACAACCTCCGGCGACTGTAGACCATCGCCGGAGGCGAAACCCTAGCTACGAGTGAAGACAGCCGCCGGAAACGAAACCCTAGCTATACTCAAAGAGCGTCGCCGGAAACTGGAGAACGAGGAAGAAAGACAGAGCTTCCGAAAGAAGAAAAGGAAGAAAGACAGAACTTCAGGTTTCCGGCGTCGCAACCATACCTCCGGCGTCGGGCTGTACGTGAAGAGAAAGGAAACCTACCTCCACCGACTGGACGCACGCGAGAAAGGATATTACCGGCGTCGGAAACCTACCTCCACCGTCTGGACGCAAGCGAGAAAGAGAGAAAGATGAAGTTCGTCAGCTGGGAAGATGAAGGTCGTGAGCTGGGAAGAGAAAGAAAGAAGAGGAAGAGAGAAGAAGGTGCAAATTGAATCCATATATAAGTAGGGGTATTTTGGTCCATTTGAGCAAAATATGGGTATATTGGAGTTTTTTTTATAATTTGCACAAAAGGGTGAAAACACTTAAGGAAATAGGTAAAACACTACATTTCCTCTGCATACAATGCTTATGCATGTAATTTAATGCTTAGAGTATTTTCTTGTTTAAATTGAAACCATACTTATATCTACGTCAGTTATAGATACAGATACAATCGAGATCAATTGTTCAGATATATTCTTACTTTTTACATATACGAGTCAGATTTTCTAAATACATAAAAAAGAATAAGTTGGTATACCAATTAAGGAAGTATTTCACTTATATAGTTGACATACATCTAATAATTGATAAAAAGTTACTTCATATATGTATAAGAAGTTGGTCTACCAAGGAAATGTTGTTGAATATTGAATACGTATACAAAAAGTTGGTACTTACCTACACATTAAATTTTTTTCATTAAACTCATTCTCTCTATATAGAATGTTCTAACCTTTTTTTTTTCTTTTTTTTTTTTTTCAATCTGAAAATAAATTTTATTCAATAAAAAAAAAGAAGCTACAAGACGTACCAATAAATACAGAGATCAGTTCAGCCATATCTTACGTAATCTATACCTACTTCGCATCTCAAAATTCCAATTAGTCTCCACCTCTCTGCGAACCAAGCATCGAATCTAACCTCTTAATATAATCTCTTCGTGTAAATGTAGTTAGGTAGGATACTATGTGCACAAAAGGAATAAAAACTTTGATATATATATATATATATATATAATAGATTAATTATTTTCATATGTAGGATATAAACACTTCATTTTTATTCAAATAAAAATTAGAAGAGCTTGAGTAATAATTTAAATACATTTTTTTTTATGATTCTCTTTTATCATGCCCCACAAATTTAGTCTGAATTCTTTTATTTTTTTTTAATAAAAAAAACTAAATATCTTTTTGGTCAATTATATTGCATCACCACATAATATAAGTTAATATTTGACCCTTTTAAATAGAATTAATATTTGACTTAGTGAAAAGGACAGTCTCAAAATAGTCAACTAATACTTCTTCCACGTTGCACACCAATTTTGTCACCATCCTAATTAATTTACACTAATGTGTGTTGAAATTTTAATTAATTATATAAATATTCTTCATTATCTCATTTTTTGTGACATAATCCTAATCCTAATGTTTGTTGGTAGATATAAAAATGAATAAAAGAATTGACTTTGACATCATACATCCAAGTAATGATTGATTTTGTTTATTTAATGAGTTAGTAACTAATTAATATTTGTTCATTCCCTCGACATTATGCTTCCAATTAAAACTACCAAACCCCTTCACATACATAGGTAACACCTTACACAAAAATAAACATAACTAAAAATAAAATAATTGAGTTGTAATGTACTTGTACCTTAAACATACATACTTAAGAAAAATAAGATCAATCATTAGCTAAATGTCAATATGGATAATTTAATACTTTTCATTTTCTACCAGCAAACACTCCCATACTAAAATGAAAAATTAGATGTTACCCATGCACTTCATCCCCCCCTTAAAAAAATTCAAACCAAATATTGTTTCATAAGCATTGTTTTGGAATTTGGATTAGTTAATTATCTCAACTTGAGTGTATCAATCGTATCTTAAATTCGACCTCTTTTATTTCGAAATTTGTAGTTTAAGTGTTAATTGTAATAATACATTAAAATTGGGACAAACGAGATGATATCAGATTACGTACATGGAAATCAAACGTTTAGGTACGTAGCTATCAAACAATTGAACTCTATGGGAATATGAGGTTGCAAAAAGTCAAATAGCTTAATAATAACGTTGGTATTCACATTCTCACACATAATATATGTGCATGCACACATGTTAAATAATTAACTCAAACCTTATAATTGAACTACTAATGATAAATAATAATACAAATATTCTTCGAGTATGGGTGAATACATCACTTCTTCATGAATGTTGCGCATACTATATATTAATCCAATTCTTGTAATCATTAATTAATTTAATAATTTGATCCAAACTTAACCAAACTAATACATGCTGCTATATAAGGACTCATCCACCCCCTTCCATCACCACCACCTCAACAAATTAACATCTAAAGCAATCACTTAATTAATCATCCAAGAGAGAGAGAGAGAGAGAAAGGAAAGATGATTTGTAGAAAAATAATGTTTGTAGTGTTGCTTCTTGTTCTAGTGGTGTTTTACGGCGAGAGGGTTTCCGGCGACCAGTGGAGCCTCCTGCAGTCGAACACCGGCGTCTCCGCCATGCATATGCAGCTCCTCAACAACGACCGGGTCGTGGTGTTCGACCTCACAGACTTCGGTCCCTCCAACCTCCCCCTCCCCAACAACCGCTGTCGTGACGACCCCAACGACCTCACCCCCTCCAGCATGACTGCACCGCGCACTCTTATGAGTATGACATCGCTTCCAACTCCATCCGCCCCCTCTTTGTCCAGACGAACACCTGGTGCTCCTCGGGGGCCGCCATGCCCGACGGCTCCCTCATGCAGACCGGGGGCTTCAACGACGGCTACAACAACGTCCGCATCTTCAACCCTTGCAACGACGGCTCCTGCGACTGGCAGGAGCTCAACAAAGTTCTCATCCATAGGAGGTGGTACGCATCCAACCACATCTTGCCAAGTGGCCAACAGATCATCTTCGGAGGCCGGGACCGCTTCTCATTTGAGTTCTACCCCAAGAGAGCCGGGACGGACCAGGCATACGAGCTAGCTTTCCTTTCCCAAACCCGGGATCCGAGCATCGAGAACAATCTCTACCCTTTCGTCTTCTTGAATACGGATGGGAATCTCTTCATCTTCGCCAACAATCGATCCATACTGTTCGACTACACGAGGAGGGTGGTGGTGAGGACTTATCCAGTCATACCAGGAGGGGACCCTAGGAACTATCCTAGCTCCGGCTCCGCAGTACTGCTTCCGCTGTCATTGCAAGTCGGAGGAGGAGGCGGAGTTGCCGAAGTGTTGGTGTGTGGCGGAGCTCCAAGAGGGTCGTTTACAAGTGCCAACAATAGGAATTTCGTTGCGGCGCTCAATACATGTGGAAGGATGCGAATAAACGATGCGAACCCGCAGTGGCTGGTCGAGACCATGCCCTCAGCAAGAGTCATGGGCGACATGGTGCTCCTTCCCAATGGGAACGTATTGCTCGTCAACGGAGCCGGAGCCGGTACAGCCGGGTGGGGCATAGCTCGCAATCCAGTTCTCGCTCCGGTCGTGTACCGCCCGGGTAATGCAGCCGGTTCGAGGTTTCAAACTCAGAACGCGACTACCATACCACGGATGTACCACTCCACCGCCATATTGCTCCGCGACGGCCGTGTTCTTGTGAGCGGCAGCAACCCTAACGCTTACTACAACTTCACGGGGGTGCTCTACCCCACCGACCTCACCATGCAGGCTTACTCGCCCGAGTACCTCGACGCGCAGTTCTTGCGCGTGCGCCCCACCATCACGTCGCCGGCCTCGCACGTCCTCCTAGGGTACGGGCAGCAGCTCGCTGTCGACTTCTCCGCTCTTAACACGCTGGATACGAGTCTTGTTAGGGTGACCATGGTGGCACCTCCATTCACTACGCACTCATATTCAATGAACCAGAGGCTCCTGGTTCTCTCCAGAGCCACAGGGAGTGCCGCTGACGTGACATCCCTCGGGGGAGGGAACTATCGAGCCCAGGTTTTGACGCCTGCTTCGGGAATTCTGGCACCGCCTGGGTTCTATCTTATGTTTGTTGTGTACCAAGAGGTTCCTAGTCGCGCCATTTGGGTCCAGATCAACTAGCTATATATGTACTTTCTACTTGTTTCGTTTTCTAATGCTTAAATTGCATCGCTCTTTGATCTCACCCTCGTTTAAGGAGAGAGGGTGGAACATGCGATTGTAAATTTTATGTATTTAAACATTGTGTATATGTATCGTGTTTCACCGTTTTATCTTGTGTTCGTGTGTTAGCTTGATAATATAGAGTTAAGTTTCGGGGTTAAAGATCTCGAGTTCGAGTCCTTCATCCAGAAACATCAATTGAATCCATTCATATTTTACTTAGAACGTCATCTTACACAAAAATATGAGTATTTGAGTAGAGATGTAAATGGGCCGGGCCAGCCTAGTTCTTAAGATTTGAGCCATCTGCTCGGCTCAGGCCCAATTATATGGTAGATGTAGTCGGGCCGTGGGTCGATTTGGGCCAACACGAGTCCATGAAAATTGTGCTTATGTCCAAGCTTAATGGATTTGGGCCATGTATGTGAGGGTGACCCGACCCGGTTTGTAAATTTAGAATAAATCTTTGATTGAAAATTTTCAAGAAAATACCAAAAAATGGTAATAATTCAGTTGACTCAATATTCTTCATTAACCTAGTAGTAAATTTTTGTAACAAGGGGTTAAATTATTAATATGTTGAATTAAAATTTCCAATTTATCCAAAGTAATAAATTAATCTCTCAATAGTAAAAAAATTTACTATACTACATTCTACTTACATAATCTTCCCCCAAAATATTTGAAGGCCAAATCCCTAACCAATAATTTTTTAACTCTGAAATTGAAACTAATCAATCAAATCCCTAACAATTTTTACAATCCACTCCCAACTTGTTAAATTCCACCACTCATAGTTTTTTTACACCTGCTTTTGCATTGCAACTTCGTCCCCATTCTTCTTCACTAGCGTTGGAGCTCAATAACAATACAGAGAGAGAGAGGCCAAATCAATTCAGCGCTTGCTACGGTGGTTCTTCTTCTTCAGAATTTCGGCGTTTCATTCAGGTTTTGATGCCTAGGTTGCCCTTATCTTCTTCAGTTGTGTGTTTATTTTTGTTATTGAACTCGTGTTTATGATTTTTGGTTGGGGGAATTGATTGGTTTGTTGAGGAATACGGGAAGGGATGAATTTGGCTGTGTTGAATAACTTGAATTGACTTGTTTGGTTTTTGATTTTCCAATGCATGTGGCGTTGAATGTGATTGTTTTGTGTAGGGATTTTCGAGTGGGTGGCATTATTGAAGTGAAGGGTGGAGGGAGCTAGGGTTTGATGCGGAGAGCGGCTGGAATTTGAAACCCCTATGGTTCAGGCGATGGACGAGGAGGAGAGCAAAATGGGTCTGAAAAGGAAGTCGAAGCATGTTGTAGCGTCTGTTGATTCGGGGGACGATGAGCCCATTGGGACGCTGTTGAAGCTCAAGGGGAAAAGGAATTCCAAGAGGAGTAAGGTGGCTGCAGATGGCGGTGGGAAAAAAGTTAAAGGGGTTGAGAAGATGGCCGTCGTGGATGACGAATTAGGTGGTATGAATGATACGTTGGCGATTTTTAGGAAGAAGTTGAGGGGTCCAAAGAAGGATGGCGGATCTGCAATAGTGGTTGTGAAAGGGATAAGCAGCAATTTGTCGGAGCCGATTTGCCAGTCTCTTGATGAGTCTTTGAATCTGACTTCTGAGGTGAAGAGAAGATGCTCAGGGAGCAATGAAGGTGAATCGTCTGGAAGTGAAACTATTATGAAGAGTGCAAAGGGAAAGGCTAAAACGAAAAATAAGAGATCCAGGATGAACTTAGATGAAATTATAATAGAAAACCCTGAATCTAATGATGTGTGCGATGATATGTCTGGGAATGTTGCATTGCGGCATGCAAAGGAGGTTGCTACCGAGGGAGAAGCTTTGGAGGATTCTCTTTCTGCGTTTTTTCAGAAGGTGCAGTCAGGGATAACTGCAAACTCTCATAATCCATCTAGATTGAAGCTGGTAAAGGTGTCTGATGATGCTGGCTCAGAAGCTGCTGCTGAAAAATCTCTTTCTACCTCAATTATACACGATGACAGCTATTGTGCAGCAGTTGTTCAAGAGTCCATACATCAACTGGCTGATTCGAACCAAGGACTCTCCTGTAATGATGAGAACTCAGGGCTTTTATCCAGTGTTAAAATATCTCCTTCAAGCTTGAGGTCCGAACTTGGAGATGCTAAAACAAAATGTGAGCCGCCTGTGTTGGGGAATGCACCTCCTGATTCAGATAATTTCCTGAATATAAAAAATGATGCAGTTTGCTGTGTGGAAGCTGATGATTTGGGCATGTCGACATCTTTATGTGAAGGCGAAACGAAAGCTAACGGGGATGTTAGAATAGACAGAGTGCCTGGTAATGATTGTTTACCATCATATTCTGGCCAAACACACCTCCATCCATCACCATCTGCGTTTGACAGGCCACAGAAGGACCATCTTGATGGCCCAGTTACTGTCTCAGGAACACGCGTTGAAGAAGTAGATCTTCAACAGTTTTCTTCACAAGGGGTAGATTATCAGGTATCTGAATATAGGTCGTCTCCAGAATCAGATAGTGCGAACCATAAATTTGAAGTGGTTTTCCGGAAGCGCAATGATGAGTCTGGGGAAATTGGTGTCGAGTCAGAACATACTTTAGAACCTTCTCATGCTGTTCTTGAAGGTGAATGCAGGCCAAGGCCAAACTTTGTCGATCCTTCCGTGGGTGAAGATATCAATGGAAATTTTGCCAAAGATGGTGGATGCCTAGCTGATCCTGAAACTAAAGATATTACTTTTAGTGTTAGTCAGCGAGCTGCACGGAATGCCAAGAAACAAAGGCATGGGGACATGGCTTATGAGGGCGATGTTGATTGGGATGTTTTGATTCAGAGTCAAGAACTATTTGGAATCCATCGTGTAGATAAAACAAGAGAAAAACTCAATCCACTTTTTATGGATGATGAAAGTGGAAAAGCAGCAGCTGTCGCTGCAGGGCTTAAAGCTTATGCAGTAAGCCCCCTTGAGAAAATTAAGTTCAAGGAAGTATTGAAACGCAAAGGTGGGCTTCAAGAGTACTTGGCATGCAGGTCAGTGTACCCTGTTACTATTCGTCTGCCTACTTTTCCTGAATGCTGACAATATGAATTGTATGGCCTTTTATATCAGCACCTCTAGTTACTGTTAGGTTTCATCGGTAAATATCACTTAATCACCCAAACTCGAAGCTGCTATGGATCATCATTATTTGGGTTCCTAGAATGGTTTGTTAGCTAGTGTCTGGTGTTCCATGGATCTTAGAATAATTCGAATTATTTCTTCGAGGCGACTCACTAGGCAGAAAACATTACTTTTCATTTCATTACTGTGAAGTTTTCCATCGTGAAGGCTACTCTAGCTTATGGATATTTAACTTCTTGCCTTGTATTAGTTTTTCAACGGTATTAGCGGACTATGTATCTGTCGGTAGTTTTCCTTCGCAACATTATCTGTTGTGCCTGAATATAAGATATAGCACCTTTTTGAGGGGTTTTGTAGTCTTTTTATGAGCTTTTGGAAATCGATTCTTTGATGCTTTGCAGGAACCACATATTAAGTGTTTGGAACAAAGATGTCAGCCGATTTTTGCCACTGGAAGACTTTGGGGTGTCTGATGCTCCTTCAGTTGCTGAAAGCCCGCATACTTCTCTACTTAGAGATATCTTTAACTTTCTTGATCAATGTGTAAGTTTTTCAGATTCCATCACATACAAGTAGAAATGCCTTGCTTATGCCTGAACCCATGTGTCTCTCTAATCACGGTCATCTCTACACTACTTGTATCATGTTCCATGTTTCTGTTCATAAAAATTAATCCAACTAAGAATCTCAGTACAGTTTATTTTATGGACAGTGGAATCTAAATTAGAACTATTACGTGTCTAAAATAAAAGTGCAAATAAATCAGAGGGATTGAATTCCTTAGCAGGGATCATGATGTTTTTGTATTGTTTGGGCCCAATTGCCCAATCTTTGTTGTTTAATATACCTAATCAACATGCTATACCAATTTTCAAGTGAAATGGGCAACACGTGATGTTGGAGAAAATGTATGTATCCAAAAAAGTGCAAGAGCTGTAGCCATTAGGTGGAACTTTTTGCTCTGTCTTCAATAGAAAAGTGCATGAGATGTAGAAGTGCAACTTTTGTGCTCTTTGTAAGAGGTAGTATGAATGCTGATGTAGAAAGAAAAAAATTGGTCAGAGATTTTACGTGTACTTTTCCCTTTACTTATATATATATATATATATATATATATATATATATATATATATATTGTCTTGTGATCTAGCTTTGTGATACCTTTTTGCTGTTTTTACTGTGTTTTTTGTTATTTGTAAATGTCTATATTTCCATGCCTTCTGTTTTCCTTCGTTCATTTTGGTAATTTTATTTTACAGGGTTACATAAATTTTGGAGTGACTTCTGCAAAGGAGAAGTCAGCAAACTGCTCCAAACATGACTTGAAAGTTCTGACTGAGGAGGAGTTTGGAGAAAATTCAGGACTCCGTCTGCCTGATTCAGATGAAGGAGTTTCCTATATTCTTGGGAAGGAAAAAAGTCCAGAGGCTTGCATTGGGGGAAATAATGAGGATGCATCTGGTGAAGGAAACCTGACAGGTAATGTCATATCACAAAGTGGACTCGCCAACATTGAGGCCTCAGAATCATCTCCCCCATGTGTTCCAGAACAAAGTCCTCAAGATGATAGTCAAGGAACTATTGCCCTTGATCCTAAACCTTGCAATGAAGCTGCTACTTTAGAATATATGGGCCCACCATGCAAAGATGAGAACGGGAGGACAGTTCCTGCTGTTCATGCTGATTCAGTTTTTGCTGCTGAATCGGTACCTGCTATACCTATAAAGCTCTCGAAAGGAGTGTCTGCCAGTTCATGTAATTCCTTTGATTCTGGATATAGATTCAAAGATTTAGGACCAAAAAAGAATGTAATAGTTGTGGGAGCTGGACCTGCTGGCTTAACTGCAGCACGCCACTTGCAGCGCCAAGGTTTTACTGTAACTGTGCTTGAGGCTAGGAGCAGGATAGGGGGTCGTGTTTTTACTGACCGTGCGTCATTAAGTGTTCCTGTAGATCTTGGAGCTAGCATCATTACGGGTGTAGAAGCAGATGTGACCTCAGAAAGGAGACCTGATCCGTCTTCATTGATTTGCGCTCAGTTGGGACTTGAGTTGACGGTATTAAACAGTGACTGTCCCCTATATGATACTGTGACTGGTGAGAAAGTTCCTGCAGATCTGGATGAAGCATTGGAAGCAGAGTATAATGGTCTACTTGATGACATGGAATTGCTGGCTGCTGAAAAGGGGGAACGGGCCATGAAAATGTCTCTCGAGGAAGGCTTAGAGCATGGCCTCAAGAGTCGTCGTATGGCTCATTATGGAGAAGATAACACAGAAATTAGACCTATTAGATCTCATGATAATGCTATGGCTGCTGAAAAGATTTCCGAAGATGATGAAAATCCCAATTCTCAGGTTGCTAAACTAGAGGGACTGAATCCTCTTGAAAGGAGAGTCATGGATTGGCATTTTGCTCATTTAGAGTATGGCTGCGCTGCTTTGCTCAAAGAAGTATCGCTCCCTAATTGGAATCAGGATGATGTGTATGGAGGGTTTGGTGGAGCTCATTGCATGATAAAAGGGGGTTACAGCAAGGTTGTTGAATCACTTGCTGAAGGAATTTGCATTCACTTGGACCATGTTGTTACAGATATTTCATACACCCCCAAGGACAGTCAGATGAATGATGATGAACTGCACCAAAGAGTTAAAGTTTCTACATCAAATGGGAATGAATATTCAGCAGATGCACTCCTGATCACTGTACCGCTTGGATGCCTAAAAGCAGAAACAATCAAATTCTCACCGCCTTTGCCTCATTGGAAATATTTATCTATAAAGAGGCTTGGGTTCGGCGTTCTAAATAAGGTGGTCATGGAATTTCCTGAAGTATTTTGGGATGACAGTATTGACTACTTTGGTGCAACTGCTGAAGTTACAGATCAACGTGGCAGATGCTTTATGTTCTGGAATGTCAAGAAAACAGTTGGAGCACCTGTTCTAATAGCGTTGCTAGTTGGTAAGGCTGCTGTTGACGGCCAGAATATTAACTCATCCGATCATGTAGGTCATGCCTTGACTGTTCTCAGGAAATTATTTGGGGAAGATAAGGTTCCTGATCCAGTTGCATCTGTTGTAACAGACTGGGGAAGAGATCCTTACAGTTATGGTGCTTATTCCTATGTCGCTGTAGGTTCATCTGGAGAAGACTATGATATTTTGGGAAGGCCAGTGGATGATTGCTTATTTTTTGCTGGTGAAGCAACTTGTAAGGAGCATCCTGACACTGTTGGTGGTGCAATGATGAGCGGGCTTCGAGAGGCTGTAAGAATAATTGATATATTAATAACAGGAACTGACTACACTGCAGAAGTGGAGGCCATGGAGGCTGCGAGAAGAAACTCAGATATTGGAAGGAGTGAAATAAAGGACATTATCAGGAGGCTAGATGCTTTAGATTTCTCTAGTGTATCGTATAAGAAGTCTTTGGATGGGTCTGAGTTTTCATCTTGGGGATCAATACTTAAGGATATGTTTTTTTCTGCAAGAACTACAGCTGGGAGATTACATCTAGCAAAGGAGTTGTTAAAGCTTCCTGTTGGGTTTTTGAAGACCTTTGCTAGCACTAAAGAAGGCCTCAGCACCCTTAACTCGTGGATTTTGGTAAGTGTTCCACTTTCATGTGCTGTTTTAACTTCTAAGTTAGATTATTCCACTCTTTCCTCTGCCTTGATTGGAAAATGATTAATTTTTTTTACTATTATTCTCGGCTTCAGGATTCAATGGGAAAGGATGGAACCCAGCTCTTGCGCCATTGTGTTCGTCTACTGGTTCTCGTTTCGAATGATTTGCTTGCGGTCCGTTTTTCTGGTAAGTAGACTATTTCTTCTGATTGCTAATTATCCCTTCTGCTCTCTACATATTTTTCTTCAGCTTACATGGGAATATTTTGGTTCATTGTATTATGTACGTTAATGAATGAATCAGAACGTGATTTATTTCTGAAATGTTATTAAGATCGAAATAAATGCTTGATGTTCTTGAGCTCTTCCCCTTATAAGGTTTTTTGTTATCTGAAGTTGACTGTTCTAGCACTTGGGTGTGGGTTATCACATACTTTTTAGGACATAAGTGAAACTTCTTGTTTGCATGATGTCCACTTTGCCTCATTTTCTGTGAATCCCTTCAAGTGAAACATCACAATAACTGTCCCTTTCTCACTACTTAGGTATTGGAAAAACTGTTAAAGAGAAAGTTTGTGTACATACCAGTCGAGATATTCGTGCCATAGCTAGCCAGCTTGTCAATGTGTGGGTTGAACTTTTCCGTAAGGAGAAGGCTTCTAAAGGACGAAAATTGCTTAGGCAGTCAACCCTGGATTCCAAGAGCAAATCTCCTGCCGTTTCCGGAAAGCCACCACTCCGCACGCATCATGTTGAGAGCAAGGTTGCTGGATACCAGTTGCCGTCCAGCTTAAGCACTAAGACACTCATTGATGAGCCTGTTCAACCCGGAACTAGATTTAACCCAAAGTCCGAAGCTCAGCTCTCAAACTCCAATGGTTCAAGCAAAAATTTCACAGAGGAGGAGGACTGTGAAGTTCAGATGTCTGAAGAAGAGAAGGCCGCCTTTGCTGCAGCAGAAGCTGCACGTGCTGCAGCAATTGCTGCTGCCAAGGTTTGCTTCTTGTTTTTTCAATCAATCAAGAGGTGTCAAATTGTAGCTTGCTTTACTTGTTTTTGTTGTCATCGTGTCAAGACCTTTTTCCAAGATTATATACATGCTAAAAGTGAATTTGATTTTGTATGAGATTGATGCGAGGTGACTCCCCTGGATTTGTAAAAACTTGACCACTGGATAGTTCAGTGTATTTGTTGTACCTTTTAATATATTCTCTTGTACATATTTTGTCTGTACCCCCTTTCTCTTTGACACCCGTGGAAAGACTATTGTTTAAGCTTCAATTCCCTAGGTGCCTAACTGCATATACTCCAGTTGGAACTGCTCTTTTTGCACAAGTCTCACATTGCACCAAACAAAAAAAAAAAAAAAAATCTTTTTTCCTGGCTCATGATGTTGACTAAGCATGAGAACATGTCAGTTTCGTTTACAGTGTGCTCATGTTTAAACTTCATACTTGTCTTGAATCTAACTTATGATCTGTTTGGAGTGTCACATATTTTTGTTGGATACTTCTATGGAGAATCTTGCTAATTCGGCTAACTGAAGTGACATCAGCAACCTGCATGATAGGCCATTTACTTTAATTTATTTGCTATATTGTTTTCCAAAGGTTGCCAACCATTACATGAATCTTTTATGCTTAGTGAGGCTTAGGGTTTGACATGAGTGTTTCCGCATTGTGGGCATGAATGCTCCGTGTATTGAGTGGTGGATTTCCAGCATGCTGGGTTTTAAATAGATTTCTTGTGTTATACCTTTGATCCAACTTTCTGATCTATGCTGCAGGCATATGCTGCTTCTGGTGCAAAACACAGTGCATCTCTACAGCCCCCCAAGATTCTCTCGTTTCACAAATTTGCTATGCGTGGGCAGCATGGTAATATGGATGAGTGTGACAGTAGAAAGAATTGGTCTGGTGCTGCAATAGGAAGACAAGATTGCTTATCTGAAATCGATTCTAGGAACTGCAGGGTGAGAGATTGGTCGGTTGATTTCTCTGCTACTGGTGTTAACCTTGAGAGTTCAAAAATGTCAGTTGACAATCGTTCACATCGGAGCCACTCTAATGAGATTGCTAATCAGTTGAACATCAGAGAGCACTCTGGGGAAAGTGTGGCTGTAGATAGCAGCATATTGACAAAAGCATGGGTTGATAATGCCGGTAGCATAGGGATCAAAGATTACAGTGCTATTGAAAGATGGCAATGCCAGGCAGCAGCGGCTAGTTCCGGCTTCTCTCATGGCACAATGCATATAACAGATGAGGAGGATTCGAACAGGAGTTCTAAGGTGCATAAGTGGAAAGATGACGAACCAGCAAATGAGAGCTCTGCCTCTCAAGTTACAATGACCAAAAATTCTGAAGGCAATCAGCCTAGAGGAGCAGAGCGTATAAAGCAGTCGGTTGTGGATTATGTGGCTTCTTTGCTCATGCCTCTCTATAAAGCAAGGAAAATAGATAGAGAAGGTTACAAGTCAATAATGAAGAAAACAGCTACTAAGGTTAGTTCTTATATCATTCTTTGTTGGGTTTTCTTCATACCATCAAATATGCTTATGTGTCTGCCATTATACTATATTTCAGGTTATGGAGCTGACTACTGATGCTGAAAAAGCAATGGCTGTTTCTGAATTCCTTGATTCCAAACGTAAAAATAAGGTAGGCATCGCATATTCTTAACTTGTAAGGTCTAAAAGGTACAAGCACCATAGCATTCTGGGGTTCTTTTCAAAGTTTATAATTACCCAAACTAATTGCATTTCGGCATCATTGTGCCATGGTGTGAATGATAACATGTAGTAATGAAGTCTTCAATCATGTCCCTTCATAAACATAAAAAATAATTATATAAATTATTTGGAAGCTATCTTGTACTCACTTGGGCATGATTATCGCATGAATGCATATGACACATTTTATTCTTTCAAAGGGACAACCATGTTCATGAATGAATGGTAATTTTACCTTGTCACTTTCCCTTTAGTTTACTAATGATCATTACTCCATGAGCGTATCAACAAGAAAATTGTTGTGGTCTCCTCGTTCTGTATTGATGTTCTTTTATGCTGAATCTATGCTTGAAAACATCATCATGCGTTATATTAATGCTAGTATGTCTTTTGCCCTTAGTTAATTATGGTAATTTGCCATTAGATGCTGAGGCAAATTTCTGTAAAGTTGAGTGACCTCTGGTGTTTTCCTCACAAGTTTGTCTTATTTCGCAGTTGTTTTGTGCTCTTTTATCTGTTCATCTATTCTATTAGAAGCTTTCACAATTTTCACTTTATCATTTGGGCAGATTCGTGCTTTTGTGGACACGCTGATCGAAAGGCACATGAGATTAAAGCCAGGTGCAAAGTCAGGATCTTTTGATAAAGATTAATTGGTGCATCTGGACACATGATCGAGAAGGCTGCTTGATTGTTTAAATCATGGTTTAAGCAGTCTTTTGAGGTGTTTGATTAATCTCAAAATGAAGTTCCACTGGTAGAATGGTACTTGTCCGTTCCTGCATCTGTCCTGAACATATACAGAGCTTGGGATATTGCTATGATTGTTCATCCAAATACGACCATATTGTCACGACTTAGCAAAGCCCTCAAAAGTTTGGACGGTTGTCATCCGGATTTTATATACAATTTTTCATCATCCAACTGAGAAATTGTTCTATTAACGTGGAATTGCTTTTTTGGAATTTGTTTCTCATTTTTTTAACTTGTATTATAAGGGTAGAAGCTGGAGACCCCTAACCTTTTTCTTCAGGTTTAGAAGAGAAATGAATTGTTTTGTGACATATGAGAATGAGATGTGTACAGCTTAGAATCATTTTATGGAAGCAAATATACAGAGTTCTGTGTCAATAGCATAACTTGCTTTACCTCTTGGCTAGATTTTTGTTTCCAAATAGTAGATATTAACACTTATTTACAGGGTAAAATTTTGCTCTTCTCCTTGTTCCTACAAAAAAGATTTAACTATTTCTCCTATCATAGTAAATATTTGTCAGATGCATTTTGTATGTGTTGCTTGTTCTCTTGTACTCCCTCTATACATTTTATGATGAGCCATTTTACTATTATAATAGACTCGAGTGGAATGAAAATAGCTCATTATAAAATGGATGGAGGGAGTATCTGTTGAGAAACAATCCTCAAGTCTGCAGAAGTTAACAATTTTTAGTACTTTCTGATTGTAAAATGTATCAGATGGTTAATGCTGACTTTTGAATGATAATGAAAAATGTGAAGTGTTGCAGTTTAGACATTTTTCCTGCAGGTATGGTGGTGATAAATTCCTATCTAGATGGGGTATGTTGCTTGATTCTTTACTGCTTTCATATTTATAACAGCTGGAACAGTTCAAAACCTTATTTGGCTCCCTTCCATCAGGTAACAGTACATGTCCTCACATCTAGCAGATCAGGGGGATGTTCTGCATGTTCAGTCTGGTCGTGAGAGTCGTTTTATATATATATGTATTGTACTCTATTCACAAAGTGGACAGAAGTTGTGGATGATTCTTCATTGCTTGGTGAGATCAATTCATAAGAGTAATTGACAGTGTGCATAACAGCCCAGCTGTGTTGTGGGGTAAAGTTGGTAAAGTTACATCCTCGTTCGTTGTTTTCATGCTGTATGGTTCGTCCAGAAGAGATCAAGCTCTTACTTATGGAGCATATTAGATGTCACATTTCTATGCTTTTGACTAACTTGTGATAGAAATCTGATTGACATTATCCACTAGGAGTTGTTCAAATGCCTTTATGTGCAGGTATGCAGTGACGACGGAACTGCAGTATAAATACTCAGTGAGATGATTATTATGCAGAAAGATTTCATAATTTGAAGCTTGCTTTCAAATCAACCTTGTACTTTTTCGACTTTGTTTATCTAACATTGGCTCTTTTCCCATGCTTAGGAGATATACCTCGTTTAGGATGAGTGCACTGAGGCATCTCCCCGTGGCGTGGTTTCATCAGGTACAGGAATTGGTTTATATGGGAAAGTTGTATTGTACTACAACCCTTGCATTCAATCCACCTCATTCAGGCATATGCTTTCATAGAACGTTGATGCGATTTTTGATTTTTTTTTTTTCCCCATATTGACAGGAATAACTCCTTAGAGGAAATATGCAGTAAGAAAGTTCCTCCCCAGGTGGGTTACTAGGTAGATGGAGTGACGAAGAACAAAATGTAACAAAGGGCGAAACTGGGAAATGCATTTCACTGAACTAAAGAGGTAGAGAAACACCCGAGTGGTCTGTGCATCTAAGCGTTGACAAGTTTTCGGTCGTTTCTTGTAAGCTATCTTCAACACCAGTTGGCAATTCAAGTGATCTCGTAGTCTTTACTTTCAGGTTCAGGTCTCCGGGCTACCCTACCGTTGTCATGCTCGTGCCTCGTACGTAGTACATTGAAATTCGAGTAAACTACACTCATAAAGTATTCTTGTTTTGGGAACTTCTTTTTCCCTCTACTCCATTGATTTGTGCTTTGAAAGAATGTCCTATTTGTTTCAGAAATTCGAAGTCTAATATTATGCCCACTTGTTCTTGAGGCTATGTGTGTTGAATAATAGGCTAAAACAGCAAAACTATCCAAAATTTTACTCATTAACACACTGTATTATCGAAACAAATAAAAAGTACTAGTTGCTCTAAAAATAAACTTTACTAAAGAAAGTGAATTTTGGATGAACAAATTATTAACGTGACATTGACGTATCATCATCAGTTGAATATGCCCATTCGTACGAGAAGAAAATTATGGGGACCACATTCAGCTCGGCTCATGGTCGGACGGTTCCCAATTCTGAACCATAGACGAGAATGGGCTGGCGCTGGCTAAGCCCGTTGGTCTAGTAATATAAAACAATTAAATTAAATAAAAAATAAATAAATTAGTAGAGACGTGATGGGTGGCAAAATTGTAATTAAAGCGTAAATCGAGATCAAGGTGATCAGAACTTGCTCACGATCACAATATAAAACCAAACAAAAAACGAGTCTCATTATCATCTCTCTCTCTCTCTCTCTCTCTCTCTCTCTCAGATCTCCATCAGAACACTCCAACGCTGTAAACAATGTCGTCGACGTTCAGCGGCGATGAAACGGCGCCCTTCTTCGGCTTCCTCGGCGCCGCTGCCGCGCTCGTTTTCTCCTGTAAGTATCCACGCCTCTGTTTTTGTTCAGATCTAGGGTTGTTTCTGCGCTAAATTCGATCAATTGCGTACGCGCAGGCATGGGAGCGGCCTACGGCACGGCGAAGAGTGGAGTAGGAGTGGCGTCGATGGGAGTGATGCGGCCGGAGCTGGTGATGAAGTCTATTGTGCCGGTGGTCATGGCTGGTGTTTTGGGTATTTACGGTTTGATTATCGCTGTGATTATCAGCACCGGTATCAACCCCAAGGCCAAGTCGTACTACTTGTTTGACGGCTACGCTCACCTTTCTTCTGGACTCTCCTGCGGCCTCGCCGGTCTAGCTGCCGGTATGGCCATCGGGATCGTCGGAGATGCCGGTGTGCGGTATGTAGATCACCTCTGTTTCTTTGATGATTCAGCATTCTGATTTGGTTTTTAGTCGTGTGTACAGCTCTTAATTTATCATTGTTGTGAAGGTGATACTTCCATACACTGAATACGATCGTTTGTACTTATTAGTCATTGATTTTGTGAGGTGGCCTTGAGTTATGATAGGAAGTTTATTAGTTTGATTTTGAGTATATCTAGTCTAGACGTTTAAATAATCTTGCGAGTTAGATGTAGTTCGGTTCTTCTACACTTAGCTAACCTCCAGCTTTAGTTAGGAAGATAGATTAGCTCACATATTCTACAAATTGTTGCTAAGTATTGAATGTACTCATAGATGTTTGACCTTTTAGCTAGATAAAGTTTATACTGTAATTCCGTATTTCTTTTGAAAGTGGATTATGATTCTTCATATAACTGACAGTTATCTTCCTAGTATAGTTAGTGAGCAGTTTTGATCTAGGGTGAACAGGGGATGCCCTTAATCTATACTGCTGATTTATACTCTGAATTCCTTTTTCGCTGGATGTGTATGTTATCTTTGGTAAAAATGGAGGAGGCAACTTCAATATTGGCCTTTGATGTTTGTATTGAAAATTTTAGTTCCAGTTCAGTAGTTTTATCGATTGCTCGTTTCTTATGGGATCACATGCTCTCCTCCTGATTAGTTGCAATTATATTAATTATCTCCTTATTTCTTTGGCCAGAGCCAATGCACAACAACCAAAGCTCTTCGTGGGGATGATCCTTATCCTTATTTTTGCCGAAGCCTTGGCTCTATATGGTCTCATTGTGGGGATCATCCTCTCTTCTCGCGCTGGCCAGTCTAGAGCTGACTAGAAGAATGCAGCTTCTGCTCCGGAGTACGAATCATAATGAAGTAATCCTGGCTAGCATGGTAGTTTGTCCACGACACTGTTTCTAGATCTGAGCATTTAATATGTGAGGCACTTTCATGGTCAGGAGAACTCAGCAGTGGATGTCTATGGCGTTTATGGTAGATTAGAAGTATGATTTTCTACGAATAAGGCTTATTATATGTTTGCTTATGGTTCTGTACAATGTGAGAAACCACTCTGATTTGAGTATATTACCATAGACTGTATGATTGTGGTTATATATGCACTCCATTTTTTCGACATAAAACTCGTCACTTGGTTATTTTTCAGGTGGTTTATATTCTGCAAAATTGGTGATTCTACTCTTGGTTGTTAGGCCTTTTTGCTCTTTGCTGAGTGAGTTCATGTTCTATTCTTGGAAATGAAAGCTATCAATCTTAATTTGCTCTAATTTATCGACATAAAACGCCTCACTTTAGCACAGCATACTGTTCGATAAGATGCTTTCCAACATCATCTATAACCACCACACACAAATATGCCCCGCATTTCTTCAACACGAGTCAAAACACACACAAAAAGATTAGCAGAGAGAAGAAAGAGACGTTTAACAGACGAGTCATGCTAGCATTAAGCCAAACCAGGGAGTATTCATACTGCTGTACGACAACCAAACTTCACCTATCAAAAAGGACTCCAGACCAGAAAGCTTTGTAACCTTTCTGTTAAACTTTGGTAATGTGAGTCGAAACCTCCTTGAAAGAGCCCTTAAACTAAACATAGCATCAACAAAGTTGCGTCTAAAACTACAACTGACCTTTTCATTCAATTCACCAGATTTTCCTCCTCAATGCAACCAAAAACAACGTGATAAGCTTTTAAAGCAGTACACAGCTTCCTAGATCACACAAAAACTATTCAAGAATGACCACAGCGAAAATTTCTAAGTGTAGCAAACGGAAAGGAACTATAAATATAGTCGATGAAAAACAGAACTAACCCACTAATAGATTTTGACTGTATCCAAGACGACAATTTGTAAGAAGACTTCTCGACATCCTAAGTAACAGCACCTGCAAGGTAGCACATGACTGGCCTGTAGCAGCACAGATAAAACAAGATCAGTATGAAAATAAAAAAATGGAGAATGTAAGCAGGCAACACCTTACAAGAATAAGATACATAGAAAATGAACTTGGCTTCGGAGTTAACTTACAAGAATCGGCATTTGACTGCTTCATACTCAATGCTTTGAGCAATGTACTTGCCATATCGCTTCCAACCTACTTATAAAACTCACTTCAATTGAATTGAGGTTACCAGCATAAATTGGAATCCGGAAAACAGATAGGAGTGTTTGCAATCAAGTAACCAACCTAAGCATCCGACTCAAAGTCTTGACCAGAACTCATACATTCATCGGATCATCAATGAACAACCATGACCAAAATAATCGCATGTAAGATGGTCACAAAATAATACTGGACCTGACCAAACCTTTCCTCTTTCATTTACACAGTCTTTACAAAAACAACCAAAGCAAGGTTAGGATGTCTAAACTGCTAGCACTTCGAGGCAAAATAGAAGTTCTAATCTGAAAAAGGCTAGCTATTCTGGAAAGCAGTTAACTGATCTAAAGCAGCAAAATGACCGAAACTCATTATCTACTACACAAAAAAGAAGTGGCAACAGCTTCAAAACCAGACCTCAAATCGTTGATTTGTCGTAGATTTTGGTCAAGTTCAGCCTCAAAATGGGCAATCTGTTGAACCTCGTTGGCTTGATCAATTTGTAGGAGCTCAAGGTGTGCTTGCAGCCTCGTAAGATGGCCTTTGATCGCACTGATTCTTTTATTTATCCTATTTTTTGTATCTTTGTGCTCCAAAATCTGATCCTTGATATGCCTTGCCTCGTGCATAAGTTTTTCCACTTCATCCTTAGCTCCCAGCATCTTCATCACATGGCTTTTAACCATCCTAACATCAAATCCATGAGCTTCCAATTCTATGAGCGTCTGGCTTATGTCTTCCATATCGCTTTTGGGATCGTCAACCTTCAAACTACAACTTCTCTCAACCATGTTGGAGAAGGTCACCATAAAACCTATAGCCATGCCTTCGCGTGCAGTTTCTTTGAAATCAAGCAGAGGATGGAAATGCGGCTTCTGTGGTATCCTCCTGAACACCTCCATTGACTCAATGGCTTTCCAAGCAACATTGCGTTTCACAAAAGGCCATTCAGAGTAGGGCATCATATCCCCTTCATCGATCACAGCAGAAGACATCAAGCTCTGTGGCTTTGAGCCATCAATTAGAGATGGGGTCCGTGTATCCTCATTCAGTTCTTCACCTACTTGCGCTAGAGCATTCTCCGCCCCCATCATACCGCATTCATCTCGAGAAGTAAACTTTTCGATTGCCATATCTTCTTCAGCTTCTAGAATTGCATGCTTGTTTTGGCCTCCATCGAACAAAACAGAAGAAATCAAGCTCTGTGGAGCCAGACTTGACCTTGAGCCATCAATTAGATATGGAGTCTGTATATCCTCATTCTGTTCTTCACCTACTTGGATTATAGCATTCTCCTCCCCCGTCATACAGTCTTCATCTCGAACAAACTTTTCGATTGCCATATCTTCTTCAGTTTCAAGAATTGCATGCTTGTTTCGGGCTTCATAGACCACAACAGAAGTTCCCAAGCTCTGTGGCTCACACAATTCCTTCGTGGTGCCCGTTAGAGATGGAGTCTGTAAATCCTCACTCTGCTGTTCATCTCCTCGGACTAAAACACTCTCCACCCCCATCATTGGATCTCCATCAGGCACAACAACCTTCTCAACTGCAAGAGGTTCAGTTTCTTGATTTGCACCCTCAGTTTGATTCTTGTGCCTCTTAAGTGCACCACACCTTATATGACGTGGACGGGCTGTTCTTTTTCTTCTCGAACCCCAATGATCATCTCCAGCTGATTTTCTCCTTTTTCTTGAAGAAGACAATGCAGTTGAGTTTGATCCAAAGAACCATCTCCCATCCTTCCAAACCATATGAGCCCTCACTTCCCATTGATTCAACACTTTATTCAATTTCAAATGCTCGAGAAGCACATTGTACCCATCCTTCTCAACCTTGTTCATGATCAACCCACTCCACCACCTAAACTTGAAGAATGCGTCCACTCTTTCTGATGCCCCAAAATTTATGTGCAGAAGAGCTGGAGGCCGAGGTCTGAGATGAGCGAAATCGGCTTCAGCTTTAACGCAGGCGCCGTTTTCATCCTTCATCTCCACAAAATACGCTCCTTTTCCCGAAATTTCGACAATCGTTGCCGGAATCCAAGCACCCATGGAATCGGCATCTCTCTCAAGCGAAACTTCCACCTTCTCTCCCACCTCAAACCCTAACTCAATCAGTTTCCGCGGCCCGATCCAAACCCCATCGACCCAGTCCCAATGCGGCCGCAGCGCCTCCGTCTCGAACTGCCGCACATCGGGAGGGTTCTCGAAAGTTACCACGAAGCCCTCGCCGCCCTCCACCACGCGGCTGACGACCCCCTTCCACCACCCGTCCTTGTAGAAGGCGTCGACGACGTCGTTCGGCTCGAAACGCTTGCAGTCCGCCTGCTGCGGCGGCGCCGGCCGCACGTGCGAGATGTGGACGGACTCCGTCAGCCGATCCGGCCCGTTCTCCCTGGCCAAGAGGTCGTGGTACTTGACCCACACTTTCTCCGAGTTCCTGCAGCTGCTCCCCCTCCGAGACGAGACCACCGTGGCGGAGAAGTAGACGCCCTCTTCCTCGTCGTCCTGTACTTCGACTGCAGACCCCACCGGGAAGTGGTGGCCGCCGCCGTGAAGCCGCGGTGTTTCTGCTTCGCCTTCGCCCATTTTCAGTCCGAATCCTTTCATTTTCTTCAATTTTTGAGCTGAATTCTGAGGTGGGGTTCGGAATCGATTTCGTGCCATTGGAAAAGGGGCGTCTCTTCAAATTCCGATGCTAATTTTTCACCATCCCATCACCATTAAAGCTTTCCAGCATGCAGAAAAACCCCATTTCCGTATTTTTCTTTTTGGGAAAAGATTTGCAGTTCATTAAACTGTTAATCAAAAATTAATCCATCTTATGTAACGTAAATTTCTGCTTTTCCTTTTTCATTTTTTTTATTACTCCCTCCGTCCTCCATTTAGTGACGGAGGGAGTTTGGGCACGCGTTTTTTCGTATTTTATGGTATAATAATAAATTAATGTGTTAAAGTGTTAAAGTGGAATAATTATGGGTCCATTTGAATTGTTTAATAGTATTAAAATGTTAAAATAATAAAAAGTAGATGTATAAAGTGTTAAAATGTTAAAGTGATTGTGGGGTCTACGTCCAAAAATGGAAATTGTCAGTAAATGGAGGACGTCCAAATATAGTATTAACGTCACTAAATGGAGGACGGAGGGAGTATAAAAATTATTTTTATTAATTTCATTTAATATAGAAATAGTGACGTCAGCAGTGAGGACAGCGGGTAATTGGGATCCGGTACGGTCCATGGCGGCGGCCCTATGCACCGCTCTCTCTCTCTCTCTCTATCCAGTCAAATAAATTGAAGCTTGATCATCACACAATCTATACATTCGTATTCATAATTACGCTTGGATTATTGTTTAGAGTTTCTTCCATCTTCGAATCGAATTGAAGTCGAAGACTTTGAGAATTTTCGAATCGTATGAGTATTGGCCTGCGGCGGTTGTCCAAAAGATCGCTCGAATTCGCAGCCAAAATGGCGGAGGAGATCAGCTCATCGGCGCCGTCGTCGTCCGCAGCAACCGCCGCCGCCACCGAGGCGAAACGGCGCTCGCTCTGGCCCTCCGGCCTGCGGTGGATACCTACCTCCACCGACCACATCATCGCCGCCGAAAAGCGCCTGCTTTCCGTCGTCAAGTAATGAATGTTAACTGCCAAAAACTTTCAATTGATGTTGATTACTGTGTTTGTTTATTCCAAGGCCTAATCGTGGGGATTGATCGGTGTTGCTTTGGATCAGAACGCCTTACGTGCAGGAGCAGGTCAATATCGGGTCGGGTCCGCCCGGTTCGGGGATCCGGTGGTTCCGGTCGGTGAGCAATGAGTCTAGGTTTATCAATACGGTGACGTTTGACAGCAAAGAGGGTGCGCCGACGCTGGTGATGGTTCACGGATATGGAGCTTCTCAAGGCTTCTTCTTCCGCAATTTCGACGCGCTCGCCTCCCGTTTCAGAGTAGTTGCGATCGATCAGCTTGGGTTAGTATTCTTTGCTTGCGTTCCTTTCGATCATCCACCTCCGATTCGAAAGAATGTAGACTCATAGTATATGTTTTGCTTGTTGGTGCAGTTGGGGAGGATCAAGTAGGCCTGATTTCACATGTAAAAGCACTGAAGGTTTGTTTATTCTCCTGTACAATTCGAAACGAACACCTTCAGTTGAAATTATCGAGCTAATATGAGTATATTATTATGTAGAAACTGAGGCATGGTTCATTGACTCGTTTGAGGAATGGCGAAAGGCGAAGAACCTGAGCAACTTTGTATTGCTTGGGCATTCTTTCGGAGGGTATGTAGCTGCTAAGTATGCTCTCAAGGTAGTAAATCAGTATCAATTCTTTTTACCTTGAAATAACTGTCAACCTAGAATGCAAGTCGTTTGCTCTCGTCAATCGTCATTGATATCATCTGTATATATGTTAATTGCAGCATCCGGAGCATGTTAAGCATTTGGTTTTAGTAGGGCCTGCTGGTTTTACTTCTGAAACAGATCATAAGTCTGAGTGGCTTCTGAAATTCAGAGCAACATGGAAAGGTGCCATTTTGAATCATCTGTGGGAGTCTAATTTTACACCGCAAAAGATAGTAAGGTACGTTCTTACGTACTTGTTAATTTACACTGCAGCCCTTGCTAATCTTACCGAGGCTTGTTTAAGTGTTTTAGCTCCCATTGCGTGTAGGATTTTTTGATTCGGCTGCATATTATGTCTACTTCCTATTACGATTGAGAATTTGGTATTGGGGGCTAACATTCCTTTTGTCCTAATGAAGGGGTTTAGGTCCTTGGGGTCCAGACCTGGTCCGCAAGTATACCGGTGCTAGATTTGGGTCATATTCAAATGGAAGTATATTGAGTGAGGATGAATCGAGATTACTTACAGGTACTTTTTGTTGGTCTCGATTGATAGTAGTATAAAACAGTTCTGACTATGCTGTAATCACACAATGTTTCTCTATTGGAAGATTATACGTATCACACATTGGCAGCTAAGGCTAGTGGAGAGTTCTGCTTAAAGTATATATTCTCCTTTGGAGCCTTTGCTCGAAAACCTCTATTAGAATGGTGAGTTGTTAGCCTATTTCATATTCTTAAATGACAAATTATGCAATACTCATGCTTCAATCAATAAAAATGATACCTTCTGACACACATCTTACATATTCATATTACGAACTCTGTGTTTTTGCTCGCATTTTGATTTTACTAGTATCTCGTTTTGTGGTACAGTGCCTCTGAGTGGAAGGTACCTACAACATTTATATATGGGCATCAAGATTGGATGAATTACCGGGGAGCACAAGAAGCACGCAAGCAAATGAAGGTTCCGTGTGAAATTATAAGGGTTCCTCAGGTTGCTTTCTCACCTTCTAGCTTGTTATTCAGATCAATACTATATAATTTTATTCTTGTACTGCAAAAACAAAATGTAATTTTGAGTTCCTTGCTATCACTACTGCAGGCTGGGCACTTTGTTTTTATAGACAGCCCTGCTGCTTTCCATTCAGCTGTGTTTTATGGCTGTCGCAAGTTTTTCCCACACGACCAGGACAGTAATACTCTCGCAGAAGGTCTGCAATCTGTTTAGATGAAGAGCGAAGAAGGTTTCTATCGTGATATCGTGATATTTGTTGTACCATTCTGTCACATTCATGTACCATTAAGGGAATAATTACAATAAAACATGATTTATCCATTGCTAGGTTCCTTTCTGTACAGTTATTGGTAAGATTCGAGATTTGTATATTACTTGTGAAGTTGTAGAGCAGATCTTACAATTTTCTTTGAAGTTTTCCTTCACAGTAAAAATGGTAGAAAATCATGGATAAATTTAAGATGAACAAGAATTTGGATCCAAATCTGAACATATCCATGTTTCAATATTAGTTGTAGTAGAAATTTGAACATATCCATGTTTCGATAGACAATAACAAACGAAAACCAATTATCAAAACACCCTTTCACCTCTAAGGCCTTTGTATGTGAAGTAGAGGCAACTCCACTTTTACTACAAGCAGCACAATCAGAAGGCATTGTGCTAACATTGTTACCTCGTCATTCCTTCCACATGTCAGCAAACTCATCGACTTCCAGGGGGTTTTTCAGCTCGTGCATCTTCTTCCTCGTCTTTGCTTTAACCTTCTTTGCGTATTTTCCAGCCTTCTGTCGTTTCTCCATAGACCGAATCTGGAGGAAATATAAACAGTTGGCGCAATTTTAATCATAGCTAATACCATGAGTTATACTACGAGATAAACGGCAAGCAAATTGATGAATGACAAATATGGCACACAACTTAAACTGTAGCTCGAAACCATGAAGAAATAATACAAGAACTAACCGTGTTGGGTGAAACATAAAAGGGATTCTCATACAGTGTTGGCCCTCCAAAGCTGCCACTAAATATCTTAATTGGGTTTAAGCAGAATCTTGGACCAACCTGCACATGAAACATGTTAATTCAATCATTTTGTATCCAAACACAAGTATTAGATATTTTGTGTTTCTTGACATACCTCAACCAACGTCATCTTTTCCAAGTCTCCACGGTCCAACTTTTGTGCTGTACCGGTGTGGCCGGATGATATCTGCTTCAGAAAAATGAAGGTGCTAATTTAATTTGTTCTTACGGGGAAAGACTAATAACAACATAAGTTTGCTGCAAGAAGCACTAAGAACAGTAGCAAAAAATTTAATCCAAGCTGGCCTCTTCCGTTATGTGATTGTTTTAGCCTCTTAGATGCTTTATGCTTAACTTTTGATTTTATGGAAAACCAATGATTTGCTCATACGACATTGCATACCTGGTAATTCCTGAACCATATGTGGTCGTCAGCAATAGAGAAGACAAATACATGGTCATGGTATGGCTTAGATTTCCTGTGATCCTTTGGTGTGCCAAATATCTGAGCAACACAAGGAGGCGTAGAAATTTGAAACCACAAATCAAGACATAAAGATGGTGAAAGAATCTTTAACTCATAATAACAAACAATCAACACATTAGAAGGCAAGATACTTGAAATAGCATTTCCCATCAATATTATGCAAGAAAATGCACAACTCTGTAAAAGAATAATGTTTTCTCCCTCAAAAAAGAGTAACACATTATATCAAGATCAGACTGCTATGTTTCCTCACGGAGTGTATAATTAGAATGTCATATCATTCGAATAATCTATACAACTTAGCATTAGGCAAACATTTAGGTCATCTTTTAAGGCTTTACGCTAGTTTTTTTTATACTTCCATATCAAATTCTACGTTTATCCACACACACACACACACAAAAAAAAACAACAAATATATAACACTGCAGCAAGATGTAGTACCTGAGTGATCATCTCCTTCAAAAGCTGCCAATGAGGGCTTTTATCGAAGTTGGAAGAAAAGGTCAGAAGAGGACGAGAACCCTTGAGATGATTTCCGGTAAGTTTCAGTTCTTCCATTGTGTGCACTACATAGACAATAAATAAAATTATGACGCATCCCAAACGCAAAGGGAATGATGTTCACTGGGGCTTGACAGGATTCGAATATATAAAAATCACGAAACATATAATCAGCCATTATACCTGCATTCACCAAAAACTTAACAGAGGGACCATTAGGGCACTTTGACATCCACAAGTAGAGATCTTTTCCTTTCCTACACTGCATTTACAGCTCAATTACAATTTATTCTTTCAATCAAAACCAAAACTATTTCAAAATAAGCCGCAGAAAGTAGATACCTCGAAAAACAAGCACGACGAGCAGCTCCGGAGCTCGACGAGCTCATTGAGAGCCGTGCCTTTACTCTCCTTGGACTCGACCTTGTTATCTTTCTTACAATGAGGCAATAAATCGACCAAGTTCAACATCAAATGCCGATACCTAAACCCAACAGAACAACAGGTAATCACGTTAAAGCATAGCTGAATTTGCAGAAAAGTGAAAGCATGATTAACGAGCGTAGAACATCAAACGCTACCTGAAACTGATGCGGCGAGAGCAAGTAACCAAGACTTTCTCTTTATTCCGGAAGAACGGTGAGCTATTACTCTCCTCTTTCTCTTCCGGACTGGTTTTGAAGCCGAAGAGCGTTCTTTCCGGTCGCTCCGCCGCGATTTCTTCCTTCTTCTCATCTTCAGCCGCCGCCGCCGCCGCGCGCTTTCGCTTCTTTCCCATTTCAATAGAATTGAAGTTTCAACGCCGAACCAGTCGAAAAGAAGGAGGAGAAGCGTTAAACCCTAAACCCTAGAAGGAAAGAGGGATTTTAGCTACCAATTTATAGCTTTATGGGCCCCCAAATTTCTTTCCTTCTTCTAATTTTCCATTCTTTTATTTTATTCATACTGTGCGTGTATTAGTCTAACAATAGTAGGGGCTAAAAGTTTCGAATTTTGAATTTTTCGTGGTACGATCTTTAAATTTTTGTTTAAAGCTTGTCTATATTCGTGTAAAGTTCATTTACTTAGAAGAATCGATTTATAAATTATACTACCTCTATCTCATATAAGTAGTCCCATTTGCTTTTTGACTTTTTTCGGCACGCATTTCCACCGAAACCTAATACGGGTTTTACGATATAATATTGAACTATTATTTCTTTTACGGGATATTAGGAGTGTCGGGCTATCCCGTAAAAGAAATAATATTTCAAAATTATATCGTAAAACACATACTAGATTTCGGTGGAAACGCGTGCCGGAAAAAGTCAAAAAACAAATGGGACTACTTATATGAGATGGAGGTAGTAATACATTCCACATTCCGTTGCATAACATTGAGCCGATGAACACGGAGCATAACATTGAGCCGATAACAGTTTCGTTGGGACAGAGGGAGTAAACGAAGAAGAATTGATGCTGTGTGAAGTTTGGTGTAACACCCATTTCTAACTCCCTGCCCATACTTTACTATCTTCATCTTCTTCTCGCTCTCATCCTCTTCAACTGGCACTGCCTCTAAAACTCTGGGACCAAGGATCCAAAACGTCGTCGAAACCTGAATCAAGATAGTAGCTCGAGTATTACAACGGACAGCTAGTCGGTAATAATGAGTCCGTCGAGAACTAACAAGAAAACCTCTAATAAGCAATTGCAGCCATGAGAAATTTGATCCTTCTATTGACATTTCAGGAAATTGTAACTCTGTTTAGAGAAAACGAGGAACCTTCGGCTACACAGGCAAAGGACTAAGACCTAGACATGAGCTGAGTCGAGTTAAAACGCTTTATTTTGTTTCTCGTGCTCAAGCTCGAAACTAGAAAGATAGTACACAGAGAAAGCATACCATATAGATGAATGTGTAGAAGACGATGATATCAACTCAGACTTGCTTACTTCGAATTTTCTCAAAGACGAGACATTAGCTTTGGAACGTATGACATGATCAATCTCCATCATCTTCTAGACCTACATATAATTATGCAAAGATTTGGAGGTGAAGTAATAATTTCAACAAGTTGGCCGGAAGAGGCAGCAAACTCCAACATTTGTCACATATACATTCCAATCGCTTCATGTATTACGACATTCGTGTCTAATAGAATGATCTCCATAAGGCATAATCATAATGGTTAAGGAGAATTGATAAACGCACCAGAGCTTTCTCGAATGAACTCTGTTGACGAATTCCCCAATGTTCGGAAGCACATCAAGTATGGCCCTGAAATTAAATATCAAAAGCTATGCATTGCAGGTTTCAGCAATGTAGAGAAAGAAACAAAGATCAACATCACCTGTCACCACCTCCGAAATTCGAAAAAGTGATCGCCCTGGAGTTTTTGGATCTTTCAGCAGTATAAAGATGAGTGAGCCAACAAGTTGAATCGCTTTAGACTCGTGTTGGCTCAAAATTGAGGCTCAAGCTGCTCACTTATGAAACATCAAATCAAGATTTGAGTAGCATGCATATATAGAAACGAAACTGGTCAAATACAGGCACCAAGATTAACTAATAACAGCCTTGAAATCCTTAAAGATCTCAAGGTCAAGGCACAAGCTCGGTTCATTCATTAAGCAACCAATTCTAAACTATACTTTACGGATTAAGGTCTCAACAACATGCAAATAGCTCAGACTCGAAGCGTTCACAGCCCTCAAAGATCATCAATATCCTAACTGACTGATCAGTGAACCTCCTTGGAGATCCAGTAAGCCTACTCTATCACATTGTAAAACAGGGGACGAAATAGAAGGCATTACTTATAACGGGCAGCTAAAAATCTACAGTTATATGAGTACATTAATCACAAGAGTGACAGGTGATAGCTCGCCACCATAGCCTAAACTCTAACTGATCTGCAAAAATAAGTACATCATACATTAAAGGAAAAAATAGACAAGAAATTAATTACTGAGGATGCATCACATGGGCAGTGTGCATTTCTTCTGAGAGTGCCCGAGCATATGGCACCGGCCACACTGAACCACTCTTTTTGGGCGTTTCAAACCCTCTAAGCGCAAAACTTTCTTCTTTGGCCTTCCAGGAGGCCTACGAGTTTTAGGTGGCCGGATGATTATATCAACATTAGCTCCTCCGCCATCAGTGCCCTCGCCTGCCTCATTCCACAGGCTTTTGTCGGGTATCGGATTTATCATCTGGGAGTAAGTTTCGCGGTAGCTGTGGACTGTGAAGCAAGGGTCAGCAAACATGTGAGAATTTTGGCCACACGAGATAAGCGCTGCAGCTGCATGTGCACATGGCAGACCGTAGAGCTGCCAGCGACGACAAGAACAGACTCGATTCCTTATGTCCACAATGTTCGTCCTTTCAGATGAGACAATCTCGAACTCGACTTCATTAGCACGGAGCACTTTGTAGCAGCGAGAATCGGATATAGCTTCTGAAATCCGTTTTTCAGCAGAGGGTACGAGAATGGAGGAGAGTAGCATTCCCATGTTAAGGCGCTCATTGAACCATGACGCCAACTGATGCCGAATATGCTCCATCATCTGTACAATAGGGAGCTCGTGACATTCTAATGCCCAATTGTAAAGCAACTCTGTGACTGTCAGCGTGAAATGGCCGTAGCGCACACCTTCAAAGTATGCCACTGCCCATAGCTGAGGGTTGAAATGGTGTAGCCAAGACAAGACATCCTGCGAAATCTGTACCATCTCGGATATTTTAGTTTCAAATTCGGCCGTAGTGAGTGCATAAACAGCGTTCCAGAAAATGTTCACCAACTTCGAGTTCTTGAACGTATCACGGAAATTCTCACTAATGAATCGCAGGCAAAAACCATGAAATGCATTGGGAAAATGCGTCTCAACAGCGTCTACCATGCCTGTTGTTCTCTCAGAAAGTATCGTGAGCCTGGGCATATTGTCAGTATTCACCCCAAGAAGCTTACGCAGCTCTGACATGAACCACATCCAGTTCTCGTCGCTTTCCAAATCGACCACAGCAATTGCCAAAGGAAAAAGTTGATCTTCAGCATCAATGGCAGCAGCGCAGAACAATGTGCCTAAGTACTTCCCTTTAAGATGGACTCTGTCCAGTTCCAATAATGGACGACAAGCATTGATGAATCCGTAAATTGCAGCTCGGTAAGATACAAATAACCGCTGGAACGAATTTTCTTGTCCAGTGGCAACAACAGAAGCTATGCTGCCAGGATTAGTCTTCCTTATCTGTTCACAGTATGCAGGAAGAAGCTTGAAACCTTCCTCATAAGTCCCATGAAGTGCAGCCATGCTACGTTCCTTCCCTCTCCACGCCTGCATATAAGAGACAGCAACCCCATGTTGATCTCGAATTTCTTGCAAAATCTCCTTTGGCTTATACTGTGGATTATCCCTTATACGTGCTTCCATCGATCGTGCAACCCAACCCACAGATGCCTGTTGATGGTGAAGATTCTGGACACCTTCACATGTGTGCTCTGGATGAAGTGTTCGGATGGTAAAAGTTGGAACTCCTGGCAACTTAGCAACATGGACACGCCATGGGCAGCCATCTTTTGAACACTTAGCTATAAACCTACTCCTGTCAGATTTCACTATGCGAATCTCAAAATGCAATGCTATGGCTATATCTTTCAATGTTCTCCTACAAGTGTCAACATCAGGAAACTCCTGTCCAACTGCCAACGTCTGACTTGCCAAAACGATGGTAGTATTCATACTAGAAACTGGGGTATAGACATCTTCTGCCAAGTGGTCAGGCAGAGTAACAGCTGTATCTGCATTAGATACTACGGATAAGCAATGTTCAGCCATCTGCATTTGTTCACTTAGACTACATCCACATTTTAAAAGCACTCATTTGTCCTCTTCAAATGCTTGTGCCTGTCATGTTTCATACTTCATTGAGAAACTACCACCAAATGCCAAACTCCAAACTGTTTGACAAATGAGCATCAAGCGAAACACAACTGCTTCAAGAAAAATCCACTAGAAATCACTTGAACCACTAAGATTTCTGCCACCCACAATCTCCAACACGCTATCTACAAATAAAATGAGCTTGCACAGTTATATTACTATTTAACAAATAATGAAATCTCAGTTGGAGGACAAAAAACATACAAACATCAAAATCAAATAACTGATAACCCAATGGTAGAAGACACCCACTTGGACATGAATCTACGGACACAAATACCGGAAAACCAATAAAAACTTATATTGCAATTTGCAAAGCTTCAGATGATTACTCAAATAGTGAGATGTCTTGGCCGAGTATTACACAAGTGCAGATGATCACATAGATGATTACACAAGTGCACATGCTACAACTCCGAGCTTTAAAAATATTGTCTTAGCCGAGGATGAGATGTCTATTAGGGACTAGATTGCTTAAATGACAATAACCAAATGCAATGTGATATATCTATTATATGATATGCTAATCATATTATTACGGAGAAGCAGACCCAAATATCATACTCCAAAATAAATAGAAAAGGAAGTGATACAATACAAAGGAGTGAAGTAGATGATTACGAAATAATTCTTATCTAACAAGCGTATAAATCAGAATAAACATATTGCTATATAATTCACATACATATCCACAAAAAAGGTCGTTAAGCAAGATCACATAGAAAGGAAATTGGAGCTACCTATACTTTCATAATCTTGTATGCAACTACGATTTACAAAAGATTTAGAGAACATCAAAGATCAACCTATACCGGCATCAATAGTTTTCAAAAGTAACTTCTCTATCAATTATTCTGCCTAAATGGTTAGCATGCTAAGCTACATCTTATTCAAGAGTGATAAAGCACCAAAATCACAGAAGCCGAAACACTACTAACCAAGCAAATTCTAGACATATAGAACATAAAGGCAAAGAAAACACTAGAAAAATAAAAAGTGTGCGTTAAGGACTAAGCAAGATTTCATCATTATACACTACCACAAGATCCTTACACAGATAGAGAACAAAACATGCTAAGGACTCCAAATTTGCAGCCGAATTATACTGAAACTATGTAAAAACGAATGTTTGCTAAACTGAAATGGGGAAAAATGAAAGCAGAGCCACATTTACGATTTCTTAGATCCACTCAAAAACAGCTGAGAAATTAGGAAAAATCGAACCGACAAAACTCAAAAGGTAGTGAAGCGGAGAACTGACATCAGTTCCCAAAAGGGTCGCTGAAACAAGTCAAAACAATATATGAAGGGCGCGGAAGATCTAAACTCCTTCATCCAAAATATTCAGATAGAGAGAGAGAGAGAGCAGACCTGTGTATGCTGACGAACGGTAGAAGAAGATAAAGGCGGGAGAATCCGGCGGGAGAGGAGCCCGGCGCGATTGCAGGGTTAGAATTAAAGAGGGAGAGTGTGGGAAAATGGGGAGAGAGAGAGAGAGAGAGAGAGAGAGAGAGAGAGGGAGGGAGAGGAGGATTTTGTCGATGGAAATTTAATTTTGTAGATCTAAATAGGAATTAGTAAAAAATCCAAATTAAATTCAGGCTGAATTTCAGTAATATTTAATTTTTCGATTGCCTAAATTATAATTTCAATAAACATAAAATGGCCGATCAGGGCTGACCCGGCCCGAGCCCACCAAGAGAGTAGGCTCAAACTAAGAAGGCCGGCCCGATCCGATCAAGTATCGGGCCCACTATACACTTAGCCCAAACCGGCCTGTGGGCCCATAAACAACCAAGCTATTGGGCCGAACCAGCCCAAAACCAAAAGGTCCATATTAATTTTGGGATAAGCTTCAAAATTATTATTGCACATAGGGTTTTTCCAACCGCCAACTATTAACAAGTCAATTGATTTGGCCCGAGATTCCGGACTACTTTTCCCCAATTTCTTCCGGATCTTTATTTTCTGGTCCACGGCTAGAAACGGAATACTTTTGTGAACGATCGAAAATGGTAAAATGTCACACTTGTTACTGACGAAATAAGTAATTGTCGTTGTGGAGTGGCGGAATCAGGAATTTTAAATGGGGTTGACTCGATCGATTGATAGTATATATTAAACGAGAGTTACTTATTTTTCTCGCATCCAGCATGAACAATGTGAATGATCAACACAATCGAAAAACACAAGAACTAAAAGAAATGGAGTGAGCTTTAGGGCTTTAAGCCTATTATGGAGTACATGTAGCTCAGCAAGTGCCTATAAACACTATCTCGGTCCAACATGTTCATGCTTCGAACTTGATAAAACGATGTTTCAATCAGAATTTCATCGTAATATCGACTTTTTAACTAACTTAACCACGTGCCGATAGGGTCGAAATCAGTGTTTTAAAATTCGAACCGAACCGTCGATTGAACCATGAACCGTTCATAGTTCCGATTCGTGGTTTTTCCCGATCATTTTCGATTTTGACAAGTTAAATCAAAGTTTAATCGAAAAAACCATGAACTGAAGGACTCACCGGTTCGACTTCCGATTTGATTTTTAAAACATTGGTCGAAACACAATGATAGTGAACGGAACTGAAGAAGCGGGAAGACAAGTGACAACTCCCAAGAATCACTCTTCCACGTGAGTTGTGAAATGATTCGCGGAGAGAGGACAACAGGCGGGGCGCGTGAGACAGCTCAGCCCTTTTTAATTCCCATGAATTCCGACCGGGCCCACACCCCAAAAAACTCTGAATAATTAATTTAAAATTATTAGCCGAACCCGAACGTTACGATGATGAGGACTGGGCCTTTGTTTTTTTATTAGTGGACTGAACCACTCTTATTTTTAGACCCAACAATCTTAGTAATTTATTAATACTGACAAAATTATTACCGATTTTATTGTATTTTATTATCTATTTTAGCCCAAGTGCTTCCTGTTTGACCATACTATCTTGGGCAAATATATTTGCTAATCACTAATCAATTCCTCTCCCACTTACTAATTTAATATCTAAAAAAATAATACTCCCTCCGTCTTAAATAAGTGTCCCGAGCCGCCAAAAATTTTGTCCCTAAATAAGTGTCGTATCACATTTTTCCAAGCAAAAATTACACAAAACTACCAAAAACCTTTCTTGAAAATCTAAAAGTGGGATAAAGAAAAAAATAAATAAATAAATAATCAAGGATTTTAAGGGCATAAGTGTCAATTTACCCTTCTCCTTGATTTGCACAAAATGGCGGCTCGGGACACTTATTTAAGGACGGAGGGAGTACATTTTTTGTAATTATTTAAGTTATCATCGAACCACACAATCATAACTCTCTCCAATTATAAATTTTGTATTCAAATTCAACTACCTTTGGAGTACAACCACAACAATATATTTATTACGATTATTTATTTATCCGCCCAGAAAATTAGGTGCTGTGAAATGACGAATGTACCCCCGAGGTAGCAGCCAAGCGCGCAAAAGAGTGGCGGCCCCCCAACTGAAACGGTACGTTTTTGCCCTTTTCCGATAAAGACTGTCGCAATGTTGCAGATTTCCATGCCCCCTCTCTGTAACGGCTACTTTTTCTTTCATTTATAAAACAAAAAATAAAATAATAATTCATGATTCCCTTTTTTTCTGCAGGAATCTGGCATCGTGGGCCTTGTATTTTCTGGAGAAATATGGGACGAAGCGAGTAGTATTTGATTTTTGACTGGGAAAGGATACATTTCTCTCATCAGTTGAGAGAGAGTGAATTTGACTAGAAATTACTAACAACATGAATAGGGTTCATACAATTCTACAAGAAGGGGAAAAAGGGTAGATAAATTAAGATGAAGAACATGCACTGGAAATAATCACTCAAACATTAAAGAATGCATAGATGATAAATAGGGTTTTGATCGATCTTCGATCAGCTGGGGGAAGGGAGGGTGGTGGGATCGGCGGAGGAGGGGATTTCGGGGCCGAGACGACAGCCTTCGAGCATGAAAACGACGTCGTTCATAGAGGGCCGCTCGAGAGGGTCGGGCATTGTGCAGAGCAGTCCGACTTTGACGCCGAGCAAGAACTCTTCCCACTCGGAGGACTCCGGATCGAGCTCAACTAAGCCCGGTTCGAGGAGTTCGGAGACTTGACCTCGTTGTAGCTGCCTCTTCACCCATTTTACGATGTCCTCGTCCTGAGTGAACATCACGGGCTTTTTACCGGTCAGGATCTCTAGAACGACGATTCCGAAGCTGTACACGTCCGCCTCTTTAGTTGGTTTGCCGGTCAGTGTAGCTTCTGGTGCTACGTAACCCAGCGTGCCAACCGGGACAGCAGAGGTGGAAGCTTCGACTGGCGTAGCTGTTGCAATTGTTACTTTATCCAATCCGAATTCTGAGAGATGGGCTTCGAAATCAGCATCGAAGAGCACATTCTGTGGCTTCACATCTCCGTGAATGATTGAGACCGTGTGCAGAAATGCGAGACCACGAGCTATGCCCAGCGCAATCAGATGGCGCATGGGCCAGTTCAGTACATGCCCTTCCTGGTGCGATGCCTCTTGAAGAAGGGTGGCCAGATTTCCATTGGGCATGTAGTCGTAAACAAGAAATCGCATATTGGGAGGCGGCCCTGCATAATAGCCGCGTAGAACAGTCAGATTCCGGTGCTTAACTTTGCCCAACGACTCTGCTTCCTTGCGGAAGGTGTTCTCTTCAATTGATGTGTCGGGTAGCCTCCGGATTGCAAGCACCATTCCATCAGCATAAGTGGCTTTAAAGAGTAGCCCGTATTTCCCCCTGCTCAATACATTCTCCTCATCGTACTGTCTCGTTGCTTCGACAGTTTCTGCATATGTGATTTTGTTGTTGAACATAATAAGCTTTGGCTGCCCATTCTCTTCACTTCCTCTCGCCCCTTGTGAGCCCGGACTCGGGCTTCGTTTCTTCACACCTTCAGCCCCAGCTCTCAGCTTCTTTCGCCACCTAAGAAGACTGTAAATGTACCCACAGCAACATAATAGCAGCACCAAACTCCCGACTGCAACCACAACAATGAAGAGGATCAACTTCTTCCTCTTCCGGCTGTTTGTGCTTTTGCAGTTCTTCCTCAATGGCTCCCCGCATAACTTCTCGTTCATAGCATAGAGAGAAGGATCACTGAACCGAGAGGCCAAAGCTTGAGGAATCTCACCCTCGAAATGATTGGCAGACAAATTCAAGAAGCGTAAATCAGGTAGAAGGGAAAGACTTGCAGGAACAGCACCAGTCAGATTATTTGAGGAGACATCCAACTCTTTTAACTTCGGCAACTTGAATAATGTCTCCGGAAGGCTTCCCGATAGATGATTGGAATCCACCAACAAAACTTCCAAAGATGAACTGTTAGAAATGCTTTCTGGGATAGGACCAGTTAAGCTATTCTGACCCAGGTCAAGCCTCTGCAAATGAGACAGGCTCGAAAAACCAGCAGGAATTATTCCCGTTATCCCATTTCCTCTCAGCTCTAAGACTTCAAGACTAGTACAGTTGCTCAACTCTACTGGAATCTCCCCTCTCAACTTATTGCCCGACAACGAAAGTACCTTCAACGATCTGAGAAATCCATAACTGGCTGGAATCTCACCAGAGAAAGCATTCCGCGAAAGATTTAAACTCTGCAAACTAGACAAGCTGCTAAAACCTTCAGGGACATCACCAGAGAATGAATTCTCCTCCAAAGCCACAACTTGCAACCTAGGTAACCCAAAAAGCTCAAACGGCAACTCTCCCGACAAGTTTTGCTTGCTCAAGTCTAGAGTTGTGAGCTTCAAAAGATTCCCAATGCTAGAAGGAATCACTCCTGAAAGCCCACACCCACTCATATTCAAAACTTCCATCCCTTCCAACTCCCCAATATTCATCACCGCCTGATTAGAAAATCTGTTTTTGCTCAAATTTAGAGTGCTCAAATTGCTAAGCTTAGTTAACTCTAGAGGTACAGTCCCATTCAACTGATTATCACTCAAGTCCAAAACTTGCAGCGATCCAAGACTACCTAGACTCAATGGAATCGTACCAGTAATGGCATTTCCACCAAGAATCAACGTTGTCAAGTTCCTCATCTCCCCTAAAAACTCAGGTATCGACCCCGAAAACTTATTTTTCCCAAGATCAAGCACTCTAAGACCCCCACATTTAGTCACACTTTCAGGAATTCCCCCAGTTAATGAGTTGTTCCCAACTCGAAACTCCTCCAAATTCACCAAATTCCCAACATTTTCCGGCAATAGCCCGGAAGCCAAATTCCCAGAAATATCTAGCGACCTTAATGAAGAGAAATTCATGAGAAAACCAGGAAATTCACCAGTTATCTGATTCTCGTGAAGATCTAAATCTTGGAGAACACTGTGGCATGTTTTGCCATCATTGTTCTCGATACCCGTGAGTGAATTAAAACTCAAGTTAAGAATCCTAATTGTGGCATTCAATACCGAAATGTTACAAAGCAATGATTGCGAAACGACACCGGTTAGCTGGTTATGTGGCAGCGAGATAACCTGGAGGCTCTGAAGCGAGCCGATGGTCGCCGGCACCACGCCGGAAAGCATGTTTTCGCCGGCACTGATGTGGATGAGCGACGAGCAGTTTGATAGAGCGGACGGGATTGTTCCGTGGACGTTGTTGGAGTCGATCCACAGGTACTGCAGCTTCTGCAGCGCTCCGATGGCCGCCGGTATCTCGCCGGAGAAACGGTTGTAAGACAGATTGATAAGCTGGAGCTGGTGAGCGGCGGTGAAATTCGACGGAATCCGACCGGAGAAGGAGTTGGAGGAGAGGTCGAGTATCCGCATGCTCGGCGAAATGTAGCCGGAGATTTCACCGGAGATGAGGTTGTGCGAGAGGTTCAAAACCCCGAGATCCGTGAGGTTGGAGAAGAATGCAGGGGGAATCTCGCCGGAGAGCGAGTTGTCCTGCAAGTAGACGGCGCGGAGGAGCGAGCATTCCGAGAGGGAGCTAGGGATGGAGCCGTTCAGATCGTTGGAGTGCAGGCTCAGCCTCTGCAGCTGGCGCAGGTTCGCCAGCTGGTCGGTGAGGCGGCCGCTGAGCTGGAGGCGCGGCAGGCGGAGCTCGACGACGCTGCCGGCGGAGCATCGAACGCCACGCCAATCGCAGGGGGCGGCCGGCGTGGCCGCATCCCAGCCGGCCAATGCTCCACGTGGGTCGCGGAGATTCCTCTTGAAGGACAGCAGCGCCTCGATCTCGGAGTCGATGCCCGCGGCGCATGTTAGGAAGGCGGCGGCGGCGAGGAGGAGGAGGAGGGCGCTGGTAGCCGTAGGCATTGAAGTGGGGGGATTGGAGGAGCGAGAATTAGTCCTATTCAAGAGCGCGCAGCCGCAGCGAGAGTGTATTTGAGCAGCAGCTGTAACGCCATACGTCAATGAGTGCGGCTAGAGAGAGAGAGGAGAGAGTGGTGTGTATGTAAAAGTGTTGGTGTGTGTGTTTATTTAGGTGTAGTGGTGTGGGGCGTTGGTTTTTCCTCTTGAGGCGAGTTCAGTCGACGCCAAAAAAGGGGAGTTCAAAATGGAGGAAAAGGGAAAGTAGAGAGAGAATGAGAAACGCCTTTTAACACTTAGTTTGTCCACTCATTAGTCCAACACCCTCCGCACGCACCATTTCTGTGTTGGCAATTTCCCTCCTCTCTCTCTCTCTCTCTCTCTCTCTCTAATTTTTAGTACTACGTAATTGAAGGTCCCATTTTCTCCTATTACACAAAAAGGTAAAGCGAATTTGATGCCACGTCGATTTATATATGGGCCGGATAGCCCCTTTGAAATGGGCCCATATTGGGCCGAGGCGGCCCAGCCCATCTTGGCCCAAACCGAGTCCGATTTAGAAGATGGGGGCAATGCCCTTCAAAATGGGCCCGTGTTGGATTTTTGTTCAAGCATAAGCCCATGTATGATGTGGGCTTAATTTTAGCAAAGTAAGCCCACTTCGTTCGTGGGCTTGAGCCGGGATCGGTCGCTTCGCCTTATCGACAATTATATTTGTCTTGTGTTTTTGTATGAAAATTTTATTTTTTGTTATAAAATTAAGAAAGATGAAGTAGTAATATGCAATGATGAAGCTATCAAAGACAAGTTGTTCGTAAAGTAAAAATAGAGTAGTTTTTTGTAGGTTATGAATCTTACGATAACAATATAGAGTAAATTACGATGCAAAGTGACAATGTATTAGCTTTAGATGTCTAAGGGATTTGTTTGTGTGAAATTACTATACAAATAGCTAACTTTACATTTAAATGGATTGTTTGCTTGAAATTACTGTACGAAGTTATCAATGCGTGTCATGTCTACGATGAAATATATTAATACCTTAGTTTGCTAGATATGTGTATTGAATGCCTATACTTATTTTGACATACATAATTTCACACGTCATTATAATTCATATCGGATCAGATTGTAACATAATCACACTATACACATTATTTTTCCATTAAAGATAACATTAATTTATCACGTGTACATTGTATATCCCATTTCACCTTACCGAAAAACTATAACAACGATGTTAAGATAAAATTATCAGTATTTCAAATCGATACTTAAGGTTATAAATGCTAATCAACTATTAGGGCTCGTTTGGTATCCATATACTAGTATATCAGATATCAGATAAGGGTATAGGTATCAGATATCAGGTATAGGTATGAAATTGATATCCGAGATATGCGTTTGGTGTAGATTGTTCAGGCGTGGGATATCAAAACTAAATTTAAAAATAAAAAATAAAAAAGTAAAAAATAATAATAATAATAATAATAATAATAATAATAATAATTATAATAATAATAATAATAATTACAATAATAATAATAATTAATAAAATTTTTTAATTTTTTTATTATTATTTAATTCTAATTTTAATTACAAAATAAGTCGTTAGTTAGTTATTATTATTATTATTATTATTATTATTATTATTATTATTATTATTATTGCAATGGAGATATGAGTGATACCTCTATAAAAATCAGTATATGAAAAGAGTTAAAAGAGAGGATATCAGGATATCAAAGATATCAATTTGATATCCATATACTGATATGCCAAACACATGGTATGGGTATGAGATCTTTTGATACCCATATCTGATATACGTATATGGATACCAAACGGCCCCTTAATATGTTACAAGTTCCATGTAAATAACCATGCACTTTCAAATTTTGTGACATCTTTTTTGCTAAAGAGTAATTTTTTATTTTTTAAAAATAACTTGTCAAATTTTGACTTGAATTTTCAAATTATAAGGAGAGAAAAAACAAATCTTTCTTTTTTTCGTGAGAAAAGAAACTCTAAAATATATATTTATATTTATATATATATTTTATAAAAAAACGATATTTTAATTTACTGCTATAACCGTCGAAGAAATTGACTAGAGCTCAGTCCACTACGAAAATGGAGGCTCTGACGCAGCTAAGCGTAGCAACCTACCCTCGCCGTTTCCTCACCCCTCCGCCCACCAGAAAGCCCCACTTCAAGCCCAGCGCCGCCGTCAGCGGAGGTCCAGCCACGAGCAGATGGGCCGATCGCCTCTTCACCGACTTCCAATTCCTCCCTTCCTCGTCGGACCCTCCCGACGTTGCGATTTCTGCGCCGCCGCAGCCTCTTCCCTCTCTCCCGGAGCGCCTGGTCTCGGTGCCGCTGGATTTCTACCGGGTGCTGGGTGCGGAGCCGCATTTCCTTGGGGACGGCATTCGGCGAGCCTACGATGCTAGGGTTTCAAAGCCGCCGCAGTATGGCTACAGCGATGATGCTTTGATTAGCCGGCGGGAGATTCTTCAAGCGGCTTGTGAGACCCTTGCTAATCCTAGTTCGCGCAGGGAGTACAACCAGGGGCTCGCGGATGATGAATTTGATACCATTATCACTCAAGTGCCTTGGGATAAGGTTCGATTTTTTTCAGATAATGTTGCCTTTTTATGTGATTTGCGAACACATTTTGGCTGAATTGGAATTTCTACGGCTCTTCATCTTCTTTGATAGGATGATGTCGCATTAGAAAGTGAGGCAATCTTTTTTTTTTGGGTAGATTGTTGTAGATTATATTGAATTCTTGAAGTATGGATTTCAGGGAATGTGAAAGAAAAATGATATACATTGTGAGCAAAGGTCAACTAATAGGATGCGTTTTATAAAAAATAATCTTTTATGGAAATTCGCAAATTGTTTGATCCTGTTCATCCTGCAGTTTGGAATTAATAATTGGTTTCTTTATATGATACAAGTTGATTTTTCACTATTATGTAACTCTCCCAACAATCAATTTTCCATATTCCTTAATAGAAACACCCTTTTAATATATTGACTTGATAAGCATTATAGGTTGCAGGAGCCTTGTGTGTATTGCAAGAAGCTGGGGAGACTGAGGTGGTTCTTCAGATTGGAGAGCGCTTGTTGAAAGAGAGGTTGCCCAAGCCATTCAAGCAAGACATTTTGCTGTCAATTGCACTTGCTTATGTCGATTTATCTAGAGATGCCATGGAATTGTCGCCTCCTGATTTTATAAGAGGTTGTGAAGTGCTTGAGATGGCGCTCAAGCTATTGCAGGTAAAAATATCTATAATCATTGGGTCCTTTATATTCTAGCTTTGTTATGAAATGGTGTAAGATCAAGATCATCTTCGACCAGAACTCTTTGCACGCTTGAGTCGTTATAGTTCTCATTTGTTTCTCTCGAATACTTGCTAAACTTTACACCTTTGTATATATATGTATATATGCACAATTGCACATATATGAGCCTACGAGGCTTGCTAGTTGCTGAGTACTTTGAAACTCTCCAAAAAGAATGTTTCTTCTTCATGCAGGAAGAGGGCGCAAGCAACCTGGCCCCCGACTTGCAAGCTCAGATCGATGAGACTCTGGAAGAAATCAGTCCCAAGTGTGTTATAGAGCTCCTAGCACTTCCACTGGGTGATGAATACCAATCAAAAAGAAGACAGGGTCTTCAAGGTGTGCGAAATATTTTGTGGTCTGTGGGTGGAGGGGGAGCAGCTGCAATGGCAGGAGGATTCACACGTGAAGATTTTATGAATGAAGTTTTTCTACGTATGACTGCAGCAGAGCAGGTGTTTTATTTTTATTCAACATGTTTTATTGTTAAAACATTTTTCAGAAAAGAGTTTATTTCAAGCCCCGGTCTATGTTCTTATGCATTCTTTTCTTCATGCAAGGTTGACCTCTTTGCTGCTACACCTCGTAACATACCTGCAGAAAGTTTTGAGGCATATAATGTGGCCCTTGCTCTAGTTTCTCAAGCCTTCTTAAGCAAAAAGCCTCATCTTATTCAAGATGCTGATAACCTTTTTCAGCAACTCCAGCAAACCAGGGTCATTGCTTCTGGGAGCTCCTTATCTGCCTATGGCACAGTCGGGACCAGAGAAAATCGTGAAACAGATTTTGCACTTGAGAGGGGTCTTTGCTCTCTTCTTGTTGGGGAAGTAGATGAATGCCGTGCATGGTTGGGCTTGGATGATGAACAGTCTCCTTTCCGAGATCAGTCGATTATTGACTTTGTTATTGAACACTCTAGCGATGATAAAGAAGATGATCTCCTCCCCGGACTATGTAAATTATTAGAGACATGGTTGATGGAAGTGGTGTTTCCTAGATTTAGAGAGACCCAAGATGTTGGATTCAAGCTTGGAGATTACTATGACGATCCTACAGTTCTGAGGTATTTAGAGAAACTGGAAGGTCAGGGACGATCACCTTTGGCTGCTGCTGCAGCTATAGCAAGGATTGGAGCTGAAGCTACTGCTGTGCTTGACAGTGTGAAGGTTCGTGCTATTCAGGCACTGCAGAAAGTATTTCCTCTTGGTACTGGGGAAAAGAGTATCAGACTCTATCAGAAGAATGATGTGAGTGGGGAGACTGGAGTAGATCTCGACCTAGATGACTCCGACAGCTTTGGAGTTCCAGAGGTGACTAGTCCTGATGGACTGCAGCCGCAAGAAATCATTACTAGCAAGATAAAAGATGCCACTGTAAAGATCATGTGCGCTGGTGCAGTTGTTGGTCTCACGACCTTAGTGGGGTTGAAATTCCTATCATTTCGGGTCGGCTCCTCTAATTTACACGAAGACAAAGGCACAACGGCTATGGCTTCTGATGTCATCGATGTGGGTATGGTTCAATTAATTATTGTAATAACGTTACTTCTTGTAGCAGCTCCTTAACCTAAATCCTACTTCTCCGCATCAAATAAATAAATAGATAAAACATGAAAGAATAATAAGAAAAAACTATCTTGTTGCAATTTTGTAATCGGAAGGTTTAGTCAGTACACACAAAGGAATAATTGGAAAGAAATCCCTTTCCTTAGTTAAAAGTATGGCTAGCTGCAAAGCTTAGATGCATCTTACTTTCTTCTTATTATGGATTCATTTTTTGAAATATCCATATTACTCTCAGGGGCCCCACTAGTTGAAGATTTTGAAGAAGTACCTCGAATGGATGCAAGATTTGCCGAGAATTTGGTGCGCAGGTGGCAAACTGTCAAGTCTCTAGTACTTGGTTCTGATCATTGTCTTGAAAAATTATCAGAGGTGAGAAACTCGTCAGTTACTCGTAGCTTTGACTCAATTGTCATTCTTCCTATTTCTGGTTGACCTCGTATATAATTATGCATTTAAATGCATGAAATCCTCTGCTATTTCTTGTACCGCTTAACATCTTAATTCTGGCTTATTTGGCATTTGGGGCTGTAGTTTATTAGTGATTGCGGTTCAGGTCACGTTCACCCCGGGGTCCCCATAGCATGTATGAATTCTTGAATATGGTTTTTGTTGGTCTTAATAGCGTATCCTTGTTGTTGATGAAGGTGGAAGTGCTTCTGCCCCTTGTTTTCTGTAATAGTGCCCCATAGTTGATTGGTTGCTCGAATATCCCTTACGAGTAACACAACTGAATTTGTGATTATAGGTATTGGATGGTCAAATGTTAAAGATCTGGACAGACAGAGCTGTGGAAATTGCTCAGCATGGCTGGTTTTGGGATTATCAACTTCTGAACCTCAATATTGATAGTGTGACGGTGTCAGTTGATGGTCGCCGTGCTATTGTGGAAGCAACACTCGAAGAGTCTGCACAGTTAACTGATGGTGCTCACCCCGAGCACAATGACTCCTATAGTACAACCTACACAACACGGTACGAGATGTCCTTTACAAAATCAGGCTGGAAAATCATCGAAGGAGCTGTCCTCAAATCGTGAATCCATTGCAATACTCACCTTTGTGTAAATGCTAGATTATGTACATTTTGCTGGCCTTTTTTTGAAGGCTTATGGTAATACAAGAGAGTTCTTTCCTATTAGCATACCATCTTCCTCGTTGGTGAAATCGTGTTGTGAAATGTTTTATACATGTTTCGAGTTTGAACATAGAATGACAGGAAGAGTCCGACGAGTTCACGTGCTAAATGAAATATTCAGAGTGAACTGCCTTATACAAGAAGACATCAAAAAAGAGCTTGACTATATAGTGAGGTAGAGTCATGGATGGAGCATTACAAAGAGTTAGGATCTCAACCCTGTTTCGTTTTCGTATATACAGACGAAAACGGCTAACAAAACTGCTAAACGAACCACTTGACATATGTGCGTGTGTGTGTGTGTGTAGATTTATATGTTGTTGGTTAGTTCACTAAGCTGTTATTCAGTATGTGGTAGAAGTTATCAGATGATGGAAGGAATGGGGTGCCTCCAGCTGAATCCCTTCGAGCTGGCCTGCTTTGGTACTAAGCTGAGTCCGAACATCTCTTTCGGGGCCTTCCCTGCTTCCTTCAGCCCTGCCAGTTTGCCCACGATTGCAGCGCTCTCGTTGACATGTTCCATGTCTTTCGTATCAGTCCATAGCTTGTTGCACAATTGCTGCCTTCTCTGCTTCGTTTTTACGTCTATGCTCCACTTCTGGAACAGAGCTTCCCTTTCCTTCGTGGACAGCTTCTTCAGCATTCGCCTACTCAGCATCTCTCTCTCCCGTTGCAGAGCCCTAGGGCTGTTGAAACCATCGGTGTGAGAAAGTTCTCGACAGGTAACTGAAAAGTGCAGTATATAACATAGTGTATATAGTACCTTGAGGGAACGTCATCCTTTGCGTCTTTGCCTCCAGCTTTTAGGAAAGTGAGTCGCCTATGCTCTACCTCCATGTAGACGGCATCCGAAGGATCTCCCTTGAAGAGCAGGCAGAAGTAGCTTCTATGGACTAGAGGAATGTGGCAAGCGTCCCAAAGTTCGATGATCTCCCTCTTTCTCCTCTCGAACTCAGCTTTCCATTCTGCTGCGGATAGCTCTGCATCCTTAGCTTTGACAGCTGAAGTTTCTTCCGGGCAACTGAGCGTTCTTTCCTTCTTAGCTTTGATAAGTGCATTTTCTTCGGGGGCACTCGATTTCTTTTCCTTCTTAGTTTTGACTTCTGCAACTTCTTCCGGGCAGCTGATCGTTCTTTCCTTCTTAGCTTTTGCAGGTGCAGTTTCCTTGGGGCTACTTGATTTCTTTTCCTTCTTAGTTTTGCCTTCTGCCGTCTCTGTCTTTGTTTCCTGCTCGAAAACTTTCCTCATAAGGAACTGGCTTGATTCAAAATTTATGAATGGACTAAACTCGAAGCAACGTTCGTTCTTCGAATGATTGTTATGCTGAGAGAAAGAGAAGAGAGAACTTGGCTTACCGAATCTTGTATTTGCTTCACTGGCTTAGGTTTAACTACTGGCTTGTCTTCTTGAACGCTACCTTGTCGCTGCTTAGCAGTAAATTCTCTACGTGGTGTCTCGATGGTTTGCCTGGTTGTGAATTCTCTATGTGGCGACTCAATGGTTTGCCTAGCAGTATATTCTTTACGTGGCGACTCAATGTTCTGGTCTCGGTTGAAAGATCTGCCCCCTAGAGAGTTTCGGGAATCCTGTCTAGACAGAAGAGCATCACTTTTGGTCGGTGTCCTTGCATCGGAAAACCTTGGGGAGTCGTCTCTTAGCTCGTCGCCAATGAAATACAATGATCTTGCATCTGAAAGCCTCCCGGAGTCCTGCCTCGAGTAATCACTACTCCTCGCATCGGAAATCCTTAGTGAGTTCTCTCTGAGTAAAGCAGCCAATGTTTTTTTACTGGATAGTTTTTCTTGAACTGTTGTTTCCATGTATGGAAGCTTATCATTTTCTTTGGCGCCTTTCATGATCGATGCCAGGATTGCTTCGCAGTTCTTCGTCCTTTCGGATGCATCGAAGAAGTCCGATGAAGCAAGAGATTTCCCTATGTATACAGTTTTTTTCAGTTAGTGCAGATGTAGCCAGATTTGCTGAATTTGGTTGTGAAGATGAAGACGAACGAATAGTACCTGAGGCGCGCTCTCTGTTGCGTGGGGAAGATGTGCTCGAGAACGAGTTTATGTTGCGAGGGGAAGATGCACTTTGAGACGAGTTTATGCTGTGTGGAGAAGATGCACTCTGCGAAGAGTTTATGTTGCGTGGGGAAGATACAGCCGTATGCGAGTTTATGTTGCGTGGGGAAGATACAGCCGTATACGAGTTTATGTGGCGTGGAGAAGATGCAGCCGTATACGAGCTTATGTTGCGTGGAGAAGATGCACCCGAGAGCGAGTTCCTGTTGCGTGGGGAAGACGCAGTCGTTGCTGAGTTCTTCGAGATCAAGTTTCTGGCGAGGGAGTTTCTCGACAACGAGTTTCTCCTATCGTTTTCGCTGCCGAAGCTGTTGCCTCTGGAGCTCCGGTTAGTTTCTTGAGACATCTTTTCCCATCCTTGGCATGGATCAGGACCGAAGTATTTATCTATGTACTGTCTTGGCGAAGTGCTGCCGGACAAGAACTGATCTTCGTTGTTCTCAGCGAACTGGTCCTCGATCTTCACTGCAGCGACACCTTCGTACCTCCCGGAGTGGGACGCTCTGGATACTGCATCGAAACGAAGGGGGTCCATTATCTCTGAAGCTTCCGACATTGAGTGTTCATCGGTCCATGAGCTTCCGTCGTGACTCTGGAGAGGAGAGGTGCAATGCAGAATGTTAGGTGTGTGTTCATTGTTTCATAGTGCTGAGCTTTGATCAGAAAACATGCGTTTACCCACCCAAGTTCGCGATTGCTGATGCTCGTTTCCTGATCGTATCATGTCCTCGACACGAGACTGAGCCATGTCGCGCTGGTGAGCTAGCTCTCTCATCTCATGGTCCATCTGAAAAGGGTTCGAAATGGTAAGTTGTGCCACCATGGTTATAAGCCATTGATGTATAATCGATTACCTTTTGAATGAGTTGTTCTTTCTCTTTGAGTGCAGATGCAGAAGTTCCGGCGTTGGACTGCGAACGCAAGCTCTTCAGCTCGGTCTCCAGCCTAGCCAGCTCCTTCTGCAGCTGCTTCACGAGCACTTTCTCCGACATCACAACGTTCACTTGAGCGTTGGTCGTGACTTGCTTGGCGCAGTTGGCAAAGTGAAGCGTGTTCCTCGATTGCTCGACGTGGCTGTGAGCAGGGCTCATCGTGCAGATGATAGCGGTCCTCGCGTTACCACCCAAGGAGGTCTGCAGTATTCGGGTAAGCTTCGAGTCTCTGTAAGGAATGTGCCCATTCCTCCCTTTGCTGCATCACAACAAGAATCTGAGTTTTCGCTCTTCTGCAGTTAACAGAGTACCCTGTTTAAGAGGCGAACCTTAGTTTTCGGATCACGGTTCCGAGGGTTAGCAAACTGCGGTTTATATGGCAGCCTTCCTTCAGTCGAGTTCCGGCTGAATGCGTCTGGGAGGCGCGTTCGCTCCCAGCAAGATCGACAAAGTTCTGTCATGGAAAGAACATGAAAATGAGTCATCCATCCATGGCTCTTAGCCCTCTCTCGGTGCAAAATCTTCGAAAAGTATTACTCCTTACCACCGTAGCTGTTAACGTGCTCGGAGATCGTGCTCCCATGTAGTGAAGAGATTCGCTTTCGACAGTCTGCAGGAACATCCATCTCCAAGTAAGCCTACACTATACTTCCTCAAAATGTATAAAAGTCCATTAAAACAGTATTTACCAAGCGCAGGATTTGATGAGATCGAGAGCTCAGTTCGTTGAGAGTCGTCTCGCCTATCTGCCTTTGAGCTGAAGAGAATGGCAGAATGTTGTTAAGAGTAGCTCAATTTGCCATTAGAGTAAGCTCTCACTTACCTTCACATATAGATAGCAACTCTCTTAGTTGATGTGCATCCTTCAACGTCACCTCCGTTAGCTTATCGACTACAGTCCCTCTCTGCAAAAGAGAGAGTACATGATAAGAATCATTGATAAGTTTCTGATTGATGGACATCTTGAATTTGGACAGTTGATTTTACCTCCGGATCATCAAGAAGTCGAAGAGCGGTGTTATCGGACTTGAGAAGGTCCCTCACGGCTTCGTTGTATATCTCCATGGCGGAGAATTTCAGCACGAACTTCCTCTCATTGTGATGCTACACATGTTTCCAGGTAACCCGATTAGAGAACATAGTTAAAACCGATGCAATTGAGGAGGATCGAGGGCATGATGTTCGAAGATACCTTCTGGGTGTAGTCGTAGATATCTGCTATCGCGCACTCTGTGATTCCCCGCATGGTGAACGTCTTCCCACTGCCCGTTTGGCCATACGCAAAGATAGTTGCTGGCGAGAGAGAGACAGAGAGAGAGAGAGAGAGAGAGAGGCATTTGTTACTTGATGATGATATATGCATATGAAGAGTGTGTAAGTAAGGACTCACAGTTTATTCCGCTGAGTACAGAAAGGGCAATCTTCTTCGCAGCTTCCTCGTAGACGCGCCTCGTCGGAGAGTTGAATCCGAACACTCTATCTGCTCTTGTTGCATGAGAAGAGAAGAGTGAGCACAGATGAGAGATCTAGAGAGGGAGAGAGAGAGAGGGGGTTGGTTACCAAAGGAGTAGGCACTGGGAAGTTGGGACTTTTCTTGAAGGGTGTTCTTGAAAATGAGGGTGGTGTTATTGATGCATTCCCAGTCCGACAAATCCTGCTTCGAGATCTCTCTATCGCTGAGGGGCCGAACCCTAACCGCGACGTAGATCTTCTCCTGCTCGTGCCCATCCTCCTCCCCACTTATCGAAACCATCTCTAAATCGACGAACCCTAATTATGTACGTACGCGTAACGATCGTTCGATGCCCTCTCTTTTTAACAAAGAGAGGGACTTATGCCCCGACGTTCTAACTTTGAGGGCCGCACTCCTTCCTTTCTCTGCATCCACAACCAAACACAAACATCTCCCGATCAGAATGGAAACGTCTTACCGACTGAGCTGCATTTCGTCGTCTAGGAACGTTGCATGCATGTTAAATTTAATAATTACATATCCATGCAAAGAAAACACGTAGAATTTATGTAGGAAAAGTGAGTGACCTTTGATATGTAGATATAGGTGGAATTTGATTATGTTTGAGAAAATTAAATCTGAGAAATGAAGGATGGTATATGCAAGCTGAAGGTATAACCCATTGTTAGGGTTGGAGAAGAACGAACACATACACAAAAAAAGAAAGAAAAAAATTGCAGAAAAAAAAGAGGATATTATTTGCTTATTTTTTGCAAAGATAAAGCGTAAATCACGCCAAAATCTTTAATTTGAACAGTCCACAGAATTATTCGGAAAAAAATATATTATCAACTCAATATAATAGTAATTGATAAATATTATTACAATAAGACTATCAAAATAATACAATGTACATATTCCCCTAGCTAGATTAATTTATTTATGTACATAAAATCATTTATGAGATTAATTCAGAATTAATTAGAATGGTTAGAAGATGATTGAGGAGGAGAGGTGCAGGCATCCTTTGCATGAGGTATGGGAGCTCCATACCCTCCACCACCAAAGTATGGACTCGGATTCCATTCCGCGTAGTCTTGTTCCTCTGCCACTGTCGTCGTCGTCGTTGTTGGCAGTTGCCGTTGATCCTCCTCGGCCGTCTCCCGTTGGAGACATGGATTTCCGACAGAAGGTGGGGGAGTAGGCGACGGAACTCCTCGTACCGCTGTGAATATCAACGCCGATAATACTATCACGATTACGCGCTGCTTTGGCATTTTTGCATTAAGTTGAATCAATTCTTGATAGAAATTGGTTACGTTTCTATATAAGAAATTAGATTGGATGAGAGCAAGAGGTTGGGGTTGGTTTCATGCATGATGTGTGATTAGATCATGAATCTTGCATGTATAGATATATCGGTATTATCAAATTGGCTATTAGTTAAAGTTTGCTCAGGTGAGTACCAATCGTGTACCGAAATCGAATTTTCTCGATTTTACTTCACCTTTTATTTTTATTTTACTAGTTTTACAATTCACCAATCGATTATAGCTTGTTATTTAATTTTTTAGTACCTGATTTTAATTTTATTAGTTAAAAACATGAAGAAAAGTGTTTTAAAAAAAAATAAATCTAATTGATTTTAATTTTATTTTTCTCTCTTTTATATAGAAATAAGGGGCCTAAATATTTTGGGCCTAACACGGCCCAATGGGCCCTGAATATTTTTGCGGGCTTATTGAGCCTAATCACAAAACGGCCCAACTTTGAATTTCGGCCCAATATGCTGTTTTTTCAATGAAAAGCATAAGAGAAAAAAAAGTAGAAGAAGAAGAAGAAACAAATCGATGAAATTTCCGTTAAAGAATTATCAAAATATTATAACCATAACTACCACAGAGAAAAATTAAGGAAACTTAGAAAAAAAGAAATAAATCAATAAAATTAAATGTAAAATAAATAAATTATGATGTGTTCCCTCCCTGGTGACTCACCGACGTCCCCACGACCAAATAGTCCAAGTCTCCTCTCTCTCTCTCTCTCTCTCTCTCTCTCTCTCCCCTTTTTTTTTTTTAAATAATTTTTATTTTCTATTGCGAAGGTTTATTTGTTCTCTCTGCCTGCTACCGTTGTCTCCACTGTCCCACCACTCTAGAGAGAGAGAGAGAGGAGAGAGAGTTAAAGAAAATACAAATAAAGAACAAAAACCGAAAGCGGCGCAGACAGAAAAGGAAAGAGAGAGAGAGGGAGAGTTGCAGAAGGCGCGTAGCAATGGGAGCTATGGCTCCGCTTCCTCGTTGGATTCCTCAAGACGACGTGTTGCTCAAGAACTCCATTGAGGTATACAATCCCCTACAACCTCCAATTTTTTCTCGCGTTTTTCGCTGAGCTAGTTATTCTATTGAAATTTACCTTTCCTTACCAATGGCGGCTGTTGTTTTTGGCGTTCTGGTTCAAATTCATGGAAAAACCCTATTAGTATTCGTGTTGATTTCGAGCTGATTAGGATGGAATGGGAGAAGCGCTGCACCTTTTTTAATGAGTTCAATTCTGTTTTACCCCTCTGATTTTGATTTTCATGTTTAGTGAATGGATTTTTTTGATGTTCTAGGTTTATGTGTTTTTGTTCGTGATTTTTGCAATTTTTGGATATGTGCGTGGGGTTCTGACTGCAGAAAATTTTGTTGGATGTTGTTGCATGGATAGTAGAGGTTGATTGTTAGTTGTCTGCTTCGTGTTTGATTTGATTGTGGCATTAGTTTCTTGATTCATCATCAGAGTAATGAATGAAGGGCAGCATTTATGTATGGGGATTCTTGTATGATTTAGAGCGGATGTATAAGTGCTGACATCATGAACAGAAATCTGTAGAGTTTAGTTTTTTAAGAGTTTTGACTGCGTGATGTCAGGAAGTATCGTACGATGAGGCGATGAGTAGCATTCTATAATTGGTCATGTTGTTGGGGTTGTGATTTTACTAATTAAAAAGTGTTTTTGTTTTTTTTCATTAGTCTTCAGTGATATGCTCTACTTTTGTTTGATGTGGCTAACCGTGGTTATACATTCGAGGAATCCTCATTTTTTAGTCGTCACGTAAGGCGATTGTCATAGGGGGGGAAATATCTTTCAGTTGGCGTTATTTTCTGTAATGTTTTCTGTGCTGGCAGTGCTAAATATCATCAATCTAGCACCAGCTTTAGAATGGGAGAAAACTCTGAAGAAAGGCAAAAAATAGTTGCACGTGTGAATTGGTGATTTATTCCAAAACCTTGGCTGGTTTTGCCCACTGCATTGTCTCAAGTAATTACTAGCTTTTCTGGTGATATCAAGAAAATGATTCTATATAGGAGTATTCTTTTATGGATAGTGGATATTGTAAACCTTTGGCATTGGCTGCTTGAAAGATTCTTAACAATTTAACTTCGTCTGCTATCACTATTGCTTATTCAGATCCCATGCTAGTTCAGTACTTCGGTACTTAAACCTCATGAGAAATTGATATATATTTAGGAACTTAGGATTTAGTTAAAGATTTCTGAAACGAGTTAGATGTGCTGAGATGTTAACAGAATAGGAAAGGCTAATCTTGGTATTCGAGGAAATTGATTACAATAGAAAGGCTCATGTGAATGGAATATATAGTATTCTAATAAAATAAAATCACAATCTGCTCTCTATATGGGCTGCGGATTCTTTCTTGTAAGCATGGTAAAATCATGCAAAACCTTTTTTGTTCTTATTACATGTTAATCAAGGAGGAGACTGTATAAGCCAAGTCCTAGAGCTCTTTCTCAAATTAATAAGGAAAATTATGTCATTGAAAGTCGAGGTGCCATTTTCCGTTGTGTTAGGCATTAAATGTAACAACTACTGTTTTCCAAATTGGAGAAACTATGGAATATAATTATAGTTGCCATCAAGAATTCAAGTAATAGTTCTCCGTATTTGGTATCTTCTTTCTTCACATTATGATATATTTATTTCCATTGCCTTTTCCATAATTTGACAGCTCAACCGTTTTATTGGTAAAGGAATGCTTATGCTCTATCTATAGTATAGGCACAATCAGGGCCTTGTGTTGTGTACCTTGTTATTTCTTCCCAAAAAAAATTATAAATTAATATAAAAATAAATGAAAGAAAAGGCTAGTGGATTGTGCTCGGAGTATTTGCTGGGAGATCATTTGTTACTTTCTACATTATGAATCATATTTGATTATTCGTTATGATCCATTCATCACTAAACTGATGGCCCCTTGAATTTCTTTCTGTTCCGTTGTTTCTAATCTTGACTCTAGGCTGGTGCTTCTTTGGAATCTCTTGCGAAAGGCGCCGTGCAATTTTCTAGGAGATACACTACAGAGGAGCTGCAGGATCGCTGGTATTCTCTTCTCTACGATCCAGTTGTATCTGAAGAGGCATCAGCTGACATGATTGAGTTTGAACGTTATGGGGTAATAAATCTGTCGAGACCTAATAAGCTAGAAGGAGTAAGAGATTTAACATGCAGTTTAGGGAAGAGAAGACCTGAAACTGTCCGAGCATATTATTATGTCGTGAAAAAAAAAATATGTAATGAACCACTGGACATGATCCCTCTCAATCTTGTTTCCGGGACTGATTATCCTAACGTTAGAGATGGTAATGATTTCTCCTCTGCAGATTGCAGGATTGACAATTTAAATATATTGGGAGACCGAGGCCTGGATTGCAGCATTAGGCCTCATTCTCTTCCTGAATTTGGACCACATGCTGCTGAATCCACTGAAAATGGTGCTACCACTTCAGTAAGTGGTGTTCAAAATCATGGGCAGGAAGACCTCTGCGGGGAAAATGTGTCTAATAACCTTCCCTTTCCATATGAAGAGAATATCTTGGTAACTGGGGATTGCAGTGAGATTCCTGGATTTGACCAATCAAAAGATTTGCCTCTGTGTAACTTGTTTGAAGCCGGTGATGTAGTGAACGAGGCAGGTGCGTGTTCGGAGTTTGTTGATCAGTCATTTCACAGTTTTGGGTGTCCGCCTCCTCTGCCTGAAATGCCAATTTGGCATAGTCCCGGGGAAATTTCTGCAGATGTACTGCCGATTGAAATTGCAGATGCTGACCTGCAGCTAACTGATGATTTTATGCTTCCTGAGGCTGTAAATGAGTCGGATGCATTAGGATATGGTGGTGGTCCATCAAACCTGAAATTGGAAACTCCACTCTCTTGTGATAGTATAATAGACATGACTTCTAGCACACAAGAATATCTAGAGCAGTTGTTCGATCTCTCTAATGACGAAGGACTACTCTACATTGATAATGATGGAAAGGAGGCTATAGAAAAGTCTTATCTTGATGGTTTGAGTTCGCTTTTATTAGATTCTCCCAATCAGTGTGAATTGTCGGGTTCTGGTCTAGGTGAGCCTGCAGTGGCTACAGATAGACACGTAGTTGATGGGCAGGAAGTTGCAGATGCTCAAGTGTCAGCTTCTGGGTCAAGTATGAAAGTAGGGCCTGAATATCGTTTTGGAGTCATTTGTTGCATATTAAACACCGAAGACCCAGAAATTCCTAGCAATGATGATGTGTTTCTCCCCTTTCGATTTCCTTCTCCGAAAAATTCCTCAGGGTCTCACTGGACTATGAATAACTCTAGCTATTTAGGTTCCTCATCAGTTAAAAGTTTCTCAAGCACTGTGAATGTAGGATCTCTAGGTATGAAAAATGCCCAAAAATTGTCTGTTCCATCTGGCAGGACGGGATTGTTCCATCCATCAGATTCAAGTATAAGATATCGAAGAGATCACAGAGTTAAATTCGAGTTGCCTGAAAGTAGCGTCCAGCAGGCAGCACTTAGAGAAGCTCGGAGAAGTGAGAATCCAAATCGTGTCAGTTTGGCAAATGTGAATGCCAACAATGTCATTACCGGAGTTGCTAAGGAAGGTCCAACGGAGATGGGACAAGGAAAGAATATTGGTCTTACATCTCTTGGTCCTTGCCCAGATAAGAAAGAAAGTCGTTTGGATATTCATCAAAACCTTCAAAAGAATTCTGCTGGCGGTCGACATGGAGTTGACGGCATAGCTCAAACTCCAATTCATAAATTACCAAATCATGACATGACTTTCAAGCAAACTGATGTTCCCAAGGCAACTGATCAGCGTCTTCTGTCAGATCAGGAGGAGCTCTTGTCTGAGGATGAATTTGACGTGCCTTATTTTTCTGATGTAGAAGCAATGGTATGACAGCTGAAATCTTGTAAATTGTTAGTTTCCTGTGTTTTGCTTGCAATAACTCCAGCCTCTGCTTGATCACTATCTACAGATTCTGGATATGGATTTGAATCCAGATGATTTTGATTTATACGCCAATCCTGAAGGTAATTTCTCCAGCTTCCTACATTTTAACTTGTACTTATTCCAAACTCTTGTTCAAACGGATGCTCATGGATAATCTCACTTTAAGTTAATTGCACTTTCAATTTTCTATTGGAAACGAGTTTCTTGGTGATATGTTCGATAAAGTTTCTTGTAGACAGCTTATCTTTCTTTTCCGCATTTAGTCTCTAACATTACCACATCCAATATTTGCAATTGTTTTGTTATCTTACAATTGTCATCGCTTGTCGTATGCCTTTTGAGTTATTTGAAGTTATACTCTGCGCCTTAGTTGTCTAGAACACCTTTTGGGATCCTGGTTCTCACAGTATGCACAACAAAACCCTTGCAGTCCAGCGATATCAACTTGAAGAAACCAAAAGAACAATCATAAGGCTTGAGCAGGCAGCCGATGCTTTCACACAGAGAGCTATTAATGGTCAGGGTGCATTTGCCATTTTATATGGGCGTCACTCGAGACATTTTATAAGGAAAACTGAGGTATGAACTCTCGAACAAGTGTACTAAATTTGCATTAAATGCTGCTTACCTTTACCATTTCAAGTACTTATATAATTAGTTAGCCAGTCTAAGATGCTGCTGCCTGAAAGATAATAAAATCGTCAGCAAACTTCAGAGATTTTTATTGTATTGACTATGTTTTTAGCTTGACACTCTGTTTGGAAACTCTGGAGAAGTTGTCCGAACTGTATTACTCCGATCATTTAGATGGTGGTGTTGGGGCCTATGTAATGTTATGTGGTTCTTCATGTGTGACTTCTTGTCTGAATTTAATTTTTAAATTGAACTTCGTGGCTTTCAGGTTCTGCTCGGCAGATCAACGGATGATATTAAAGTTGATATTGACTTGGGAAGAGAAAAAAATGGCGGTAAAATTTCTCGCAGACAGGTACACAAAGTTCACACATATCTTATGCGAGTACATAATAATCAGAATTGTTTGTTTCGGAATTCTCTCTGGGACTCATTGATCGATATGATACCTTCTACTAAACTAAGCCCTTCCTCATTTTTTGCCAAAATTGAGAGATTTGTTGTGAGGCTATCTGTATTTGTTCTACTGAGATTGAGATAGATTTTTAAAAAGTTATTGCATTTTTGCACGAATAGTTTCCCACTGAAGCGGGTTCGGATAAGATATAATGTCGGACCAAGAGTGTAATGACGTCAAGTACGAATTAGGAGCTTGCAAAACCGAATTGCATTCTGGACCATGCGTTTTTCCTTAACTATTATTGCCTCTAGCATCTTCAACGTCTCATAAATAACTAGTCTCCATATGGATGAAGTATTCTTGATCTATTGATATCCACAGTTTGTTTATTGGATTTTCACAGCTTAATCTATTTTTAAGGGTGTTCGAAATGCAAGATTTGAATTGATATACTACTGTGCAATATCTTATGCACTTGTTATTGCATGTTTCTTTTATGGCACTTAGGCTATGATAAAGATGGACATGTATGGAATGTTCCATTTGAAGAACCTCGGAAAATCTTCGATTTACATGAATGGCAAAGAAGTAGCCCCTGGTTATAGCCTCGACCTCACTTCTGGCTGTCTTCTTGAGGTATGTGTCACACATTAATTGTTTATATTATGGACCCGGAAACATTCATAGTTCTCCACAGATAATTAATGCATGATGCATCTGTCTGAATTCCAGGTAAGGGGATTAACCTTCTTGTTTGAGACAAACCGTAAGATGATAAAGCAGTACATCGATAGCCATGCAGCAGGCGAGCTTGTAGCAGATCATAATCCGTTGACGAGAAGCTGAAACAAGACGATCTATTCAAGAAGGTGCTAGTTTTTTCCCAATCACTTTTCTTGAATGGGAATGCTGCCAATCCATGTATAGATTAGTCAAATGATTCTTTGATTTTTTTCGTTTTTCGGGCCGTGCGAAATTTAGGATGACTACAGCTCCTTTTCTTGGATCCATTTTCTCCTAACCACATTTTTGTTTAACGTAGCAACTACATATTTAGGGACATGAATTAGCCAAGTAGAAACATAGTACTTCTGCTACTATAGTATGATTCTTGGACGCTTGTATATTTTTGACGAAATCCCGGTGTAGATAAATTCGGAAGCCAGGAGACCCGGTACTATTGTAAGAGGACGGATCCTTTATCCGTCACTGGCAGATTTAACGTGCCTACACTTGACAGTGCATTGTCATCGGTGGTGGAAGGGAGCGTAGGGTCGTGTTGGGGCAAGAGCAAGTCGCGATGGAGGGCAGTGGAGAGCAGGAGACAAAGCAGGACAAGGAGAGACAAGGCCGAGAGAAAGAGACGAATGGAGTTAGCGATGGGGTCGTTCACCTCCTCCGCGTATCGGGTGGAAGCCAGAGCGAGAATGGTGATCGGATACGAATACGCCCACCAGGCTACGCTGAACTTTCGCATCGCTTTCTTGAACAGACTTGGCCTGCACATCTTTTTAAAAAAAACAAATTCACCTTAATTAATCAGGATTAGTAGAAAGAAAGAATCTTTACATATATTTTCTACACAAGCTGCCATTTTAGTACTATCATTTTGAGTATCTTTTTTGACTTTTTTTTTTCGATCTTTGTCGATTACCATTTAATTTATATTTTTAGAAATTAAAAAAAAAAAAAAAAAAAAAATCTGGGTAGGAGCTCGACTGAGGTGACGGTGGCTAATTTTTGTTCTTGACGTACTTAATTATAAGGGGAAATAATTCAGCTTTAGGCGTATTTAATTTACCTAAATAGGAAAAAGGGTAACTCTACACCAAATAATTCATATTTAGGCCTAAATAAATGTATACGAGTATAATAAATAATGAAATAAATAAAGACAATTTAATTGAAAAAGTAATTTTATAATTTAAATCCCGTCAATTTTCGGCGGGACCAAACTTCAGTAAAAAACAACACCAACTTTGCATGTCTATATTATAGCGTCATTTTTATTAAATTATAAAATAGCAAAGATATAGAAAAGCAGCTTTCAATCTACAAAAACCGGCGGGAGAAAATTGATTAATATATTAATTAGCTAATTATAAAATTCAGCAGCTGCTTTCTACTGAAAGCAACCTGAAGTCAGCTGGAGTATTATTTATTGATTTATTTTAAATTTAATTAGTTCAATTTGTATGCAAATTTGTTACGCCTTCTTCTTCTTCCTCAAGCAAGTTGATGGGGGAAAAAAAATTTTAAAAAATAAATAAATTAATCGTTCGTACCAGCGACGTGAAGAGGAAGAGCGAGAGGAAGAACATCATCTTCGAGCCGGTGTCGAACCGGCCGCAGATCGAGTACCACGCCAGGCTGGCGACGCTGGGAGCGGCGAAGAACAGGAAGAAGACCGGGCGGAGGATCGCCGGCAGACGGTCGCCGCCGGAGAGCCTCTGGTAGAGCGTGACGAAGAGGACGAGGTAATGCACCATCCCTAGCGAGAACAGGAAGACCGAGATCTCCCGCCACCCCATCTTGGAGGCGGCGCGCGCGCCGACCAGGTTCCCGACGACGGAGAGGTGGCTGCTAGGGTTGGCGACAGCCGTGAGGTACCTCCTCCCCTTGGTGAACCACTGGCCGTAGATCTTAACATCGAGGACGACGACGGGGACGGCGAGGAGCCACCAGAGGACGACGAAGGAGGGGTGGTGAGGGGTGATGAAGGGGGCGGATTCGAGGATGAGGAGCCAGGAGATCCAAGGGGCAAAGAGGTAATTAACGCCGACGTGGTGGGAGAACTCGGCCCTGACCATGGGGAAGAAGAGGAGGCAGCGGAGGAAGTAGAGGAGAGAGAGGAGGAGGAGGATTGAGAGAGAGAAAGTCCAGGAGACGGTGAGGAGGGGAATGATTAACGGCGATTGGCGGCGGCGGTGGTGGAGGAGGATTTTCCAGAGTAGGGATTGCCATCCGAGGGAGAGGGGGATTCTGAAGTAGCCGGCGTGAGTTCTGGTTAGGGCGATTAGGGCTAAATCTCTGCAGCGAATAACAATGGAGGATGATTTGGTGCTGGTGCCGGTGCCGGTTTCTCCCATGCTTGTGTTGTGTGTGTGTGAGAAGAAGAAAGCCTCATTTCGAATCTATATATAGCCAGCCACCTTCTTCACATTGGTATGGCCCCACCTCAATTTTCATCGAATTATTAAAAAAATTAAACCGTTAAAAAAAACATGTAAATCTTCCCTCATTAAATATTGAAAAAAAGATCAAATATTTTCGCTTTGCAAATATGTGTGGTTTAAAATAATGAATCGAGACGAGTAAATGTGGTGTTAGGTTGGGGAAAGTGGGCAAGTTGCGAGCAGAGTTGGGTTTGGATAAGATCCCCTCGACTCGATTAATTACTCAGTTTCCTCGTCATAAGCATGTTTCACTTACTAATCATATACTTAATTAATCAAGGCATTGCGTATCCCACTCACACTGATCTCATTCACACACACACATGTAGTAAAAAATAATACTACAAATTCCACCATCCTTGAATTAAACAAGTCATCAACTCAAGATACCAACTTTCAATACATGAATCTTCAAACTTAGAGAGAGAGAGAGAGAGAGAGAGAGAGAGTTAATACTAAAATTGAATAGGGTAGGGTAGGCGAAAAAATGTCTATTACATCTGCAAAAAAAAAAAAAGGAAGAAAGGACATATCTCTAAACAACACAAATAAGGCAACGAGGTACGTAGCGTAACCCACACCAAATTCCCACACGGCATAACAATGAATGGCTGAACTCAAAAATCTTACATGCTTTTTTATTACCAAAATGAAAACTGTAATCATATAACTGTAATCATATAATCTTCCCAACATATGTCATTCCTGTAACGAAAGTCATCGTACCTTCCCTGTTTCTCGAGCCGGGGATGGATGATCTTACCCCCATCCTGCTCATTTACTCGATCATGAAGCAGCACCACTAGGATTAGGAAGCTCCATCACCTGACCTGTGAAGGGGAGCAGAGCAAGCCTGATGCATCGGATCCGATCTCTGCAAGGTCGCACACCGTGCAGAGCTTCCCTTGCTGAGATGGAACGAAATGCGTGCTACAGTAAGGGCAGATAACATCTTTCTGCCCTCTGTATATTGGGACGAACGTGGCCCCACACACCACAAATGGATTTCTGAAATCGTAGTTCAGCTGAGTAGCATCGTTCAAGTTCCTTTCAGCAGCCTGCAGAACCTGGCGTGCTGTTTTGGCTTGGTTCTCGTTACTTGGATTCGACTCCAAGAGCCGTCTAGCAAAGTTGGCTGCGGTGATCATATTTTTGGCTTTGTAGCAAACAGTCATGGCATTCAACAGAGCAAGCCTGAGGTGTGGTAGCTGGAGGTTACAGTGGGTGAAATAGGCCGCGAGCTCCTGCTGACGTACTGGATTGTCTTTCAGTTCTCTCCTATTGAGTTCCATCTTCAAGCCCAGAACGTATTCCTTCACAATAACAACCAACTCCTTCACCTCGTCGACTTCTCTCCTCGTTTCAACCACAACCATCGGAACTGTTTGCAGAATACTCATGAAATGTCGAAGAGCGTCGCTGAACTTTCCAGCAGTGGTGGCCTTGTAACCGGCCTTGACCTTTTCATCCAATAGAGAGAAGTTGTAAACGAGAGCAGGCGGCCCCCGGACATTCGGACTTGCTGACTCGCTCCAACCCCTTTCCACTGCAACCGACAACACTGGAGCTGAGGTAAAAGCAGGTAAATAAGTATGACTGCCCAAGTGAAGGTCGATGAATTGTGATTTGAGAGGGGAGAAATTCTTTATTCCCAATTGGCGTTTCAACAAGCGCATTGCTGTGTCAAAGTCACCGGCAGCTGCATGTTCAGCGGCTAGAGATGATCTCTGGACCCAAATCTGGCTCACAGGCATACCAGGAGAAGGAGCCACAAACACTGAATAACGCGCACTGGGTGCTGTCTTTGGCGTTTCAGGAGGCAGATCGAGATCTTCAAGATCCCACCCACCCTCCTCGTCATTCTCTTCATGCAAATCCTCTCCATCCACTGCCATACCGATGTCTCCATTCTGCATGTTATCCACCTCCCCAATATCCAGAGACTCACCCCAATCAGCATCTGCTGCCTCTTCATAATCTTCATCAGGACCCCTGCCTGCCTCGTCAAGGCCACCTTCAAATATGCCTTTACTGACCATTAACAAAGGCCAATCTCCAGCGCATAGCACAGGACTCGGAGGTCTTAAAAGTGAAGCTTTCTTACCCTCCGGAAGAGATGGAAGGTTATCCCCCAGACTAGAAGCAAGGCGCTCCACAACATCGTGGAGCCCATGGACGGAAGCTGTGATATATGCAAGAGGCAAGTGACCTGCATCCTCCAAAATCTTGACGCGCTCTTTCACATCACCAAGATAGAGCGCATCATGAAATTGGCCCATTACTTCATTCTTTACTTCAGCAATTTTCATCATTTTGGACAATTTGTCCAGATTACCAGTTATCAGGTAATGGAAAGACAATCTCTCAAAGTTCTTTGTCTTCTGGTATGCATATTCTACTATCCCAGTATTACCCTGACGAAGAGCCTCCACACCGAGCCTGTACCAGTAATCTTTCTCATCAATCTTCTTGGCGGACTCGAGTGCTTTCTCAATATTACCACTTTCAAGGGCCAAGTTAAAGCGAGTTCTCTCATCTTTAACAAAATAAAGAGCAACTTGGGGGAAGCCCTTCTGCTGCAGATAGGCAATCATGGCCTGTCCACATAATTCAGAATTCTTAATCATGCCCATAACTTGGTCATACCTCTTTCTCAGCAGGGCCAGCTTAAAAATATATTCTGTAGAATCAATAATTATAGGTCGGCTTTTCCCATCTCGGTCCAGGCAAAAGATTGTGCTACCATATATCTTTGTCATGTAGACCGGGACATCCAGTGTCTTGATGATTCCATTGTCCCCATTGGGAAGGCAGTACTTGATGTGGGTGAGAGTTGTGTAGATGAAGACGCCATTATCATCCCAAGCTCCACTTTTGACGCGAATAGTCTCATGAAGGGTGCAACGGTGAACAAGCCTTTTATCCGCAATAACAATCGAGTGTTTGCTGAGTAAAGCAACACTCTCCATATCTGGAGACCAAACTACATATCTGACAAAAGATGTCTGAAGATCACCGAGAACAATCCTTTGTTGCAGATCAAAGATGACTACCTTGTCCTCCGACCTACAAAGCAAATTTCCAGTGCCCGCGTAGAAGATTGCATCAGTACCAGGCGGCAGAGCACACTTTTTCACTACTTCATTTCTAAGGTTCTTGACCAAAACTTGGTTGGTGCTCTTCTCAAGCACGGCAAACCTATTCCGGGCAATAAAAACAGCCGAACCCCCAATACCCCTTTTTGCATCTTGAGCTACATCACCTCTTCCATAGCTATCCTTGGGAATAATGTAGAGTTCATATGATCCCCCATCTGCATCCGAACAAATTAAAACAGCATTCTCCGTAGGACTATAAGAGAGTGTTCGAGGTCCTTGATTCAAATTATTAGAACCAGGACGACGTATAGGGATCAGTTGAGCATCTTTCTGAGTTGAATACTCAAATACGCGTAGAAACCTGTCCTTGACATAGAACAGTGAATCGCCACTGACGGAGAAGGCAGGTCGTTCTCTCTCCAATTTAAAAACAATCATTCCACTGTCATGACCAGCAGCCAGAAGGTTCATCTCGGGATGGGCTGAAAGGATCCAGAACCTATCATGCTCCCTACGAAAAGTCTGCAAGCCAGTTCTTTTAGTAGCATCCCAAACTCGAATACTCTTGTCCTCAGAATTTGACACGATAATGTCCTGCCTTGCGTGGAACAGAACACACGACACATTGTTCATGTGGCCTCTCAGTGTGTCCACCTCCCAAGCCTTTGTATCTAAGAAATGTAAATGTAGGAGAAATCAGTTTTTAATTACCAAAATCGTAGAGCACAAAGCATTAAACAAGTTCCTGACAGACTATCCCGTTCAAGCAAGCAACTCAAATAAAGCTTAATAAGATAATTGACCTGGCATTTGTTCAGTTTGAAAAACAATCAACTGAATCACAATCCTCCATATGAACTTCACCTAAACCAGCACCAAACTCCAATCTTATCATTCTAATACTCATAACATTGATAAAATGTCAATAACCAAGCACCACGTTTTAACTAGGTTATACTAAATAAATAGTATCTACTTTTAATGAACTTTCATCGGTTAAATTTTAAAGTATTTTAAATGTGAGGAACCACGTGCAAGAGAAAGCTTCACACACACATTCAAGGCACCAATTATTCAGATAGTTTTGGGGACCCCTGCCAGTGTAATAGAAACTCAAAACATAGAATCTGAGTACAGGCAATTAGTCAAAATGCAAAAGCATGCCGTATGAGTTTATATGTGAATGGAAGAAACATACTAGTATAACTATAAGGAATGTGTTATGGAAACCAATAGATTCTATAAGTCACTATGAAGCTCCACTGTGGAACCTAGGACAAGACCATTCTTCAACATGAAATTGGTTGTCCTCCACCAAATTACACAGTTGCAAGCTGAATATATAACTATCACATGGTATCTTTCATGCCAACTTTAATAATCCAAACTAATAGAAAAGCTCAGTATAAGGCCACAAATTATTAAAATAAAATTAAAAAAAGTGATGTCAGCTTACCATTCATGCGCCAAATTTTGACTTGGCGATCATCTGCACCAGATACAATCAGAGGGAGAGTAGGATGAAAAGAAGCCCAGTTAACTCCTCGATCATGGCCTTCCAGGACATACTTCACAACGGCATCAACCCCCCCAAAGAAATCTGCATTCATTTGGGATAACCGTAGAATGTCATCAGCAGGGGACACGGTGGACTTTTTCCTCAAGGCGCCAATATCCCAAACACGGACAGTCTGATCCAAAGAAGCTGAAACAACAAGATCTTCTTTGGGATGAAATGAGGCACACATAACATAATGGTTGTGCCCAGTCAAAACAGAAATGCAGGTCCGAGACTGCCAATTCCATATCCGAATTGTCTGATCGTCACTTGCACTTACAATCCAAGGAGACTCATGATGAAACTGAACTGTACGGATGTAGTCAAGATGACCAAGAAGGGTAAATAGACACCGGTGCAATTTGTAATTCCACACCTTGATTTTGTAATCGTCACCTGGAAAGATAGTTTACAAAATGTGATGTCGTTTAGCTAATATATATAAAATCATCCACATATTAAATTTATACACAGCTACACGGGACTGAATCAAAGATGAGAATAATATTGAAGCTCTCACGAGAACCGTATTGATGCTGCCAAGTTTCCAGGTGAAACTGGCTTAGAAAAGCTTCCTTAAGTTGAAACATGACACATAATAGTACAAAAAATAAAAGGTAGTAGGTTCCCCCAGATCAAGTCTTCACAATGATCAGGAAAGATACGGAAGTCATGTCAATTCAAAAATATGTAGAACCTCATACTAATAAGAAACATGCAGCCTAAATGAACACTATTCCATCCATAGGGTACCTGCATTACCAGATCAAGATTTAGTCACAAATTTTAGTTCCCAGTCAGCCGTTTAAAACAGATAAATAGATTTGAACAAGTTACCCTTTCTCATATTGTCGGTGATACTGCACATTGATGTAGTTCTAAGCTAAATTCAGAGACAAAAAAAAGCCACTGATCCTGCAGACTAACAGATCATGTCATCAACAGCTTGCGTAAATCGGCAGATCCATGGTCTCAAAACCTTTCAATCAACATTCAAAACAATGCACAAACACTCTAAACCAGAGATCCTAATGCAACAAAAAATAAATAAACAGATAAATTGAAACGAAAGAGAATAACCATTCGCAACAACAAATCATACCTCCAGAGACGAAGAGCGGCTGAGATTTATGGAAATGGACGCCACGAACGGGTCCATCGTGCTCGTCGAAGCGATCAATGAGAGTGCCCATGCGGTAATCCCAGAGCTGGATAACCCCACTGTGCAGACTCGCCAAGATCCATGGCCGCTTGCTGTGGAAGCTCAGCCCTTTAACTCTATTACTCTTGGTCTCGAACTTCGTCAACATTTCCTACGATTCCTCTCCTCCAAAATCCACACTGAAATGAAAAACACGAGAAATTCGCGATGCGCATTCAATCGAAAACAATTCCAAACCCTAATCGAAATCCTCGATCCTAACCTGATCTAGATCTGTGGCGAATTGGCGATGGATCGCAGGTACGAACAGTGTAAAACTTGCAAGTGTGTGTGAATTCCACTTTTTGGTGTTGCTGGTGGATCTGCTGCTGCTAGAGAGAGAGAGGGAGAGAGAGAGGTGCTTAGATCGAGAGTTGAAATTCTAATCTCTATATATACTGCACTTAATTCTTTGTTTAATTACGTTTTATCACCCCATTTGTCCTATGACAACATTTCCATTGACATTATTGTTATTAGGGGAAATTATTGCACTAATTTGGTTGTGTTATTTAGTAGTAGTATTTTGAAATTTCATTGGAGGGATGACAAATCTTTGACAATAGTCTTTTACTGTATTTATTTATTTACTAACACCTAGAATAATATTCAAACTTTAAAGCAATCTTAAGGATTAAGTTGTGAACTTGTGCTTATCATCATCCTCCTCTCCTCTATACTTTCTTCGTCCATAAAAAACGCATACATATCGATTCGACACTTACTTATATAGTACATCGGAAAGTTCATTTTAAAATAAAGTTCAGGTTGTCACACTTAATATAGTGTTTATTGCATTGCATTAAGTAGAACATCATATTACATCGAGTGATACAAGAGCTTTATCTTAAGATCGTTTTATTGAAACATATAAAGAAATTGTCGCATACCACCACTCATGAAGCAAGCAATTCGAGAGTCCGGGCCGAAAATACATGACAAGGCCGACGACGGAAGCTCGGGATGGATATGAGGTGAAAGTCTCACACACGGTTCTCTCTGAGAATGGAGTGGCTACATACGGGAGCTTTAACCAACCACCACCGGTCAATTCCGCTTCGGGGCCACCCCTTATTCTACCATTATTAAAGGGGTATGGTGTTCGAGACAGAGAAATTGACGATCGATTAACCAGATTAACTAGCTTCTGGTAATTGTATGAGAATGACCTTGTTTAAATAATTCAAACCGAAAAACAATATCATGTCGATATAAGTTTGTATGTTGATCCCTTAAATAGTCATCTCAATAAACAAAAATTGTTACAAACTTATCACCATTAAGTATAATTTTAATCGAACTTAAGGTCATGATCATGTGTTACGATTACGAATTACGACACGACCATGACAAAATGGCTATGTGTCGGCTACTATTGGTTACGGGCCTAAGGGTTGCGAGCCCATTATTGTACAAAGCATAATAAGCCCAATTGCAACAAATTCATATTTGGGCCTAGTGTTACGCATCGGCCCATTACATAAATAACTAAAATAACACTCCTGTCGGCCCAAATACACAAAATGGCATAAAAATAATTAATCAACATTAACCCAAGTTCAACATGCAAGCGTGAATTATGAATATCTAAACACCCTAAACAATCCAGGCATGCACTCTCGTAAAAGGTGTACACGAGACGAGACGAGACGAGCCGAACAGTGTCGTGCTCAAGCTTAGCTCGTTTAATGTCAAGCCGAACTTCGAACTCACACGAGCTTTCCGAACGAATGTCATGGCTAGTAATCCACGAAAGTACGTGATTAGCAGCGTGTTAGCGGTTTAAAATTGATGAGCAGTAGAAAATTAATTATTGGTTATGAGTAAAACAGAAGGTGCGGCAGAATTAATAATGCGATTAATCACACTTTATAACCAATTCTCAGAACTCGATGCAAAAGGGAAAAGTCAAATCCCACAATGATTAAGCCAAAGGATTAGACTCGAAATCCGAGTTTATTACCAATAAATAAAAATTAAATCGCCGGAAAAAAGAGAAAACCTCGCTAATATCACACGGCGGTGACGTTCGTCAAGGTGACAGCCCAGTTAATGGCGCCTGTGATCTGTCAGTAACGGAGGAGGCCTCGTTTCCTCATTTGGCTAATTTGCTTCAATTCTGAGGGATTAATTTAAGAAAAATCAGTAAAAGGAGAAAATAGTAAATTTAGGGGGAAGACTGAAGGGAGGGGGGAAAAGTAGAGCGTGTTTTCCGGTGCAAGGACAAAAGCTGATGCGCCGCCACGTGGAGGAAGGTCCGCCGTCGGATGCACATGCAACGGCTGGATGGTGTCGTGCTCGATGAGAGGGAGGGAGGGGTTTGCTTTTAATTGCAATCTGTTAAGAGTAACTGTGGGAGGAGTGGCAGGATTTCTGCTCAACGAAAACCCAGTCCCACTTTCTCACTACGCTACAAATTTACTACTACTACTACTCCTTTTCTTTAGAGAGAGAGAGAGAGAGTGGTAAGGTCTTAAATTGAGGTTGCAGAGGGGAGGTAGCAGGGGGTGATGGCGGCGTTTGCAGGGCCGTGACTTTAATGCATCGAGATCAAAATCCAAGAGAGAGAGAGAGAAAGCAACGAGACGAGTTCGTTCTCATCTTCAATACCCAGTTAAGTCTTGCTCTTTACCCTAAATTTGGTGTGAGAAGGAAAAAAGCTGCAAGCAAGAGAACAAACTCCCAAAAAACACAAATTACAAACCCCAACACAGACTGTCAGTCCCCCGCACAATTAGTCTCTCTCTCTCTCTCTCTCCTCTCCCTCCAGTCTCTCCAGCATCGTATTTATGTCGACTAGAAGATAACTGGAATGGGAAATTACGGTTTAGCCCAGAGAGAAAACACTAGTACTCCTAGCAGGAGTGGTAGTAGATGTTTTTAAATTCGTAGAGAGAGAGAGGGGTTAATTTGCTATGGATGATTATCTCCCAAAAGTAGCTTGTAGGGGAAGAAAAATATGTCTGGGTTCTTCACTCTAGGCGGCAAGGAGCAAGATCCCCAAACGGAAATCAATATTAATAGTAACAACAACAACAACACTAGTAGTTTGCTCCTCTTCAAAAACAACCCCGAGATCTACAACAAGGGTTTCGAGCTATGGCAGCAGTACTACCAGCTCCACCACCACCAGCGCAACGACTTCTCCATCGGCCCCAGCACCAGGCGGAGCGACGTCGATGAGACCTCCGGCGGTGGTCACGCCTACAGATCGGCGGCGGTTGGGCGGAGAGGCGGCAGCGGCGGAGGGGAGGGGATCAACTGCCAGGACTGCGGCAACCAGGCGAAGAAGGACTGCGAGCACATGAGGTGCAGGACGTGCTGCAAGAGCCGCGGCTTCGACTGTCTGACGCACGTTAAAAGCACCTGGGTACCCGCGGCCAAGCGCCGCGAGCGCCTCCAGCAGCAGCTGGCGGTGCGGGGAGGAGGGGAGAATAGCAACGCTACGAAGCGGATCAGAGAGGATCACGGCGGCGGCGCCGCTCTCGCTTGCACCGCGGCGGCAGGTGATGTGCATATCATTTGCGTGTGATCGATGTGTTTTGCTTTACTTTTCCGTACTGTTCCATACTGTTGCAGAGTAAGAGGGATGGAGTGTAAGATCCAAAGGAGTGGGTAGTGAGGAACTGTTTCCTTCCTTCTTCTTCCTCAACACATCAATTTTTATTTTATTTTTTGTTCAGATTATCAAATTTAGGGATGATAATGAACGCGTAATATCTCTATAATCTGCTTTTTTCTGAATTTTTTTTTTTTTACTTTTTTTGGTGGTGGTGAAAAATTAGGGTTTGAGTTGGGGGCGTTTCCAGCTGAGGTGAGCTCCCCGGCGGTCTTCCGGTGCGTGAGGGTGAGTGCGGTGGACGACGCGGCGGAGCACTACGCGTACCAGACGGCAGTGAACATCTCCGGCCACGTTTTCAAGGGGATTCTGTACGATCAAGGCCGGTACGGCGGGGGTGAGGGTTCCTCCGGATCTCAACAACAGCAGCAGCAGCAGCCGCTCGATCTGATTGCCGCCACCTCCTCCTCCGCCGCGGCGACAAGCAACGCGCACATGACGATGCTCGAGTCTTCGTCGGTCTATCCTACTCCGCTCAACGCTTTCATGGCGGGTACGCAGTTCTTCCCACCGCCGAGACCTTGAAAATGAAAGGAGAGTTAGTTTTTAGTTTAATTTTATTTATATTTCCCCGTAATGCTAGTATTAGTAGGTGTTTAAGTTTAATTAACAGAACAATGCATTTGGATCCTTCTTAATTATTGCTATTTATGTTTTTTTTTTTTTTTTGTTGGGATTTTAATTATTCTCATATTTTACCGCTAATTGTTGCTCCTTTTCATATGATCCATGCTGATTACTAGTATATACTACCTCCATCTCATCTAATTAGCTACACTTCTTTATTGATGTGACGTGCACGCATCTCCACCGAAACCTAGTATGAGTTTTACGATATAATTTTGAAATATTATTTCTTTTACGGGATAGTCCGACACCCGTAGTATCCCGTAAAAGAAATAATATTTTAATATTATATCGTTAAACTCGTACTAGGTTTCGGTGGAAAAGCGTGCCGAAAATGTTACTGTTCATTTGTAGCTAATTAGATGAGATGGAGGTAGTAGTATATACTCTTTTCTAGTTTGACGCATTATTTGTACATATGTGAGGTATAAAATTACAAAATGCGTCAAATTGGGCAGAACAATGCGTAATTTCTTTATGCATGATTTTGTAAAGTGAGAAGAATAAAAGAAATGGGTTAGTTAATTAAATAAGTGGAGGCATGATGGTTAAAAGGGTGAATGGTATAAGAAATGTACAGCGTATATAAGAAAGAAATGCATGGAGATGGATGTGACAAATGGAATAGACTGGGAAATTAATGATTCTAAATGCTGCTGTTGTGTTTGTTTGATTAATAAAGTATGTATGTTAATTAATTAATGGAGAGATAGATGATTTATCTATATATGGGAGTTAATTAATGTAGGAGGATATACATATACAGTATATATAGGTACAAGGACGACATGCATTTCTCTTGTTGCAATTGGCCGGCCGGGGGGAACACACCCTATATTGTCTAGGGTTTGATATACACTCCCAATTCTGATTAACACTACACGCTCCCTCGTTTCCGTTGATAATGAGTAGCGGTATCATGCATTATCAACCAACGGAACTGAATTGAGTAGTACTCCAACGAGAGGATGAGCAGCAGTATAGTAATTATAATCGCGAACTTGTGGTAATGTACAAAAAGAATAGTATTAATTAAATAAGTAAGAAAGGGAAGGGAAGGGGGGAAACAGAAAGGAATGGAATAGGGGGGGAAAGGATAGGGTGTGGAGAAATGAGGATGTAGGGTGAGGGCCAAGCAGAAGCAGCGGTGGCGCGTGCTTTACATTCTGCAATGCCAGATGAGGCGGGGCACATATTTCCCATTCCATCACCTCCTATGCTATATGCTATGCTATGCTATGGTGGTCCTCTCTCTCTCTCTCTCTCTCTCTCTTAATCTCCTTCAATTCCACCACACATGCATACATAATTTCCGTTTAATTGATTTAATCTCTTGTATTGTATACTCCTCTATATGTACATAAGTGGAAATGTGCAAATGGATATTAGGATTTCCACTAAGTTACATGATCATCTATACTATGGATATTTCAAATTAAGTAGTACTAGTATTTATGATGGCTTGGGATCCCAATCCCTCCCTCTCTAGCTACTTTTTATTTGGTAGATGAGCCCGGTTCAACCAAGACCCGGCTCGGCCCATAACCACCTATTCCAAGCCTGGTTAAGTTGGACCGAAATGTGTCTCAGTTGGGCTTAGACAAGAGCTGAATATTTATTGGGCCGACCTAGGATGGGTTGGCTCAGGCCCAGCCCAACACGTCACATAATTAAGGCAGCTATGCGAAATTCCAGATTTCTCCTCACAGAATCTTTTATGTATAGGAATAGGAGTACTCGATAAATAGGTTGACTGCAAACAGTAAGGAGGTGCTTGGTACGAGGCAATTGGGGTGGGAATGGAATAGCCATTCCTACCTCTATTCCATTACTACGCTTGATTCGATTTTTATATCGGGAATACACATTCTCGAAGGAATGACTATTCCCACCTCTATGGGAATAGGCATTACTTGAATTTCCATGGTTATAACTATTCTCACCTCTTATATTTACCAAATATTATTTAATTTATTTATAAATAATTAAATTTACCTTAATATTTTTTTTTAATACTCACTCCGTCCCACTTCAGTAGTCCTCTTTCTTTTCGGCACGAGATTTTATGCGTAGTGTTAAATTTGAAAAAATATGGGGTCCACATCAAAAGTAAGGGTTAATTTTTGCCTTTTAAGGAAAGATGATAAGTGAAGTGAGACGGACAAAAATAGTATTGAGGACAAGTGAAGTGAGACGGAGAGAGTATATGAGTATATTTTGTCATTACTTTATCTCTCTAAAATTATTGTATCATCTTTTTCTCTCTCTAAAAGTTTTGTATCTCACTACTTTCTATTTCTAAAAAATTTATCACACCGTCACTTTCTCACTCTAAAAATTTTCTTAAACTTTCTCTCTCTAAATTTTTTTCATAAATTTTCACTTTCGTCACTTAATCTCTCTAAAATTTTATTTCTCTCTCTAAAAATTTCACCTTTCGTCACTTTCTCTCTCTAAAATTTTTTTCTCGCTCTAAAAAATTTCACTTTCATCACTTTCTCTCTCTAAAATTTTATTTCTCTCTCAAAAAATTTTACTTTCGTCACTTTCTCTAAATTTTCTTTCTATCTCTAAAAATTTCACTTTCGTCACTTTCTCTCTCTAAATTTTTTTATCTCTCTAAAATTTTTCACTATCATCACTTTCTCTCTCTAAAAATTTTCACTTTCGTCACTTAATCTCTCTAAAATTTTATTTCTCTCTCTAAAAATTTCACCTTTCGTCACTTTCTCTCTCTCTAAAATTTTATTTCTCTCTAAAAAAATTTCACTTTCGTCACTTTCTCTCTCTAAAATTTTATTTCTCTCTAAAAAAATTTCACTTTCGTCACTTTCTCTCTCTAAAATTTTCTTTCTATCTCTAAAAATTTCACTTTCATCACTTTCTCTCTAAAATTTTTCTCTCTCTAAAAATTTTCTTTTTCGTCACTCTCTCTCTAAAAATTTCACTTTCGTCACTTTCTCTAAAAATTTTCACTTTCGTCACTTTTTCTCTCTAAAATTTTATTTCTCTCTAAAAATTTCACTTTCGTCACTTTCTCTCTATAAAATTTTCTTTCTCTCTCTAAAAATTTCACTTTCGTCACTCTCTCTAAAATTTTTTCTATCATCATTTTCTCTCTCTAAAAATTATCTTTTATTACTCTCTCTTTCTACTTTTTTTCTATCTCATCGTTATTAAATAGTATAGTTGTATGATTTAAATACATAATTGTAATTTATTTTATTACATAAATGTTAAAGAAAAAAATTGATTGCATTACTTTGGTTATTACTTGTGCAAACCAAACGGGGAATGAAAATTTCATTTCATTCCTTTCCCATGTCTATTCCTTTCCCACCCCTATTGCATTACCTCATACCAAGCACCTCCTAAAAGTAAAGTGACTCAATATATACTACCACTACCAGTCTACCACCATAATTCTATATAAATCTCCACTTCATTATACTAGTAGTATAAATATCCATGTCATGTGTACTACTAACATTATATACATTAATAATATATTTATATATGTAATTGTACATTAAATCATATTTTTACTAATTAATCCTCCCTCTCTCTCTATAATATAATATACTATATAATTATATACTACTGTATGTGGTGTGGTGTGGTGGGGTGGGGTGGGGTGTGGTGTGCTGAGATCAGACGACTAGACTGAATGAGGGAACCACGGCAAAGGCACGCCGTTTCCGTCCAAATTGGCGGCGTACGCCCCTTCCTCCTCCACTATCCTGAACGACGTCCCCTTCGCCGCCTCCGCCCACAGGTACGAGTCATCCACCTCCGGCAGGCTCACCTCCAGATTCTTCAGTATCGCGCAATTGCTCACGTATTCTCCCCCGCCGCCGTCGGTAACCGGCCAATTGGTAGACGCGGCGGCGATCGTGGGGTAAAATTGGTGCTCCTCCGCTCCTCCCGGGGGCTTGTTGCTGCTTGCGTCCTCGTAGAGGTGGGGGAGGTTGAGCTTGGCGTCGGGGCCGTAGAGCTTGCGGGCGGCGGCGTCATAGGCGACGGCGGCGTCGTAGGAGGTGTCGAAGGTGCCGAGCCAGACGCGGGAGCCGCGGTTGGGCTCACGTATCTCCGCCACCCACTTCCCCCACGTCCGCTGCCGCACCCCCTTGTAGGTGCAGGCGGCGTTCTCCGGCCCGCCCTTCCCCCGCATGCACCCCTTCCTCGAGCTCGCCTGCGCCGTCCTCCTCCCCCGCCTCTCCTCCCCCGCCGCCGCAGTCGCCGATTTCAACATCCTATTATCCTCCTCCTCCTCCTCCTCCTCCTCCGGTAAATTAACAGATGAATTGAGATTGAATTAATGGAAATGAGGAATGGAGTGAATATGTATATACATATAGTATATTATAAAGGGAGAATGGGAGGTGACACGTGTCTCCGGCCATGGGTACTTGGCAATGGCAAGAGCAAAAATGGATACCAGATGCAACAAGAGAGGGTTTTGTTTATTTAGGTGGCACCATTTCAACACTGCTACCTCACAGACCTATCTGCTTCTTTTTTTTTGGATTTTTTTTTTTTGTTTTTAAATAAATTAGGGGTGGGGGTGGGGGAGGGGGAGGAGGAAGAAGGCAAGGGAATGAATTGTGGATCATGTGCCTCGAGAACGTCATCGTGCATGAATTTGGATAAGTTTTTGATGGAGTGTTGTACCGACCTCACTCTACTGGAGTTTAGTGCCATGCAGATCTAGAGAGAGAGAGAGAGAGAGGAGAATTGGCAGTTTAGTATTTTCTGGGAAATAAAATTAAGGTGGTTTTTTATATATTTAGAGAAAGGACAATAGTTGTGTTACGTGCGGTATGGAATTATAGTTGGATATAATAATAGTCAAATGCATTGAATATTGGCTGCTGCTCACATTATATTATTATTTTTATATATTCCATGAGATGGATATGGATATATGGCTGTGGATGCATGCAATCTAGGAGTATCACAGTGAAAAATTGATGATGTCAGCGGATTACGTCACCACTTTTCCACAATACCTCAGCGTATAGTAGGAGTATTTTTTTTTAGCAAATGTACGGTATAAAGTACTGTATACCGCATGACACGTGTCCCCGAATCAGAAATTCCAAAAGTCAAATACTATACTCTGTAATGCAAAGTACGTAGTATTCTCTTTTACTTTTACAAGATTTACAGATAACAATCTAAGGTAAAAAAGTCAAATAACAACAACATATAAGAGTATATATATATTATGGTTCATGTAATTCCAGATTTTTGAGTTGATGACAAAATTTGAGTATTCACTACTAGCAGTAGCAACTAACTATCCCCATTCTATATCTCAGGCCAAGCAAGGGATCGTCAAGCCCCGAGTCGGCTCGGCTATCGACAACTACGCAAGGCTGCCCTTATTTCCTTCAGCATTTCATTCACCCCTATACCTTTCCTGCAAGTCCAGACAGCAACACTTTCTCTCAGCACCAACAACAAGAAAGAAGAAATACTTGACTGAAATAGAAAGGAAGAAGAAGCCGGAAATAAAAACTTACAGGACACTAACACCCATGACCGCTAGAGGCCGCTGATATTCTTCAATACTCTTAATCTTTTTCTCCTGGGAAGAAGCAATATCAATTTGGTCACTGTCACTGGAAGAACGAGCAGCATCTCTTTCTTCTACCATATCACTTCCAATCCGTAATATCTCTTCAGTTAAAACTGGAAGCCTTTCCATTGCCTGGAGAAGAAGTGAGTATAACACTGAGCTGATGACAATCTGAGAATATATTTGTGTAATAAGAAGGCTCCATTCCCCATTTCCTTAGTGGAGATTGATGGTAGAAATACAAGAAAAGATTAACGACATACCTCGGGTTTGTCAATCTTATTTAATACAACTATATAAGGTCGCTCAAGGTATTCAGGATTGTACATCCGCAATTCCTGCAATATTAGTTTCATAAGACTTGGAAGTTTACGAGGAAATCAAATCAAATCAAAATTCTTTGTTTGGCTAGCAAATAGGAGGACAGAAATACAAGCTCTTCCGGGTAACAGATCTACAAAATACCTCTTTCACTGTCCTGTAGTCATTTACTGGATCCTCGGCAGCCGCATCAACAACATGAACTAACAGCCTAGTCCTCCTTAAATGCCTTAAAAAGTTTCTACCTAGACCCTAGAAATGAAAACGGTAGATATGTACGTAAGTTCATACCAAAACAAGTGAAATAGCAACATTATACCAGAAAGTAGACAAAGTATTTGTCATACAAAAGCCCACTTAAAAGTAGGGTTAAACCGATACCTTTCCAAGATGAGCACCTTCAATGAGACCAGGCAAATCTGCTAATGTGGCCTGAGATGAAAACTGATCAGCCCCTAAATTCGGGTCACCATCAAGCCGACCTAGGTTAGGCATCAAGGTCGTAAATGGATAGTCAGCAATGTCAGGCTTTGCAAGTGTGGTAGCCGCCAATAGGGTAGACTTTCCAGCATTTGGGAGCCCCTGCAAGGAAGGCAACCAGTAAGATTTTTCATTCCAGCACAATGCAAACTTCATTAAGTATTGAATGTCTCAACGAATGTATGACACAGTGCACAATTTGTTCAGACTGCAATATAAGCAAGATGTCTATGTTATTCGACAGGCATGATTCGTAGGGAAACCATAATTTTATGTAAATATCTCGACATGTGAATGGTGAAGGATACTCCTTGCATCAAGGAAATAAATTGATAGAAGTACTTACCACAAGACCAACATCAGCAACAACTCTTAGTATCAATTGAAGACTAACCTCTTCCCCAGGTTGACCGACCACTAATACCTGGTAATAGATTACAGAATCAATGCAAACCTAAGCGTACCACACTCGAGAATTGACTTCATAATAGAGAACAGAACGAATCAAATATCATACCTAGAGATTAAAAAAAAAAAAAACAGTCATCATTACCTTGTCACTGTCATCTCTCAGTACATTGGCGGTTGATTCCATCATCTTTTTCCTCTTATGCTCCGGCACTCCCAACAAGCTAATCTACAATAAAGTCCAAAATAAAAAAATTTAACACAAAAATTCAACAACCCGAGTTAGTAAGTTTCAGTTTCAGCTAATATGTGAACACTTTAGCCCCATGTCACCAAGTTTTAGATACATGAAGCATGAATCTCTTCGTGCTAAATATATACTTACCCCTCCTTGTCCACCCTTTGCGACCATAACTTCATCACCTGGCTGAGCTAGATCAGCCAGTAGTTTTCCTCTTTTATGTTTAACAACAGTCCCTGCAAAGTTTTGCAGAAAATAAATCAAAATACAGGATAGATAAAGAGCCATTTCATTACATTTTAAATGCAATCAAAAGATACAATTTACTGATATGAATTGGAGGTGAAAGAAACAGTTAAACAAGCTGATAAGCAGCAACACTGATAAATCAAATGTAGGGAACACACACCAAGAGGCACTGGAATACGCAGTACCGGAGCAGCTAGTCCATTACGCGACTGAGAAGAAAAGACTCCCATTGCATCAACATTTCCGCCTCGTTTTGCATTATGCCGACTCTTCTTGTGAAAATCCAACAAGGTATCTATGCTCTCATCTGCATAAATTACGACATCACCACCATGCCCACCCATGGGAAGGATAAGTGAACCATCAAAATCCCTCTTGTATGAAGCCTTTTTCTTCGGCTTCTCCTTATCAAATTTCCCGGCCGACTTAGATGGACCGTTCTGGTTGGGCATCGTAAGGATGGCGCCATGACCCCCGTCTCCGGCCCGGACCGTGATAATCACCTCATCAAAGTATCTGTGGCGTTCCTGGACCAGTGTCTCAGGGGTCGGTGGTGGCAAATTCTTAACCCTAGTCAGAGCACTTTTAACTACAATGCAACGGCAATTCTTCTCGACAATCAATCTCCTGCAACGGACGGTAAATTGATTCTTAGAAAAACATAATCTCTCAACTATGTGTGACTGTGTGTACATAACAGCTGAACTGAATCTCTCCGTTCATATTTTTACACAGAAAGAATGGCCTCAAAAACCCTAATACCAAGAACTAAGCTCGAATTTGTTCAGAAGAAATTAAAGCAAAATCATGAATGGGGAACAATCAAAGAAGATTAAAACGCAAAATCAGTACAAGCAGCAGGAAATGAATTTCGACGGCGCGTTCATACCTGTTGGGGAGAAAGAGTTGAGACGAGGGAGCGGAGAGGGAATCCGACCAAGTTCTATTCGACAGCAAGTTGAGAACTGAAGATGATGAACGCTGCTGAGGTACCGATGACAGCATTATCCTCCGCTTCCGCTTCAGGAGAGAGAGAGAGAGAGAGAGAGAGAGAGTGCAGAGAAGAATGTTAGCGTAATCCAAAAGGTTTTACCTCGAAATTTTTTCAATATATATTTTTTCATATTTTTCATTTTAATATTTTTTATATGCAAACTAAATTCAATTGTTTTAATTTTCATTTCAACTTATAATTATTTAATTTTTTTAAAAATTAAAATTACGGTACAGATTTGAGAGAACTTGAACCCTAAAAAAAATTAAAGTACAGTACACCAAAAATTATACAACATGAAATCAAATAACACAAAGTGTGTGTTTTCTTTTTCCGTCCATCGCATTCTCTCATACACCGGTGATCCTTCGATGCAGCTCCGCTCGTACCTGATGCGTCTCTCGTGTACTGATGATGCTCGTGTTTCTCCGGTGCTCAAAGTTTTAGTGGTAGCAACAACATGTGTTTCTCTACAACTCAATCCCCCTTCTCCTAAAGCATCATATACATAGGTTGTCAGCTACTTGAGCATGAAGGTGAGATATTCGTATAACACATGGATCGCAATCAAATGCAGAATTTCATCGATTGCTTTGCTTAAGGCACCCACACGGCATCTAGCTCTTGAGAAAATCTTTTAAAGAGAAAGGTTTACTTCCATCCTACAAAATGCCAAGAAGATGGGGAAGGATGAGAAGGAAACTCAGCCTACACGCACACAAAAACACGAGTCGAGGCAAACTTTCACACCTTTCCGAGTTCCTTACTCAAACACTGTCTAACGACAGTTGTTTGCTGAAGTAACCTCTCCATTGCTGAATAGCTGGGTAGTTTAGTGTGAGCTGAAAGGAAATAGTACAAATTCAAAAGAAAATCGATGGCCAAACTTCATCATAGAGAAATGCAGATATACGAAATCAGAATCGTGTGGAATGAGGAACCAGTTTACCAAGAATTGCCCTGTTTAAACTTTCTGCAACATATTGTCTGTGTTCTGAGCTGAGAAGATGGAACATCGGAGACTTCTCAGGTTCCTCGTATGCTAGAAGAGCCATAAAGTCCTGCACCAGATAGAATTTTCTCCAGTTATGAATATTTTGAATTCAACGAAGGCAGAAAGGTGAGGGTAACTTTAGATATAAAAAGGAATGTATTCGTCAGAGGAACGTACCTCAAGCTTTTTGACAAATTTCTGTTCTTTGCCGAAATCAGTCAACTGGCTTTGTGCAAACATTAAGGCTTCATCACTGCCACATAAACTTAACTTTAAGCAAGGCTTTGTTTTCACCCTCGATACAGAGCAAGGGATACTTTTCATTATCAACTCAAGGAAAATTTACACTATGTTTTCTGAGGCATTCTCGTACTAAAAGTCATGCTTTTCATTACATTGCATGGAAACTTCTCCAAGAATTCTTTACCAAAACACACTAAACACTATAAATCATAGCCTAAGTAAGAAGGTCACTCACGTTTTATGGGAGGATACAAGTTCAACAAAATGAAGGCTCAAAAGATCAAAATGCAAATCCTTATTTTCCTCCAACAAGCCAGGTGCAAATTCTTCCGTCATCTCAATGGCCTTGGATGCGTTCCCATCCAATGCAGAATGATAGATTCCTGTAAAAACAGCCAAACTCAATACTACAGCTACTTTTTATCTGATAAGCAAGCCATAACAAGTTGTAACAGTTACTTTTTATGAACGAGATTATTATGCTGGATTGACACTACGCTTGTGTGGACATGACAAAAGTTATATCAATACATCCTGACACAGACTATGCATGTTATCACTACCTATCGTGCTTACTTCTTTTCACAATCTCTTATACTATCTAATAAGCAACTGAAAGAAAAATATACAGATAATAAGGTGAGCACAAGGGGTGAAAGCGATATACAAACTATACCTCCATCTAATAACTAGCCAAATCAGATAACGGCCGCCCTCATAGAATGTCTAATAATAGCTAATCATTGGGACATCATCAAATGGTTAATATGCCAGCTTGTGCTTTACAGTATGTTTATCATTTTAGATAAGAATAGTTACAGTTACATGGCATATATGGCTCGTTGGTTAGGGAGTTTCACAGTGCAATTATATGTATGGCTCGTTGGTTAGGGAGTTTCTCATACAATTTGGATTATCTCTGCATCATATTGACAGTGAGAAATCCAAAGGATTCTCTACAGAGAAAGTGTCGGTCTAGAACACCAACTAACATGTACATAAGCTTTCAGTTCACCTTCTTCCTTATTTAGCACGTCCATCCTGCATAACATTGATGCTAGTTTTCCGACAAGCAGTATAATATAAAATGTATGTGTAAAAAGTAAAAACGCACATTCATCATCTCACAGTGAAAATCTAATGATAGCCCGCCCTTAGATATCATAGATAGAATGATAAACTTGGGAATAAACAAGATAGAGCATCTGCACCCTAACATTTTCAGCCAACATACATGTTGAAAACAGGCACAACTAAGGGTAGCTTCGGACGTTCATAATATATTAACAGCAGTAATGGTTCATATCAGATGTGGAAAGGGGTATCCCTTACCTTTTCTTTTCTCCATGTCCTCAAGATGATCGGCAGGTTGCTTCATCCGGGTACAAGAAACGAACGACTCCAGTGTGTCTTTGAAGCAATTGTGCACAAGGTACGAAAGAACAATCTTGTGTATGTCATCCTCATTTACATCCTAAACGAAAAGTAAACATAACAACCACAATGATAACAGGAATTAGCTGACAGAGAAGACGACTCCACGAAACATAACAGGAAAACGAACATCAGCTCAGTTGTACACACATCAAAGTGGAAAACATCAATGCACTCCAAATTCATGAAACAAAATTCAGCCTTTCTCAAATTTCCATGGCTAAAAAGTGGATTAACATCAAAGAGTAACATCAATTCAGCACAAGCAATGATAATTCATCCGTGGTTCAAAAATCAAGGTCCTCAACAGCTTAAAATCTCATATCTTCCCACAAATTGAAATCGAAAGCCAAACTCAATCCAATTCAAATCGTTCGAACTTCCGAAGTAAAAATACTGCAATCTGAGGTGACATAATTTCGCAGAAACTGCAGAAAACATGATGAAATTCCTAAACCCCAGTCGAAGTAGGCGACGAGTTCGAAGAAAGAAAAAAATCAGAAGAAGTAGACAGCAGAGCTTAACACAAGTATTGTTTCTTCTTACAATGTTCTCAAACTGCTGCGGATCACCATCCATTCTTCCCTCCTTCCTCAATTTTTTGTCGACGAAAGTCAAAAACTCCGAAACCTCAAGAATTCAACACACGTATATTTTTTTTTTTGAAAAGAGGGATTTTTCTTCTTCTGAAGAAGAAGAAAGAAAATGGAAAGAGGGATTTTTAATTATATTTTTTTAATTATATAATCCAATCTCAATTAATCTACTGTTAATAATTAATTAATCCCACAGTGAGAATACGCTAACCTAACTATATATTGAATTACGTCTCATTCTATTAGCCTCACTTTGTGACGGAACGAGTACTTTTGGTTCGGGAATATTTTAGTCACGAAACCATCATCATTTTGTATATTGGTAACAAGCAATTTTGTATACTTCTTCTCCCCTCATTTTGATGGTTAATTCTGCAGAAGAGAGGCCAGTTTATGAGATTGAATCGAGAAATTCACGTAAAAGTACTAAAAATACATAAATAGCAGTATGAGAATTTTAGCCAACACAAGCTAATAGTAATGAAATAAACACTACAACATTCAAGAATTAGGCTAATGTACATAAAAGGAGCATTCAGAAACAACAGACAAATTAAGATCCTATTGCATCTAATCTTATACTGTTTCCTGGAGCCCGTAATTCCGAAAGCCAGCAGCTCTTAAGGAGGTGGTCGGCATGAAGGAACGGATTTAGGTAGTGGAACCGGCTTAAGGAACGCAGATTCTGTTCCGGAGAAATAACCAATCACCTGTGGGTTTTGCGGTCATTACAAGAGTTGCCATGGAACTCTGCCATCTTGGATCAATCTTTCTCTTTCGAAACTTGATTCCCGAATTTCTCCAGAGCTAGTAAATATATTGCTTTTCTTTTCATGGATGTGGCAGATGCCACCACCTTGACTGCCTGCATTTAGATACAAAAAGCAACCACGCACACACATTTTAGACTAGTGAAGTGTCAACAAAAAAATACTTGATTTAAGCAAGGGAATTATACACGTATCAACTTCAACAGAAAATCAGCAGTAAGTTCTTTCCAAGCAAACATGCCCATATGAGGAACTCCGGTGTGAAATATTCAACTCCTTAGAGACGCAGAAGTGAGCTAGGTCAAGTTGAATAGGTTTAGAGTTCGATTCATACTTCAACAGCCACTAGCACCAGAGTAATTTTGGGAAGGGAATCAAGTTGCTTAGGCAAAAAGAACCTATTGCTTCGGTATTGCATAAAATAAGACCATAATCTGACTTTTTCATGGATATTACCAGGGAGAGACTGTGCCCTTTGGAAATTAGTTCTCCCAACTTTTCTTCCAGTTCAGATTCAGAGAGCTGGTCATCCTTGCTTATCATCCCTTCAATCATCAGAGTGATTTCACCCTTGGGTTGGTGGGTTGAGAATGCTTCTCTGGCTTCCTCGAGAGTACCTCTCCAGAACTAGTCAACAGAATTTTTGTTATTGGAACAAAAATATGTTTGCACCAGAAACAGCATTATGTGCAGATGCAATGAATTGTGTTGATTTCATGCTCAATGCTTAGTGTTAGAAATTAATGTTTTTGTATAACTCTTGGCACTTTCATGGGCCTGGGTAAAACCATGTGACGTAACACTTGTCGCAGATGTCAGTTTCAATTTTCTATAACCGATTGACTGCCAAGTAAGTTTTCTCTTTCTCCAATAGAAACTGATACTAGCAAACAACAATAATACATTATCAATTCACTAGATGTAAACCTTACCTCTTCATGCAGTTTGGTCATCTCTCGAGCAATGACACAGCGCCTGAGAAATGTTTGCAGCAATTAGAAAAATAAAATATATTTTTTAGTTTTCACTGTCTATAAATATGTGTACTCGTAGGGCATGCCTTATATATGACAAGCAATATAATGATTGATAAGATAAATTATGAGGACCACACTTAGAAATGTGAAGTATACTCTCAGCCACCAAAAAGTGAAAGAATGAGTGTTTTCTGTATTTGGTTAGCATGTATTTAGAACATATTGCCATTTCAATTGACAATTACATCACATTTCCTTACTTGACCTTTAAATCATATACCATGGATATCATAAGGGTGATGTTATAGCTATTAAACTTAGACCTAGAATTGGATTTTATTCCAGATAACCACACTTCGTAATTTGGAAGGCAATAAATTATCAACTCAGGGAAAATTTACAACGGTATCGCATAATCGTGACTTTATCCCACAGTACCTAGTTCAAAGCAGGAGTGTGAACCTAATGCATTAAGAGAACATAACACAGTTGACTAGCAGTGTTCTTCCGATTATGGGGAGCAGAGGATAAAATTACCTAGAGTTTCCAAAGATAGAAGATGCCTCCTCTAGAAACTGACTAAGCTTATGAGGAGGAACAAAAAAGACTTGAGTCGCCGCACTATTGGCAGAAATCATGAGCCTCTCTCTTCTTGTAGAGGCATGTTTAGGGAGAAATCCAACTGCAGCATAATTTGGGTCTCATATAGTGATAACTCATGAGCTGGAAATGTAGAAATTTATTTGAGATTACCAAATGTGAACTCGTTTGTTGGCAAGCCAGAAGCAGAAAGTGCTGTTATCACAGCAGACGGCCCAGGGATAGGAATGACAGGTATGTTTTTGTCTACACACAACTTGGCCTGGATCCATCGCAGAATGAACATAAGTGAGTAGAATCAGATTATTTTGTCAGAATGAAGATGGCTCTGCCTCTATGGCAGGAGAACTGAATGTACACTCACTCCAATAGAATATTATACATGTACACCAAGGTGCATAAATAATTGTACCACATTATTGTCTTAGCCCGGTGTACCAGTACCATGCACTAATTCTAAGTTATTATAACATAGTGAAATAGCACGCAGATATTTAACTTACCAGATCCATACCAGGATCGCTGATTCCTGGCATCCCGGCATCACTTATCAGCGCCACAATTTCTCCACTCAGCAATCTCTTCAGCACAACTTGTTCTCGTTGAGACTCGTTGAATTTGTGATAGCTTAACTGAATAACTAAATCAAGAGATGAGCAAGATCTCCGACCAAAAAAATATGTATGCATATAATTTTTTTCATACTCAATAATAGAATCTGAAAGTGGCTTACAAGTGGAGTCTTAATATTGTAATACTGAAGCAACTTCCCAGAATGCCTTGTATCCTCTGAAAGTATGACATCAGCTGATTTCAGAACTCTCAAGGATCTGCAACAGTTTAAACAGAAACTAGTTGATTCATCGGACAGAAAAGAACTACATAAACCAATTTGGGAAGCACAACTGCATCATCATCTATAGACTGATGAACCTCATAGTTATATCTTCAAGATTCCCGATTGGCGTGCCGACAAGATACAATCCCGGCTTTAAGATACCCTACAAATTTTGTACCAAGGTAAATCAATTACCAAAACAGAAAATGCTGCACAAATTTGGAGAGGTAACATTCTTCAATGAGATTGTAATGGCATCACACAAGTTGAGAAATAGGAAGGTTGTATTCCAAAGGCAGCCTAGTACTTCAACCCAAAACAGAGAGAATTTGGTGATTATGCACAGGTAACAAAAGGTACAGCCTCAACCATCATACATATACATAGAGCAATCCTAAAGCGAACAGATGAACAATACCTAAACCCTAGTGAGCCAAAACATCAGGTTTGTGATAAGAAACTCTAGCAGTTGAATACAGAACCGCAACAGACTTGTTCTCTATCATCCGTCCACCATTAATGCAAACAGGGCATCAAAAGCTAAGCTAGTACTCTAATTACATAGATTAAAACAAAAATACACACCTAAATAAACATTAGAGCAGAACATAAGAAGAGGAATAAGTGAGGGAAACTGAACTGCTTGCTTACTTGTTTAGAGGGCCAATCATCGACGACGTCGGAGGGAGAAGAGATCTGTTGATTAGAAGTTGAGAAGTGAAGGGCGGAAATGGCGGTCTGACGATGTACGGAGCCGGAAAATGGAAAACGATAAGAAGGAGACAAAAGGATGAGGCAGCGGCGGTGCCACGACGGCGGCAAATTCGACCGCCGTGGATAGGTTGAGAACGGTATCGCCATTGTATTGCAAATTCGAAGCAGCATCGAATACCTGCCGTTTGCTTGCAGTAGGGCGCCGGCGCCGGCGCTCTTTCGCGGAATGCAGGCGACGGAGAACATAATTTGTGTTTAATTCATAAATATTAATTTAAATACTATAAATATAAACGGGCCTGGGTCGAGAAAAATGGGCCCGGGTCGAGATAAACGGCCCAAAATATCTATACATAGTAGTTTGGCCTCAGTTACTTATCGAACGTAAGACGTTTGGTTTTGAACGTTAATTTACTATCGTTATGCCGACAGACGCACGCACCCGAAACGTAATCTTCGAGAGTATATGCTCTTGGAGAGGTTGCAATTATGATAGGCAACCATTTCTTGAAAATTCATTTATTAGATGTGTAAGATGGACATGAATGAGTAGGTGACTATTTTTGAATATTAAATATTTGCAATTAAAGTCCCAAATTCGTTACAACTTACAACGCCTATCTCCCCTGCATAAATACTACTACCTCCGTCCCGCCAAAGACGTTACATTTTTTTTTGTCAATTTCTAGCACGTTTTTCCACGCTTCTTGATGATGCGTTTAAAATAGATTTTTGAATTTTTTTTTCTTTCACGGGATACTATGATAGTTGTATTATCCCGCAAAAGAAATTTTTTTTTCAAAATCCATTTTAAAACACTTCATCAAAAAGCGTGGAAAAACGTGCCAGAAATTGACAAAAATAAATGTAACGTCTTTGGCGGGACGGAGGTAGTACTACACCTATACGTATACCTAATTTACGTAAAAGGCTTCGTTATGAATATCCTAAAAAATAAATACATAACCTATACCGTTGGTTACGTTCACCAAACCCCTACCTGCAAAAATAATACTAATATTTTACTCTCGCAAAACAAAAATAAAAAAGTATTATTTTCGTCCGTCGCACTGATTTAAGGACATTATCTCTCTGTCTTAATTCTATTGTCGGAAAAAGTTATCCGTATATGAGTAAGACAGACTAGACAGTTGCGATCCATAATTAATACGAGTAGTTGGAATCGTATAATTTTGTGCAACCAATATTATTACAAAGAAATAAGTCTCCCTTTGATTTCATCGAAATTTTGAGGGATGGAGGATTATGTGGTGAAGTTGATGGCGATGAGCGTGGTGGGATGGACTGCCCTCTTTCTAACCGCGAGGAGATTGCTGTCTCCGAAGCGCTCCTTCGACTTCTGCAACCGTCTCGTCTCGACTGCTCACGCTCTCTCGGCTGTGATTCTCGCGTCGCTCTCCTTCCAGGATTGGCGTTTCCCAGTTTGCCCCGTGGCTTCCCAATCCTCCCCTATGCAGGTACGTACTCCCCGTTCCTATATATATGCTCTCTCCGTTCTGTCCAGTTTGACACGTTTCGTTATTTTATACAGATGCAGACGCTCGCAGTGACAGTGGGGTACTTGACCTATGATTTGATTTGCTGCCAATTTGAGAAGCAAGTGAAGATTGACAACACCATTCATCACTTGGTTAGCATTATTGGGGGTCTTGCTGGGCTTGCTTACCAAAGGGTAATACTAGTGTTTATTCTCTTTCCGGCCCGTCTTTTATTATTTCGCGACGGGCTCGTTTCAAGTTTGTTGGGACGGAACGAGTAATATTTGGCTGATTAATGAGTGTAGTGTGGATCAGAAATGGTGGCAGCATTGTTTATAACAGAAATGTCAAGCCCATTACTCCACTTGAGGGAGCTTCTCAAGGAGGTTGGATATAAGGGCACAGACCTCAATTTGGCTGCTGATGTAAGTGTAAATTGTCGTGTTTTTTTAATTGGATCGTCTCGTATGAATGGTTCTCTATCCCAAAATTAAAAGAATTAATTTCTACTTTTCATAATACTGTGCTAAAATTTCGAGCCGAAATGTGTTCGCTTGTTTTGTAGGTGGCTTTTGCAGTAATCTTTTCATTGGCAAGAATGATAGGTGGGCCCTACCTTACTTATGTTACACTTACTGCTAATAATCCATATATAATTAAGGTAATTTTATTCCAAATTTCAAAGTATTTCAAATAAAATAATCTTTTTTTTTTTTTTTTATGTATTTATTGATTTATTATTATTTTGGGCCAAAAAAATGATTGCAGGCTATGGCATTGGGCCTTCAACTTGTGAGTGGGTTTTGGTTCTACAAAATAGTGAGGATGATTATTTACAAATTTAGTACAAGGTCTCAATCTTCCAAAACACAATGAGAATGTATTGTTTGTTCTAAATCAAATCATAGGTAGGAAATGAATAGTTTTTAATTTTTCATGATGTAAAATCCTCATTCTTTAGTACTTTATTGTCACACTTATCTTGAATTATTGATATTTCTTTGACACGGGGAGCGAAAACTCGAACGTTCTACTTTGTTACAATTTTGTTTCTTTATTGTACGTTTGTGTAGTACCGTTTATATATTGATGGATAATTGTCACGAATCTTAAATACTGCTGTTACAATAAATATCTTAATACTTAACAATCACCTAGTGCAATTATAAGAAGATGTACAACATAAAAATGCAACATATGGCCATAATTGCAGAAAAGGTTGTGACAAAATATAGTAGATTAATTTCATGAATCTAATGAATATTGTTACATTCATCGTGAGTTCTCTTCGACGAGAATGGAATAAAAAGATAAGAAAATGACGGGAAAATATATTCCGTCATTTTCAATAGTGAAAAAGTATTATAAATATTTGAAATAAAACGTGGGGAAAAACACCAAAGAGGACTAGGGAAAATAATATATTTTTTTTTAAAATATAAATTTGTTATTTCCCGAAAATTATCCGAAATTTAATTTGATTACCTTTAATAAGAAAAAAAATCTAATCCAACTTTACAGTATAATTATACAAGTGTACTAGATTATGGTTTTTTGAACTTTTAACCAAAACTCGCGAGCCAACAACCGCCACCGCCGCGCGCCACCGCCGTCACCGGGAATGAAGCAAATCGGAGAATCAGGATTCGGAGACGCTACTATAGGAACAGTAGATTTCATATAACTTCGTAAAGATTATTCAATCGAAGCAGTTTCTTTGCAAACCTCGCCATTCTCTCAATTGTGCCAGCTTCACTCGATTTTCACTACTCTACTGAAGTCTTATACCGGTTGCTGCTCGTTTGTTTAAGTAAGTGTTCGATTCAGCAATTATTTTCAGTCCAATTTGGCTCTTGCTTGTATTTTTGTTGTTTCGGGTTTGCTTAATTTTGTTTCGTTGAACTCAATTATGATTATCGAGTTAGCTTTACTTGGTTTTGTACGGCCCAACTGAATCAATTGTTCGATGCGGAGCAGTTTTATTTTCCCCTTTTGTTTGATGTTGTCGTAGTTTAATGTTTCTTTTGTATTGTAGTATGGTTTTAACTAACAGCGAGCGGTGAAGAACTGGTTTATTGGCAGTATTCAGTTGATTGATGAGAAGCAAGCTTTTGACTAGAAGCTGTTAGTTGCAGTTTATTTAATTGGATTTAGTTAGTAAGAATGGCGGCGGCATACGAAAATGTGAGCTTGGGATGGAGGATGGGTGGTATGGATGTTGGGTTTTCCCATCGAAGGCAATGTTCTCCGGTCATCCTATGTTACTTTCCTTCTTCAACTAGGACTGGGAAAAGCATGAAAATGAGATGTCAGTCTGCTGCTACCAAGGAGGAGGAGGAGGCTGTGGTGAACAATGGCATTTTTTCTGTGACACCTTCCAGTGCTGCTGACTTTGATTACCTGGGCCAGAGTACTAAGGGCGACCTCAACCTCAATCCGGGTACCTCTTATTAATTTTTTTTTTACTAGTTAGTACTTATTTTTGTTGATGCCCACGATCTTATGATAATATATGATGGTTTTTTAGCAATTGATGGAGAGGCGGGTTTGGATGGACCTATTGAGGACGTCGCCAAAATGGAGGCTGAAGAAGCCGAGCGCTTGCTTAATCACTTGGGAATTCCGGTTTCTATTCTTATTCTATGTTCATTGATTCATTCATTCTTAATACCATCTCAGAATGTATAAAAGCTTTTGACCTGTTACTAATAGTTTGATCGTGTTCTGAACTAATGTCTCTTCGAATTTCCTTTATCTTTGGGTGATATGAGATAATAAAACTTTAAAGAATTTGCTAAAGGAATAGATGTGTTTACGGTACTGACGTATAAGTTAGTTACACATGTTTTTTAAAGTATCATTTCAGAGTAGAAAGTCACAAGCATTTTTCTTTCTTATGATGTTAGCACCTGCCGATTTTAGTTTCATGGGTATTTTGCAGGATCCATTTTCCGCAACACATTCCTCTCGTGGCATTTTTTGCAGCCGGACACTTAATTTGCGTTCTATTAGTGCCATTGGTTATGACATGGACTACACATTGGTCCATTATAGTGTGGAGGTAACAGTCTTCCTGCTACTGCTGTCCCTAGTCAGAGCTACTTGATTGTACTTCACCCGTGTGTTATATGAGTTTTTTTCTTTGAATTCTGTAACTAAATATTCGTGTTAACTGATATGTAACTGCATCATGAGACATGTTCATGTTTCATACGAATATCCTTACTGTTGCTATCATACTTTTCCTGCCCAAGCTCTGATTTCACTTCAGAAGTTTAGTAATGCTTCTACGCAATAATGGTTATTCATGTTTTGGTTGCTTCTATAGAAATGTGTTACCTGAGTTGATATTTTGAATGATCAGAATGATTTTGTCTTTGCAGGCCTGGGAGGGAAGGGCTTATGACTATTGCATGGAAAATCTGAGAAATATGGGTTTTCCTGTTGATGGACTTGCATTTGACCCTGATCTGGTATGCCATGTACTTGTTTTGTATAACTACGGCACTCTTCCTCCTCTTCTGCTTCTCTGATAGTTCCTGTTACCTTGTCCAGGTCATCAGAGGCCTGGTTATAGATAAAGAGAAAGGGAACTTAGTTAAAGCAGATCGATTTGGGTATGTTAAGAGAGCAATGCATGGAACAAGAATGTTGTCTACTCAAAAAGTGAGGTGGGTTTCAATCTTTTCTTCCCTGCTCGCTCAGTATTTTGGAAATTGCATAACATCTTTCCAAAAGCCAATCCATGTAAAGGGTACAAATTATCAATCAGCTAGAGATGCAAGAATGATTTTTCTCCAGGACTCTTATGATTCACCATGACTTATTATTTTTGGTTTGATGGAACTTAAGTTGTATGTACCTAATCAATTTCTTTGAATGGAAGTGAGATATACGGTAGAGAACTTGTAGATCTAAGAAAGGAGAGCCGGTGGGAGTTCCTCAATACACTGTTCTCTGTTTCTGAGGCGGTTGCCTTTATGCAGGTAGTCTCAACTTCCAGATATTCTGTTCTTGTTAGAATGTCTTCATGTGAAAATTGGTGTGAAATTTCACCTCATTGTGCCTGCCTTTTATCTTGCATTTTACTTTTCCTTCTATGCTTGGGAAACAATGGGCTGTAAAAATTGCGAAGAATTTATGTAAATATAACATGATATTTATTTGCTTTATCTAGAAAATATTGGATTTTAGTTAATTACACTTCCAAATATCGCAGTTCAAAGCTGTTCTTACCTTGCTCCCCTGATTCTTATTCATAGTATGCCTTATACTGTTATACCTTATAAAGTTCTTTTGCACTCAGATGGTAGACAGATTGGATGAAGGTGCTGTTAGTCCAGACCTCGGTCCACTTGATTATAAAGGGCTTTACAAGGTTTGTTGTTGAAATCAATTCATAGAATCTGACCAATACATGTTACAATGCCTTATCAACTTAATTGTATTGAATTCAGGCTGTTGGAAAAGCTCTCTTCAGGGCACATGTTGAAGGCCAGCTGAAGGTGTCTACCTTTTATACTTTTGTCTTTTGAATATCCAGTTTCAGAAGCATCATCTAACCAAAGGATTAACATGCAGAGTGAGATAATGTCCAAACCTGAACTCTTTGTAGAACCTGATCCCGAGCTACCGTTGGCTTTATTGGACCAGAAAGAGGTATATATTATCCACATTTTATAGGAGTTCAAGCAATGCATGGTTCTTACTGAATGGTATCTACATTTGTGTCAACATATACCATGTGAGTAAATGCTTCTTAGCAGACTGAAACGAGCTGATATGTAACAGGCTGGCAAAAAGCTCTTGCTTATCACCAACTCAGATTACCATTACACCGAGAAAATGATGACACATTCTTTCAATAGATTTCTCCCAAACAACATGTGCTGGCGAGATCTGTTTGACATGGTGAGTGACCCTCTTGAGTTGCTAAAAGCGACTGTTAAAGTAATAAAAAATGTATTCTATGACTTGCATTAGGAAAAAAACTTTGTCCCTGAAAAGCTATGATGTGTCCGGATTCTCCGGGACATCTAGTTTTCAGGTGTCAATAGATAATATTTGTTGGCTGAACTGAATGTAAATATTAAAGTTAAATGTATTGATTTCTTTAGCTCTAAAATATGTAGTGGCCTATTGTTTCTATAGGTAATAGTCTCGGCCAGGAAGCCAGAGTTTTTTCAGTTGTCACACCCAATGTATGAAGTGGTGACTGGTGAAGGTCTTATGCGTCCATGTTTTAAGGCTGAGACAGGTGATTGTACATTATGTGTTAAACCGTCAATTTTATGCTGATCTTTGATGTCATTCTCCCCTGTGTTATAATTTGCTTAACTCGGGATCTCTTGAACTAATTGAACGCATTCCCACCTTGTAACATCTTCTTCCGTGTTAACAACTCTGGACTTGACTAGGGGCTCAAGCTAGGTTGAATAAAATCTGCCTCCAACTTCTCTTATGTCAACCTCTCTGTTTCATCCTTTGCTGTGTGACTATAGCGAAAAAACCCACTCCTTGTATTGAGATCTTCAATCGGCTCATTTGTTGGTACTTTTTTTACTTCACAATTCCTTCTCAATGCCCAACTAGATCAACTAACAAGCCTCAACAAAATCCAATCTCTAGATTTTTTCTTGTCTAATTAAAGCAGACACGGCCTGTGGTCTGACCTGTTTTTATGCATATAAGCAATTAAACTAATTTATCTCGTGATGGTTGTTATTGAATATCTAGTTCTTATCAGACTAATTTATTATAGTATACTCTCTTATTGTGATTGAAGCGCATGTTCTCTTCTTACCATCCTATTGAAGTGTCAGGACGACTTTTATTTTTTGTGTATCAGGTGGATTATACTCAGGGGGAAGTGCTCAGATGGTTGAGAAATCACTTGGTATTCAAGGAGATGAAATTTTGTATGTTGGTGATCATATATATACAGATGTTAGTATTTCCAAAGTTCATCTTCGGTGGCGTACGGCACTAATTTGTCGAGAACTGGAAGAAGAGGTTTAGAGTTGTCCTTTAATCTTATAACCAGATGCTTCATGTACTGCTCACACAGATCCTCAGTTTTGACTCTCATGTTGCAGTATAGTGCTTTAATTTATAGTCGAGGTCATCGGGCTGCACTGATAGATCTTGTAAATCAAAAGGAGGTTGTAGGAGACCTCTTCAACCAACTCCGTCTTGCTCTGCAAAGACGAAGCACGGGACGACCTGCTCAGGTAATTTGATTAGGCGTCTGCACACGTAGCGTGCAAGCCCCTAGCTTAGTGAAGTTATTTTTTGTATCAGCTATACCTTTGGTCTCTTTTTATGTAATGTGATGATTGCAACGGATACGTTTTGTTTCCTTCAGACCCTTGCTGCTACCCACATGGACGACAAAGAACTCTCCGAGAGCATTCAGAAGCTACTCATTGTTATGCAGAGACTAGACAAGAAAATCGCTCCGCTCTTGGAATCAGATGGGGAGCTCTTTAACAAAAGGTTGTGTTCCATTTTTCACCCTTGCTAGGTCTGCTTCGAATAGATGGGGAGCTGTTTATAGTTTCAAGATCTGAAGTTAGGTTTAAACGACGGCTGTTATCTTGTTTCAGGTGGGGCTATCTCTCGCGAGCAGGCCTGTGGGACAAAAGCCACATCATGAGGCAGATTGAAAAGTATCGAAACTGATCCCTCACACTCTTATTAACTAACTCATGGTTAAAAGATAGTAGTATTACATTAGATGTTTGCTAACTGTAAAAACTTCAGGTATGCTGATATATACACCTCGAGGGTTTCGAATTTCCTCCACTACACTCCTTTCATGTACTTCCGAGCCCAAGAACAGGTAACGAAACTAATTAACATCGCGGAGAATGTTTATTTATGTTCGTTTGATTTCGTAACGTGTTGAGTCGAGACGAGTTTATTATCTGAATCGTTCGAATGAACTGGATGCAGTCTCTTGCTCATGATTCCTACTCATTCCACCAGCAGAAGAAAGATGAATCAGGTGCCCACAAGAAACCTGCAGATGATAAGCCCTAGCCTTAGCCTAGCTATCTCTGTTGTATGTATGTACTTTCTACCCTGTTGTAATATGTACCTTTTTTACTAGTACATGATAATTTGTGACATTATCACATGAATATTTTGTATATGGACTAATTATTCAAATTTAACCGTAAATCGACGGGCCAATCCGAACAGTCCGAAAGACAAAAAGCAAATCCATCGGTTCTAACGATTAGTAAAATCTGTTACAGTCTCTCTGTAAAAAAAATGTTGTTATTTGGAAAAATGAAAATACAAAAAGATTAATAAGAAACGGAGAGAGAGAGAGAGAGAGAGAGGGAGGGAGAGAGCAGAAGGGGTAGACGATTAATTGACTGAATTCCGCTACTGAGGGAGATGACGATGAAGAAGCTGAGGTGGGCAATGGACGGGGAATTCTGGGACCTCGACCTATCCACGCCGGCGACCTTGGACGGGGTGGCGCGCCCGGTGGCGGACGGCGGCGATGGCCTTCTTCTCCCCCTGGGGTTGAGCCGTGGGTCGAGGCTGTCGCGCCCCAAACAGATTGATTTCCTTCAGCGCTTCATGGCGGCGCCGTTGGTCCCCTCGTTCTCCGATGGAGTTGGCCTCTCTCTCCAGCGCCTTCTCTCTCTCCCTCTCCCCTCCTTCGCCCGCGATGTCTGGTTAGTGCTGCTTCCCGGTTAATACCATCGTTCCGCATTTATCCATTTCTTACTCCGATCAATCGATTTTGTGTTTCAGCTCTGCTACATTGCTGGGGCAGTTCAATGTGCAGAAGTTCGCAGCTGCTCTCGGCCGTAGTCAAGGCACCGATTCTTCGTTTTTGCAGAGTGTTTGGAAGCAATTATCCGATCCCAAATTGTACGCCCTAAATTTCTGCTCGGAGTGGTTGATCACGCCTCAGGATATGCTGCTGCTCACTTCCGAAGCGTACGCCGACGAAAAAACTCCGAGGAACAAGGCCGTACTTCATCACAAGGCAAGCGTGTATGATGAAATCCGTCGCCCCTCTATTCGAATTCTCACCATTTCCGCCGCTTAATTTGCTGCTACGATTAACAAAAAGCGCATGTTTCTTCTGTTTATGCAGTTTCCCAATCATAATCTTACCCTGGAGGCATCTTCTCCAGCACTATATGTAGATCATCTTGGTAATTACTGGGATGTGCCCTTATCATTGGCTGTGGATCTCGCTTCGATAGCTCCCCATTCTGGCTTTGCCTGTCAGTTCTGCATCAACCATAATTCTGGTGCGCCTCGACAACTTCAAGGCCAGCCTTTGAGAGAGGTGCCTCCCACTTTACTTCCTGGCCTCTGCGCTAAATGTGCCGTTTCATTCAAGAAAAGCTTTTACATTTGGAAGAGTGAGGCTCCGAAGGCGAGAATGGTGCAACCATATGATATACTCCTCTCTAATCCTCATGTATCAGCATCGGCTATCCTAGGTGACTCCATCTTCATCTAGTTACTACATGGCTTTGTTGCCACAATGGTTATTGTTTACTTGATATGGGACATGGATAAGAAGATATGTGTTGATCATGTTTATCTAGAACTTGAAGAGAACCTAACGAGTTTGTCGGATTATTCCTTGTATTTGCTTAACAATTAGGTTCTTGTGTGCTTATTCGTCCATCATTCTCTCTTCCGTATATGCTGAACATTCTTCGTTTTTCACTTTAGGTAGTGTAATTACTGCATCTCATGGAGATAATTCAATCAGAGCCCATGAAGCAGATGGGACATTTAGGCTTTGCGCCAAGGGAGGGAAGTATGGCGCTTCAGCTGATCTCTTTGCGTCCGGATCCCTTAATGCTCAGCTTGGAAATTTCCAAAAGCCATTTTTGGATCTTACCCGGTTTCACGCCCGAGTAGATATACCTTCAGGGTCCAAATTTGCAAATGGAGCCTGGAAGGTGGCTCGGGCCCTTTACAACTCTGAAGCACCGAGTGAGGAAGCAGTCAAGGCGTTTAGTCCCTCTGCCACCCTCTCATTTCAACAGCAGGTAACCTTTACTATAAAGTTAGCATTTGTCGATGGTACTTGAGATTAGATACAGAAACTTATGTTTTCGGAAATATGTTTACCCGTTCACCTACATTGCATAATTGCATCTCACTCTTAGACATCTATACTATCGAATTTCATTCCATGGCATGATTTATCAACTAAACACATTTTTCATGTATTTTCATTTTCAAAACACGTATATTGCCATTATCCCTTCATTTTGAGCTGTTGTTTCTTGCTTGAACTCATCAAGGGGTAGTTAGCTGTAACTTCAACTCGTCTTACTTTGCTCCCTCTCTTCGCAAACGCAGATGGTTGGACCATTCAGCTTGAGAGTCGATGCTGGAGTGAATCTTGATCTGAAGAAAGACTGGTACTTGAATGTGAACGATCCTGTATTTGGTCGAGTACGCCCTGCAAGTTCTTGCATCCGCGAAAGCTGTAGCTTGGTATTCCCCCAAGCAAAGAGAATTCATGATAGAACTCAGATTTTTCGAGACTTGAGGAAACGAGACGCCCCGCTTGTAAAATGCTGTCTTGTTCTTGAACTGTGGTAGCAGCCTTTGAAACTTTCATGTATCTTGATCCCAAGTATGCTTCTTCTTTTTGTATGGGTTGAAGGCAGGTTTTTGGTTAGATACTTTTTTTTGCCAAAATCGATCTCTAACTATCGTCGACATCACTTACCTGTCATCGCTGATATAACAATGTCACGTACGAAACGTAATGGATTCTTAGGAAAAGTAAAAGAAGTGTATTGGTGACTGGTTCCTTTACCTTTTGTTTGACCCAATTAGATTGTCGACTAACTCTTATTAAAATATAATTAAAAGCTTTAAAAAAATCAACTATTTCTTTTTATAAATAAAAACTATATTATGAGTTTTTTATTATATAAATATTTGAAGGAAATTATAACCCTATAAATCATACAGTAGCACCCTTTTATCTTGATATATTTTTCTAGATTGGATGTGGGGCGTAGGATTAAAGAATGAACGGCTGCGATTTGTCGTAAATTATATCGGTTAAAAGGGGCAGTTCCCCCCGGGACTCGGAGGAGGGCCTTCTCTCTCTCTCTCTCTCTCTCTCTCTCTCTCTCTCTCTCTCCATCTCCAGAAACCCTTTCCCTCTGTGGTGGCACCACCGTAGTCTCTCCGCTGTATCAATTCCGTTGCAGGTATTGAATTTTTGCTTCCTACAACTGTAATTCTCTGCGATTAATGTATTTCTTCGCCGTAATTCGCTCGATTCCTTCCTTTTCGGCTGAATTTGCATCTGGATATTAGTTTTTCCCACTCTATTTCCTGCGAATTCTTAATTTATCCTAGCTGTGTTTGTATCTAGGTTTCTGGAATTCCTTTTGTATGTAGAGATTGTGTTGGATTGGGGATGCTTTCTGCCAATTCCATTTTGTGGAGACGGTTATTTTTTTGCTGCTGAAAGCTTGTTCTTTTCTTTTTTCAGTTCATTTTAGGTGGTTGTTTTGTTTTGGCGAATACTTGTCCTCTGCTTCAACTGTTGCTGCTTGGCCTGTGTAGCTGGTTCGATTATTTTCTGCTGGCCTTGTGCTTATGGCCACTAAGAAAATCATTGCCATATGCCAGTCTGGTGGGGAATTCGTGACGAATAAGGACGATGGGTCGTTGTTTTACACTGGTGGGGAAGCTTATGCTCTCGACCTCGATCAGCAGACTCAGCTAAAAGATTTTAAGCACGAACTTGCAGAAACTTTTCAGTGCTCTTCCGATGGCATGGCAATCAAGTATTTTCTCCCGGGGAACAGGAAGACCTTGATCACCATATCCAAGGACAAGGACCTCAAGCGTATGGTTAACTTCTTTAAGGACTCTGACCAAGTTGAGGTCTTTGTAATTGCTGAAGAAGCCGCGGGGAGAAATGTTTCCAACATGCCTGCCAGTAGGTACTCCTCACAATTCTACTCTTTAGTTTTTTTTAGTTTGTGGAATTTTTTCATGCAAACCAGTTTCTTGAATGTTAGCTCTTTCAATAGAAATCAATTGGCAGCATTGAACTGCACTTATGCATCTGATCTTGTTCATGTATGAGCTACTACTGTTCTATATGCCAGTTATTCATGAACATGGAAGCAGCTATTCTTTTATGAAACTGGTGTTGTTGACTAAGCTAAAGGTTTTGAAGTCATTTATGTGGCTTTCAGCACCTGAATGATCATTCGATTCTTCATTCATGTCCTTGATTTGTCCTGTGTTTTATTGAGTTTCTCAGGATTTGTTTTATTGTGCAGGTCAAGCAGGACTACTGTGTCTGAGACAGCAATCCCTTCTGATGTTCCTCTGGATCTCATGCAAACCGATGATGCAATTGTTTTAGACGAGCCTATTGAAACTACGCCACTTATTGCCTGTTCTTTCAGCAATGAAGAGAAGCACCGGAGAGCAGCAACTCAGTGGGAGAATATTATCACTGGTGTGGATCAAAGATTCAACACTTTTGCTGAATTCCGTGAAGCACTTCACAAATACTCAATTGCCCATGGATTCACCTACAAATATAAGAAAAATGACAGCCATAGGGTGACTGCCAAGTGCAAAACAGAAGGATGCCCTTGGCGCATATATGCATCGAGGTTGGCAACCACTCAATTAATATGCATTAAAAAGATGAACCCCGATCACACTTGTGGAGGAGCCACTGTGAAGGCTGGGTACAGAGCAACTAGGGGGTGGATAGGAAGCATCATAAAGGAGAAATTGAAAGTTTCTCCAAATTATAAACCAAAGGACATTGCCAGTGATATCAAGCGTGACTATGGCATTCAGTTGAACTACACGCAAGCTTGGCGTGCCAAGGAAATTGCAAGAGAGCAGCTTCAGGGATCATACAAAGAGGCATATTCTCAGTTGCCATACTTTTGTGAGAAGATAATGGAGACTAATCCAGGAAGTCTTGCTGCATTCAGCACTAAGGAGGATTCAAGCTTCCGACGGTTTTTTGTATCATTTCATGCCTCAATAGTTGGCTTTCATCAGTGCCGTCCTCTTCTTTTCCTTGATAGCACTCTTCTCTACTCAAAATATCAAGGGACCTTATTAGCTGCTACAGCTGCAGATGGGAATGATGACTTTTTTCCGGTTGCTTTTGCTGTTGTTGATGAAGAAACGGATGACAACTGGCATTGGTTTCTGTTGCAACTTAAATCCGCTCTCGCCACATCAGAGCACATTACCTTCGTCTCTGACTTCCAGAAGGGCCTAAGGGAGTCATTGCTTGATGTTTTTGGCAAGGAAGGCTATCACGGATATTGTGTACGTTGTCTTGCTGAGAAGCTCAACAAAGACTTGAAAGGGCAATTTTCTCATGATGCAAGGCGCCTCCTGATCCAAGATTTTCATGCTGCTGCTTCTGCAAGGAAACCCGATGAGTTTGAGAGATGCATTGCGAACATAAAGGCTATCTCAATTGAGGCTTATAATTGGGTTATAAGCAGTGAGCCGGACCACTGGGCTAACGCATACTTTGGTGGGGCTCGGTATAACCATATGGCATCCAACTTTGGCAGGGAGTTCTATGATTGGGTGTCTGAGGTTGATGAGCTGCCTATAACGCAAATGGTTGATGTGTTGCGTGGAAAGATTATGGAATTAATATACAGGCGAAGACTCGAATCGAATCAATGGGGAGATGATGGGTTAACACCGCGTATGGAGGACAAGCTTCAACAAGAGATATCGAAAGCAAGAACACTTCAATTGTTGAGGATCAACGGTGATGGCACTTACGAGGTCGGTGGTGAGACGATCGAGATAGTCAACATTCACAACTGGGATTGCAGTTGCAAGGGGTGGCAGCTCAGCGGATTGCCATGCTGCCATGCTATCCTAGTCCTCGAGTATCAGGGGAGTAGCATATACGAATACTGCTCGAGATTCTTCACAACCGCGAGTTACCGCTCAAGCTACGCAGAGTCCATCAACCCCATGCCGAATGTGGAGAAGCCAGAGGGAAATGAGTTACAGGAAGCAGCTGCCGCTGCTGCTGCAATCGTGACTCCACCCCCTACCAAACGTCCACCGGGGCGCCCGAAGCTGAAGTTAGTCGAATCCGTAGATATCATCAAACGGCAGCTCCAGTGCAGCAAGTGCAAGGGGCTCGGCCACAACAAGAAGACATGCAAGTAAGTGTTGTGATCAAATTCAAATACTGTGTTTGCTGTTTTTGTTGATTGAGATTGATTGATGTTCTTTGTTTCTTGATTTGTGTGGTTGAACAAACAGTAAGGTGAATGGGATTGAGGAAGTAGAGAATCCAGTGTTGATGGGGCTTTTAACTGATGAACCTTTTGAAGGAAACACTTGATCCATAGAAGAGGATTCTTTTTTGTTTTTCTTTTTTCTTCCAAATTTTGGAAATGAGGGCTTAGTTCAGTTTTGTACTCCATGAAGAGAAACACAAGGTTGGGAGTAGAATTGGTTGATAAAAGTAGAAAGCAGCTGTGTTTTTAGGCAAATCCTTCACTTGTAACAGATGCAGAGAAGGTTCATATTATTGTGATTCTTTTTATTTGACTAAAAATTGTCTCATTGTTGGAGGTGTATGTTCTTGTAATTAGATCAATCTTTGTGATCTCTCTCTCTCTCTCTCTCTAGAATTAGTGGTTTGATACTAACGATTGAATTGAATAGAGTATGAGCAGGTGAATAAAAATGCATGGATTAGACTTTAATTACTTGTCATTTCCGTCATCCCATTTCATTAATCTCGTTTATTTAGAATCGATTATAATCACATATGTCTCGTTACTTAGTTTATGTGACCAAAAGAAATGAGGCTAATAACAAGGGTCGAGAAAAGGGAGAAGAGTGTAGATGAAGAATAGAATAGGGGTAGTACGGGTGTACGTGGAAAGCAATTGCGATGGACGTCGGCCACGATTGGAGGCACGCGCCACTTGTCACTCACAGATTACACCACGCGCTTCTCCTCATTGCCCTTTCGGACTTATAAATATATTAAACTGTCACACCAATCCATATTCATCATAATCCAATTCCAACCGACGTAAACTATTATTGGTTTTACTTTCTGGAGAGAGAGAGAGAAAGAAAGAGAGCAGTTGATGCCGCATTTGTGGGTTTTGCTTCTGACCACGGTGGTGCTGTTCGTTGTGGTGTTGGTGGTGGTTGCTGCTCGTACTAATTAAGACGATGAGGAATGTGTTTGTGATTGTGGGGGTGGTGGCGCTGGTGGTGGGATGCTGCGGCGCCGCCGTTAAGGAGGAGGATGCCTCCTCTGAATCGTGGACGGAGTGGGCGAAAGAGAAGATCTCCGACGGCCTCGGCTTCAACGCCGAGGACACCAAGCGCGCCTCCGACGCCACCATCGACACCACCGAGGACGCCAAGGACAAGGCCTGTGACACGGCCAAGCACGGCGCCGACGCCACCATCGACGCTGCCGAGTGCGCCAAGGACAAGGCCAAGCACGGCACTGACGCCACGACCGACGCCGCCAAGAGTGCCAAGGACAAGGCCGCCGATGATGCCAAGTATGGCAGCGATGTCACGACCGACGCCGCCAAGAGTGCCAAGGACAAGGCCAAGCACGGCACTGACGCCACGACCGACGCCGCCAAGAGTGCCAAGGACAAGGCCGCCGATGCTGCCAAGTATGGCAGCGATGTCACGACCGACGCCGCCAAGAGTGCCAAGGACAAGGCCAAGCACGGCACTGACGCCACGACCGACGCCGCCAAGAGTGCCAAGGACAAGGCCTCCGATGCTGCCAAGTATGGCAGCGATGTCACGACCGACGCCGCGAAGAACGGGAAGGACAAGGCCTACGACGCTGCCAAGAACGCCAAAGACAAGGCCTGGGACATCACGGCCGAAACCGACCAGAACGCCAAGGACAAGGCCTACGATGCTGCCAAGTACGGCTCCGAAACTGCCCAGAACGCCAAGGACAAGGCTTACGACGCTGCCAAGAACGGCAAGGACAAGGCCAAGCACGGCACTGACGCCACGACCGACGCCGCCAAGAGTGCCAAGGACAAGGCCGCCGATGCTGCCAAGTATGGCAGCGATGTCACGACCGACGCCGCCAAGAACGCCAAAGACAAGGCCTACGATGCTGCCAAGTACGGCTCCGAAACTGCCAAGAACGGCAAGGACAAGGCCTGGGACGCCACCAAATACGCCGCCGACACCACCGTCGACGCTGCCAAGAAGACCACGGACACCGTCGCCGACACCGCCACCAGTAATTACTTACTCATTTCTCCTATTTACATCTCATATTTCATTCCTTTCTTCCCATTTAAAATGTCTCATTCCGTCTCCGTATTGCAGAGAGCGCGGAGTATGCAGCCGGTAAGACGAGCGATATGATGCCATCGGAGAAGGCCGGGGAAGCGAAGAAGGGAGCCCAAGAAACAGGGGAGGAGACGGGAGAGCATCTGAGCTGGGCGGCGGAGAAGGCCAAGGAGGGGTACGAGGCGGCCAAGGAAGCCGTTGCCTCGAAGCTCGGAGGAGTGAAGGATAAGGCGAAGGAGATCAAAGACGACGTCGTCCTCGGCCGATATCCAGATGAAGAGCTCTAGAGCTTGTTGTTGTTGCAGTAGTTTTTGATGATTAGTTGCTTTGTTTCATGGATGAAATACCAGCTTGCTTTGTTGTTGCTTGCTCGTGTGTATACTCGCTCACTCCCCTTTGGTTTTATCATTGCACCACTCTTTACATTGTATTATATAATAAACTTGTATTCAGATGAAAATTGCACATCATCATTTCCTATGTTTGTGTTTTACTTCTACCATTCTTGAATCAATCACTTTTAGAATTAAGAATTTAACCGAGAAACTGCAAATGGTGCTACTTATCAAAAGCTCTGAGTTTAAGTTCAGAGTTTGAGATATCAAAAGTTTCGAGTTGAGAGTTCGAGTTCGAGTCTAATCTGAGGGAGGGTTTCAAGTTTTCAAATCATAGAAACGTTACAGATTTACTAGTATCACTATTTCGACAATACCAATAATTATTACGAAAATATACAATGTTCTTTCCTTTTATTGATTTTTAGCTGCATTTTAAAACATTTATTAACTGGCAATTTGTTCAAAGGCTAAAACTTGTTGTAGCTCTAATCTATGGTGCATTTGTATCAATTTAATTTTAATATCTAAAATTTAAAACCTTGAAATGCGTGCAATAATACACAATTAGATATTTAGGAGTAGATTGAATTTCAATATGTATTAGCATTAAATTAAACAAAAAAAAAAATCTATTACTACTATACTTCTTTCAAAAGATTTAAAAAGAAATGGGAAATTAAGGTGATTAAAAAAAAAAAGAAAAAAAGAAGAAGCCGGTTTCACTTAAAGCAAAGTGGAGCGCGAAGCAGAGGAATATTCCCCAAGAGCACTAAAACCCTACAACCCCTGCTGCTGAGTTAAGCTCCGGTTCAGTCTCTCATGTCACCGGCGGAACTAAAACCCCAGAATCCGCAGTAAAACAATCCGATCAATAATGGCGGCCGCCTCGAGAGGCCTCGTTTCTCGCTTCAGGCAGCTACTCTCCGCCGACCCCGCCGCCGTCAGATCCCTCTTCTTCGCAGCTAACACCGCCCAGTTGCGGTGCTTCTCCGCCGAGCCCGATACATTTGCGGATTCCTCCGTCGCCTCTCGCATAATCGACCTTAAGCCTGGCGTTATGACTCACGATTCCAAGCGCACTGGCGCCATCGCCGTTAAATGTGGGATGACGGCGCTCTGGGACAAGTGGGGAGCCAGGATTCCGATTACCATTCTCTGGATGGACGATAACATCGTTTCTCAAGTGAAACTCCCCGAGAAGGAAGGGTTTTGTGCGCTTCAGGTTCATTTTCGCATTGACACTTTTTCTCCATGTCTGTATTTGATGAAGGTTTTCGTTCAGCTAATTGTGTGTTGGTTTTCATAAACAATCATATATTGCTAGTACATAGGAGAAATTGCCTTTAATTAGTTGTATTCTGACCATCAGAATGCTGTTTGTATTCTCAGTTTGGGAGGCCCAAACTTAATGCTTTGTTTGCAGCATATTCCTGCTGTAATTTAAGTTGATCCGATTGTTATTTAGGAGCTTCTCTTTAGGGTTTCGATCTTCACCTAGTGGCTCCGAAAACCAATAATGGGGAATGTGTGGACTAGTGATTGTTCTTGCTACTCAACCGAGTGGTTTGCATTTCCGAAGGGTTTTAGTTTATTGCTTTCGCACATCGTTGTTTTGCTGTGCCTAAGTTGATTAAATTGATTTCTGGAACTTCTGTATCGTGGCTCCTTCCTTGTCTTGTGGGTGGGAATGTGGAGTATGCAGTGTATGAACTTTTGGAGTATCCCTTATTTATAGATTACAACATATGCTCTTTTTTCTATGTAATTATTAGTACTGGTTAGGTTTAACAATTAGTCATTTGGTGGTAGCTAGATTGGATGTGGACAAAAGAAGGAGAAACATTTAAGAAAGCCTGAAGTGGGCCATTTTAGAGCTCAAGGTGTGCCTATGAAAAGGAAGCTCAGGGAGTTTCCAGTGACTGAGGATGCTCTTCTTCCTGTCGGAACGACGCTAGATGTCCGCCATTTCGTTCCCGGGCAACATGTTGATGTAACCGGAATTACAAAAGGGAAAGGGTTTCAGGTGACCGTCTATTCTTTTCTCACCTGTAATACTATCTGTATCACTCATAGCACTTTATCTCTGCTGTTTGAGTGATTGGATTGAAGAATTTCTTTTTGCAGACTTTAGAAATTAAAAAAAAAAAAAAACCCTATCTTCTTTGTGATACTTAAAGGCTCAAACAAGCAACTTTCACCATAATTCTTGCTGTCTCCCTGTCTCTCTGTGTGTGTGTGATATGAAAAGCCCTTAATAGTTATGAGAACTAATGATTTCCTTGTCTGATATTCTCACCATTTAACATATGAAGAATGGCCGTCCACTACAAAGAGACTTGGGTTTTCTTCTATTTTATGAGCTATAGTTTCTGAAATACATTTTGTTCCTTTTAGAATGTAACATATAAGGGATTGACATGTTATTTGTGTATGAAAGAAGAATCAATTTGAATCTATTAGCCTGAGGCAAGGTAATTATTATATCCCATCAAGTACACAGACAAATCTTCCTATCAAATATTTACCTGTCATGTGTAGGAAACTGTCTTGAAGTTTATTCCTCGTCTTTGTTCTTGATACTATACTATATGAAAGTTACTTTTCTGAGAAATGATCTTTCCCCATCAATTGAACGCCATTACATTGAGCATTCTTGTGTTACAGGGTGGTATGAAAAGGTGGGGATTCAAAGGTGGGCCTGCATCACATGGCGCATCATTATCACACCGAAGTATTGGTTCTACTGGTCAAAGGGATACGCCAGGAAGGGTATGTGCTGTCATTCATGGAATGTTACTAGATATTATATTGATCTAGAACAGTTGCGTGTTTTTCTAAAATTTTAGCTGATGCCTCTTTGCCTTCATCTCATTCATTTATCAATTTATGAAATTCACTACAATCTGTTGGGATTTTGCATCATAAGAAGATAAGAGATTTGGTCAAGCATGTAAGAAAGCAGCAAACCATCTTTTATAAGAACTTCACAACAAGCATGTATCTAATTTCATGTAGTACACAAATACATGGTATAACTGGGGAGGAAAGGCCATACAGGAGTAAAAGACTGGATAATACTTAGGTTGATCTAACAGTGGGAATTGGAGAAGTGATGATAGTTCTAATTCTTTGATGGCTAAGAATTCATCTAATACATTCATGTGTGAACTTTATAGTCCTAAGCCTTTAAGTATATGTGTATACCATAAAGAGTGCACTACTCATTAATCTGAGTTTTTGCCTGAAATTAGTATTAAGATGCCCAATCTGGTCAGTTTCCCCGTTCCTTATGCTCCGTTCCTCTAGATGCCTTTGGGACTCTGTGTTTTAAATTTGCCCTTCCTTTTATGTTGCCCTCGGATCAGCGATACTTCATCTCATCTCAAGATTGCTATCATAGCCTCTCTGATTCTAGCTTCACATCTTTCATCCATTCCTGCTCACTATCATCCCTCTGCATTGTGAGCATCTACATGTATTTTAAGAGCATCTTGTTCTAAATTTTTTCCAGTATGATGGTTGTTTTTTCGCCATCATTACGTATCTTTTGAAGCCTCATGATATAAAACTCTCTAGGTTCGGCCTTCATTTATAAACCTTGTTTCTCTATTTTTATGGAGTCTTTGGCGCTCTGTTGATGCATGGGGTGCTCTCTAAGAGAATTTTTTTTTTTATGTTACTTTGATGCAAATGACATGTTAGCTCAAGCATTGGGTATGAATAATCCTGTTGGATATTTGACCATAGATTGGTTCCATGTTGCTCTGTTTGTGTTAGGCGTTTTTATGTTAGATTGGCAGATGGTCATATAGGTGTACGCATCTAGTGATATTATATCTGCTCCCTTAACAGGTCTTTAAGGGAAAGAAGATGCCTGGCCACATGGGTGTTGAACAGAGAACAGTTAAAAATGTTTGGATTTACAAAATTGACCCGGCAAGGAATCTGTTGTGGGTACGAGGCCAGGTAATGTTTCCTTTCCCTCTTTGCATCTTTTGAGCCAAAAGTTAGAAGCAGTTGATAATTTGTAGTTTGTTATGCTATTTTCATATCTGTGTGTGTGTGTGTGTGTGTGTGTTTTGGCATGGTACTATCTTGAAAAGTTTTGTACTTTCAGGTCCCAGGCGCGACAGGAAATTTTGTTTTCATAAAAGACGCCATATACAAGAAGCCAGACGTATCTTTGCTTCCTTTTCCTACTTACTTAGCACCTGAAGACGAGGACCCAACACAATTGGAACCTATAGTAGCTGATTTTGGTGATATAGATCCTTTCATGGCAGCAGATTGAGCCACATGCAAATTTTTTTGATTCGACGTCGTTTAAGTGGGGTTTAGTTGTGACTTTTGAGGAGGTAGAGAGCAAGAAGCCAATTTTCAAATGGTCGTTTGCAAACGAACTGTATTCGATCCAAGTATACGAGGATAAGATAGGATGATATCCAAGGAATGTGATGGTTATATTAGAAGTGAATCTTGGATTATCTTGTGTTTCTCTTTTGTTATTATCTTCAATCAAGTTTCTCTAATAAATACACATGTTTAGGCAGAATTAGAGAGTTTGTTTCCAAATGGAGGACCATTTCCTTCCATCTCAATGCCATTGCTTGCTTGTTATGAGTAAATTCTTGTTTTTCTTTTCTTCATTTAGAAACTGCATATGGAGAGAATTTCTTGATTTATTCATGGAGAAAGGTTACATAATCTGCAAAGAAAGAAAGAAATTCGTAGTACATGAGCTATATGTTATTTGAATGAATCAATCCTATGCTATGCTAATTACGGTTCTACGAGCTAGTAAGCGAGGCCGAGGGAGAAGGGGACGGTGGTCGGGGGCAGCCACTCGTCTCCCTGAAGGAAGGGCGCCACCGTGTACTTCTGAGCTTCGTCCTTGTTGCTCATGACGGCGAACCCCTTCCACTTGACCCTCTTGTCGACTGGGGCGCCAGGGCCACGGTTGCTGTACTCCCTGTACGTGCACGTCTCGTGGTTGTTGGCCCCTTCCCATATCATCCAGCCCTCGGGCACGACGAACCCGTCGAGCCACGTCTCCATGACCAGCGTCATGGAGTAGGGCTTCCAGGGCCTCCCCAAGTAGGTCGGTATCTGCATCTTCACCGGCTCTAGTTTCTTGGCCGGCACGATCTTGCAGTTCTGGATGATGATCCCCGTCGACTCGTGCGCGGTGGTCCGCCCCTGCGCGGTCACGGTGTTCTTCTGCTGCTGCATGGGCCGCCGCACGATGATCAGGCAGTTCTGGAGGATGGTCGAGGAGTCCCCGAAGATGAAGTCGACGGTGCCGGAGACGAGGCAGTTCCGGTAGAACTGCCGGTGGGTCTGCACGTAGAGGGTGTCCTGGAAGGCGTCCATCCGGCAGTTGAAGAAGGCCGACATGTCGGACTGGACCCGGAGCGCCACCGCCTGGTGGCCCTCCGGCCCGGCGGTGTTGCGGAAGCCCATGCTCTTGCAGATGAAGCCATTTCCGATGACACTGAAGGAGGCGGTCTTGAAGGTGGAGACGCCGTCCTTGAAGCTCTTCTTTCCGGTGACGACGGTTTTCCGGGGGCCGTCGCCGTACATGTAGATGTTGACTTGATCCTTGGTGATGGTGATGTACTCGTCGTAGACGCCGGCTTTCACGTAGATGACGTAACGGCCGCCCTTGAGGTCCTTGGGGTAGGCGTTGAGGGCCTCCTGTATGGTCTTGTACTGGCCGCTGCCGTCCTGCGCCACCACGGCGTTGGGCTCCGGCTCGCCGCCGGCGGCGAGGAGCTTGCGGTCGTTGGACTTCATCCAGTTGGGGAAGCCGTCGATGAGGGACTTGGCGGCGGCGGGGAGGTCCTTGATGGTCATGTTGAAGGACTTGGTGAGGTTGGAGATGGAGGCGACGATGGCGAGGGCGTTGTCGGTGAGCTGGGTGGCGTTGGTGAAGCCCTCGGTGACGCCGGTCTTGAACTCCGGCGTGTCGAAGCCGTCGATGCAGGTCTCGTGGTAGGAGAGGACGGCGCTCAGCCAGTTCTTCAGCTCCGCCACCCGGTCGGAGATGGTGTGGAGGGTGCTCTCTCCGACGGCGGTCATGGACGCCTGCAGCTCGTCGACGGCGTACTGGAGCAGCTCCTTGCAGTCCTCCACCGCCATCTTCTCCTGGGGCTTGGTGGCGGCCTTGGCCACCTCCGCCGGTCGCCCCTTCGCCGCCTCCACCTCCTCCATGGCCACCGTCAGGGCGGCCTGCACGTAGTCGGTGATGGTGGCGCTCTTGTTGTTGGCGACGGGGGTCAGGGCGTCGCTGCATGCTTGCTTGTGGTCGGTGTAGGAGCAGATCGTCTCCACGTACCCCGGCGCGGCGGACTGCAGCGCCTCTTGGAGGTCGGCGGCCGCCGTAGTAACGGCCGCCGCCGCCACCGCCGCCCATATAACTATCAACTTATTCATTTTCATGGTTGCATTGATTTTAGTATTTTGATGTGTATATATATACGTATCTATTAGTGGCGCGGCGGATGATTTGACGTAAATATAGTTGAATTCTTGAATACCATCCAATTTTACTCCTAATTTTAACTATCATTGTGCGACAAATCAGCCTACTTCAATCACTTATTACAACAATTGCTTAATTACTTTGAGATTTTTTAGTATGTGAGTAACTTGGTTGGTTAATTAGGTAATTATTTTTGCATAATTAACTAATCAAATAAGTATATACATACTCTCATGTACTATTTTAATCTACTAAAATTCATTCACACTATTATCATTTCGTCTCAATTGTCATATCGAGAGAAAATTATCTCGAGATGAATGGAACTGGGATAACTATTTTTTTATTAAAAAAAAAAAAAAAAAAAAAAAAAGGAAAGAAGGGTGAAAGAGTTGTGGGGGCAGAGCGCCGCGTCCACTCAGAGAGTCACGATTCCGAAATCCCAAACCCTAGAGATAGACCTCCGCGTTCACTCAGAGACTCACCCATTTCTTCTACCTTCGACTCGTTTCGTATTTCCGATCCTCGCCAATTTTTCTTTTTTCTTTTATTCTGATGGGCTAATTTCAAATTCTTCATCAAATTCCGCCGATTTCAGCACCTTTAATCCTCATCTCGATTCATTCAGGTATGCAGCAGGATTCATGTAAAACCCACTTAAGATTTCACTGGCGCCTTTTTTTTTTTTTTAGCTGATTCCACAACTTTTACCTTCCTGATTCTGTTCATTCCATCTACTGTTCTGATCACATCGATGTGGGAGTGAAGAAATTAAGCTTAGCTTACTTTTGATTTGCAGAAATTTTGCTCGTCGTAGCTAACAGTAGCTAAATATGACTGTTGATTGTTTGTTTTTGTGTGTTTTGCTTTCACATGTGTGATTGTATAGTGTATGGTAGTGTAACTCTGTGTTGCTAATCTTGGCTATTGGGTATATACAGTCCTGAATTCCTTTTTCCTAATTTTTCATTGTTTGTGCTTAGGATTCCTCTTGTAATTCAATTTTCTTTTGATTTCTTGGCTGTGAGTGCTGACTGCTGCTTTGGCCTCTTACACTTAGAGTTGTTGTTCAGATTGATCGTTGCATGTTGGCGTTTTACGGCCATGGAAGTACTCCATATGTATTAGGCTCGTGTTGCTCGTTTGCATTGCGTTGAGAAGGACTGTACGGACCGAATGGTCTGAAGATGGCATCTCATCGCTCTTCGGGATATGTTGATCCCGGTTGGGAGCATGGTGTTGCTCAAGATGACAGGAAGAAAAAGGTTAGGTGCAATTATTGTGGCAAAGTTGTTAGTGGTGGAATCTACAGGTTGAAGCAGCACCTTGCTCAGCTTTCTGGTGAAGTAACTTACTGTGATAAGGCACCGGAGGATGTTCGTCTCAAAATGAGGGAAAATTTAGATGGGTGCCGTGTTGGTAAGAAATCCAGGCAAATCGAGTACGAGGAACAGTCCTATTTGAATTTCAACGTTGCTGATGATTTGGAGGAAGAAGAGCACTTCGGATATCGGAAAAAGGGCAAGCAATTGTCAGTTGACAAGGACTTAACTGTAAATATAACTCCGCTTCGTTCGTTAGGATATGTTGATCCTGGTTGGGAGCATGGGGTAGCTCAGGATGACAGGAAGAAGAAGGTGAAATGTAATTATTGTGAGAAGATTGTGAGCGGAGGCATCAACCGGTTTAAGCAGCATCTAGCTAGGATACCCGGTGAAGTTGCTCCCTGTAAAAATGCACCAGATGACGTGTTTCTCAAAATAAAAGAAAACATGAGATGGCACCGAACGGGTAGGAGGCACAGACGACCTGATACTAAGGAGACGTCTTCTTTTTACATGGACTCGGAAAATGAAGAGGAGGAAGAGCAGGAAGAGGAAGCTCTATACCTGATGGATAATGAAAAGCTTGTACTTGGTGATAGGAGATTCGACAGAGATTTGAAGAGGACTTCCCGAGGGCTGTCTCACTGTAATGGTTCTGATCTCTTACCAAAAAGGCCAAGATACGATGTCAATGTTCTCAAGACACCAAAATCCCAACCACCTGTAGGTGGAAAGCTAGTGAAAATAGGACCATCCAAGAGGTCCCGGAGAGAAGTTGTTTCTTCGATATGCAAGTTTTTCTACCATGCAGGAGTTCCTCCTCAAGCAGCCAACTCCTCTTATTTTCATAAAATGCTGGAGTTGGTTGGTCAGTACGGTGCAGATTTTGTAGGACCTTCTAGCCATCTGTTATCAGGGCGATTTCTGCAGGATGAAATACTGACGATCAAAAACTACCTCAACGAGTACAAGTCTTCGTGGGCAGTTACAGGATGTTCTGTATTAGCAGATAGTTGGAGGGACTCTCAAGACAGGACGTTGATCAACATATTGGTATCCTGCCCTCGTGGAGTTTACTTTGTTTGTTCAGTTGACGTCACGGGTCTTGTTGATGATGCAACATATTTGTATAAATTGCTTGACAAAGTGGTAGAAGAGATGGGGGAAGAAAATGTAGTGCAGGTAACGTCCTACTGTTTCCCGTGTTTACGTTCTCTACTGCTAATGTACTAGTATGGTATGTTTTTAGTGTAAAAGCTGGCTGACAGAAACTTTAAATGTAGGTAATAACTCAAAATACACCCAGTTATCAAGCTGCGGGGAAGATGCTTGAAGAGAGGAGGAGAAATTTATTTTGGACACCTTGTGCCACCTACTGCATTGATCAAATACTCGAAGATTTCTTGAAACTCAATCGGGTTCGGGACTGTATAGAGAAAGGGCAAAAAATTACAAAATTCATTTATAATAGGAGTTGGGTGTTAAATTTAATGAAAAATGAGTTTACTGGAGGAGAGGAACTCCTGAGGCTCTCTGTCACTCAGTCTGCTTCGAGCTTTACGACATTGCAAAGTTTGCTTGACCACAGGGTTGATCTAAGAAAAATGTTACAGTCAAACAAATGGCTTTCATCTAGATATTCCAAATCAGAAGAGGGTAAAGAGGTGAAGAATATTGTGATGGATTCCTCATTTTGGAGAAAGGTACAGTATATTAGAAGATCAGTGGACCCCATAGTGGATGTCCTTCAGAGGATCAATTGTGATGAGAGCCTCTCGATGCCATTCATTTACAACGATATGAAGCTCGCTACAAAAATTAATAACAGTGATGATGCGCGTAAATATGAACCCTTTTGGAGTGTTATTGACAATCACTGGAATTTGTTGTCTCACCATCCTCTCTATTTGGCTGCTTACTTCCTGAATCCTTCTTATCGCTATCGACCAGACTTTATCCTGGTAGGTTACTGTTTTCCTTTTCTGGAACATGTATCCGCAGCAATCATAGCTTGTTTAAGTATTCTACTTCATGCTGGTATATTACTAATTAATATCAGTGTGCGTTTTCCTAGCATCCTGATGTGCAACGTGGTCTGACTGCTTGCATCGTGAGATTGGAACCAGACAGTGCTAGAAGAATTTCAGCATCTATGCAGGTAAAGGCCCTCACATCATCATATCTATTACCACCATTGTTGTTTCCAAATCGAGTGATTTCCAACCGTCTATTATTAGTAATCCGTATGTTGTATTTCAGATTTCTGACTTTGCCTCTGCGAAAGCTGATTTTGGAACTGACTTGGCAATTAGTACCAGATCAGAGCTCGATCCAGGTTACACCATAAACATACTCAAGTTGAACTACTCCTACAATCTGTAATCTACACACTCAGAGCAATCTCCTTTTCTCTAGCTGCCTGGTGGCAACAGCATGGAGTTAATTGTTTAGAGTTGCAACGGATTGCTGTGCGCATACTGAGTCAAACTTGCTCATCTTTCGGGTGTGAGCATAACTGGAGCATACACGATCAGTTGTACAGACACAGACAAAATCGGCTGTCGCAGAAGAGATTGAACGAAGCTATCTATGTTCACTACAATCTGAGACTAAGGGAACGCCAGATGAGGAAAAGGTCCAGTAGTAACTCAGTTTCCCTTGACACTGTTCTGCAAGAAGATCTATTGTACAACTGGATTGTAGAGACAGAGAAACAAACGCTGCAAGAAGACGAGGTAACCACCTAAGCACATACTAAGGATTTATTTGATGGGTCTTTATTAGTAAAATTCCAATGCCTAATGGCTATGAATCTGAGTTGGTTGAGAAATTCAAATGGCATGTTTATATCCACAATGCATGCTTTGTTTTCGAATTTCAAAAAGTAATGATAAACAATGTCTCGTCGTGTTGGGTGCACCGGGTATGGTTTTGAGCACGATCATGTCTTTCAACTGTTTCTTACAGCTACGAAACTACTTTGCAGGAAATCCTTTACAGTGAAATGGAACACGGGGATGGATATGAGAACGATGTACAGGAGTTCGACGATGGGGACTTGAGAAAAGGGTCTCTGGAAATGGTGGCGGCAGATGTAGTGGAACCTTTGGATATTGACGAGAATGGTGCAGTTTCAGGCGATGATCAAGATCTCGACTTCATTGACGAAGACATGACCGACTGACTTACTCTAACCCACCTTGCAGATATCATCCAGCTATCTATACGTAGGAATTATACGACCTTAGTGTCGTGTGTAAGATTTAGTAGGATCGCGCGAGTATTTGTTGTAGTGCACTGTCCAAATCCATATGTGCTGCCCAGTTTTGTAAATTATTGAAAGTAGTCTCGAAGAAGATCGTCGTGGTTAAGTTATGAATTGCTTCGTTGCAACAATTGCGTCCTGAATTTGAAATGCATCCATGGCAAGGCCTTCGAATTGTGAAAGCAACAGTCGATAACTTGAATTATCGAGTATAAATCGAACTATCTACCACTTGTTACACACACAAATACATACATAAATACATATATTTCCATTGTATGAATTAGAGCTTAGCTTTGTTAAAAGCAGAGACTACAGTTTCTTCACCTGCAAATTTCAACCTTCAACCACCCTACACAACGCATGTGTTTTATTGCACAAAAAAATAACAATACCATAGACAGATTCTGTGCCTCTCTCTCTCTCTCTCTCTCTCTCTCTCTTTCTCTACACAATATACCTTGAGGTCTCAAGGGAGAGGTTCTTGAGAGTCCCCCAACCGCGACAGATGGAGGTAAGCATCGGTTCCTGTACAATTTCAGCTAGAATCATTCAATGCTTTATCAGTTATCAACTAAGATCGAGAGGGTTTTGGTTATGGTGCATACCGTATCCTTCCATGGAGATGATTTGGAGATCCCCTCCAAAGTACCTGGCATACAAACGGCTTATGGGAAGGCCGTAGCCGTAACCTGCCATAGTTGTCGCTGTTTCAGGGTCCACATCTGACTGATCGTCGAGGGGATTCTTTGCAGTACTATAAAGATATGTAAAAATCTTTGAAAGACCGCTTCTTGCTATTCCTCCTCCTTCATCCGATACCTATGTATATGCGCGTAAATGATCAAACAAACATAAGAAAAGCATACTGAATCGGGATGGAAACAAGGCATCGTGGGTGAAGAGCGCCTGCCTTGATTGTTACGTCCTCCAATCCATCAGCAACTATTATCCGCACAGGCGGCGCAACCTTGTCTGAATCCATGAACCGTTCTTGAACAGCACGCAGTGAATTCTTTACCAACTCAAACACCATCAGATGCAAATGAGTCGGCACGTAACTGACAGTAGACACAAACACATTCCCAAACAGTAAATATGATATTATAATGCCCAAGATCAAAAAGACGAAAACGTATAAGCTTACGGAAACGTGAAGCTAGGGTCTCCGTAGATATTAATATCTGGGGCGCTCCCATATTCTCGCAAGCAAATGGCACGCGCATCCTCACTAGCACTTCTTGCAACCTCGACTGGGGACATTTTTATATGTATGTATCCAACACAATCGGGAGGTGGATCCGGATCATGCAAAGCCACATGCTGCCCTGAGTTAACCATAATTTTGAATGGAATGAGAAAATGGTTTAGCTCGGACAACATAAATCAGTATCGTGATTATATAACAAGGAGTGGGGGCTAACCAATAAGCATGCGGATCCCAATTCTAGACATATAAAACCGATCCAGAAATTCATGAATCTCATCTAGATCCTCGTAAACAATTTTAGGATTCAAATCCTTTTTTAACTGTTGCACCCCCAAAGCCATCATGGGGACCACATTGTTGTGTCTGACTTTAACCATCTTGATCATTTGAGTGAAATCCAACTCGTCGCCGTTATCCTTGATTTCTGGAAAGGATCTAACGTCATGGAAAGACTCCAAATACCAATCCCTTACCTAGAAAAGGGAGAAGCTGGGATGATTTAACATTCATATATCATTATGCAACTTCTTAACAAGGGCTATAGATCACAAATATTCGAATCTAAGATAGACCAACTCAAACACGTGCCCTGTAAATCTAAAATTGGAATGAACTGCAAATGCTGAAATGGCTGGAAACCACAACACGTGCACGCTTGGCACCACCCTTTAGTCATAAAATACTAATAACGCTTACTCCACATTTCCTATAATAACTGATTGCATCATTAGAGCACCAGTTAGTTCTGTAGCTAGCAACTGACGGATCCTTAGGTTTGAGGGGAAGAGCCACGTGTCGTAATTGTCTACGCACTAGACAAGTAAAACTCAATTGCTGCTAATGACCCCGATACAGCAGCAACCAGTGACACCATCCCAAATGCAGAGCACACCAAAACTTACAAACAGTAGTTGACAAAACGATCTAAACATAATCGAGTGACATTGATGAAGAAATAATCATCAGCTAGAGCGCGACGGTCATTGTCTTTTGCTCGAGGAAACATGACAGGTCCTCAGTTGACTAGATGCAGGTGATAAAGTAGAGATCTCAAGAATCTCAGTTTACTCAAATAGCAATTAAAAAAAGTGGAAGAATCACTACTCTTTCCATTCAATAAAGAAACCATTTATTCTAGTCAAAGCCGCAATAGATTGAGGATAATTTAACTAGAGCCCAGATACTGTATAGTATACAGCGCAAAAAGGCAGTTTCCCTCCATAAACATATTAGAACAACCTTAAAAACTCCAAGGTCAAATTAAGATTGAGCAAAGTCTGAGTAAGCATGCTTGTTTCCCACACGCCATTACTTCAGATTCAAACCAACCAACATAAAATAATGCAATAATCATTGATTTCCATTTAGAGTAGTTAATCTATTATTTTATTTGATTAGTAAAAGATAAACACCATGATAAGAATGAATCTTGAGGGAGAGAGAGAGAGAGAGAGAGGCCCAGAAGAAGCAGATCAGGGGTACCTTCAAAATGGCGGGTTTTTGGGAGAGGCCGTAGGGGAGGGACTCGAGCTCGACGGCGCGGCGGGCGATGCGAATGGGGAGCTCCTTGTGGAGGAATTGAGCAGAAATTAGGAGATTACGAGGCGTCGGTCGGGACCCGAATTCCGTCATGTAACGGAGGCTCACGCCGTTCTGCTTCATCGCCGCCCATCTCCGAGCTTCGTCGATTACATCCTTGCTCGCTTTCTTGATCGTCGCCGCCATCACCCCCCTCTTTTTTCCCTTTTTGTTTTTCCTTGAAAAAATCTAAACCACCCACTCCGATTACACGCCCCTTCAACTATCTTTCCTTTATCCCTCCCACTTTTTTCCAATCGAATTCCCTTTTTTCCCTTGTAAATTAGGCCCTTTTATTCCTTTCTTGTTTTCTCTCCCATTTTCTTGTCTTTTTTCTTGAGGATTTGTGGAAACTACGATTGTATTATTCTCTATTTCTATACCAATTTAGCACTACTACTAAATGCTTCTTTCTCAAGTTGAGATTATTATATACACTATCCTATTCGTCTCATTACATTATAATAAACTCGTTTTAATAGCTTCGATATGACGTTTTTTTCTCTATGGATTCAAGCGAGCTAGTAAACAATAATCGAGTTTCGAATGGATAATTGTGGTCGAGAAATAAAGAGGAGATTTGGATGGTGATATAGTGGTAAATGGCAACCATTTATCACATGGTTAGTTGTTGTATAGTGTGGCTCATTTATTGTAAGCTTAATAGATTGATTTATTGAAGAAAAAAATGGTCCTTCTTCCTCTATAATAAAAAATTACATCACTTTCTGCAATTATGTTACACAATTTCAATCATTTTTCTTGATGTGAATACAAAAAATGGTAAAGTCAGAATCTTTGATGATTCTTGATTAATGTAGTAAATTTGTAGGAAAGAAAATGTGCAATGACTGTTAATTCTACCTGAAAAACGATTATGGGGGAGTATATTACCTTAGATTCTAGTGTTGTTTATTTGGATTCTCTGCGTCGGAATCGTAGTAGAATATAATAATATAATTAATCGGAGAAAAGAAAAAGGGGAGAGAGAGAGAGAGAGAGAGAGAGGAGGTTGAGGGGGGCTGCTAGGCTGGACACGGTGACAGGCAGGCACCTTGAGGTAATGTTCTGTTTTCTTTTCTTTGAATTCTTGTCTTCCACTCTCTCTTCTTTCCCTTTTCACCGTTCTCACTGCAGCGTTCACCTGAACCCTAACTCGTCTGAATTTCCCCCCTTTCTACTTCCAATTCGATTCCCTCCCCTCTCTGCGAATTTTGAATTCCTTTTTTACTGATCGCCCTTTTTTGTTCGAACTTCGTACATTTCCTTCTTCCCCTATTATGTGGTGATGGCCTGAATTTCGTGGTGAAACGTTCTTCTTTCTTTGTTTAGGGGAATTTTCCTACCTGACCCAGGTGACAAGCTTCTTCTTTCATTTCAATTTCAACAACGGAAGAGGGAGACGGATAGGCGGGAACTAGGTAACAAATGGCTAACCCTGAGTTACGGATGAACCCTCAAATGGAGCAGATCCATGGTGAAATTCGGGACATTATGCGTGCACTTGCGTAATCTCTCTCTCTCTCTCTCTCTCTCTCTCTCTCTCTGTCTCTCTTTCGTATTTACAGCAGTATTTTGTACTTTTCCATTTGATTATTTAGGTTATCTCTGTTTGATGGACGCCATTGATTTATGATATCAATTCTAGATTGCTTAACGCCTGTAACTGAGACTTTTCCTTTTTCTACCAGTTTTTATCTTCAACACAAAAAGTACTGGGTTTTCACTTTCCTTTACTGTTCTCTTCCCTTTTCGATGTCTTCTATCACTTCTCATGAGTGTTAGAGTCGTTTTAAGTCCAGGTTCCTAAACTCTTTGATGTCTCATTCTACGAGGGGCTGAAGTTGTAGACTAATAGAATATGTGCAGTTGTAATGGGAAGACTATACTGAATTAATTTAGCTAAATAAATTCCCTTGAAGTCGTTTTAGGCTAATTTTAAAGGCAAGGCTGTGCTGGAGTATTTTGTTGCAGCTTGTATCGGTTCAAGACTGTAAGGTCCTATTTTTGGTGACTAAGTGCGGTTTCATCCTTTTGTTGTCATGATATGGAGTGTCTTGTTGTCAATTTGCTTCTTCCTTTTCCTCTTCCTGCAATCTAATATAGCCCTAGGATACATATTGAAACTCCTGGGAGCTTCTAGCCTCTTTTTTTTTGTTTCCTAAAGTGCTAGTAATTGATGGGCTGTTGATATGGATGAGGCTAACGACTACTCCATTGTCTGTTGGAGCTTTTACGTTGCTACTATGAGTGATACTTATACCCATACCTTCTATATGTTCTGTAACCAGAAATGGCTTCCAGAAGCTGGATAAGATCAAAGACTCGAATAGACAAAGTAAACAGCTGGAGGAGCTTACTGGGAAGATGAGGGAGTGCAAAAGGTGAGTTTCATCAGTTGAACATTTCATTCTTTACTTAAATCTTAGAGGTGGATTTTACAAGATGGTGACTATAGCTCACTATATTATTGAGTTGGAATATCTTTGCTTAACTTGTGGGGTTTGTGCCTTCAGTTTATATTCCAACTTCTTACTTCTTAGTTATGCTTCTTCTGAACCTCCTCAACTTGTTGACTGCCAGATTGGTTAAAGAATTTGATCGTGAAATTAAAGATGAGGAAAGCAGAAATACCCCAGAGGTGACTAAGCAGCTTAATGATGAGAAGCAATCCATGGTAACTATAAAATATGCTTTTTAGTTTGCTCTCATTTCCTTCTGGCTTCTTCGACATATACTGTTTTTGAAATCGTGCATGTGTTATTTCCTCCAAATCATTGTGTCTCACTAACATTGTGAATGACAAAGATTTCTCCTTTCTCTCGGAGTTTCCCCTGTTTTCATTCCAACGATTTCATATTTAAACATATTCATATTATCAAATGAGCTAGTAAGTATATAATGAAAAGCATGTGTGTTGACTTGAGGGGTGGTACACCGGTAATGCAATAATCATCAGTTGGCTGGCATCATATTGGTAATTTCCAATAGTTTTCTTTTATGTTCTAGATGTGGCTAACATCCATTATACGTAAGGTGTGTTTATGTTGGAATTTTTGGAGCATCTAGAAGATGGTGACTCGATGCCCATTGAAACGCCTGCATGCACTGCTGAACTTTTTTTAGATAGTATGGTGTTGGTAATTATTCAGCTATTTATTCTTTTGTTTTCTCCTTTTGCTTGCAGATTAAAGAGTTGAATTCATATGTGGCTTTGAGGAAAACGTAAGTACTCTATCTCAGTTCACTATTTTTGTGCTCGCTCATTCCAATTGCTTCTGTTTGATTGTGTTGTTCTCGTTGGAAATCTTAAAATCAAATGCAATTCTAGTGAGGGCTATTTGAATAGATGGTGTTTTAGTTCATGATTCTATTGCTTCACGTGCTTGGTTCATTTATGGTTTTGTTTGCAAGTTTCTGATGTAAAGTTGTGCCATGTTTTGTTAAGAAGACCTGATCCCTGATATAGAGAAGTACTCCTTTATAAAGCATTAATTGACATCTTATCCTGTATGTTGTAAACTGATGCTTTAATTGATGCTTTACAATCATTTTTTGTTCATTGGGTGATCTTATATGGAGCTAGTCCTTGAGCTTACTGACCTACGGTAATGGTTTCAAAATGCTCACCGTTACAATTTTGGTCCTTATACGTTTTGGTTTCAAAGTAAAAAGATTATGCACTACATCAAGTGGGACTCAATTTTTACTTTGAAATCCCCTTATTCAGCATATAAAAACCGTGCCAGAAAACCTATGCATATTCTTGATGGTCAGAGGGAACATATCTTATCTTTTTTGACGAACAAAGAGAAAGAGAATAGTTGAAATATTTAGTGGAGTTTTGACACTGCCTTGATATTTTTTGTATTTTTATAGTAAATAATGCATGTTCATTGTTTTCATATCTTGCTGCTTTATCTTCTTTGTGGATGCAGTTACATGAGCACATTGGGGAACAAAAGAGTTGAACTTTTCGATATGGGAATTGGCACCAGTGATCCCACAGCTGAAGAAAATGTACAAGTTGCATCAGGTGTTATTACATATGCGGCCTCTTCTTTTCTGGTGATAATACGTGATGCTAAATAGGAGAGAAAGCACCAGACAATATTATGCTGTCATAAATAGAGGGGAATAACTAGATTTTGATCATTATGGCTGAATGTTCTTTCCATATTCGTGTAGAAATGTCAAATCAGCAGCTTGTCGATGCTGGAATGAATAGAATGGATGAAACTGACCAAGCCATTGAGCGATCAAAACAGGTGGAATAGAATTGCCATCCATTCTTGTACGTTAGATTGGGTTTTTGATGAATTTGAAATTCTGTGCTATTCCTAGGTTGTTCACAGAACTCTGGAAGTGGGAACACAGACTGCTACTACTTTGAAGGGTCAAGTGAGTGAACCACTCTGCATAGTGTTGTTATCAGTCACAACTGCTTCACTGTGCATCACTGACTTGTTTTTCTATGCATACAGACTGAGCAAATGGGCCGTGTAGTCAATGAACTAGACACTATCCAGTTCTCCATAAAAAAGGCTTCACAGCTTGTAAAAGAGATTGGCAGACAGGTTAGTTTTGTCAGAAATCCTAGTTACCTGAATTGGGTCTATTGTATATTGTGGTACTCTCCAAGCTAATGCCTGGCATTTATGAGACGGTAGTACTAATTTTTGCAAAAGTTGCATCCCCACATCTGAATGAGTTAAAACTTAGGACTCGATTATCTGTCATTTGTTTTTTACATGACTTAAATTTGTATTTTCCAGGTGGCTACTGACAAATGCATCATGCTGTTCCTTTTTCTGATTGTATGTGGGGTTATTGCCATAATTGTCGTGAAGGTATTTCCCGAAACTGTAGTCTATCCTTCAAAATCTCACTTCTACTTATTTTAACGCATAGTATATCTGCATTAGACGTATTAGCAGTAGCATTATCCCTTTGGTAAATTTTTATCGGCCATGCACTAGGAAGGAGGATCTTGATCTGTATTGCCTTGTGTTGCCATGAGTATATTCCATCATTCTTGGTCGGGATTGCCTTGTTCAACCCCCCACCCCTCCCCCTCCAAGCACATTCTTTGTCCTTTTCTTGAAAAATAAAATAAACATTCCACATGGACCACATCTTATGTTCGAACTGTTGCATTGTTGGTGACAAGCATGAGAACTGATGATTGGAGCTGTGTGTATGTATGTTAATCAGATAGTAAATCCCAACAACAAAAGCATAAGGGATATTCCCGGACTGGCTCCACCTGCTCCCACAACAAGGAGATTGTTGCATGGAAGGGCAGCAGAATATTTTGAGTAAGAATCCCACATATTCTCATAGGGGGAACGAGAGCAGTACAGATTTATTGAGAGGAACGATTTGTCAACATCCTGGTGTGTTTTTTTCCTTTTCGTAAGGGGTGCCTCGCTCGAGTTGTGCATATAATCAAAGAGAGTTGCATGTGGTTTCTGTAAATTGTGGTGGTGCTTTGCCTTCACATTTCACTTTCTACTTGTTCCCTTGTTTTGATTGGTGTGAATGGCATTGCCATTATTCTTGGTGTAAACATTTTGAGTGTGAGAAAATCAAACAAAAGTTTCTTGTGTAGCAGCAGAATTTTCATCGCTGTTTATAAGCAGCTTGAGATTTGATAATTTATGGTTAGGTTTCTATTCAAGTCAATTGTTCATGCTACCTAATAATTAGGTTTCTAACCAGCAGTTTTTTCTTGGCAAATTTGGTGGGATTTATTAATCACCTTTCTCTACAAGCACTCGTCTCATTCATAAAGAGATATTTAAATATTATACTCAAATACAGTTTCGATAACTTCTTTATGACTGGGCCGATGAGAGCTTCACATAATGGTCGTTATACAAAATTATTGTTCCAATAGTGTATATTGGACATACTATCAAAACATATTAAACTATGTGCTCGAAATTTTTATTCAAAAATTAATGGACCAGAGTATCTTTTTGAAATTTTAATTTATATTTTTAATTGTGGAGTCCACAATTAAGTACTAAAATTATGGCATTAAATTTGATAGGCTTTGATCTACACAAAATAGATTCCATCACTCATAATTACCACCACCTATTCAATGATTTTTGCCTCTATTATTTCCGTGAAAGATTCTTTGCATTGATTCCAATAATTGGAGATAGTAAAACTGGAAAAGGAGATTATATATAGAGAATATATAGTGTTTTACCCAATTTCAACTTACAAAATAAAATTTTGCTTTGTATCTTAAAAAACACAACTTATACCCTCTTTTTGGTTTGGTTTCCAATTATACCCTTGCTTTTTAGCTTTGGGTATAACTTTATAGCTTTGGTGTTTTTTGTCATGTAGCAACTATCTTTCTTCTCTTCTTCCCTCTATATTTGTTGGGATAAACGTGAAAAAACAAACAGCCAGACAACATTCAAATATCTTTCTCTTCTCTTCTCTTCTCTTCTTTCTCTATTTTTCTCGCACGCAGCAGGGTTCTATGTTCATAGCTCTTCTCGACGGACGGCGGTGGTTTGACGACAAAGGCGAGCAAACGGCGGTCTGAAGATACATTTGAACAGACGACCAGACGACGGCGGCGTTCTGACAAACGGCTGCGGCGTTCTGGCAACGAAACGGCGGCGGCGTTCTGACGACGGCGGCGTTCTGGCAACGAAACGCCGGCGGGCTGACGTCGACGACATATTCTAGTTTGGAAAAGCGCATTCTGGTGGAAGACGTAGGGCGGCGTTCTGGCAACGAAACGGCGGCGGCGTTCTGACAAACAGCGGCGGCGTTTCTGACGACGGCGGCGTTCTGGCAACCTGACGCCGGCGGGCTGACGACGACGACATATTCTAGTTTGGAAAAGCGCATTCTGGTGGAAGACGTAGTTGTTATACCGTCTTCGAGCTTTCAACATGGTACTTTCATGGATTTTTCATGTTTTGAATATTAGGGTTTTCATGTTTGTAAGCTTTTTGCATGTGTTTTTGTAATCGACGTACAGGTACGTTTAATTATTTTTCGTACTGTTATAGTCAGGTAAGTTTGGTCAGATTTTCATACTAGTGTATGTAGATTAGTTCTCAACTAATTTTATTTACATCAAGTAGTTCCATGTGATCTGTATAGTTGAAATAAACGTAATTCATATCATATCATTTCATAATATTACTTAAGTATACAGTACGAAACACAAAAAAGGTTACTATTTTTGTGTAAGTTTTCGTTTAATTTACATTATGCACTAAAGTACTCAGTACGAAATGAATCAAACTTACTGCGTACTAGTGTATGTAGATTAGTTCTCAATCATTGTTTACTCTGTTTTTTTCGTACTATACCATGATGATAATTTGTGTTTCATTTCATATGTTTTTTTAGGCTCCGCCATCTTCTGTGTTTTTTGTCCATGGTGGTAAATGGAATTACGACAAGTATGAGGGTGGTATAAAGGATTTTATCCCCATTCCCTCAAGCGGGGTAACGTTTGAAGAATTGTTGGCCAAACTTGAAGTGCGTTTGAAGAAGAAACGGAATACTCATGTGTTTGATTTAGATGCTTGGATACAACCTGCTGTTGGTGATGGTTTCAGAATGAAAATCACGGATAATTACGAGTGGTCTTGCTTACATGACTTTATGGTAGTCCCTACAATATACGTTTCGGTTTGTGAGAAGAACAATGATTTTGAACAATGTAGTGTTGTTCCATTCAACTCATGCATGGTCCCGGCTTTATATAATTCTAGTGACGAGAGTTGTGCAAGTCAAACTGCAAGTTACAATGGGTTAGAGGCGAGCAAACGATGGGTTATTCCGGGTGCTTCTCACCAAGCTTCTTTTCCTTCAGCCGATGTCGTAACACAGCCCGAACGTGTTAGAGGCGAGCTTGCTGAAGGATCTACGTTCGAAAGTAAGCAGTTAATGATCACAGCTGTTAGTTTATATCATTTGAGAAATTGTTTGGAATTTAGAACCCCACGTTCGGATATTGATAGATACTACATAGTTTGCGCAAAAGGAAAAACATGTAAGTTTATTATGCGGGGTAAAGCCCTTGGGCTGTCCTGGAAGATATACGAGTGGGCCACTCATACGTGTACTTATGATTTGAGGGTTGGTCCACAACCCAAAGTTTCATCCAAAGCTATAGCTGTCCACGTTGGTGCGCAGTTGAGGGAAGATGGATCGATTGTTAGACCTCGTGACATTCAAGCGCAGATGTTACGAGAATTTGGTGTCAATGTGAAGTATTCAACTGCTTTGTCTGCTAAGAATGTTGCACTAAACGCTGCATACGGAGATCAGGAACTGTCATTTCAGGTTAAACTTGTTCCATGTTTATAAGTACATTTTGTATTCATTTCGTACCGCGTACTTATATTGGTACTAGTTTACAATTATCGCGTACTCGTAATTGCAATAGGATTTTTGCATGGTTATTATAAGTAAGTTTTGTATTCTTACGTACCTCGTACTTAGTTACTAAATGTTTCAATTACCGCGTACTCCTTACTTACTGTTTTTTATCCTTTTTTTTTTTTTTACTTTTTCCACTTTACAGTTGCTGCCTAAATACCTTTACATGTTAGAGAGGATGAACCCCGGATCAGTTGTTGATCTGCAGACGTGTGATGGGTCCTTTGAATATTGCTACATTTCACTTGATGCGTGTGCAAGGGCGTTTCGTGCATGTCGTCCCGTGATTGTCATTGATGCAACACATTTGAAGGGGAAATACAAGGGAGTTTTGTTTGTTGCATCGACTAAGGACGCTAATGAGCAGATTGTCCCCCTTGCTTTTGGGATAGGTGATAAAGAAAATGATCCTTCTTGGTGTTGGTTTCTAGAGCACGTTCGTCGGAGTTTTGGCACTCGTGAGGAATTATTAATCGTGTCTGATCAACACATTAGTATAAAAAATGCGGTGACTGCTGTGTTTCCAGGTGTCCCTCATGGATTTTGCACATACCATATCCAAGGTAATCTCAAGGCACGTGACGAAGTGATAGAGATCTTCCAAGATGCTGCAAATGCGTACCGGGAGAACGATTTCAATATTCATATGGATAACTTGGAGTTGAGTTGCCCAGGTGCACATGCAAAACTCTTAAACATATGTTATTAGTTCTCAACCAATTTTATTTACATTACGTAGTTCCATGTGATCTGTACATTATGTCTAACGTACTCAGTACGAAAGGTAATCAAAGCTTACTGTGTACTTAAGTACGCAGTAAGCTTTTGATTACCTTTCGTACTGAGTACTTTAGCAGTGTTGTGTAAGTGCCAAAACGATAACTTGGAGTTGACTTTGTCCAGGTGCACATACAAAATTGTTAAACATTGGTCCGAGTAGATGGGCGAAGTGTAGATGCCCTGTGCGGAGATATAATTTTGGAACGTCTAATGTCGTAGAGTGCCTGAACTCTCGTTTAAAGTGGGCAAGGAAATTACCAATATGCTCTTTGTTGGAGTATACGTGTAATTTGGTTCAAGCATGGTTCTGTGAGCGGCGTTCTATCGCTGGAGCTATATCCCTTGAATTGTCAGACTATTCAATGGAGAGATTGGGTAATGCAATTAGGGTGGGTCGGACAATGAAGGTCGAGGGTATTTCTGAATCAAAGTTTAACATCATATCGGGGGACAAGAGCTATATTGTTGACATTGCTGCGATGACGTGTTCATGTCGTGTATGGCAGATGGACCTTTTTTCCGTGTTCGCATGCTACACGGGCAATAAGGTAACAAGATTTGTTTTTCATCCGAAGTACATTACGTAGTGTATGCTAATTACTGCACTGTTTTAGACCGTAAGTTTTGTTTTGGTTCTTAATGCGGATATCAGTACGAATATACACCATATCGTACTTGTTAATTATTTTTTTTTGTTTTTTGTAGTCATGTCAATCAGACTCCAATTGGATATGTGCATTCATATTACAGCACTGCTACGTGGCGTGAAATATATGCAGCTGAGGTAACCCCTGTGCCTGATCCCAGCGATTGGCGTGTTCCATGTGATGTTGCTACGAGGGTTGTTGGAACCCCATCTAACCCGAAACAAGCGGGTAGGCCTAGGACGAGGAGGATTCAATCTATGAGGGGTGCTCCCGCGATGGGGTACCATGTGATGTTGCTACGAGTGGTGCTGAACCCAGTGTTGATCCGAGTGGTGCTGAACCCATTGTTGCTACGAGTGTATCAAAGGATCGTCTTTGTGGCCGATGTAAGCAGAAGGGCCACTATCAAAACACGTGTTCTGTATATTTGGAGATCAATGTTGAAGATGAACAAGTGGTGGGTGGTAGTGGTGGTGGTGGTGGTGGTGGTAAGCGTACTCGTAAAGGTCCAATAAAATGTGGTATTTGCGGTGTTCTTGGGCATTCCCGTAGAACTTGCACGGACCCAAACATATTATGATATATCTGAACACGGGCATGAACATGATTGTCAGTTATTATCAATATATTTCGATGTAGTATTATGTTTAAATATTTTGATGTCAGAATTTGTCTTTGCTTGGGTATTACTAATGTAACCAGTACGAAATTAGTCAAAGATTACTGAGTACTTAAGCACGCAGTAAAGAGCACCAGTAAGATTACTAGTCTTGTGTAAGTTTTTGTTCATTTTACATCATGTACTAAGGTACACAGTACGAAATGAGTCAAAGATTACTGAGTACTTAAGTACGCAGTAAGGAACACCAGTAAGATTACTAGTCTTGTGTAAGTTTTTGTTTTTACATCATGTACTAAGGTACTCAGTACGAAATGAGTCAAAGATTACTGGGTACTTAAGTACGCAGTAATGAACCCATGTAAGATTACTAGTCTTGTGTAAGTTTTGTTCGTTTTACATCATGTACTAAGGTACACAGTACGAAATGAGTCAAAGATTACTGAGTAATTAAGTACGCAGTAAGGAACACCAGTAAGATTACTAGTCTTGTGTAAGTTTTTGTTTTTACATCATGTACTAAGGTACTCAGTACGAAATGAGTCAAAGATTACTGGGTACTTAAGTACGCAGTAAGGAACCCATGTAAGATTACTAGTCTTGTGTAAGTTTTGTTCGTTTTACATCATGTACTAAGGTACTCAGTACGAAATAAGTCAAAGATTACTGGGTACTTAAGTACGCAGTAAGGAACACCAGTAAGATTACTAGTCTTGTGTAAGTTTTGTTCGTTTTACATCATGTACTAAGGTACTCAGTACGAAATGAGTCAAAGATTACTGGGTACTTAAGTACGCAGTAAGGAACACCAGTAAGATTACTAGTCTTGTGTAAGTTTTGTTCGTTTTACATCATGTACTAAGGTACTCAGTACGAAATGAGTCAAAGATTACTGAGTACTTAAGTACGCAGTAAGGAACACCAGTCTTGTGTAAGTTTTTGTTTTTACATCATGTACTAAGGTACTCAGTACGAAATGAGTCAAAGATTACTGGGTACTTAAGTACGCAGTAAGGAACCCATGTAAGATTACTAGTCTTGTGTAAGTTTTGTTCGTTTTACATCATGTACTAAGGTACTCAGTACGAAATGAGTCAAAGATTACTGAGTACTTAAGTACGCAGTAAGGAACACCAGTAAGATTACTAGTCTTGTGTAAGTTTTGTTCGTTTTACATCATGTACTAAGGTACTCAGTACGAAATGAGTCAAAGATTACTGAGTACTTAAGTACGCAGTAAGGAACACTAAAGTACTCAGTACGAAATGAAAGTAAGAAACACAAAAAAAGATTCCACACAACACTTACATATATACACCAGTGCGAGTACGTACCATATTTACCAAAAAACAAAAGCCATGGTACGTACTGATTTTTTTGTACTTAAGAATCAGTACGTACCACCATGTTTTAGTGTTTTGAACCAGTCATACCCAAAACTAATTACATAACCACATTTGTCCACAAGATTTCCCAAAAGAGTTATAAATTATACTAAATGAGGGCATTGGAATAGCAGGATCAGTACTGAACGCGTAGATCGTCTGAGCAATGCGGAACCTGTAAGCATTCAACTCCACAGGTGTAGCTAGGCCTTTTTCCCCTGGTGTAATTGATATCAATCTCTCGACTGTCTTCAAGCAGTATAGAGCACAGCTGAAATCGTCGACCTGCTTGTAAGTATCCTTTGCATCTGCAAAACAAAGATCCCATTGGGTGTAGCAGGGATCTGTGATATTATGCCTCTCATTGTATCCTATGGCTTTCATAAGCTGAGGTAGGAGCCTTGCCAATGGGATGAAGTGCCTCCTTCGGTTTGTTCTGTGATGACTTTCAAATGACCACGATTTAGAGTCGTAGAGCCAGATCTTCTGAGCCATCATGTCAATGAGCAATGTCACCCAGTGGTTGCTAAAACAACAGATTGTCACAACCTACAAAAATAGTATGTTTTGATTAAAAAACAAAAACAGAAAACATAAACAGTACATTATGATACAAAACGTATTTAAACAACAAGTACCCCTAAAGTGAAATCGTACTCAATGAAAGAGTACGCAGTTAATCATATCGTACTTACCTTTTCATACTCAATCCAAGGCTTCATCCTCTCCCCCCAGTTTGGAATCTCTAGATCAGCAAACATCATCAATTTTTCCATATCATCAAATTTGACATATTCCTCACTTCCTTTCTTAAACATACTCTGTTTGTACAGGTCCATCACGGGTTTCTTCTTTCCGTGCATTGTGTCAAACACTTCATCAATTGCACTCTACAAAGTCAAGAAGAAACATTCTGTCAGATATTTTCAATAATTGCGCACTATAATTAATTAATCATATTTACCATGAAGTGGCATGAGGTGATTGCTACGTTTGTGTTGGTATGCGTTAGGCCTGCAAATTTAGGGTCTGTAGCAAGGATCGATAGGTATGCATGTAAGTGGTCTTCCTCCAGCTTGGTATCGGGGGTTGTTATACCCTCAAACCACTCTTTGTTAACAAAGTAGTCTAATCCAACATTCCTATACCTGTTTGTAGCCCAATCGTGTAAGTAAACATACGATTTTGTCAATAGAAATGCCTTTTAAATTCCTTTTTATATGTAATTAGTAACTTACAGTTTTTGTTCTGACCGCATGAACTGATGGAAAGATCTCCTGCCTGCCCTATTATCATTGCTGAGGTATGGACTTCGCAATGCCCTTGACGGGTACCGAATTCGGATTGGCCTTGTCTCGTCATCCGGGTCAATCGCTAGGTATGCTACATCTTCTATTCGAATCGGGCCCACCGCAAGTTGTAACTCTTCTGGTTTGGCTGTTCTACCTTCCACAGATGACATTACTTCATCAAGAGCTTTACTCATTTGGTCGTCAGATAGTAAGAAATCATCTTCCTCATTTTCCTGGATACATAAAAGCAAGCTAGTAGTTATTAATACGATTTCGTACCGGGCATTAGCATTACACTGGACCAAAATTTACAAGTTCGTACTGGGCAATTTTTCAAGTCTTTCAATACAAATCGTACCCAGTAGAAATAACATGTCCGTACCCAAAAAACACCCACACAAAAGCACATCTGTTTAGCAATACACTTGAAAAGAAAAACAAAACACTTAAATTGTCTTTGGTACCCAAACTTCACAGCGTTTTTTTCAATGTTCATGCATCAGAATGCATGTCTTGTACCTTATCTCCCTCCGGTACACCTGTGTTATCATCATCTGCAGCTGCATCGCTGGCCTCCCCGGCATGTTCTCCAGCTGTCTGTTGTTCATCAATGGGGGCCGTGACGGCTGCTTCATCAACGGGGGCTGCCACGGGTTTTTCTTTACGAGCTTTCTTGGCTCCACCAGTCCTTTGTCTTCCATAGCGTTTCAAATCCGACTTCATTTCCGCCTCCTTCTGCTGGCTTCCTTCTTCTGCAGCTGTCTGGATCGCAGGCTGTTGTGTCTCCTCAGGAATTGAGGTGTTAGCTCCCACCTTGATATCGGCCTCCCCTGACTTGCTGCCCTGTATTTGTGTTTCCTTCTCAGTACCAGCCTCCTCTCTCGCACCTGGAGCTGCCTCGCTTGTGTCCCCGCCTGCACCGGCCTCATCGCCTGCACCTTCCTCAGCAGTGACCCTCTCACCTTCACCTGTGTGACCATCATCCTCCTCGCCTGCACCTGTGTGACCAGCGGTCTCCTTGCCTGCATCTGTGAGCTGTATTGTTGCTTCAACAATTGCTGGCGTTAGTGTATGGGTGGTAGGCAGTGAGGAGGCATGCCTTGCAGGTGAGAAGGTAGTGTCGGTGTCATGCATCTGGAAAAAATCGGAGGCCTCGTGAGTGTCACGGGCAGCCTCACGATGCCCACTGTCAGCAAGCTTCTCGACGACATCTTTCACAATCTGCTGTCGGAAGCTTTCCATGAATTCCATCATCTTCTTTGCAGCAGCTTCGCCTGCAAGTGCCCCGATTTTCTGCATATCTTCATCGCTAATGTGCAGAGTTGCAGCTGGAGCAGCATGTGATGGACCTGGCTTAGCAGCAGCGGGCAGATTCTCATCTCTTGGCCTTTTCCTTTTGGCGTCGTTCGGATTATACTTGAAGGCAAAAGGCCTTCCTTCGGGGTCATTTTCCAGCGATTTCCAGTAGAAGGTTGACAGTTCCCTAGCATGAGGCTTCAGAATAGGCAGCGTGTTCTGCAAAAATGATATAGTTCAAAATTAATTCATAGTTCATAATCTGACTTAATTACACAGTAAGAAACTGAAAAAGATTTACATTATGTAGTAAAGTTCTTAGTACGAAAGGCAGCAAAGCTTACTGGGTACTTAAGTACTCAGTAAGAAAGGAGGACAAACATACTGAGTACTTAAGAACTCAGTAAGAAAACACAGAATAGATTACTGGGTACTCAAGTACTCAGTAAGAAAGAAGGAAAAACTTACTGAGTACTTAAGCACTCAGTAAGAAAACACAGAAAAGATTACTAGTGATGTGTAACATAAGCATTTTATTGTGTAAGAAGGAATAAGTAATACCTGCTCTATTTGGCGATCTGTCGGGAATTTAAACTTCTTCACGAAGTTGTACCGCAAGAAGCGGGGTCTTACTCTTTTTGGATTTTTCCCTCCGATAGCTTCACCGAAAGCTGGAATCGCTTCAAATATCCAAGCCTACAAATATGATATTGTTAGTTTATGGCATGGGGAAATGGGTCTTATATTTTCCAAGTTCAGTTTGCTTACCGAGAATGCTATAGTGTTTCCTTTGAGATGGTAGCTTACGGTCCCTGACTCCGGTACCCTCTCTTTGCGCATGACATTCGTGATTGTGTCTTTTAGGGATTGGAACGAATAACTCCCCCACGGGAAAGCTTCCCACTCTTCACTGTTCTCCAGCAGAATCCACAGCCATATTGGAATTGCTTTCTTGGTCTGATCATACCCAAGCACATATGTACACGCAAGAAGCAGCTTAGAAAGCTTCACATAATCCGATGGCGATGCTGGAATTTTTATCTCAACCTCTTTGTCCTCTTCTACCACGGTATAGTTAAACGACTTGTTGATGAACATCCTTGCCACATCAGCTGTGGTAGTCTTGTCGTTTGCTCTAAACAGCCGTACAAAGACAGATTCGGTTGGGATCTCATGATATATGTACGGGTTGAATTTGGCCTGTCCAAAGCGAAGCCCGCTAACCAGCGCAAATTCTGTCCTCGAAAATCGCAGGACAGAATCCCCAATTTTAAACCAGAGGGCTGTTGGGTCAGGGTTTGGATCTGGCTTCACCTCCCTGAATACCATGTAATGCACCATGACTCCATTCCGGCTGCTGAATTTGTTGAGCTTCAAATACGATCCAAAACAACAGTTTTTAACCTCCTTAGCTGCTGCAGCTGGAAGTGTATTTAGGACGTCATCTATGTCAGCTGCCATTTTCTCGTACCCTGTGAACATTGTCTTACTGGGGTATTCCAGTAAGTCTCCCCTCTTGTAGGTCCATGTGATCTGTACAGTTGAAGTAAACTCAGCGTCATATCATATAATTTCAGTATATATTCTTATAAGTACACACCACGAAAAGAATCAAAGCTTACTGCGTACTTAAGTACAAAGTAAGAAACACAACAAAGATTACTAGTATTGTGCAAGCTCTGTCATTTTACATTATGTACTAAAGTACTCAATACGAAATTTAGAAAAGTTTACTGTGTACATAAGTACACAGTAAGAAACACCCAAAAATTACTAGCCTTGTCAAAATCTTTGTTCAATTTACATTATGCAGCAAAGCACGCAGTACGCAAGGAGGAAAAACTTACTGAATTCTTAAGTACCCATTAAGAAACATATAAAAGATTACTACTCTTGTGCAGATTTTGTTCATTTGACATAATGTACTTAATTACACAGTAAGAAACAATTAAAAGCTTACTAGTATTATGAAAAATTTTGTTTACTATCGTACATCACAGTGCAAAATTACTACTTTTACTGAAGATGAGCAGAAATTTGAATAATCAAACCTTAAATAGTGTTTTTACTCACAAAACATCCCAGAATATGGATTTTAACCCTCATTTTTTAGTACCAGTGTTTCAAATACATATGATTTAGTCGAAAATTAGAGTTAAATGTTGACAAAAACAAGTTTTGATAGTACATTCGTACTGAGGATTTTATTTGAGAAAAACAAATTCACAGTTTTACAGAGATTAGGGTTCGAGATTTCTGGAAACTTTTTTCAGATTATAGGGCTCTTATTTTCTTGAAATATGAACACGAGGGTTGAAGATTGAAGAAAATACCTCTCGCCCTAAGAAAGACGGCGCATCCGGAGCAATCTCCTGTACCCCCTCTCCGATTTCTGCTTCTGCATGCGGTTCTTGGGTCGATTCTTTTGTCTTTGAACGTTTTGATTTCCTGGGCGCCATTTACCTTCTCGCGTTGGTTTGTCGTCGGCCGGAATGTAGTGTGCAATCGCGCTGGAATCGCGGTGGTTGGGGAGAGGGATTTTTGCTCTGGTTGGAATCGCGGTGGTTGGAGTCGGGGTTTTTGATTTCCGTTTTCGAGAGGGAGAGAGAGAGGTTGAGGGAAGATGATTGATTAGAGAGAGGGAAGTTGAGTAGTTGATATGCGGGTTCCCTAGGTTGTCAAATCCCGCCAATAACTTGCAGGGGTAATTTTGTACCAATTTTGAAAAATTGGGTATAATTTTATGTTTTTAAGATCCAAAGTAAAATTTAGTTTTTTAACTTCACTTAGGGTATTTTCCTTTTTCCCTCTTATATATACGTGTCTAATGTAAATGTTCGATCTTGACCTTTGCTAGCGTCTATTTTGCGTAAAACTGCACCAAATATTATGGAGCTTAAGCTCGATTTGACTTATTTAAGACTCATCGTTGAATTTGGTACGAATAATTTAAGGTCAAACGTATAATTTTTCTTTTTTAAAAAAGAAGTGAAAAACCCCTCAAAAAAAAAGATGTGAAAAAGGTCGTAATCAGTAAAAGTCAATTCAGCAGTATAGTTATTGTGTCTGTTACAGTAAATTCTGGGCATATATTTCAGTGAAATCCGCCGAAATGAGGGAGAGAGAGAGAGAGAGAGAGAGAGAGAGAGGGAGGGAGACACGGGGCTGTGGTGTGGGTCTAGGATTCTCTGAAGTGGGCGTCCCCTCCTAATTAATTGCACCACTTGTTCTTCTTCATCAATCATCTGTACTATGTTTCCCACCTCCTTTTTTATCCCTTTTCTTTTTCTGAGAATACTATGTTACCAACTTTTACTCTTCTTCTTCTGCTGTTAAAGAGGAATAACAGTGTGATTTCAATGGTGAAATAGTTTTTTTTTTACAAGCGAAGGAACAGTTGGAGTGAATTAAGGAAGAGGCCCATTTCCTTTTGTTTTATTGCCGGCCCCTCTCTCTAAAAGCTTTTTTTCAGTTACTGCAACAAACAAAACCGTGTCTTGATTTTCTCTCTCCTCTCCTCTCTCTCTCTCTCCTCAAAATCGCCGGCGATCTTTCGGTGCTGACACGTCTCCGGATCAAATCTCCTATCCGCTTCCGCCGCCAACTTGTGCTAATCAGCTCGAGTGCAATTCACTTATCCGAAAAGAGCACAGCACCCAACAACGTGAGTTGGGCCGTTGGAATTTCCCTTCCTTCTCCACGGTTTGGTCGATCTATCTCTATCTTGCCTTCCAATATTAGGCTTAATTGTGGACTAGGTTTGCTGTTGGCATGTGGGCTGCTATTGTTTGTGACCATGGATGTTTTCTCTTTGATTTCTGGGGTTGTAGCGAGGCTGATTGAGAGCTTGATTTAATCCGAGGTTAGCTGCCGCCGCCGCTAAGGGATTCTTACTTTTAGTGTGTGTGTGTGTTTCTTGATTTTTGTCGGAAAATGGAGACGAAATTTGGTGGAAAGCTGCATAATTTCTATGGGCCGGTTGTGTCTGAGGTGGGGAAGAAGAGTGCGGAATGGGATTTGAATGATTGGAGGTGGGATGGTGATCTGTTCATGGCTACTCCTTTGAACCCTGTGCCCACAGATTGTAGGAGCAGGCAGCCCTTTCAAATTGGATCGAACAATCTGTTGTCGGAGTCGGATGGGAATGAGAGGGAGAGGAGGGAGTTGGAGAAAAGGAGGAGGGTTGTTGAGGTTGAAGAAGAAGAACTCAATCTGAAGCTAGGGCATCAAGAGTACCCGCAGGGGGAGGTGGATGAGTTGGAAGGGAAGAGTGGGAAGAAGACTAAAGTCTCTGCTTCGCCTTCTAGCCGTGCTGTTTGCCAAGTAGAGGATTGCAAGGCAGATTTGAGCAGTGCCAAAGATTATCACCGGAGGCATAAAGTGTGTGATGTGCATTCGAAAGCTACGAGTGCTTTGGTGGGAAACGTTATGCAGAGATTTTGTCAGCAGTGCAGCAGGTCAATAAATTATGATATGGAATAATCAAATTGTTCTTTAAGATACTGCATCCTAGCTTGATTAATTATATGTTTCCTTTGGGATCATTCACTTCAGGATTGAGTCACCTTAGGAAGTTGGTGACTTTCGCTCAGTTGTAAAATATTTTGTATGCAGGTTTCATATTCTTCAAGAATTTGATGAAGGGAAGCGAAGCTGTCGCAGGCGTCTAGCTGGCCACAACAGACGTCGGAGGAAAACACACCCTGAGAATGCAGCCAACCAGAATGATGAGGGGGGGAGTAATTACTTACTCATCAGTCTACTTAGGATACTCTCCAATATACAACGTAAGTAGTAGGTCTTCTGTAGTTTTAGTTTTTTTAGTTGCAGGTTCCGTTTTTGGTGAAATATTCCATGCATTGAAAGTTTGATGTCAAAAATCATGCTTTAGTATTTAGTGGGTAAGCTTTTGCATTACATTGTTTAGGACGCATAATGTTCCTGGTGGCTACACTAAGCAGCAAACCCCGATAGCTTATGCTCTCTGATACCTTATGAACTTACTTCGACAGTATATGATGCAAAATATTAGTACATTCTTTTTATTTTGAGGAGAGCCTGGAATCTTGATTCTGTTAAAATTTATCAATTAGAAAGCGTGATATTGACTACCACGCATAATGACTCATCCATTCTTTAGAAAGCTAAGTGTGTATTCGAGCAGGGAGCTATACTAGTTGTGCTTATAATAATCTGAAGCTTTTGAAAATTCACAATGAGTTCTTCAATAGTTGGTATTAGTCGAAGTCCGAAAGGTTTGTAGGGTCATAAAGTAGTCCCATTAGGATTAGATTTTGCACTGACCATGTATTAACTTGTACGTCCAATTTTTCCTTACGGATCCATAGAGCTTATGGATGGAGACGTCTGGGTTAGTCTAGAAATGTAGATATGGTTAACTTGTGATAATAATAATTGCACACTATAACAGTATCTTGTTGACGATATACTGTTCCTGAATGGTGATAAGCTGCAAAAGTTACTTGTTTAAGAATTTTATCTGAATTTTCGATTCTGCTTTTTTTACCTTCAGCTTTTGAGTATTATCTGATTTGATTTTAGTTATTTATTACAGTCAATAGCTCAGATCAAACCAAGGATCAGGATCTACTCTCTCATCTTCTAAAAAATCTGGGAAGTCTTGCCAGCTCAACAAATGAGAGAAATCATTCTGAATTACTACCCACATCTCAGGACTTGCAGAAAGTCGAGGCATCTCTGGGGGTTACTCGGAAGGTGATAACCGAAATCCAAAAACTTCTAACAATGCCATTGTGTTTCATGTCTTCTGATTGCACATTACCTCCAGGACCTTCCTACTACCAATGGCCACAAAGCTATTGTGCATGCAGCTGATTTGATGCAAAAGAGGACCCTAACAGATAAGACTGAAGGTGGAGTTGTACAAAATGCATCCACTTCACAGTCTCCTTTAGTGTTCCAAACGAACACTATCAACTCAGATCGAGAGAACACAGATACTAGAGGAAGGATAAAACTGAATAATATTGACTTGAACAGTGAGTATGATGGCTCTCAAGACTGCTTGGAGGGTCTTCCTGATGCTGGCCCTTTATGGTTAGATAAGGATTCTCGGCAGTCTAGCCCACCTCAAAATAGTGGGAATACAGGTTCAACATCAAGCCAGTCACCATCTACATCCAGTGGAGATACACAGGTTTCGTCTTAAACTTTCATGCTGAAGATACTGACTTTTTAGGAAGATTGTTGGGGGTGGGGGCGATAAGAAACTGAAATGAAAGTTTTTGTTTGGTATTATGTGGGAATGTTTAGCCAAGTAGCATGAGATGAATAGCTCATCACCTGGAAGGAAATTGTTGTATCTGAATTTTCAATTGACTTGCAGAGTCGCACAGATCGGATTGTCTTTAAGCTTTTCGGGAAAGATCCAAATGATTTCCCTCTTGTCCTGCGAAAACAGGTGCTTTTACTGCTTCTGAGGTCGAAACATTTTCATTTTGTGTAGTTCCTGTTTGAAGGTTTGACTCTGTCCTGCTTGGTTTCAGATTCTTGATTGGCTTTCGAGCAGTCCCACTGACATGGAAAGCTACATCAGACCTGGTTGCATCATACTCACAATATATTTGCGTATGGATAAATCTGGCTGGGACGGGGTAAGTTAGGTTCTGCTTTAAAACTAGGAAGCAAGCTTTTCACTTTTAGTGTGTCTATGCACATGATACATGTCTGATCTGATATTAGAGCTAAGAAATGTAGCGTGTAACTGTGAAAACTGTTGTCCTTTGCAGCTTTACTCTGATCTCACTTCAAGTTTGAGGAGGCTTCTTGATTCATCTACTGATCCATTTTGGAGAACAGGATGGATATATGCTAGAGTACAACATCGTGTCACATTTATGTATAATGGTATATCCAAATTATTAATTCTTTATTATATTTTCAACCATTGTTTCTGGATATAACTACTTTGGTACTGCACCGATAATTTCTTTTGATAGTAAAGCTAACAACTTCTTTATGGTTCAGGCCAGATTGTCCTAGACACCCCTCTCCCTGTGAAAAGCCATCAAAGTTGCAGAATATCGAGTATCAAGCCAATTGCTGTTACTGTGTCAGAGGGTGTTGAGTTTGTGGTCAAAGGGTTCAATTTGTCTCGTTCCACAGCTAGGTATCCATCTCTTGCTCTTGAATATGCTGATTTCTTGGTAAATATACGAGGATGATTCAATCTTGAGAAATGTAATTTGCATCAGGTTATTATGCACTCTAGAAGGGAAGTTTCTAATTCAAGAAAATTGTGCTGATGTGAGAGGAGGAGGAGATTCCTCGATTGACCACGAAGAGGTTCAGTCCCTTAGCTTCTCCTGCAACGTACCCAACATTGTCGGGAGGGGATTTATCGAGGTAGGGCCTTTTTGCTATTCGTTCGTCTCCTGCATACTTCTATGTATTGTTTGCTCATTTAGGAGCTGAGTCTGTTCACTCACCTTCTAACCATTGAGTTTTTGTGCTTATTATGCTTCAGATCGAAGACAGTGGCCTCAGTAGCAGCTTCTTTCCATTCATTGTTGCAGAGAAGGACGTGTGCTCCGAAATTTGCAGTCTGGAAAGCTTAATCGAGGTTGCAGATGCTGCTGTTAACACAGATGATAAAGCACTAGAAACCAAGAATGGAGCTCTGGACTTTATACACGAAATGGGGTGGTTGCTCCACAGAAGCCACTTGAAACTTAGATTAGGTGAAAACCATGATGTGGATCCATTCCCCTTTGAACGTCTGAGGTGGCTTATCGAGTTCTCCATTGATCATGACTGGTGTGCTGTAGTGAGAAAGCTTTTAACTAGTCTATTTGATGGTATTGTGGAGTTGGGACAACAAAATTCCAACGTACAAGCTTTGCTGGATATTGGGCTTGTTCATCGAGCTGTTAAGAGAAATTGCAGTTTCATGGTGAAGTTTCTTCTAAATTATTGTCCTGCAAATGGAGCTTCAATTGGGACAGGAGACTATTTGTTCAGACCAGATGCCGTGGGTCCGGGTGGATTGACTCCTCTTCATGTAGCAGCCAGTTTAGATAGCTGTGAGAATGTTCTGGATGCACTAACCGAGGATCCTAAATCGGTATGTACTAATTTAATCTCAGAAATACATGTAAAACACACCCCTTGATTGCAGTTTTTCTGAGAATCTCGGTATATACTATTTATTTATCTTGTGCAGGTGGGGATGGAAGCATGGAAAAGTGCTCGTGACAGTAGTGGGCTAACACCGTATGATTATGCATGCCTGCGTGGGCATTACTCGTACATCCATCTAGTGCAGAGGAAGCTAAACAAGAAAGAAGGGCAGGTGGTGGTTGACGTGTTAGAGGATGGCAAGAAGTCGAAGGTGGGAAAATTCGGAGGGGGGGCTTTGAGTTTGGAGAGAATAATGGGGAGGCAGTGCAGGCAATGTGAGAGCGAGAACATGTGCGCAAGGATGCTTAGAAGAGGGTCCGTTAATATATACAGACCGACTATGGTTTCGATGGTGGCCATAGCTGCAGTCTGCGTGTGCACCGCTTTGCTCTTCAAGAGCTCCCCGGAGGTATTCTGTTCCTTCCATCCCTTCAGGTGGGAGCTGTTGAAGTATGGATCTCAGTAGAAGAAGAATTAAGAAGTACATACATATGATATGCTTGAGAGAGAGAGAGAGAGAGAGAGAGAGGGATGGTGTATTGTTGTAGTTATTGTAATAGTGAATGATGATGATGATTTTATATTAATAATACCGAGGTACATGGTATAATTAAGGTTGTGGTAATGATGTTGAAGCAGAAGCTTATGTACTTAACCCTTTGTTTGTTTTCTTTTCGGTTTCGTGGATGCCAGGTCGAGCATTATTGCGTCTCTCTATCCCTATCCACACAGACGTCGTGTTTAACGTATGAAAGTGTGTAAAATCCCACTTTTCAACAATGCTGGTGCTAGGACTCAATAATGCTCGACCTATAGCATCGAACTTGCCTATTCTTTCTTCCTTTTTTGTGTTTTTTGTGTCGTTGTCATGTCGAGGAATATGAGTTGGGTAGAGAAAGTAGAATGCGCAAAACATACACGCACACGCATAGAGTTGATGATTTTGAGGAAAAAGGAAGCGCACTGCACATCAATAATTGAAGAAGAAGAAATACCATTTCAAGGAACGTTAACATTCTGCATGCATAGTGGCCTTCTTCTGTGTGAGGGAGGAGGGTACCCCCCCTCTCTCTCTCTCTCTCCACATACAGAGAGAGAGAGAGTGAACAAACATATCAACATCAAGGGCAAGGTACCAAATGTCAAAAGCTGTTTCAATACTGGAAATCTTTCCAGAAACAGAAGCTCTTGTTTCCTTAACTGGCCACTACAGAAAGTGTAAGCAAGTATACTGTAGCCATCAACAACGCTCTCTCTCTCTCTCTCTCTCTCTCTCATCTTCCTCTGTCTATATAAAGCACTCTCCACCACCACCGTCCCCTACTACTACCACTACTACACACACACACACACTCACTATGGCACGTATACAAGTAGGAATTGCTGCACTAATGCTTTGCCTCGTCTGTCTCCTTCATCTAAGCGCCATCGCCTCTACTCTTTCTGCAGGACCACAGATGTCCTTTGCTTCTGAGAGAAAGCTTCTGGTACGTAATCTACTGATCGTTTCGACAAATGCAGTGTACTAGTCTTGATTTCGTGTCTGATCTTACATTTTTGTCGCTACTACTTATGCAGACGACGAGCAAGGGTCACAAGAACGGAAGGAACCCTCCGAAGGGCAACACAAAGGAGTGGTGCGTGGTGAAGCCATCGACCCCACAGGAAGAGCTGGACGTGATCATAGAATACTGCTGCATCCAGCCAAGAATCAACTGCAGCATCATCCAGCGAGGGGGCGACTGTTACTTCCCTCCCAACAAGGTTTCTGATGCGTCCGTCGTCATGAACATCTTCTACAAACTCAACGGCAAAAAACCAGTCGACTGTCGTTTCAATGGAAGTGGCCTCACCATTACTCAAGATCCATGTAAGAGCCACTCTCTCCCTCTCCTATCTCTCTCTCAGTCTCTCTCTAAGTTTTGCTTATGTTTTTTGTGTTTTGCAGCTGTTGGCAAATGCACCTACCCTGCCTGATCCGGGAGCTGGTAATAAGAGAGTCGAGTCGACTCGACTCGAGTTAATATCTTTACTACTAACTATAGGCGTTCTAATAAGAACTGACTGTAAATACACTGAAGAAAAGGGTGCTGATCTATACAGTTGATATGTAAGAGGTGATTACTACTGAACTCATATATATGATTGCTAGATTTATCATTTCTTGTTGACTATCACGAGTTACAGAACAAATCTTCGACTCACGAATCATTCGAACCCATCGATTAATACTCAACTACACGAAACCGTCAAAATCCCATTGACATTATGTCCAAGAAGGAAGCAAACTCATGATATTCAATCTAAAATTCTGAAAAGATTGCCATGGCAAAGGGCAATACCTAGTTTCCTGGTTGGGACAACAAAAGACAAAAATCAAGCAAAGGATAACTTTTCTATGGCATGTTATTTCTCATCCTTAAAAGGAACAGACAGCTACTGCACATCTCACCCTCATCTCCATCTCTATCTACGTTCGATCTGCGCCTCATGGGAGAACTATCATTTCCCGGACAACATGAAGGTTTATCTTTCGACTTGAATATGTTATCTTTACCCTTGTAATTTCTCGATTTTACCCAAAACTCTTTGTTTCCAATAGGGGTCTCGAGATCAATCTCAGAAACGCCTCCAACTCACTACGTACTCAAACTCCAATTATTTTCACAACTAGCGAACAAGAAGCTTGATAGCTACAGCTCGAATGAGTTCGAAGCAGGAGGCTGCAAATGGAAGCTGGTTCTTCACCCAAATGGGAACAAAAACAAAGGAATTAGCGACCATATCTCCCTATACTTGGTCATTGCAGACTCAAACTCACGAGGCCCAGCTTGGGAGATCCGAGCAAAATTCCGTTTATATCTGCTTGACCAGAACAAGGACTCCTATTTAACTCTTCAAGGTATGATCCACAATTGAATATTACAATCAATCGAAGAGTAATTTAACATTCTGTGTCTTGCATTAGACACAGCAGAAAATGGAAGACGGTTCCACAGCATGAAGCTAGCATGGGGTTTTGATAAGTTCATACCTCTAGAAGCCTTCAAAGATGCTGCCAACGGATATCTGGTGGACGACACCACCGTGTTTGGGGCAGAGGTGTACGTTTGCCAAGAAAATACAGCTGGGAAAGGAGAGTGTCTATCAATGATAAAGGATGCAATAGCCTATAAGAATACCAGGAGATTCGACTTCTCTAAGATGGATGAAGAATGCGTAGACTCAACACCGTTCAATGCTGCAGATCGTAAATGGTATGCCTTCTCATTTCATAGCATCATCAAGTTTTCCGTGAATATACAGGAAATCATGAAAGGATAAACCTGTTCTCTGTGCAACCATTCCAGGAAGGTACAGTTTTATCGTAATGGAAAAGGCAGTGGCATTGGTGGCTATGTATCTATTTATCTGGCTCTAGCAGAACCAGAAAGCCTGCCTCCGGGATCAAAACTATATGCAGAATTTACAATACGCATACTAGACCAACTTAATCGTCAGCACTACTTTGGAACATGTAAGACATACAACTGATTACTTTACCAGATACACTCCCATTTATGAGGCAAAACCTATGATTCTACAAGAAACCTAAGCACTGTTGATAATTTCTTCCTAGCAGCTAACTATTGGTTCAGCGCATCAAATTCAACAAGCGGATGGCCAAGATTCGTCTCACACGGCTATTTGCATCAACCCACTACTGGCTTGCTGGTCAAAAACATATGCCTAGTCGAAGCGGAAGTCAAAGTCCATGGGGTGGCTAATGCAATATGAGCAAACATCATCAGTTAGTTAAGTCATGCCCAAGACAATCTACATGTACAGTTTTATAAGTCAAAGCACAATGAGGATTTCCAGATATTGAGAATAAAGCAATTCGATGTAATGACACGTTTTATACTTAAAATCTCCACAAAAATTAATACTGTAAACACTACAATTGAAGATTCGTTCCAAGTATACAGATAGATGCACTACTCGGCAACCACAGGTAGATGTGGGACACAAATCTTCTTGATGAATATATTTCTTCAGATTTGTGGCTTTGTGTATCCTAGACTAATAAGCTTTTGCAGCAGCTTTTTCTCGGCAGTTGCCTGAACCCCAATAAAAGCAAGTTAATGCACAGAGCAAAGAACGAGAAAAGAAAATTCCTTGCTTGTCGCATTTTACAGAATAGATAGCAAGATCTAACCTCGAGCATGGGGTTACTCTTTGGTAAATTACAAGCAAGAATGACATTAAGCCCGGTCTTCAGAACTGATACATTTAAGAACTGTGTCAGCCAACACGCAGACAATGCAATACCAGAATCACAATCAGCCAACAGGCAGATGAACACATTGATCTAATACTAATAGCAATTACCTAATCGACGTGCAATACCAGAACCCGTATTATCAGAACCCCCTCCGATTAGAGAAGTCACACCAATTGCATTACTCTATTAAAACAAACAAACAATGAAAACTAGTAAACATGAAATGCAATTCACCCAATGATCAAAAGTGCTATGATCTCGCTGAATTGGGAACGATGCACTCGACACGAACACAGGTAAAAGCACAAGTATCACTTACTGGTCGTGTAGGAAGAGCTGCATACAGATGTCCTAAGCTGGCAGAGTTGCAACCAATCCACACATAAATCTGCACAACGCATTGCTTATAAGAATGGGGAAATCGCAAGTCAGTAGATGAAAAATACATATTCCACTTTACAATGTGCACAGTTGATTGCAGAATAACATAATTGAAGCAAAAACCCTAGGAGAAATCCTAACAAAGCATAATCAATTGCAAAAGCAAGCATACTGAAAATCCATGGAAATTGCTCAAGTTATAAGCTTACCTGTTTTTGAAGACGAATAATCTGAAAGTGGAGCAACACGTCGCCGTCAGATTCTTCAGAAAAGCAAGTAAGCTGAACGTCACCGTCACCATCACCGCCTAACTGACAGCCATTACTCTCACTCTTACTTTCCTCCATTGATGCAATTGGACGCAGTTTTCAAACTGCAAAGATTGCCACCTCGTGTACTCAGCTTCACACACAGAGAGAGAGGAGAGAGGAGAGAGAGAGAGGAGGGAGAGAAGAAGAGAGGTTCAGTTCAGAAGGAAATGATTACCCTTCCTTCACGTTTCAACTAATTTGTGAGGGTTAATTGGTAATTACATTACGTATCATATACTACTACTATTATTAATAGAATTCATTTTTTATTTTATTTTTTTAAGCTTTATAACATAAATTTTAAAGATCGCATGGGAAACTCGAACTCGAACTCGAGACCTTAGTGTATAGATTGTTGGCATATTATACTACCTCCGTCCCGCCAAAGACGTTACATTTCTTTTTGTCAATTTCTGGCACGTTTTTCCACGCTTCTTGATGATGCGTTTTAAAATAGAATTTTTGAAGAATTTTTTCTTTGGGTGAGAGTGATTAAGTCTATCCATGGTGATCTAACAAAAGTTGATGATGGATTTGTGTCTATGCGTAGGGGTGGGGGTGGCTCAAGTTGGTGGAAGGATGTGGTGAATAATGGTTCGGGGGAGAGCGGGAGATGGTTGTGGCAAAACCTTGAAATGAAATTAGGTGATGGGGGTAAAACAAAATTTTGGGACGAGGTGTGGCTGGGAGAATCTTCATTTAGAAACTCATTTCCTAAACTTTATAATTTGAGTTTGCAAAAGGATTGCACTGTTAAGGAAATGGGCAGTCAAGAGGAGGGGGGTTGGGTGTGGAGATGGGCATGGAGGAGAGAATTCTTTGGTAGGGAAATTGATGCCTTCAATTCCTTGTCTTCTATGCTGGAAAGCTTCCGACCAACTCTTGCAACCGAGGACGGTTGGAGATGGAGAGTTAGTCCTGATGGAAAGTATAATACTAAGAGTGCTTACATCAATTTAAGCTCTGCAGGTGACTCTAGCCAAGCTGTGGTTGATGAAGCTCCTGTTTTTAAGTTGTTATGGAAGAGTTTTGCCCCTCCGAAGGCTATAGCAACGGCGTGGAGAGTGATGTGGGACAGGCTCCCAACTCGCGATAATCTCCAAAAAAGAAGAGTTATTGGCTCGGAAGAAGAATCTATGTGTGTTTTATGCAGAGAAAAGGTGGAGACTGCATCTCATGTCTTTATTGAGTGCAATAAGACACAAGAAGTTTGGTCGGCAATTTACAGTTGGTGGGATATTTCAGTGGCTGTCATTATCGTTTAAGGGATCATTTTTTGCATAATTCGGGGTTACTCATCGGCATTAAGGGGAGTAAAGTTGCAAGTACCCTTTGGATATGTACGAATTGGGTCGTTTGGAAGTGGCGTAATGAAGTAATTTTTGGGAGTAAATGCTGGAATAACGAGAAGATTGTCGATGAAATCAAAAGCAGATTGTGGAGCTGGTGTTTGATGAAAAATATTTTTATGCACTCTTTTCCCTTCAGAGAGTGGATGTCAAATCCTAGAAAATTCTTTCTTTGCTCCTAATTTTATATACATGTATCTGTAAACAAATTGATTGGTACTTCGCGTGCCAATTTGATTTATATGAATACTTTTTTGCCCGATCAAAAAAAAATTCAAAAGGGAAAAGGTAATTTCACTTTTCCTCAAATCTACAAATATCTCTCTTATAGTGGATTCTCATGGCCTAATCATTTTTTTATTTGAATAAGAACATCTTTTATTCGTCATACTTCACTCAATATTAATTTATTCTTCAAATATATTACTATTACAAAACCCATTGCATAGTTAATCTTCCTAAATAGGATTAGTCATTTCCAATAAGCAAGCATTAGTTAATTTTAATCGAACGAACCCTAAGTTATGATCGTGATACATGACCATATGTCGTGAATTGTGAACGGCCTCGCGACTGCATGATCGTCTGAAAGACGATTGTCTACAATACATGTAAATATAGCTAGATGTGAATCTCTTTTGTTGTGACGAATAAATAAATTTAATTTAAACACATGATAATTAATTTCATATATATAGTGGAAGAATATAAGGTTTGATGTTGAGTATGTGTTCCCTGTACCCACCACCATTCCCTCTCTTAACATCCACGGGCGACAAGAGGAGAGCCTACAACCCATTAACGTGCCCCATCTCAATTAGTATTTTCTCGTCTCGTTTCCTTCTATTCAATACGTTTCTACTATTCACTTTATATTTATATATATTTGAAAAACGCGGAATGAGACGCGGAGAATAGTGGCATAATTTAAAATTATCTGTAAATCATAGTGGAAGACAGGCTCTAATCATCTCAAATTATTCTACTATCTTATGAAACACTTTATTTTGACCGTGATATTGCTCATCAACTGTGTAACACTGTAACTTCTCATCATCTTATCTTTTCAAAAAAAAAAACTAATTAATATATTGGTTAAATAATTATTTAGTAATTAATTAAGTAACATCATCAATTCAATTGGTTGTAAATCAGAGCTTGTTGGGAACCCTTTGCAGTTAATTTTGATGATGTTTTCTAAAAACCACGCTTAGGCTTATTCTACATTTTATAGAGTTAAGGTTGATAGAGTTAACAAGCTAAGGCCGTTCTAGTCAGGCTGTCCTAGTCAGGCCGTTATTCAGGCCGTTCTAGGAAGGTTGTTCTAGACAGGCCGTTCTAGTCAGGCTGTTCTATACAGGCCGTTAGTCAGGCCGTTCTAGTCAGGCTGTTCTAGAAAGGTTGTTCTGCCATGTAAAGGCAGAGGCTGTTATTCCAACAGCCTTGCCTAGAAGAACAGTCTGTCATCATCAACCTGCTCTGTAGGTACTCCAGCCTGTTCTCAAGTTCAAGACATCAAGATGCTGGAAGATACCTCAGGCCGATGACCTACCTCCATGGGTCAACCCGCCACCTATGCTGCCACGTCAGATGCCAGCTAGGACAAATCCCAACGGGAAGTGATGAGTCAGCACTAACGGCTAGTTGACACGTCAGCAAGCTCCAACGGCTAGTTGCCACGTCAGCTGCCACGTCAGTGCAGACTCCAACGGCTAGTTTCCAAACTGTGCCTATATAAAGACTTCTCACTTCAATGGAACTGTACGGGAAATTCATTATTCAAAAGCTAAAGTGTTGTAGAAATTCTCTCTCAAGTTCTATCCATTCAACACTCGAAAACCCTAGATATTTCCCAAGTGTTGGAAAAGAGAATTTCTCCATTGAAGAACACCGCAAGCTTGAAGCGTTTACTGCCACATCAAGCTCGCACTCCAAACACCCCCCTCCCCCATCAGTTAGATAGGTTGAGGCCGTTGTAAAGCTAGTTGTATTTGCTAGTTGCAAAGTGTATGAAACTGATACTCAGTCAGTATAAATAAGAGAGGTGTATGAAACCGATACTCAGTCAGTATAAATAAGAGAGAAGGTGGATCCAAAAGAAAAGGGATTCTCAGGTCGAGTCGACCTGACGTGGATGTAGGAGGGTTATCTCCGAACCACGATAAAACTCGGTTGTCTCTCTCTCTCTTTTTATTTATCGCTCTTTCAATACTTTATCAAACTGACGAGCATCAACCTGCATTTCATGAAACAACCTGCATTGGCTTAATAGATTTTTCAAAGAGTAATCAACCTCCA